>JAKTXH010000001.1:0-695098 GCA_030561405.1 Suhomyces atakaporum
AGTTACAAATGATCACACCAGGAAAGAATCAGGCCTGGTTCTGCTTCCTCAGTGGCCAAACTTATACCCGGAGGCACCACAGGTTTCTGTGTAAGGATCTCTGCAATCATAAAGACTTGACCGACACCGAACGTGCTTATCTAAAGGCATGGTTCGAATTTACCAAGGGTAACCCCACGGATTTCTTTAGTAGCGCTTGGAACTCGGAGCCCATGGTTAACTACACGGTACAACATGGATGCTTACACCTCAAGGACTTTATGTCAAACCTTTTAGGCTGGGATGCCATGCCAGTTTCGGCAAGCACCTTCTCCAGTAATAGTAGAAGAATGAAAGAAGCGAATGAAAACATTATCATTCTGAACTCATGGCGCGAACACTTCCCGGCCATTGGTTTGGACGGATGGAAGATTTTTTGGAAACGACTCAAAACACTTGGTATGCGTTACCCAGGCGCTTTCGACGCTATACAATTCTTCAATCATGGCTCCCAAAACCATCAAATTATCGCGCAGGTCCATTGCCCCATATGCGGAGAAGCCACTGAACAGAACATGACAGCAGTTGAGCACGTCTTTGTCCAATGCGGTACGGCAGTTCAATGCTACGAAACCTTGAAAATCCCCCGGGAACATAGAACACTCAGGTCCCTAGTGGCCCCGCTGAAACACATAATAGACGACACAGAACTTATAAAATTGGATAAATTGATCAAGACTATTTGGAAGTTGTGGAGACAACGACGAGCCCAATCAGGGGTTGCGACTTGCCTCCCTACCCCAAGTCAATTGTCTTATCTTTTATCCAATCTGTGTCTCTAAACTATCAACAATCATAATCAATATATGATTTTGCAACCTTGGGCCTGGCGCGCAACCAGTTGCCAAATACGAACAAAATTTTTGTAAAATTTATAACACGGTTTTGACAGTATTATCCTCGACAGAGTATAATTAGCTGTGTGTTTTTCCACTGATGAACTAACGTATATAATTTCCCTCTTCTAGGTTATCATTAGATAACTGGCATAAAACTAGTAGATAGATTATAATACACGAATTTGCAATAAAAAAAATACTCGACAGGCTTTCTAATTATCGACCTCACTTGGTACAGAAGCTCAGTTTACTCTACTCGGACGTCTTCTTGTACATGTGCTGAGGAAACTCCACTCTCCTTGGCCATCGAAGCATGTCTGGTATAAAAGTGGTTGGTATTTGGGTAAGAATTAATATGTGCTAAAAAGAGAACCATTGATAGTTACCAAAAGACCTTCAACTTAGGGAGCCTAGATGTGGTACTACTTATGTGACTTTGAATGTATTCGCCTATTCTTCGGTTAAATAACCCATGCTTCATTTCTTTTTTACAGGTACACAAGCATTGATTGCTTGAAGGGTGGCTTCCAAATGAATGTGCGGTTCTTTATATTTAGTAGGAGGGATTTTATGAAAGCAAAAATGTAACAATAAACGGCCATCAGCCTAATTTAGGTCACTATTGTCTAAGAGGCTGGTCGGAATATTCGTAGCTATTGTGGATTTATTGCGAAACGTTCTGGCAACAGTCATCAAACTGAAACGATTAAATACTCGGATGGACCATTGATCTAGATTCTAGATGTAAGTGAACTCTAGCTCTTCCAGACCTTATTAACTCATCAATTGATTCTCATGGCCACGATGGGTGATCATCATAAATTTCATGTTTGTGTAGTGGGTTTGAAGTGTTGCACCGGTTTAAAGTTTAAGGTTTTGACAGAATTATTCAAAACTTTGCGAAAAATACCTCCTATCAGAAGACAAGTCGCCAACTCCAAGTTGTTTCAACGTGTACTATATAAGTGGGCGGGGGACGGGCATTTCTCTGAATTAACTCTCTGAATTAAAATGATTTGGAATTTGCTTTCAATTGCCTTGTTTGGTATAGCCCAGGGATTAGTGATTTCTGATACATCTGAAAGACAAAATCTCGGATACTTCAAACATGACGTTGTTTTGGAAAGGTCTCAATTCTCTCAAGACGTCAAGAGAGAGTATACGGAGCCATTGGAAGGTGACTCTGCATACTACTATATCAAAATTTTTGTTGGAGCCAACAAGCAGCCCGTACAGTTAATGCTCGATTCTGGAAGCTATGATACGTGGTTGATCAGTCCCAATACAAGTTGCAGCGACAATTGTCAGCGTTTTGGAACTTATGATCCAGCCACTTCTGGCGGAAGAGATACTGGATACAACTCATCCACTTGGTTTGGGTCGGCACCAAGTGACTACGAAATTTATGAAGATGAAATTACGTTTCAAGATGGGCTTTCCCTCAATACCACCTTTGGGGTGGCATCTACTACCGGGTTTGGTAGAGGGATTTTTGCTTTTGCTCTTGATCGAAGTAACCCTTCTAATCAGATCAAAAATCCGCTAGTTGCTTTGAAAGAATCGGGACAAATCAAGAAAGCAGCTGCCTCACTTTATTTAGACTCATTCAAATCAGATAATGGGTCAATAATTTTTGGAGGTATCGATCATGCTAAATATTCTGGACAGTTGGTGGATTTGCCCATTGTTGACGACATCCGCTACCGGGTGAATTTCACTGATGTTAAAACTGCAAATGGGCTGGCAATTTCATTGGGAGATCTGGTTATCATTGATTCGGGAACTCCTTCTATAATATTGACTCGCGAACAAAACCTACAAATCCAGGGCTCTTTACTCGTTTCTCCAGACACGCTTCGTCCCTTGTGTGATCAAGGTGGTAAGGAATTTATTTTTGATTTTGGTGGGGTTAAGATTCCTATTCCTTATACCGACTTTGTTGACAATTCTGAGGGATTGTGTTACTTCAAATTTCTCTATGAGGATACTCCGACTAACACTGTTCTCGGAGCCCTATTCTTAAGAAGAGCTTACGCTGTATTTAATTTAGACGATAATGTGCTTTCGTTGGCTCCAATCAAGTATACTACTGATTCTCAAATCTCTCCTATTGTCTAAGAGATACTCAGATTGTTTTTAGCTAGTCTAGTTCAAGCTGTTTTCAACAGCTATATATACTTCTTCCTATCAAAAGTCACTGTAAGCTCTCTCGTGAATCTTGTGCTATTCACATATGAAAACCCTTTGCAAAATCTAAGTAGACCACCATTTGAACATGAAAATAGAAGGCTCATTCTCAAATACATGAGTATAGTTAATCATTAATCGTTTGTAGCGAGGTAGACAGAATGACTATGGGAATCCCTTACTCAGTTTAGCGAATTGTACCCATAATTTGAGTAAAGAGATCCAATAACAGCACACAGAAATCCACTTGAATGTATGACACCAAACTGGTCTTAGCTACTACGTAGAACCCACGGTTTTGAACGTTCAACCAAGGACAGTTAAAGTTTAGTTTTGAGTCTTCGCAATCACTTTTTGCACCCATAATCTTAGTGACCTCACTTTTTTCAAACCAAACTTGCTAAAGAAAAGAGCCAAAATCCTAAATGAAAATGAATCGTAATTTTCTGTACCGAAATCTCTCCACATTATTCAATAACTCAAAACATTTTCACTAGTCAAGTGAGGCCTCATATGGCGTTTACAATACCATTACTCTAGATAAGAATTTCGGGTCGATATCCAATATTACTTCTAGTTTGATAAATAATTAGTCTACTTTTTAGTATACAAAACTGTCACGTAAAGAACGTTAAATATACGGTTCATTCCTGAATAAACAAACGCTTTATTAAATATGGAACTGAAAGGTGTTGATAATTCGTGATTCGTTTAGTGGAGATCATCTGACTATTCTTATAGGAACTTTAAGGCTAGCACTATCTCCATTTTGAAGGCGAACGGTCACAAGAACATAATATGTTCGCCCTATGAAACATGTTTGAAAGTTAGGAACTAGCGCATTCGCTTCACTGATAAAGTCCTCTGAAGTTTGTCGAGTCAAAATTCCCTTCAAATCTATTGAGACTACGACTCTTTTGTCAAACAAAGACAGACTCTTTTGTTTCCAAGAACCTGTTAGGTTCGTCAGCCTGATGCTATCTACTTTGAAGATATTTCTTTTCGTTTGCAAATTAGCCAAACTCTTCATGTCTGTCACAAGCTGACTGTCGACGTCAAGAACTTCCCGGTTAAGTTTTTTCATTAAATCCCCAAGGTCTGCTAAATACTTTTGGAAGGGTTTGATAACTATTCCTTCAATAGTGTCGTTTTCATCTCCGTTATTCTTGAAAATTAGATCATGCGTTATTTCTATAGGGATGGGGTACTTTTTAGTTCGGTACGTAAGTACCACCAACTCAGCCCCTATGGATTTTATTTCTGGAGGTTTCATTGATTTCGTCGTGCCTTCGTTATTGAATTGTATGCTTAAGTCTATTGGAATTTGAATGGAGGTGGGCAAATCTGGAGCAGTGTAATTGATTGTTCTGAAATTGTAAGGAGAACAGTACTTAACTTTATACTCCACCTTGTTTGTAGCCATTCCTATAATTGCCACGATTTTGGGAGGGAATGTAAGTGATTTCTTTTTGTAGGGGAAAAAAATTTCATACTTCGGTTTCGATTTGGGATCATGCAGTTCAGCTTTATGATAAAGTTGCTTCCTTTTGGCTATCGAAGAAGCTCTACCAAGCTCTTTAGTTGATTCCATTGATTCAGATAGATCTCTTCCTAGTTGGATCTTTTGTTGGACAATACGAACCAAAGTGTTATAGACAGATTGCGACTGTCTGTCCAATGCCATATCAAAATCAGACCCCAATACATCTCTGGGAATAATCCGTAAGTAACAACTTGCTTCTTTTACTATTAAATATTCATCTTTTTCCCCAGGAGATAAGCAATCGCCCAATAATTTCGTGTAGTCCGAATTTCTACCTATAACCCTAGCTTCGACGCTGTAGGTAATGGCAGTATCGGAAAACGAAAGGTCCTTTATTCTTCGATCCACGGCTTCGTTGAAGGTGGACTTAGTCCTTGGCAAATCGGGTCGTTTGGATTTTTCACGAAGCTTTCGTATATCCTTCAAGAACTTTTCTTTTGACAAACCGATTGTGGGGACAATCTGGGTGTGTCGTTGCAAGTACTGGTTTTCACAAGCACAATCCAATAGCCGCTCAGGTATTTTAAAAGTAAAGAATCTTTTGTAGGTGACATGGGGTTCAAGGAACTTCTCCATAGAGAAGTGCTTTCGGGAGTTGTCTATAGGATCGATTAGGGTCTCCTCGTAGTCGTCAAAGTACGCAGGGGTCCAGGATGCGTTGTAATCGAACATATTGAGGAACTTATAAAACACCAACGGCTCTTTCTTCTCCGATTCACCCATGACCGATACCTTACCCTCAAATACCACGGAAAACATGTCGAATGGAAGCGCATACAGAGCGGTATTACACAAGGTGACGAGCCCATGGACAGTATCGCCTTGAATAAACTCCAATGACTCATGGTCAAGAATCTGGGGCGGTACGCCTAACTTATTGGGTCGTGCCGTAAGCTGGACCGAGATCTGAAGCTGCTGGAAGTCCCGCAATGTCTTCAACCGATGTGAGTTTGCCAAAATGGTGTCCTCCCACCTTGTAGGCGACTCCAGTGACGGCATTGTGGGGAAGTAACTGTCAGAGGAGGTCGGGAGGTACGTAGGAGGAGGACCCGCCTCGTTATCGGGCAGAATGTTTTTGGAGAACGTCGACTGGTAGAGTTGGTACGACGGGAGGATGCTCCACATGGGCATATCCTCGTAGGTTGGCAGTAAGAAAGGTTGCAAAGGAGGAGGTTGTGGGGGGTCATTGTGAGGGGTGATTGGAGCTTGCGAAGGACTTCGAGATTCCGGACTGGGCATGGACCACGAGAAGTAACCAGCACAACAAGCAACCAGTAATGATACAGGAAGAAGAACAAACGACGAGTAATTGTCACCAGTGTCTTTAGAGGCAATGACTGAACGCCCCGATGGTGTCGCGCGACATCCCCACCGATTCCCCCCAAAACATCGCGACATTATTCTGACCCCATACTACCAGACTATTTGCATGAGTTCTCTGTTCTGGGCTCTGAATGCCACCCGAAAACGGAACGACCTTGTTCCTGGAACCTCCAAGTGGGTGGCCAGCGAACTTTCCGTGGTCAACGACGTGGTTTTGACCCATAACGAGCAGATGTTCCAGACGCTCCAGGAGAGACTAGACCAAATGAACGCGTTCATGAGACGTGTAATGGAAGGACACGAACTTCCCGAGGCTCCCAGCATGGGGGATCAAGAAGGTCCACGGATCACCAGTGGTTCTCAGTTCACTTATGGCCAATCCAGCAAAAGTCTTCATTCTTCACCTTTGAAGTCCACCCAGAGGCGAAATTTGCTCAAGACCCCCTCCCCAGCAAAACCACCACCCACAACTTCCCCTAGAGGCGACTCCTCGTTTGCTCCGCTTGCCAGAGCTTCTCCCAGCCTCGATTCTTCGTTTGTGCCCATTGCGAAAACCATTGACCATACCAAGAGCGTGTCGAAAGAACCGCGTGTCGAGTCAGGACTCGATGACTCGTTCCAGGCCATTAGTACGGCAATAAGAAAGAGTATAGCTGGAAAAACTGCTCAAGACAAACCCAAAGAATTACAGGAGATCCCCATAGAATCGCATCATGTTTCCAAACACCTTAAAGAATCCAAATCTGCCCCTATAACGGCTAGAACCAGTGAGACATTACTAAATGGCAAAACCCCTAATAGAATCACCTTCCATGAGTCTCCAAAGAAATCCCCTAAGACATCTGAGCCCAAAAAGTCTCTGAGCAAAACCCCCAAAAGAAGCTCCATCTTTGTATCCTTACCTTCTCGCGAGCCCATTACCATCACCGCCCCTCCCAAATCGTCGTCAAAAAGACTCACTGGTGTCAAGAGTCGTTCTCTGCGGGTGTTTGAACGTCTAGATATCGCTTCCAGAAGAGAAACAACCTTGAATAATAATATGGTGCTATCCCCAGTTGCAATACCTCATAGTACCAAGGTTGTACCCGTGAACTATAAAACAACATTCAAGTCCAAACCTGAATTACCCAAACCTGAATACCGTATAGAGACATATCATCAGGAAAATCAACAAAAGGAAAAGTTACCCAACCAAATTGACAAAACCCAAACGGAAATATTAATAGATACCACGACCAAACCGGAAATTATACAGAATAACCACCTCAAAAGTGTACTGCCCGCCCTACAATTTCCTAAACAAAGTGATACCCCATCCCTTCAGGATACCAAACTACCAGTGCTCACAAAGAGTTCCAGTAGCTCTACACCGAATGATCACAGACAAAGAAATCCCCCCAACGAATCTACCATACCGTCCTACATGAGAAGCACGTCAACTCGAAGCAACAGCTCCTCACCAATACGATCTCGCAATAATTCCCCTGAAAGATCTCCCAAGTATTCACCTAAACGGATACAGAATGCTTCGCCCAAGAAACGTTCCCCTATAAAGCGGTCCGAAGTCAAACCGAGTGAGGATGAATCAGGGCTCATCGATCGACTTATGGCACCCACCAGTTCCAGTGCTGCCAAGAGTAAGGTCAAAACAGGTGTTAGGAAAGTTCAAAAGCCTGCGACGGATAGAAAGCTCGATATAACCACCAAGAACAGATTTCTCACCACCACATTGATCCCCACAACAAATCCCCAAAAGCCTTCATCTCCCAAAGCTAAATTAGCATCACCACTAAAAACACACAAAGTAACAGAAGAACAAGAAACTAAAACTCCGTTGAAATTGGAGTCCATTCCCGTTCTTTCCTTGAAGAAGAAGTCGATGATGGCTGAAAGAAGTGAGGCCGCAGCTCAAAAGCCCAAACATAAAATCACCATCTCCATGAACCATAAGATCGACTTAAAGCTGAAGGGACTAGACAAGGAGAAGGCAACGGAACCAAAGAAAAAACCAATAAATGGAACAGAAAAATCAACTATATTGGCAGAAAAACCAAAGACTAACCAAACTTCTGAGTACAAGAAAAGGAAAACCATTAAAGAATCAGAACGTATCTTACCTAAGAATTTGTTTGAAGAAGATAAAAACACCAAGTCCATTCTTGGGAAAAAAGCTAGTAGAGTTTCCGGAGCAAGAACTCCTTATAGAAGCAAGGAATTACTTCCCGAGACCCCTGCACGAAACTCCACCAGTCTTCCAGAAATACACTCAGACGAAGAGGATGAAAATAATAAATATAAGGTGTTGAAGAGTTGGGGTCATACCCCTGAACTTCATAAGATTATCATGAAAAATAGGACACTTGATCCCACCACTGTTTTTGGAGCCGTTCCCAAAATCAATATGGATGAGATATTTGAGTCCCAAGCCTCGAGGATAAGAGGACGACAATCTCCCTATGTATCACCAGATGAGAAGCAAAGAAAGTATGAAGAAAAACAATATGTGCTTGAAATGGGCTACAAATAATTAGTATGATTAGTGATGACTAAGGTCTATTAATTCAACGGTGATGAGACATACTCGATACTTTAGTCGAGTGTGAAGGAACAACTTGCTAAATCACTAACTGTATCAGGCGGAAATGACACCAAAATTTTTCACTTGCTCTCTGGAAGCCGATGGAAGCCGTGCTTAAAAAGAAGACACGAGCACAAGAAAAAACACCAGAAAGATCCACTACATGAAATATTGTTGTAACAGGGCATACTTTGCCCAGAAGAAATATGAGCTACCTGCAAAGAGAGTAAGCCAGTGTCAGATTTTAGTGGTGTTCTAATGATCAAAATGGTAAAAGGGGTTTTCTGTGGATGCTTTATAGAACTCGTTTCTAGCTAACTGTCTCACTGAAAACCGACTTATGGGACGTTACACTTAACTAATGTCTTTATTGGACCAGCAAGTGATAATTATGAAAATTCTGAAACACTTTTGGGTGCAAAATTTTAGGGCACGCAAAAATTCTCCCTACATTTGAGTAATCATACTGGTTCCAACTAAGCTAAATAGTCCAACTAACTAATAGACAAAGAGACTAAAAGTCAATCAAACTGTAGAGCAAGAGTCTTTAGGTGAGTGGATGGCTGGAAATTCACAGTCCGACTGCGAAATTTGCACCCAAAATATCCACCCAAATATCCACCCAAATGTCCACCCAAATGTCCACCCAAATATCCACTCAATTAAGCGGATCATGGACTGTAGAATTCTGCCAGGGCAAATGGTTCATTGTCGTTGTCAAAGCTAATTGCACCGTTGGAAGTAATATGCTGATTAAGGACGTTAACTCAACGGCACAAAGGTCCCTCGATTCTGTTCGTAGTCTGTGAAAATCTTCCATCAGACTTTGGGTTTCTGACTAAGAAGTGGACAATTCATTGACTCTGGACCTAAAGACCCCCTCGATGAGATTGACCCAGAGCATTCACACCAATCATCAATTTTCACAATTTTCACAATTCTCACAATTCTCACAATTTTAATGCCCACCAATACGTCGAAAATAATATTTGATTATCTGCTACCACGACTTCAGTATACGTGAATTGACAACCAGAAATTGCTTTACATAAAATCCATCAACTGAGAATTATCAACTGAGGATCATCATGATACGATAAATTTGTGTCTATTAACCAATGTATTATATACGTAAGAGATCACTCCTCTCATTGAAGGCCGGAGAAGAATGAAGATTTGAATTTTGAAGACGATAGTTCCACCATCCTACCTAAGTAACTGTGGAAATGGCCTAGCACTGGGCTATTTTTGAAACTATCATTGAGGGGGACTTTACCAGTTCCCTTATGTAGCAGTCTTTATGAAGTTACTGTTGATGGTCTATGCCCTCTTTGCAAGAGCAACTTCCTTCTTCCACTTTCCAATCCACTCGGCAGAATCGCCCTTTGGAACCACATAGAGTCTCAAACCATTGTCGAATAAAGGAGCACTGGGCTTATCAGCCATCAACACGTTGTTCACAGCGATCTTTTTACCCACCTTGATCAAACCTCCAGCCTCAGTTTCCATATAACACTCCAAGCCTTTCACGGTGAAGTTTTTGTGTTTTGGATCCTCAAACCATTCTTTTGGTCTGTCCAAGATCATCTCCAAAATCTCCAAAGGTGTCACCAACTCACTGACTTCGGCTATGTAGTCAAACTCGTCGATGGTAGGGTATATAATCATGGCAGGAAAGATTAACTGGGATTCATGGTCTTGTTCGTCTTCTAACCGGATAGAGGCATTCTCAAGCAATTCAGCAGGACGGGAAGACTTGAGGATCTTGTAGTGTCTCAACTTGATGGAGTTTTCCAAAACAATTGCTTTGAGTCTATTTTTTTCTGCTTCTTTCTCCTTACGAATCCTGGTTTCTTCTATTTGTTTCTTTTTCGCAACCACCTTCTCCAACACTTCTTTAATGGACTTGTTTTCAGGGTCAAACGTCAAACCGTATTCCAAAATACCAACAGCTTCGTCGTAACGTTCCACCGCAAAAAAGGCTCTTCCTGAACGATAACAAGCTTTGGAATTCTTTGGTTCAATATTCAAGACTTGTTTACAGTCGTCAATACACTTTCTGTAGTTTTTCAACTCGAGATTACAGGCTGCTCTGTTCAGGTACAACGCAGCATTGAGCGAATCCACATCACAACCCACTTCTAACCCTTTGGTATAGTAGGTGATGGCATTGTTGTATTGTTTGGCCTTGTAGCAGTCATTTCCTTGATTTTTGAAGTTGGTGGCAATCTCGTCAGGTTCACCGTCGTACGCCAAACTCTTAAGAGCCTCCAACGTGACATTTTCGTTACCATTTTCGTCGGTTTCGTCCAACTCGGTCATGAAAAATGGTAGTTTATTCAATTCTTTGATGACATCATCAGCAGACTTATTGGCAAGATCCGAGAGCTGGGGAGGAAGGGCGGGCTCGCCCGGTTTAGGAACATATTTGCGCTTTTCCCATTCGGAGATGAGGTTTGACGGGTCAAATTCGGGTTGGTCTGACATGATGAGATGACTTGAATAGAGTAAGAAGCTTACTGATTTAGCGAGCGCCGCACGTGACGCACCCAGGATCTGGAACCAACATGGCGAAAGTCGCACTAAATCCGCCCAGGATTCGCAGCCTAACGAGATTAGCTGTCCTTAAAGTGAATGGCTAATTTTCAGCCAAACTCTGGTGGAGTCGATTCGTCGATTCGCTCACTGAAAGCGTTTTGTCGCCAATACGATAACGGATTATGCTCAGTGGGGTGGTGCGATTCCGATGTCCGGCAGGAGTATCAGTAGGTCCAACTTGCGGCCAAAATAGCGAAAAAACAGCTAAAACAAGAAGGAACTGGATCAGAAATCAGGAACCAAAGAAACCAAAGAAACCTCTCTATAACGACACGTCACATCTTCGCGAGGTCAGGAAGCGTATTGTCCTTCATGCTATGTGTTTGTTGTTAATGTCTATCCATTACTTTCATATTGAAGTCTTCTTTACTGGGACTTTCTTCCTCTTCAACCACTTGTGAAGCATCAATTCCCTCTTCTTCTTCTTCCTCGTAGTGATCTTGAACGTTTTAAAGACAGTTGGGTTGTGGTATGGTAGTATTGTAAATAGCGGCAAGCACCATAAACACCCAAGTTTGCAGCAGTAGAGGGTGGCGGTTAAAGTCATGGCAATTCTTCTGATCAAGCAAGCCGTTTTCAACTAGTTGTTGGTGTTCAAAGAAAGGACTGTTTGGAGATTGGCATTCTAATCGTCCTGAGGTGATGAGACTACACCAATTGGCGGTCAGCATGGCCCTCTTGAAGGTTTATTCTCTTCCCAAACCGCTCAGCCAGACTAGTTCGTTGTATTCTTTTCAGAAATGCTAAAAAATTCAAATAATGCGAAAGAGGAAGTGATATTTGGGCCAGTTCCACCATCGGATAGAGTTCAGAAACTTTTCAAATAGTGTTGAGCTCACTCTGAACAATTCTTATTGAGTCACAGGTTCCAGGTTTTCTGACTTTGATCGTCAAGTAGTAGTTTGCATTGGTGGAATCAAGCTCCCACTGTTATGATAAATTCTGACAGTCGCATTTTTAAGAGTCCCAAGAACGAGCAGACGAAACTATTGAAACGTACCAAAAAGTAACGAGTCTATTGACTCACGAGCCACTTCGTATCTTGCAACCTGTCAGCATTTATTCTTGTAGAACCTTCAGTCAGCATTTTTCCTTCAGAACCTTTGCAATGATTAAAGATCTTCTTCGAGCGAGCTCTGAGCTGTATCTGTCAACTCACCTTTAAGAGTATATTGTCAGAGTAAGTGAGGTGTAGATTTATTGAAATAGTGAAAGTGATACCACCAGTACGATTTGGTACAAGCATCTGATCAAGTCACGTTTCGAATACTTGTCATTTTATTTGCATTCTTTGTCACTTTTCTTTGTCATTTTACTTAGTCTAATTCTGCATTTTCGCTGTTTCATGTTTAGTCTCATAATCAGGTACCGATCACCTTCAAGTACAGGAACACCCTACCAGATCTATTCGGTCCACCGTTCTCCATTAGTTAATCTAGTATACTCATTTACTTCCTATATATCGGTCTACACCTATGTTGACCTGGACCTCATTTTTCTATTTGTTCCCCAGAATTTCGATATCTCCCGACAGTTCCACTCACTTCATTTTGTCGTGAGACTCTCTGCAAATCAGCTTAAGCTGGACTAGATTTCTGTAAGTTTCAACAAGTGCCGTCAACTCTTTCACCTTTTAATCCGTCCCCAAATCTCCTACACCTCTTTTACTTTTCCTTTTTAGCCTTTTCTTTTGAGCCTTTCCTTTTGAGCCTTTCCTTTTGAGCCTTCCGTTTAAGCCTTTAGATCACCCTCCTGTCATTACTCGTAACCATCTCACCTTCATTCTCTCACCACTTCCGACGTAACCTGGCACATTAGCTCAGACATTCTCTTTTCACTTAGCATCGCATTTGTCCACTGTGACTGATTAAGGCAACCTCCTACATATCCGTCGATTGCTCAGACGCCTACATAGTGATCTGGTTCCGTTTTCAGTGGTCTCAATCATCCCATTATCCTAGTCTAGCCGAACAGATTACTAAAGACTACTCCGTCAATTGAATCTAATCAATTAGTATCAGTCTAGTCGTCCTCACTTTGATCTGAATATTTGCATACCATCGAGCACCGGTCCTCCAATTCATTGTACTTATCAACAGTCTGATCAGTCACATTATCAAAGTCTTCATTAGTCCCGTCATAGTTCACCATCTGGTTTGATCATCCTCATTGCCAATCGTCTGTCTAATCACTGACGTTTACTTCCTTCACCTGGATCCATACTCACCCTTGCCATCGACAGCCTGAAAAACTTTTGATTCCACTCCATTGATCCACTTGCTTTCTCACTGGTGATTACCGATTCACTTTATCCATAGTCTGTCAATGGCACAACCCAATGGCAACTTTCTTCAAACGCCAAAACACCAGCGTACAGACTCATCATATTCCCACAACTACTCGCTACTAGAAATCTACGGAACTGAACTGCCCATGGAAGAAGAACTGCCTGCGTTAGACGTGTCAATCATGAGAGAGTTGGACAAGTTGGACTTCGATCCTGACGATGATTCCCTAATAGACGGAACGCTAGAGCCCTCTAAACTGCCGACTCCAAACCCTAATCTGAAGATTTCTTCTTTCAAACCCTTACCACAAAAACCTTCACTCAGATTATCAAATCGCTCCTTATCGTCTCTATCTCAAGACTCACCCTCCCTAGTGTCACCTATAGGTCCCTCCCTACTTTCCCCAATACGCCAAAGCTCATCAGAAGGTCCCAATAACTGTATCCAACCCATCACCAAAAATATCGAGCCTCTTCTCTCATCACCCTATGATAGATACGGCTTCAAGAAAGCTTCCAATCACCACAATACTACCAAGGAAGAATACAACACCTGGTTCAAAGAATATTCTCAGTATTCTCTTAGGCGCAAAAAGAAATGGCTTTTGCTTATGAAAACGAACGGTTTGGGTCTTGAGGATGACGACTCAGTACCCACCAGATTCCCTCCAAAATCAGATAAAGTCAAAAAATTAATCAGACGAGGTATTCCTGCTGAGTGGCGTGGTAATGCCTGGTTCTTCTACGCGGGAGGTAATGAAAAATTAAACAAACATGTGGGGGTTTATGATCAGATCATCGTGGACACTGCAAATGTCCACAACAAGGACACAGAAGTCATAGAGCGTGATTTGAACCGGACTTTCCCCGATAATATTTATTTTAACGAAATGTTGGGAGCCGACCCTAGCTCGTCATCTACTACCATCAATACTGATTCGTCCCAGACTACAGAAACAGGTATGATCAAATGCTTACGTCGAGTGTTAGTGGCATTTGCTCACTACCAGCCCCAGATCGGGTACTGCCAATCGTTGAATTTTTTGGCAGGATTATTGCTTTTGTTCATGGAGGAGGAAAAGGCATTCTGGATGTTGGTAATATTAACGGAACGAATTATCCCCAAGGTCCACTCGGCTAACCTTGAGGGTGTACATACTGACCAAGGAGTTTTAATGCTCTGTGTCAAAGAATATATTCCACAATTATGGAGCATTCTAGGTAAGACATTTGAGGGAGAAACCCTCTCTGAAGATAAAATTCTTACCAGATTGCCACCAGTTACGTTGGTCACATCGTCGTGGTTCATGTCATTGTTTGTGGGTGTTTTACCTATTGAAACTGCTTTAAGAGTTTGGGACATCTTGTGGTACGAAGGGTCTAAAACCATTTTCCGAATTTCACTTACCATCTGTAAAATGTGTCTTGATAACCCTGAATTCCAAAAAGCTCGTGGTACCTCGGGAGGTGGTGCTGAAATGGATCAAATTGAATTGTTCCAATTCATGCAAAACTTTCCTAAAATCATCTTGGATCCTAATTTTCTCATTGATAATTGCTTTAAAAAGATAGGAGGGTACGGATTTGGGTCACTTCCTCAAGACGAAATTAATAATTGTCGAGAATTCGTTTCTAAACAAAGACAAAAGCTAAACAATAAAAAATCTTCTGGACTTGCTACTGAATTAACAGAGGAAGAAAGAAAATCACTAATCATGAGCTCGGGCAGCTCATTGAATGATGAAGATGGAACTATTCATGACGTTTATGGCTTCCATCGGTCCATCATGAGTGGAGTGGTATGGAACAAGAACATGAGCAATAAAATGAAGAAAAAGTTTGCTAAAAAAATGAAATGATCATATTTCGGTTTGCCTCCAGCATTTGCATTCGTATTCTTACGAGCCATAAATTACAAAATCTGATACACTAAATATGAAACTCTGCTTTATAGGTTAATATTCGTATCCATATAAATTACTAATTATACCAATAGTTTAAAATCAATTAGTAGATTTCGCTATTGAACGATGGAAAGATTAAAGTGATTGACTTTAATAAATTTCATCTGTTCGAATGACTGGATTTATACACAAGGAGAACAATAGTGAAGAATATCTGTATTGACCGTTTGACACAGGGTTCAAAATGTTGCAAAAGAGTCAGCCTAGATGCTTTGAGTTATCGTGATGGTGCTTACTGTGGATGAAAAATTTCAAGCGTAGCCGTACCCTCATTTCAACTCTTTCTTGATAAGCGAACCATATGGATCACTACCCAGATTGACTTCCAATATGTGCTTTCTAGTAGATGTCTCTATAGATGGCATCTCCAATAGCGATAGCTTCCTTGGCTTCTTTCACGTCATGGACTCGCACAATATCGGTGTTCTGCTCAATACAGGCGACTATGGACGACGTGGTACTGATGACTCTTTCCGAAGCAATTGGAGTTTTTGTGAGAGTTCCTAAAAATTTCTTTCTAGATGGTCCCAATAATGTGGTTAGTCCGTTGAAACTGACATATGAATGGGTGACAGAATTGTCATTGGGGTCTCGCTCATTCACTAAAACAGAGTACTTCTTGAAAGTGGAAGCATGTCTCAAGATAGACAAGTTTTGGGGCAAGTTTTTAGCAAACCCAATACCGGGATCAATGATGACTTGCCATTTTTTCACTCCATGTTTGAATGCTTTCAAGAGTTGAAGACTTAACTCCCTGGAAATACCATTAATTAAATTGTTCACCTCAGGTTTAAATTTTAGTTCTTGATGCTCAGAATTTTGACCAACCATATACTCGATTATATCATCATTAGTATTGGATTCATAGGTGACTAGCTTGCTCATGGTGTTAGGTGTGCCTCTCGTATGGTTCATAACATAAGGACATCCGTACTTAGCAACAACATCAAAGATTGCTTCATCAAAAGTTCCCATAGAAATATCATTGATAATATCAGCTCCACTTTCTAAACTTTGTTCTGCTACTTTTGCTCTGTAAGTATCGACTGAGATGATAGCATTAGCCACAAGTGGGTTGGCATGGTTTCTAATTGCACGAAGTACGGGAAGCACTCTTTCAAGTTCTTCTTCAACAGTTGGCTCAACTGCCCCAGGTCTTGTAGAGACTCCGCCAATATCCAAAATGGTAGAGCCTTCATTAATCAAAGCTTCAGCTTTGGCAAGAATGGCTTCCATAGATTTCTCACTATTTCCTCCGTCACTAAATGAATCAGGAGTTATGTTCAAAATTCCCATTATTAAAGTGGGATGTTTGTTATTGAGCTGATCAAAAATAAGTGGATTCTTCTTTATTCTTGGAATAGGAATAATTTGATGCAAATGATGAGACTCTTGAATGGATTCATCTGGGTTGCTAAGTAAAAGTTGTTTCAAATGATTGTGGATAGGTTCTGCGCTCACTGGATGGATGAAGTCAGGAGGAATAAGCTCACAGAGGGGTTGGAGGACAAATGTACGTTCCAACATTGAGATGTGGGGAACATTCAAATCTTCAGAATTAACGATAATGTCATCGTACAAAATGATATCAAGATCGATAGATCTAGGACCGTTATCAAACTCCTTGACTCTGCTTATATGGTTGTATTCTATTTCCTTAAGAACTTTCAACAATTGATGAGGAGAGTGGTCCTTGAATGCAATTTTGACCACACCATTGTAAAAGTCGTTTTGATCCTTGAAGTACATAGGTTTTGAGATGTAGAGCGAAGATGTAGCAACAAGCTGAATACCATAAGTTTTAAGAAGATCCAATGCCTTGGTAATATTTTGAATTGGGTCTCCTTCGTTGCATCCAAAAGCAATGTAAGCGGTGTGGTTTGAGAATGTAGATGTAGACTCTTCAGAAAGGTGAAGATTAAACGTGTTATCCGTGATGTGTTGAGGGGATATTTGAATAGGATCCACATCCTTGAACGATTTGGCAGTCATATCGGAACTTACACCCACACCATCGGTAAAACTTATAGCATTAGGCTTGGTGACCTTTGCGTTGACGGATATTAAGCCCTTTCCATGATTCTGAAACACTAACTGACCAATTTTCATTACCAAGGCTTCAACGGTCTTGAAGTTACTGGACTCAACATAGGACACCACGTCGTTGATAATTTCATGAATGGTGATATCCGAGTTTTTAGTTACTTTTAAGACTAAGTCTATATCGACAATTTGTCGTTGAAGTCTTTCAAACGTGAAAACCCCAATGATAGTCAACAACTTGAGACCCTTTATCTTAACTGTATCAGAGACAAACTCTTCACCAATAGATGCACATTTGGATCTATGGATAGTATACTCTATAGAGTCAGCTCTGATTTCAGATTTTGTACTTTTCACCGTGATTGAGGCTGTATGGCCACCACCTTTCTTTTCATCAAGAACCACTTCACTAACAGATTCTCCGATATTGGCCAATGACTTGAAGTTACGATGTTCATTATTTTTCATGTACTCGGCGATGTTTCGGGAGATAACTGCATAGTTGAGCGAATATTTTAAATTATCAGAAACGGAGGCCTGATGGAAGTCGGTATTCAATTGGACCGATATTTGAATGGGTTGTGGTGTAGGTCTATTCCAGGCATCTTTTCCCGTAATAGCAGTAGCCGCAACGTCCTTGATGAAAACAGTGTCTCTGAGCATGGTCAGCAGGTGGTGGAAGGTTCGAAGGGCCGTAAGGGGCCGAAGTTTGGAAAACAGTTTGCCGACGAGCGATTGGACTCAGTGATGAGTAAGTAGTCAGCGATTCTGGTGCTAAGTTGAAGTGACCTCTTGACTTCAATGGAGATTGACTAGTATTAAGGAATGAAACTTGGTCCTGAAGTGATCTTATAAGTGAATAGCCCTTGAAAAAGCTTAGAAAGCCACTAATATGAGCAAAGGGTACAAACCAATCAGTTTCAAATTGATAAGTACGTTGAGTCTGGCTATTAAACTTTTCTAATCAATCGCGACAACATCTTTGTGAGACTTTTGCAATGACAGAGTGAGAAGGAAAGGAAGATGGGAGAGAGCGGGTGACCAGGGAATTTGACAATGGTGGGTAATAGTAGACTTTTGGAGGAGATGATGATATCGTTATTATCAGTTTGTGTTAGCCTTCAAGATCTTTCAAATCCTTATCAGTGGACTATCACTGTGATCTCATTTCTCGTGATCTCTGATAATCAAATCCCACCCATTTGCAACAACTTTTGTGTGTAACGAGTGACGGTGACCAAAGCTAATGAAGAAAAACAGAAACAGATTAGCTATAACATAAGTGTACCAAATGGCCGTTCTTCTTTTATTAAGCGTGAATCGCCATCTGCAAAAGTTTGTTGCAAAAGTTCAAGGTGCGAAGTTGTAGTAACTGGCAATAAGGTGGAAACCACGAAACAACAAGAAAGAATCTTCAGTATAGAGCCCATAAGTGTAAAACAACCAGGGGCTATTTTAATCTTACCATTTCTTGTTCCATCCTTTTGCCGCTGGTGGATTTTTCTTCTTGGCCCTTCCAATAGATTATACTTGAAACTATCTGGATGGTTCTGCTTTGACATCTTCTGATCCACGAGCTTCAAACCTATTCTCTTTATGTGACATCCTTGACCAACTCATCGAGCAACGTCAATTTCGGTTTCTTTGTTAACGGTTCATCGTCACTCAGCTCTTCCAACTCCACGTCATCTTGTACTTCTACCGAGTCTGCCACTATAATCCCATACTCCACACTCAGACGTATTTCTTTCACGGCATCCTCGCTTTCACAATTCAAATCATCCATCACCATCCGGACTATGATTTCATTGGCTAGCACGTAGGTTGCAAATGATGAAGTGGTCCAATATGAAACCGTTTTGTTTCTTTTGGCAACCAGCCTTAACTCTTTTTGAAACTGGTTATTAATCATGTTCCCTATAATCAGTTGTCGTTGTACTCCATAATAACCCCCGTAAAATAAATCCCAGTTGATGTTCCATTTTTCTGTACTGGACATGGTATCATGCTCAGACACCTGCTGTTGTCTCTTAGCTAATTTATAGTAATGTGAAGATTCGAATTTACCCTTTAGCAATTTATCAATCACATCAATATGGACCTCAGCTCGTGCTAATAGTGCCTTTTTGGATACTTCTGGTGTAGGGAACTTACGAGCCTTGAACTTCTCCTTAATTGTATCAATTTGGGAGTTTTTGTACTTGTTTAATTGGTGGACCACGCCGTCTATCAGATCAACATGAAGTTTTACCGGCACATTTTCATCGTCGCTCGAGGGAATCTCCACAGGAGTTTCTTCTAGTACTGGTAATGGGCCCTTGGGAATGTCCAACTCGTCTATTTTGATAAGGTCGCTCTCGAACTCATCGTCAGATTCGGGTGGAGCGTTGTACTTGACATCCTGGAGAGGAGAATGGATATAGACAGCTTTCTTTTTGGGCTTGGGCTTGGTAGGGGAGAACATCGACGGCGAGCTTGTGGGAACGGTCTTGCGGGGACGTATGGAGGAATAGTCTTTCATAAGGTGGTTAATGAGTGGTTCTTTATGATTGAATGGAGCAAAAGTCGAGAGGAGGACTAGTACGAGTTAGTTTATGGATCCCGCTTAGTTGAAATAATTAAACCTAGTGAAGTATTGAGGTGAATAGACTAAACTTTGGTGGTAGTATTTGATGGTATCAAGGTTGATATCTTTGAGTTTCGAGTCCCACCAAAAGATCAACAACAATGAAGCGGTGGTGATCAATGGAAGCTTCTTAATTGCCAACTAGTGAGCTGAGGGCACGTCTTGAGTATTCGATGTTGTAACAATGCTCCTTAGGCTAATAATGAGGACCGTCTGGTTCAGTAGTAGTTCGAAGGGGCCAATTGAGAAAGGTGTTGTGCTTGATCGGGATATGGTAATCTGGATAGGTCTCTGGCGTATGGTTATGGACTATCAGTTGGTTTTGGTGATGGTATAATTCTGGTCGCGCTATGATATCATTGAAGTGATGGAGCACTATCGAGAGATAGCGATGATGAGCCAATGAACAATTAAAAAGGTATACTATACTACAATTATGGTAGCTGTAGGGACTTTTAATTTACGCTACTGGTATAGGAGGAGAGAAGAGGATACCTATAGAATTACAGATGGTTTGTGACGATCCTCAGTTGATGAGGTTTCGATATAGATATTTTAATGGTTGTTGTCTAATAATTAAATCGATTTAAACGGTAAAACACCGAGAAAAACGGCTCTAGCCAGTAGTATAACTTTCATGAGAATCCTCTCTAGAGATTTTCCTCTATTTAAATGAGATGATGAGGAACGGATATATGGCGATTACCGGTTTATCGAAATTTCACTAGAGACTGCTAAAAAGTCAATCAATGAGTCCATAAAAACACCTTCTACCAGCTTTTATCAAATTAGCTAAGTAGTCAATGGTAATTAATTTTTTCTTTGATGACTTATAGCTGGGTATATTTGCACCGTTCAAATACCTGTAGTATCATAAAATTTTGACTGGCTTGTCAACAACTCAATATTAGTGACTACAATTTTGCTGACTACGTTTCCAAGATTCTACTTTCAATATAGTGATACTTCTCTGGCAACCACTTGGTTCCAAAACTATACTTCACTATCTGAGTACCGTAAGATCAACGTTCTTCACTACACATTCTTTTGTTAACATACACTAAACATTTATTTACTTCACTACTGATTAACCTATATTGGTAATTATTAATTGAAATTTTTGCTTAACGGATACTGTAAAATTTAATCCGAACTTCTGACTAGACGATATTGAAGAATATTGGCCAATACCATTTGTATCAATTGATAACTGTTGACTCTTCCATAATACCTATGCTACAGCATGACTTAATTTCACCATCTTCTTACAGTAATTAGTTTACCATGAATTACTTCTTTATTGTAATTGTTAACTATGATACATTAGCGTCCGGGATTGACACCGTTGGGGAAAAGGTTGGCCAATTGAGCACTCAAATTTGGAGGGGTTTGACCTTGAATGAAAGGTGGAGCTTGTCCTGGAATACCAGGGTATGGTGGTAAGCCAGGAGGCTGTTGAGGTTGGTTATTGGAATTGGAAAATAATCCTTGTAATGGATTAACTGAAGATTGCGAGAAGGTGTTGAAATCGGGTTGACTTCCATGAGACATATGGCCAGCAGCCAGAGGAATTAATGTGGTCTTGACATAATCCTCATCTGGTTCTCCAGGTTTATTAGATTTAGGTCCGTTTCTGGCAGAATTGGTTGGCATTTTCTTAGACATGGCCTTAGAAGAAATCCCTGCTCCAATCTCAATATCAGGTTCATCAATAACCATACCACTTGAAAGTGGTTGACCACCAGTACCTCCCCATTGAGCTTGTACCACCCAAGTCTTATCAGCATCAGTTAATCTTTGAATTGGAATCACAGAAATCCCGTGCTGGTAGTTACAACAATCTCTTGGACCAAATCCAACACCCCAACGAGTTCTTAAAGGTAATGCATTATCTTTGTTGAACGAGGTGATAACTTGCTCAGCTTCTCTTCTGGAATAAACTTTGATAAATGCGTGCTTTCTTTCACTGTTCAAAATAACTGATTGAACTTCAGCATATGGTCTCAACACCGACGACAACGCTTGTTCATCCATGGTGCGAGGGACACCACCAATGAATAAAGTTCTGGACAAGACTTTAAATGAACCTTGAGGTAAAGTGGCATCAAAACCGACATTTCTTGGACGGTAATGTGGTGTACCTTCAATGTTCATTTCCCCACCCATATTTTGTGGGTTGAAACCATTTTGCTGTTGTTGGAACTGTTGTTGGAATTGTTGTTGGAACTGAGGAGGAGCTTGAGGGAGTCCCTGTTGAAAGTTGCCGAACTGGTTTCTTGGAGGTGATCTTTCTCTTCTTCCAAATTGATTATCACGTCTTGGGGATCTGGATCTGTTTCTTCTAGAATAAGCATCTGCTCCAGAATCACGTCCACGTCTATCATTAGCGTAATCTTGTCTTGGAGGTTGGGGAGGTAATCCGTTATGACCATAACCACCATGTTGAGGAGCAGCAGGGGCAGGTTGAGGAGCACCATTACCATTTTGCATTTGTTGCAACATATTAAAAATGAGCTGCTCATTACCACCACCACCAACAGGAGCTGGTGGTTGTTGAGATTGAGGAGGGTAAGAAGGTTGAGCTGGAGCTGGATTACTAGCACCAGAGAGAGCAGATAATTGTGACAAAATATTGTTGGCATTATTATCTTGTTTAACTGGTTCAGCACTAGAAGATTGAGGAGTATTGGAGTTAGAGTTATTCTTAGCTAATGAAGCTAAAGCCAGTAAAATACTATTAGAATCTTGACCTGACTTATCACTATCTGGTTTAACAGGTTCAATATTTGACCTTGGAGGAGTACCAGGAGGAGTGGTAGAGGCAAAATGTTTATCTCTAATTGATTTCAAAATTTTAGGATCAAAAGTTTCAGCTCTTTCCCAAATATCTACCACTTTACCAATTTTGCTAATTTGGGATTGACTAATTTGTAAATCTAAAGCATCATCAAGAATTGATTCAATTAATTCACTAATTTTAACCACAGCTGCTCCATAAGTACCTTCAGGAGCCAGAGAATCAATTTGTTGATTATGTTGTTTAGCTTCAGCAATATACCCTCTTACAATTGAATCAACCACATAAACAATTCCTAACTTATGAGAAGATGGAACAGCTTTACAATTAGCATATAATGTGGTTATGATTTTTGATTCTTGGTCAACATTTTTAATAGCTAGATCGGTTAATCTTTTAATACGAGATCCTGATACACCTGGAGCCTTTAAAGTAGGGATTTCTTTTAAAATGGATTCAAACTCTTCAACTGACATTTTTGGAACTTTTTGATCAACTTTACAGTTCTACTACTGACTGATACTTTACAAAGTATCTTGAAATCTCAGTATAAAATATATAGAAATACTTCAAACGTACGAGTCTTACTAATGGAATCTGCTACTGAGTTTAGTTACGACTGGAATGTAAGGAAGGGGAAAGTGGTTGATTGATGATGAGTAAAGAGAAAAAAAACATGACGACAGCGAGGGGGCGGCACCTATATATAGTGGGCGAGAACTTACCCGGATATAAGCTTTTGGGTCGCATACTCAGATTTACGCACGCTCCCAAATATACGCGTGAAGTGAAAATTTCAACCTAACCAGAAATCACTAATCGTAACCTGATTAAAACACCATGAGAGGCTTGTCTGGTAACCTTAGCCGTGTGGGGTTAATTAGGACATATTCCACCGCGGGTCCTACCGTGTCATCCACCTTAATTTTGTCGAGAAACCCCGTCATAACCGCAGACGTTCCCAAATTCGAAGCTCAATACTACAAATATCAGAATGAATTATGGAGAAGATTGATGTGGACTTTCCCTAAATGGTTCTACTTTAGAGAGGGAACCTTGGCCGAACAAAAATTCAGACAATTGAACAAAGATCCTGTTGCCAACAATCCCAACATCGAATTTCCTAGAGGAAGACCTCAATTAAGACACAAGAGAGATAGAAGATTCAAACAAGAGCTCAAGTTGCCTAAAACATATAAGGAAGCTGACGAGTTGGAGGCCAGTGAGATTGAGCAAGGACAGGGAACAATCACTGAAGATGATTTGGCTCGTAAGATTGTGCCTAATTCCAGAATCACCAAGGCTGATCAAGAAAATAACTTGACAAGTTTAGAAAGAAAATTGAGTCGTACGTTGTACTTGGTGGTGAAGAAGGACGGAGCTTGGGTGTTGCCCAATTTTGGCGAAAACTCGTCGGATCAAGTCACTGCGTTGCACACGTTAGCCGAACAAGGCTTATACAAACTTGGAGGAGACAAAATTAATTACTTCAACGTTTCCAACACTCCCTGCCATGTATATAACAACTCCAAGCAAAACAAAAAGGAGTACTTCATTAAGGGTCACATTTTGTCAGGAGAATTCCAGCCCCAGGAGGAAGGATTGGAATACTTGTGGTTGACCCGCGAAGAGTTGGGAGACCATTTGGAGAACGAGTATTATCACGACATTGAGCATTTGTTGAGTGTGGTATAGACATGTATATAGCCCATAATCATACGGAACATAGCAACTTGTAGATGAAAATGGTTGAGTATTGATGTGGTATATTTTCAAAAAATTGTATAGGAATGGGCAAAGGCCATTCCATCGTTAATCTGTTTAGTGTGACTATTAAGAACACCATCTTTTGAATATGGAGCGATTAACTCATTAGCAAACATTTCAATAATTTCACAGCAATTCCTGAGATATAGAGGATTGAATATAATCATTATCTGAAACAGGAAAAGGAGTATACGCTAAGTACAAAGATATAGATACATGGATAAGTATCAGAATAGGCTGTCGATCAGGTCAACAATGTTCTATGAATGCTATATACGTTTGGGAAAATCTACACAGCTAATAATCATGTCGAGCTGTATTTGTGAATTTACCAACGGGAATTTGGTTCTGGAATTCCTACGCTTCTTATTATTCATCAAGCCTACTTACACAACGTATTAATTTCTTGAGAATTAAATTGTGCTTATACAGTTAGTTTTCACGTTTATCAATTTTACTATTTTGGTCATGGGCAGCCCCATAAATACGTCTATCTCGATCCGTGAACCACGGACAAGCCGTGTTCATTTTTCGTTCTAATATAATCCAGAGAATGTCTGAGATCACAATGGTGATTGAAATGAACATTAAAGCTATCTGTGAATCATGTTAAAAGATTGAGTTTCACATCGAAAGTGAAATCCACCAGATTTTATATCAATTCAATACAAATATATCAAATTTTAGATCAATGCTTCATATGGTTTTCTTCACCTTGATTGAATTCAAACCCCAATTTTTAGGTTCATCTTGAAGTTCAGCCTTCCTTCAATTTTCGTGAAGCTTGTCGTCCCTTTTGGTTTGGGCTTTTTATAAATCTTTCTTACCCTTCAATGCTTTCTCAGCAGCCCAGACCGAGCGATCAAACACTGTTCCTACCATCAATACCCCCGCAATTGAACTGATTACACCAAGTACAAAGCCAGACCATGTCTTGGCGTACTGCTCACGGTTAATTATCTTCAAGGGCGAGATATCGAAGTTGAATGACACACCTGGCACTCCTCCACGAGCATGAAGGGTGTGCTCGTGGTCTTCGTCAGCACCACCAACAAGCGGACGGTCGTGAGTGATCACAGAGAACTGGTTGGTGTCGACAGGCCCGGATGAGCTCAAGTATTCAAAGCGAGTGGCTACCACCTTGAGGTAGTAAGCGTAGACGTGCTGCTTACGCGAGAGGAACAGGGTGTGGCCGTCAAGAGGATGGGTGGTGGGCACGTCAACTGCTGGCTCAGACCCAAAAGACAAGTGGTTGATAATGTGATCGAAGTTGAACTTATCTTCGTACTTGTTGTAAAGGGATAAGTCGTGAACGTGCTTACCGTGTGTGGTGAATGAGGCACCAGGGGCAAAGTCCATGGTACCAGAAACACGAGAGATCTGGGTGGATCCCTTGACACGACATCCTTCATTGGCGGCTATACGTTCGTTCAAGCGCTTGACATAACCTTCCTGTTCACACTGGGCGATGTTCTCTCCATCGTAAAAGCCCCAGGTTTGTTCGGCGTATGCCAATTTGACAGTCTCACAATCGTTACAACAAAATTCGTTATTATCCTGGGGAAGCGCACCGTAGCATGATCCACAGGGTTGGCCCTCGACCGGTTTGGCCATTTCTCGCAACAGCTTGTCGTTGTTAAGGGCCACGCCTTCGGTAAGTATCTCCAGCACCGAGCCATCGGGGTTTTTGGCGATTCTGAATTTGTCAAATCCTGATTTGAGGATGTTCAATTGAATATCACCACTTTCATCCAACAAATCAAGCGAAAGAATATCACAGGGGATGTTGGGGAAAGTGATGTCCAAATTGATATCCAATCTCTTGTTGATATCTCTATCTACCACCAATTCAGGACGGATGACAACTGAGGTGTAGTCCACGTATTCGTTACGGATGAGAACGAGGACTATGAGAACACAGACAAGGGTAATGATACCTCCTGAGGCAGTACGGATACGGGCATCCTCTACCGTCTTTGCAAAGGCGTCGAGGGAGGTGAGTTTGGGGCGACTCATAGTGATGGTTGAGTTAACACGTAGTGCGAAAAGTGTTAAATGGAAATGGTAGGCACAATTCTCATGGGGCACGAGTGGATTTATGATGATTGGGGAAGGCTGGTTTTTGGATCTTGGCCTGGGAGTTGTCTTCCAGAGTATTGCAGTATGGGTTTTTTCATGAGCAATTTCAGTGGGTGCAAACTATACTGGTGATGTGACCATTGTGGGCTATTGTTAGTGAGTGGTAGATACTTTAAGGTAGCGAGACATATTATAATTAGAGTAAGAAAGGGGTTAAGTTGTGTTTGGATTACGGGGGACTAGTGAACTGTAGGGGTCAATTTGGTGGTTTTTCTGACTATCAAACTGACTCATAGTTGTGAGTATATAAATACTGATGGCCTCTATAGTGTCTCTCTTAGTAGTCGTACTTTAAACAGCAATTTCTGTTAACACAGCAATTTCTTTTAATACGAATTTAAAAAGCTCTTAATAGTATGGTTGATCCTACAATATCTCAATAGTATGTCCAGTTAGCTGGTTCACTGCAGTATAGCTTACTATAATGTCTAAATATCACTTTCTTGGATTAGGACAGAAGTCTCGCAATTGCCTATTCAAGTAGGTGGTCAAAATTTTATATTAATCTCTTTGGTCAGATTGATGTTACTTAAAGTTCTGGTTGTATTCCTTTCGATTGTCTGTCAACCATCGTTTCCAGTTTCTATCAAATAAATTTCACAATATTATCTACTTTTTTGCTCTCTTTTACAATATTTCAGCTTGTTATATTCAACTCAATTCCAGGTAGTTCAGTAATTCTATCGTCAAACCCTTCAACTTTTTCTTTACCTTTGTACTATCAAACGGTACAACAATGAAAATAACTCAAAATTTCATTATCGGAAACGCCAAAAATTACCCATGGCTTTTTACTGGTTTTCTTAATGCTATGAAGCACGACGTTTATTTTGTGTAGTATCAGAAAACACTACAATAGACGGTTCCAGGGACATTTTTCAAATGGCACCATCTATGCTTTGCTGGCTCACTCGGCTTTTAAGGGTATTGCAGTATAGGTTTTCAAGAAATAATACAACAGATACGGTAATGGACCGGTGCAAATTTCGTAGGAAACATTTTGAGAATATGCCGCCTATTTAAATTTATATTTGACCATCTTTGAGCTGTTGTTAAAGGTTTTCGGCTCGTTGGTTTCCGTTTTGAGGTCCACTTTCAGTCTACTGTGAAAGCATCAAAATCAAGTAGTCTTGTTGAATCAATTTTTCAAATTAGTGAGTTGATGAATTGAGTCGAAATGTGATACCCGAATTGAGTAGTTTTTTTTATAGAAGAAAAGTAAGTGACAATCACGTTCCGTGACTGTAGCTCTATGTGTCTTTATGCTATTAATGGTGGTGTAATATCATCAGTGATAATGGTGGGATCTCTTCTGTGCCATTTTCGCGACATCACTACAGTTGAACAATTCACACTTCGACACAAGCACTAACCGTTCATCGTTCACGGCTTTCAATTGAAGGAAATCGGTCTAGATCCACGATATTAGGAACTGTACGCTAATCACATTCGCTGCTTAAAGTCATAGACTGAACCTTTTACACTAGCCATCAACTTCAAAAGTGGAAGCATTAACATTGAAGTCTGCAATCAGCTTTACATACACATATCCATTGAAGTACCTCGCATCAAGCAGGTCCCAAGCACTTCCATACGCAATTGTCGCTAGAACAATCCAAACTCACTATTTTCAACTAATCCACTGAACCAATACAAGTCTCCACACCAAACATGTCGGTCAGAGCCAACAAGAGTTTCTTCAAAAACTTCACTTCTTTACCCGTCCGAGACAAGCCGCTCCCGGGCCACACGTCCACTTCCACTGAAATCATCTTCATCTCGATCAATGCTACAGGGAACCGTCTAGTGGCTTCTCGGACAGACAAATCGTTACGAATCTGGCGATGTTTGCCAGACCGAGCAGCAGACCCAATTATTATCGAGGATGCTCATACTCGTTCTGTGGAGAGAATATCATGGAATCCCCAGACAGAACATTCGTTTGCATCTGTGGGTAGGGATGAAACTGTCAAAATTTGGAAAGGGCTTACAGGAGTCTTGGAACGTCAAATCCAAGTAGAAAAGGGTTTGGGTCAGCTGGATCCTACCTGTCTTAAGAACGTGGCATACTCCAATGATGGAAAAGCTTTGATTGTGGTCGACCGTGATTCCACAGTGGTGGTGTTGGCCGTGGAACAGAACTATCAAAAAGTAGCCGAGTTTCGAGTCAACGATCATATCTACGACCTCAAATGGTTTAATTACGACCATGGCTACTTTATTTTGGCATTGAACGATGGCTCTTTACCGATCTATCACCTTGCCGATGATTGGACGGTACAATCTAAGACCAGCTTACGGGGACATCGCTCTTGTGCCACTACAGTGGTGGTAGATCCTCGAGGAACATACGTTGCAGTTGGATCCAATGAGGGTAGTTTGAGTATATGGAACACCGCCACCATGCTTAATAGTAAAGTGATAACTGTGGTAGACGAAGCAATTGCTTGCGTGGATTCTTCTAGAGATGGTGCTTACATTGCAGCTTCATATGACAGGGGGTCGAATATCCGTGTGTTCGAAGTCGACTCGGGAGAAGAAGTGTATGAAGTACAGAATAGTGCTTCGGGACAGCTGACGTTTGCTCTGGTGGTATGGTTTCCTAATAAGACTGCATTTGCTTATACTGGGGATCACGGTACCACTATTATGTTGACTAAGAAGACATAATTGGGTCGTAGTCAAATTTATTGGGTGCGGCTTAAACCATCTTGGAGACTGATGGAGTGCTAAAGGATGTGGCATAGTCCAATCGGAGTTATTACCGTAGGTATAGCCAAGAAATATCTCAAAAGTACGACAGCCGAAGAATTTTGCAGCTAGATGAAATTTGCTGCAATGTAATTCTCGGACTTAAATGATTCTGTCAAACAGGTAAATGAAACTTGAATTGTAAATAATGTATGCACTTGATTGTTTCAACAGTTCCAATGATCAAATTAAAGACTGTCAACACCATTGAGTGGGTGCATACATATCGAGCTTCGGGTTTCGCTTATTACCGACAATACAGTACAAGCAATAATTCGCGAAATTAAATGTGCCATTCGCGGCATTGTGCACAGAACAGTACCATCCATTGCAATATCCACTTAGACTGTTGATGCTGAAGTCTCGTATTCCAATACATAAGCATTATTGGATCCGAATAACTATTGTGGTGGTTTTTTTTTTTTTTTTTTTTTTTTGGCTTGCTCAATTATACCGACCACTCAAATTAAAGGAAGGTATCCAGATGCAAGCAATCCTATGAAATGATACATGATAAATCCCTGGTATAGATCCCGATCAATCCTTCAGATTGACCCTGAGATTAACTCTGGGATTTGACCGGATGGCCTATGGCTTGATAAGAGCATCTCAATGGAGCTTAAAAGACAATGGATCCAATTTTTTCAGGTACTTCACTCTTTTTGAAGCTTCAAAGTGAAACCCGGACCTCGAATACAGACTCTCTGTTTCACAGCATTTCATAGGTATAGACATTGAAGCAAGAATTTGAATTTTCCACTCTGTAGATTAATTCACCCAGAGAAAGATTAGCTCCAAATTAATTCCATAGCTGGCATGAACTTTGGTCCATAAAATTGAGCTATTTGGTGCGAAATTTGTTGACCTAATAGATTATGGTGGGACTGTCGGAAGTGCCCATTATTTGATAGTGCGTCGCTAATGAGGCTAAATAATTTAGTGGCTAAAAAATGAGTTTATTATCGGCTCAAATTAGCCACGTACTTTATCTGTACCCAGAAAAATAGCCCACTGAAACAAGAAGCAAGTCAACGTTGTGGTTCATACGAAAATGATATATTAAAGTACGGAATATGATAAAATCTCGTTATGAAAGTCTAATGATGTAAATACAATGCTTACTGATGCGATTGGTGGAATTAAATCTCAATTCCGCTCGTTCCAAGTACAACTAGAATTTTGAAAGTTTCGTATATTGCAGCAGCGGAAGAAATTGAAAGTTTGTAAATGGCCACCACTCAATATTTTTTAAGATTCGATAGATTCATCACCTTTAAAGCGGATCTATGAAACGAGTTGATTTATTAACGATCGCGGATCCGAGCTTTCGATACATATTTAGCTCAAAATGTCGTGATGGAAGCTTCTTATTTAATAATATTTTTTATCTGAAAACGGTAATGAATTGACGATCCCTGCACCCGAATTTATATCTGTAAGTAGGGTTATTATGACAGTACATACTTACAAAATCACGGCTAGACCGTTCGGGTGGTCTACCCTTGCATAGATAGGCATTCCTCCGAAAGTAAGTTCACTAAACCTTGCTGTAAGACCCGAAATATGATTCTGAATCAATCATAGCGAGCTTAAAAGAAAATCAACTAATCTTTGGGTTTTAATACATTTCAATTTCAGACTTATACACTTGATTACCCAATATTGTCAAAGTAAAATTACATAGTCTAATTAATTTGTTTATGGTTAAATTAATCGCTTCCATAACACAAAATCCTGATGTGTAAAAGTGCTTCTACCACAGGAGTTGGTGGAGAACATGTGCATTTGTGCCTCTTATGTACATATCCAGATTATAGAGGTTCAACTCGGGGCTTTTCAATGGTTATACAAATGTCGTCAACACCAGTTAAATAATAAACTGCTTGCATAAGTTTGTTCGTCTCTTAGACCCGTTGTCGATTCTAATCACTGGTTCAAAACTTTAAGGCGCAAACGGTTTTATCAGAACCCCTACCAATTTAGAAAAGTGAAATTTCACCCATATTTCTCAATTGCTTCGTCAGAGATTGATCCTATATTTCACTAAATTATACTAGTAGACCACTTCTCCCAATTGCTTCTTCAAAGATTGATCCTGAATTTCTTTAAATTTTCCTGGTAGACCACTTTGACTTTTCCTAATTTCCAACTTTTCTCCTTAACCCCTCAGCTTTCTTAAAATTTGGACTCTTGATCAACTGTGATTTTATTTTATCTAATGGGCAAATTTCAACGATTCTTGAGTCAATTGAGATAGTACAGTTGCAATGATCTAGCTCATTTATACACAAGTTGCAAGGTCATAGTCACCACATCCAAAGATTATTAAATTCAATAAACTGAAAATCAAGTGGGTGCATTTTTGATGGGTCTGAAGTGAGTAATAACCGGTCCTAAGGATGTTTACTTATCAAGACTCTACATTGAAGTTGATCCTTGAAGATGATCATTGCAGAAAAACATTTTAATTCATCATTGAACAAAATCGTTGAATTATTGAAGAGAATCATTCCAGTTAGTCATTGATGAGAATCCTACTTTAAGTTTCTAGCCGGTATCCTCAATTCTGCAAAGGCCGTATCCTTCAATTGAAGCCGGTTTAATGTCCTTGTAAGGTTTCTGATAATAATACTATAATTGTCCCCAATACGGTTCTAGCAGCAATTGCACAATTATGCTTCATACAAAGTTTTCGTTCCTGAAAACCACATGTCCTTGATCCTGAAATTGTTGTTATTGTCCCTGTACACATCCCGGTTCCTGCTTTTACGACCTGACTTTCTTTTCGATTTTTTGAAATTGGGGGCTCGACAACTGTGCTTGCTTAAGTTTAACTCAAGGGTGTTGCTTCCCATAATTTCCCATTGAGGCAATTGCGATCCCCCTGATAAAATCCATATTGCTCCGCTACATTGTTCAAACTTATCTTTCGAGATGTGTAAACCAGATGATTTTGGTCCATTGGTACTATACGAACAAATATGGGGCTGAATTTTGTTTTCCAGCATTGGTAATGGTTTCTCATAATCTCATTTACTCACTTTAGACTTTCTTCCCTAAGGGGAAACATTAATTGGATATTAACTGCATTATCCATAGAGCTTAGGACTGAAGGCTTTGTACCTCCATTGTAATCAAGCAGCAACCTACTTTGAAAGATAGTCAATCAGTTCGTTACTGTAATAATCATAAACGGTATTTTAATTTGGTTTTTGTGATAATATCTAATTTAACTATTGAAGATCTCCCCAACTTCAGCAATGACAATTTTCTTTTCCTGAAAAGATAGAGTTTTGCCCTCGTCAGTTTGAATCAATTGCATCAGCCTTAGTCGATCTGATCACATACCTCATGCTCATTGAAAACGATCTTTTCTGTTGAATTTCAAAAAGTCGCCTCAATGATGAAACAATCACTGTAACATGACTTAAATCGGTTCCTCAAAGTGATCCTACTGAAAATTGAAAAACATCTAAAGGCTTTGATGAAGCCAGCGCAGTTCGTAACATCCAAAACTCCACAACACCGACTTCATTACCTCAATGTTTTATAGAGTGCTATATGATAATTATCTAGTTCACCTCAACATGTTCGTTCTGACCATTCAGGCGTTGACTTTTCCATTCAAAACCCTTTTTTGAGATCGCTTTCCTGAGCTCACACCCCGTTCAAACGGCGATGTAAATGTGTGAAATTCATCCTACAAATTTACGCAAATTCTACCGATGTGATCTAGACCATTATCCATTTCAATTCCATTCACAATAGCGTTTATAGCTAATTAACTGCCCTAATTGTTTTAGGTGATGGATAATGTCGCGATGTCGCATGTCGCGGCCCATAGACGAAACTTTAACTTGTTTACTAAGCGAGCACACCATGGTGGTATCTTTGGCGTTCTGTAGTGTGGTGCCGTGGAAATCCCTAAAGGGAATGTGTATTAGAATCACGGTGGTACTTTTCAGTATGGTCAGAAAAAGAGGACTGAGGCTCTACACATTCTGTAACTTGGAACATACCTTTATTCGCAAGGGAGTATACGAATCCAACTGTACTGGGTCCAATTAACCCCATCTCTTCTTATAACTGACACGTTTATAGAATTAATACCGACGCAGTAGTAATTCTCATACCTGGTTAGCTCGACAGAATAAGGGGTAATGAATCGGATACAATTGGGGTCATAGAGATATACAACCTAGCTATATATGATTAGTGATGGGTTGAGGTGATCGCCTGCTCCTTTTTGGCCCAGTTGTAACCATTATCGGAACGTGGCGGCCGACAATATCAGGGCGGGCATTAGGAATTAGAGGATTTCCAGCGTGCGCACTCAATCAAAAGTATTGAAAGTTTGTGATAGTTCGCTCCACCAAACTATCGCTCATCATGGACACCTCCGGCCCCCCCTTCCGGACATTCTCCACCACTTCGAACCTCTCCCTAAACTCATCGTCCACCTCCATCACCCGTGTGGCGCTGGGCCCCATCGCATCCTTCAACCCCAACTTCAACAAACAACTGAGTGCCCAAGACCACCTCAACTACCAATGTCTGGCCCTTAAAAACAGGCTAGCGTCAGTTCCAGGTATGGAACCTTTCTTGAACCTCGCCTTCAACGCCGCCGAACAATGTGCCGAGCAACAGGCATTGGCCCTTAGTCAAACCATGCAACAAGACACACGTCCCAATGACTACCGAGCCTCGGTGGGATCGATGGGGTTTTCGATCCATTCAGATACGTCTCTGTGCTCCAACGTTACTGCACTTGCGTCCTCGCCCAACAAGGCACTTATCAACAACAACATCTTCACGTTTACCGCCGGTGTATTGCCTGCAAACCTCAGTGTAGATCCCGCCACCCAGTTGTGGAAGTTGTTCCAACAGGGAGCACCGCTATGCCTTGTGTTCAACCTGATCGTACCCGACCACGCCATCAGCATCATTGGTAGTGACGACCTTCGGATTTGTAAAAAATCGGTCTATGATTTTGTCATCGCTGTCAAGACCCACTTACAATTTGAGGATGAGATTATGTTCACCATCTCGCATGTGTTCTCCGATAGCACCCAAGACTTGTTAAAGATCATTGCCGTAGTCAACCGCTTATTAGCGCTCAAGTCGAAGCCTGATATTGATACGGCATTATCTTCGTCGCTAGCAGACTTCTCCATCTCCGATGACCGTTCACGTGTGTTCAAAGAGATAGTAGAAACCGAACGAAAGTATGTCCAGGATTTGGAATTATTGGCCTCTTATCGTAATGAACTTTCGAGTGCCGAACTTATATCCAGCGAACAGATTCATGTGTTGTTCCCCAATTTGAACGAAATCATAGACTTCCAGCGCCGGTTCCTCAATGGTCTCGAGTGTAATATCCACGTCCCCAACAAGTACCAGCGTATTGGAAGTATCTTTATCCACGCATCCACTGGGCCCTTTAAGGCCTATGAACCATGGACCATTGGCCAATTAGCAGCTATTGATTTGATTAACAAAGAATCTTCCAACCTTAAGAAATCATCTACCCTCTTGGACCCAGGATTTGAACTTCAATCCTACATCATCAAGCCAATTCAAAGACTTTGTAAGTACCCACTTTTACTCAAAGAATTGATTAAAACCTCACCTGAGGCACAAGACCTGTCCATTCCTCCATCTGCATCCTACAACGAATTACTCATTGCCAGCAGTGCCATGAAAGAAATGGCTAATCAAGTCAACGAAGCTCAAAGAAGAGCAGAGAATGTGGAGTACTTACAAAAATTAATAGAAAGAGTTGGTAATTGGAGAGGATTCAATCTCAAGGATCAAGGGGAATTATTATACCATGGATCTGTAGGGGTGAGGGATGTGGACAATGAAAGGGAGTATGTGGCATACTTATTCGAAAGAATTGTTTTCTTCTTTGTGGAACTTGAAAAACCATCAGAAAAGGAGAAAGACCCCAAAAAGAAGCGAGAACTTTTATCCAGTAGAAAGAAATCATCTGCTTCTGTGAATTCAAGTTCCACAGCAAACCTTTTAGAATCAATGAATAAAGCCAAAAGTGATAACTTGTCACCATTAGAATTAAAGGGAAGAGTTTATATACTGGAGATTTATAACATTTCTTCAAACAATAGCAATGGTTATACTTTGGTAATCTCATGGTCAGGCAAAAAAGAAAGTGGATCTTTCGCTTTGAGATATAGAACCGAAGAAACCAGAAATCAATGGGAAAATTGTTTAAGAGGACTCAAGACCAATGAAATGAACAATCAAATCCATAAAAAGTTAAGAGATTCTCAAAGTTCCCAACTGACCAATGAATCGTCCTTATACGATTCAAGTGCTTACACCAGCCAATCACCAACCTCGGGTCCAAACAACACCACGCCTCCATCGTCTGCTAATGATACTGTGTCATTGAGGTCATCCAATGGCTCATCATATCAACGTCATCATTCATCGTCATCCACCTTTAGTATGTTAAGACAACAAAGAGGTAAATCAGGAGGAGCTGAGCCTTCTTCAAGAATATCATCCAATGGAGCACCTTCCAATGGATACACACCAAGCACAACTCCTACCGAAGTATTTGCCAATGATATCAAAATTAAATTGGTTTACAACTCTACGGAAGTAACACCATTATTACAGGTTTCCACCAACATTCAATTTTCAGAATTATACCAAAGAATATCGGCTCATATTACTGCTAGTGGTAAGGTGACGCAAGACTTGGTGGTGAAAAAGCTCAAGTACAAGGATGAAGATGGTGACTTTGTTGTGATGGATTCTAACGACGACTGGATCTTGGCAGTGGACATGTTGGACGAACTTGATGAATTTAATGACAGCAACGAAACGAAACGCGATTTGACTATCTGGGTGTCTTAGAGGAACTGGTAGTTAGTATGATATTCATAGAGATGGAATAAACGTTAAGTAGATCTGAGCCGGGTAGAATAGTACAAAGTACTAGAATTTCTTAGAGATGTATAAGAAAGTGATAACAATTAAACAACAAGTTAATAAAGCGAACATGGTGATAATTACAATACATAATCCAAATGACTAATTGTTGATTGACAAATATTAGCCGATTAGCAAAGTTGAGGTGCAAAATGGTTACTTATTTCTCTAAACACAAAACGAAATCTCGGTAAAAATTGATAAAAAGTACTCTCGGGAAAGCCAAATTCAGTGCATAGTGTGAGAAGGAGTTGCTGGTGTATATTTTCATAGAATTCGGGCCAATTCGTAGACCTTAAAGCATAATCTTCTTATAAATCATTATCAAGAGATTTTATGAAAATGTTGCGAAATTCAAAAAAATTACAACTATGCTACTCTTTTCAAGTTTGATCTCGTCGTTGAAATTAATTTAATGGAGCTGAAGCTTCTATCTCTTGACCTTCATTAATGTATCTGAGACGACGTTGCAAACTAGACAATTCACAGCAAGTATTCGATGTTTAAGTACACGAACTACGGATAATAATGGATCACAATTGGAGAACCAACCCATTGAATACTTCGAGCTGCTCACAAAATAGAGCCTTGAATTTGAGACGGTGTGACTCACCTGCTGGTCACACGGATCCTCCATTAGCCTTCTCTGGTACTTGTACTCTTTGGAAGTAGCTATACCCATCAGTATCACAAAGTTCGAAGCACAGAAATTCAGCTTTTTTGAACCTATGGCTATTTCAGAAAAACTACTTTCAATCTCTTATCATAACACTTTTCTTCACAAGACCATAATGTCTTGGACAAGTATTTTCTGGCTGATGAATAGGTTTTATTTGGTAACTAGTTTGCAACTACTTCTTTTGATCGGATAGCTACTGTTCAGCACTAATCACTAATTTTGTCCAGTATCTGAATTTGCACCCATAGAATAAAGAGCGACTACTGCTTAATTAGCTACACCATTGACTCCAAATAGCGAGAACAGAAACAGCACAAATCATCTATACGAGTACTTTCCCCCTCTCTTTGTAAAAAGTCGTTCCAAATCGACTTTTGAAACTATCTTGGAATTAACCAATTTTCATCTCTCACAGTAGTCATAAATTGCAAAATTGATACACAACACAAATATAAAAAAACACTCTTGAATTAATTTGGTAAAAACACCCAAGCCTGTCATTTTCCGTGTACTCAAATCGGTCTCTTGTAAAACCACAAAGTTTCCCTTCCTCTTCCCATTAGGCTTGGCTTAGAAATTTGGCAGTTCTGATTCGCCAAAATTACGCACTTTTTTTGATTCATCTGACTCATAGAGACTTACACAACCATCGCCTTTTCCAGGCTCCATTTACACTCAGAACACTCCAAAATAGCATGTTCATCTCGTTGAGGCCGTCAGCAGCCGCTCGTTGCGGCTCTCGCCTCGCTGGAACCATCTCCTCTCGAGTTTCCCCTGTCTCGATGGTTGCAAGAACAAAATCCTGGTCCACACCATCAAATTTAATCGCTACAACATCCAAACCCATTCGATCATTCTCTACGGGTCGTCAGCTTCACAACGAGCCCGAGTTGGGCTCAATATCTGCAGAGGATCGTGAGATATTGAATCAAGAAAGAGCGGCTGATTCAGTAGACGTTTGCATTGTGGGAGGAGGACCTGCTGGTTTAGCTACTGCCATCAAGTTGAAAACTTTAGATAACGAAGAAGGTAGTGGTGAGCTCCGTGTGGTTGTTTTGGAGAAAGCTGGAGATTTCGGTGCTCACATTGTTAGTGGAGCCGTTTTGGAACCACAAGCATTACGAGAATTGTTCCCTGATAGTGAATTGACCGAGGAAACAGGGGGAATTCCCCTTCCTCCAGATTTGGTGACCAAGGTAACCAAGGACTCGATAAGCTTCTTGACGGAGCAATATGCATATCCGTTACCAGAACCCCCTCAAATGGCCAACCACGGTAAGAACTTTATTGTGTCGTTGAACAATGTCGTCAAGTATTTGTCGGAACAAGCTGAAGAATTGGGAGTGGAACTATACCCTGGTATTTCTGTTTCCGAGTTGATCTATAATAAAGATGGTTCTGTTAAGGGTGTAGCTACCAATGACATGGGAGTTTCCAAAGATGGTACCCCTAAGGACTCATTTGAAAGAGGTATGGAGTTCTACTCACGGGTCACTGTGTTGGCAGAAGGGTGTCATGGTTCTTTATCAAAACAAGCCATTAGCAAATATAATTTGAGACAGGATAGCGACGTACAAACCTACGGGTTGGGTATCAAAGAAGTATGGGAAGTTAAGCCTGAAAATTTTGAAAAAGGATTTGTTGGTCACTCCATGGGTTTCCCACTTTCAACTTCAGAGTATGGTGGTGGGTTTATGTATCATTTTGGTGATGGATTGGTTGCTGTGGGACTTGTCATTGGCTTAGACTACGCCAATCCTTATATTTCACCTTATCAAGAATTCCAAAAAATGAAAACTCATCCTTACTATTCCAATGTTTTGGAAGGAGGAAAGTGTATTTCCTACGCTGCCCGTGCCTTAAATGAAGGAGGATACCAATCGATTCCTCAGCTTTACTTCCCTGGAGGAGTGTTGGTAGGATGTTCTGCTGGGTTTGTTAATGTTCCAAAAGTCAAAGGTACCCATACTGCCATTAAATCAGGAATAGTTGCAGCTGAGTCAATCTTTGAACAAATTAAAGAACTTGAAGTGGTGGATGAGAGTCTGTTTGAAGACCCCGACTACACCCCATTATTATTAGAGAACTACGGAAAAGCATTTGAAGAGTCATGGGCTTATGAAGAGCTCTACAGAGTCAGAAATGTTCGTCCCTCATTCAACGGACCTTTTGGATTCATCGGAGGATTGGTTCATTCCGGTATATCTACCATGATCACTAATGGAAATGAACCATGGACTTTAAATCATCATAGTTCCGATCCTGCAGCTACCAGAGATGCTAAAAATTATCAACCTATCGATTACCCAAAACCTGATGGAAAACTCACCTTTGATATTCTCACCTCAGTTTCCAGAACCGGTACTTACCACGATGAAGATGAGCCATGTCACTTAAAAATTCCCCAACAAAATTACAGAAAACATACCGAACTCAGTTATCCCAAGTATAAGGGTATTGAACAAAGATTTTGTCCTGCTGGAGTCTACGAATATGTGGAAGATGAACAAGAACCATTGGGAGTGAAATTTCAAATCAACAGCCAAAACTGTATTCACTGTAAGACATGTGATATCAAAGTTCCAAGTCAAGACATCAATTGGACAGTTCCTGAAGGAGGTGATGGACCAAAGTACTATATGACTTAATTGTATATAGATTAATAGACAAAATTTACAAGTTTTCACTACACCAAATCATTATGGTTATTATTATATTAAGAAGTAGAGATCAGAGGTGAACGCCAAATTTTTTTTTATACAGCCATTAAACTGGTTAAACCAGTTAATCACATTAACATGAATAGAGAAATAGAGAGGACCTCAAAAGAGAGAGGTCAAGTATAACAAATAAACCATAATACAACCCAATTAATTATTGTGTTAGACCCAACAAAAGAAATACAACAGGAGACAAAAATATCAGCAATAAGGAAAAAGGGCAACTCGTGGAACCTAAACTTCCAAGAACAAATCATTTAAAATCATGCGAAGAATTTATCCAAATCAGATAAACTAATATCTTCGGGAGCACCAATATCTTGAGACAAAAATCCCGAACGAATCACATTTAACCATTTCTTGTTACAAGTATTTGGTTTGAGAGAATTTGGCGAGCTGACCGAGGAAGGATCCGAGATTGCTTTCAAAGCAGCAGCATGTAAAGCAGCAGCGGCAGCAGCAGCATTGGGACTATGTGAACTTGGGGCACGAGAAGCTCTTGGAGCAGCAGCAGCAGCAGTCATGATTTTGGATTTTTTGTTAAGGGAAAGATATGATAAAGACTTCGATCTCTTCCCATTTTTTTTCATACTATCAATATACAAGTCATTTGCACCAGATACAAGATCATCATCATCATCATCATCATCATTGAAAACTTCAAAATCTTCAAGTTCTAAATCAGATTCATGTTTGTTGTCTTGAGGTTCTGACTGGTTGGTCTCCGTTAAAGAAGCCGTCACAGGAGCAGAATTATAAGGAACGAATAAATTTGATTTATCAATAGGGGCATCCAAAAATGTGTTTTTAGTAATACCTAAATCAAACATGGTTTGTCTTCTAGGTTTAGCCAAAGTGGCTTGTTTTCCAGCTTCCAAAGGATCATCTAAATTAATTTCTGAACTGAGATGAGTTTTGGAACCTTGAGAAGTCCCTGATTTAGGAGATTGAGACATTTCTGATACATCTTGTTTTTGATTTTCTTGTAATTTTTTGACATGAGCTTGGAAATTATCCGCCAATAATCCACGATAAACATATACCATTCTTTTAGGAGAAGCATCAGCCCAATCCCTTGATAAGGCATACTTTAAGTTATTTTCACCCTTTTCCACTCTTTTAACATAAGCGTTTAATTTTGCACTAACAAGGTTTGAAGTTTTAGTGGATAAATTTGCCATTTCAGGATGTTGTTCAACCAAAATATCACAGATTTGTTTGACGGTCATACCATTACCTTCAGGATCTTTTTCAAATAAGATCACAAAGATAGCATAAAGGACATCATCTTCAAGGGAAGGATCATTTTTTTGTTCAGGTCTTGGTTTTTCACCAGTAACAGGAATAGTTGTTGAAATTCCAGTAGCAATAGGAGCTCTAGAAGTATTTTTTGGTTTTTTAACGATGATTTGAGATGAAGGAGGAGTGGAAGAAGAAGTTGGAGGAGTTGAACCACGAGAATAAGATTTTTTCAAGATTTGAGAAGAAAGATCATTATTCATTAATGAATCAGGAGAAATACTTCTTGAAGTAGGAGAAATTTCACCAGGACTCAAGCTTTTATCAGGAGTTAAAGGATTAGGAGATTCATCATAATTTTCATCAGGAGAAGATATGGAAGCACTAACACTTAAAGTCTTTGGATTAAACGAAGGTGAAGCAGGAATGGCCGATACAGGAATACCTAAAGGTCTTCTATCAGTTAAAGCCATAATAGATTTTTTTCTTTTGTAACGAGATCGTTATACTTTGAATTATCTGAGGAGGAATAACAGGAAAGGAAAAAAATTCGAGTTTGTTTGAATCTTGTCTTATCAATAAACAAAAAATTGATAGTTAAACAAAAAAGATTGATAAAAAAAGACTTGAAAAAAAACGACTTCCGTTATAACCTGTTTAGTAGGAGGAGTCCATATATGATATAATGACGTAAAATTGGTAATAGTTAAGTAAATTGATCGTTAAACTATAATGAAATGTTTAACTTGGAGGGTGAAATTTTCAAAGCGGATTCCTGGTGGTTAATAACGCCTAACGACTGGCATCAGTGCAAGCACTGGAAAAATGTGCTTACTAGGTTGGATATATAACTGAATATATATCTAAGGAGTTGATTTGAGTTCTAAAAAGGCCGGTGCCTGGGGTGAAATTAAGGAGATAATTAATATCATCATATCATGAAGACGTCCTGCACATGGCCCTGGGACTGTTTTTTTTTCCGCGCACCGACCGGCACGTGGCCGCCAGTGGTCGCTCTCCTATTGGGTGAAAAGTTATGATATGAGGGTGCAAATTGCACTATGAAGATTGCAGGTTAGTTGTGTTGAATTAACGGCGGTTATTGATGGCTCTGATTGCGTCCACGGAATTTGAATCAATCGTTCCATTTGTCGACGGTTGCAAGGGCACGTGACCCTATCTCGCCGGATCAATGCACTCTTATCGCTTATCTAGGGAACCAGCCCTAACGCGCAGGCGGTGGGCGCACGACGCTCCTGCAGCACCAGCATTGTGGCAAGTGCGGCGACAGTCACGTCACGTGACCCGGGGCTGGCGCCCTGCCTTATATATATGAAAAAATAGCAATCTAACGATTACGAAAATTCTCGGATTTAGTAGCAATCAATAATTACCCTCTTACCAGGATATGAAGATAACAGGGGTATAATTATTATTACTACTATTATTATTAATATTATTATGATTGTAATTAATAGAATTTAAAACCCTTGAGATATGAACCAAACCAAATTAAGTTTTGGGGCCAAAAATTTTCATCTGGTTTGGGTATCTATAACCGAAGTGTATTTAGGCTAATTGATATTTAGTTTGCATGGGGTTTGTCATTGAAAGTTTGATAACCATTTCTTCAAGACAAGATTTTGCAAATTAATTACCAAGCTTTGCTGGATTAAATTTCATCTATTATACCGGCCAAGTTTAGATTTATTTTAACAGCCAGATCTGATCCGTGGTAGTAGGTGGATCTAAAAATATACTTCAGGGTGTTGAATATTTTTCGGTCATAAGTATGCGTAGGGGTTGTTGGCCAGATGAAATGTGGCTTTATTTTTCAATCGTAATTCATGTATTCAATGTTGTCTGGTTTGTAGTTCTATACTCTTTTTGGTTCTTTCCCAATCCTTGACCCAATATTCGTCTTTATAAGGATTTTCTGGGTCATCGGTATTAGGAGGAATGAACCAATAATTTAATGCTATATGAATATTTTCGTTTCCATCTTCTCCAAAACTAGAGACTTCATGGAACCACCCTGCAGGAAGGTAAAGCATATCTCCTGGTTCTAACCATACCGTGAATTTGTTTAAGTCCAAAAATCCGGGGAAGTGCTTGTTGGCGAATTTTGTCAATATTTCACGGGATTTGATATCTTCAAATTCCTCAATATGAAGTAATCCTGGAGGAATGGTAGAGAAATTAGGAGGGTCGAGCTTTTGAGTAGGCTTAGAATTATTTGTTGATCTCTTGATTTCAAACTCGAGTTGTTTAAGTAATTCTTTTTCAAGTTTTTTATCGGGCGAGTCATCCAATTGATCCAATTTCCAGCGAATCACTTCTTCTATGATAGCCCCATCGTCACGAATATGTCTCCAATTCCCTGAATTTTCATTGACCTCATAGTCAATGATTCCACTATTGTAGACTCGATAAATGTCTCCTACTGTATGAAGTTTGGCTGCATCAGCAGGACTAAATAATGTGAACCGTTTCTTTCCACAAACCAAGATGTATAAATTATCAGCGTGGTCATGGTGTAATCCTGAAGAAGACCCTTGTTTACCTGGGATAAATTTTCCCAAACCACAAGTTTTATCTTTCGGATCAATTTTAACTGGTTGCGTGGGCCCCGATTGACCCATCCAGAGATTGATTTGTTGAGGAATTAAGCACGAGAGAATTTGGGGCACAATGGGAAGAATTTCCTGACCGACCAAGTTGGTCAATGGCGGCTGCAAAAGATCTCTGACTCTCAGTTCCAGTTCGGAAGCAGTGATGGCTAATTCCGGGTCCACAATTTCATCGTCAGAATTTATGTATTGGTCTGCCTCAGACTCGTCAAAATCATCCTGTAAATTGTCCAAATCAATGGAGGAATCCAGAGAATTGTCATTTTGGTAAAGTGTGCCTTCTTGATGTAGTGGAATTGCACCCTCCCCCTCTTCCTCCTCTTCCTCCTCTTCCTCCTCATCGTCATCTTCTTCATCCTCTTCATCCCCCTCCTCTTCATCCCCAACTTCCTTCTCGTACTGAGTGGTGAGATAATACTCGCCATTGGTGGTCTCGAACTTCTGCATCAACTCCTCAAGCGTCATGCGTATTCTCTCTTGACCGGATCCAAAACCATGGCGATACTTTTTCTCTACTTGCAAGGGATCATTGTAAGCCAAAGTTGATTGAATTTTTTGAGGCGAGAACCGGTCAAGGTTAATTAAGTCTGGATCGGAGTTATTGCCTGGTTTCTGCAACGGAGGATAATAGCCCGTCAATTTCACCGGACAACGAGGCTGGATATACCTGTCGAAGAAGTCTGCAGCAGCAATAGCGGCAGCATCATAATGCAAAATCGGGATTTCTTCATGCGATGGAATTCGATATTTGGTGTAGTTGGAGCCTATGGTGGCTTTACGTTTATGGTCAGACATGATGGAAACTGGTTGGAGACCAAGAAAACAAATAAGGTTATGACGTAATTTATCAATGCGACATTAAACAGGGATTAATTATTGTCCATGTAGCTCTTGTTAAACATCAAGCCACTGATACTGTTTCGAGATGAGGTCACGTGACCGGCTTCTGATGCTTACCAAAAAAAAAAAAAAAGGGTCGAGGTTCGATTCTCTGTTCGGTTGTTTTCCACAATGTCCCGCCTATGACTCCACCAGACGGAGATAACAAAATTTCATTTAAAAAAAGGAGGTGCGAAAGGAGGGAAGGGTTGAGGTGCATAAATGATTATTTTAGGATATATAATTGAACATTATCGATTACAATTACAGCAATAGATGCATAAAGTAAAGAAACTTCTAACGCTTTTGCCCAACATTTAGACCATGCTATCATATAAACCGCCATACATGAGTATTATCCTGAGTTTGCGGGTTTGAGGCTAAATCAGGCATTCACATTCAATGACAAATTCCATCTTGTTCGTTAAAAAAAAAAAATGCAACTATTACCGAGGGTCCAATTACCAGACAATCAGAGGCTTATTGGAAAATAAAAAAACTGGTCGGTGAAATTGGTAGTTATCGTGAAATAACACGGGACGCGGCCTCGGATGGGTACTTAAAGATAGTTAGTCTCATAACCGGTTATTCTCGACTTGTTAGACATGGTTATATATCGAACCCTAGGTTGCTTGCAGCCGTAATTTTCTTGGGTGTATATACTTGTCTGTATGCATATCATTCGAGAATTTTGGAGGCAATTTCAAAGATTGGATGAGGGCTTTACAAGTAGCCATTGCTTGAATGGCATCTTATTATATTCTCCGTAGTATAGAATATTCAATTGTATTACGTACTTTAAAATGGTTGTAGTTAGTGGTTGAATATATCTCTAAGAACCCATACAACACCTTTCTTTTCAAATGGTACATGATGCAACCACATTGAATGGCTAACTTTAATTCTATACTTATACTATGCGATTGATTTAGTGAGGGTGTGTATTAGTATATCACAGTATTATACAACAATAGTGTACGTATATGCAAAGACCTTGGGAAAGGTATGAATAGGAAATAAACTAGACGGATCCCGAGTGGTAAACCAGTTACTTGACTCGAGATATATGAAGATGAATAGTGGATGTTAAATGAAAAATATGTTAGATGAAAAATACCGGTCTGGCGATAGTCTTTGATCTTTTGACATCATCAGCGGTTTCAATTTCGTAGCTGGTCAACATATCCAGTTCGTTCAAATCTTCAAATGATCTTTTTTTGAACGATGGTGGTTGCATCACCGTTATAGGACTTGATCTTGATACGGGTGTATCAGGATTTGGTTTTTCATCAGCAAAAATTTGATCATTGAATCTTTTGGGACTGGTGCTGTTGGAGACAGGGGTAAGGGGAAGTACACTTGGTACTGGTTGTTTTCTAGTCACATGTCCCGGTTGACTGTAAATTCTAGGGGTCACGGGAGGTTCTAATAATGAAGTTAAAGAATCAGTAGCACATTCAACCAATGACTTCATCAATTGAGTGTATTTACCATCATCACTGAAATATTTAACTTCTAAGCATTTTGGAGGGTTGTCTAAAATCTTGATCAAGTTCTTGAAAAAGTTTTTATTAAATAAGTTTTGAAACGCTTGGACCGAAAGAATAGGTTCAGAAGTTTCACCTGAATCTTGTTTAAGAATATCATTATGGAAATTCAACAAACTGATTAAACTGATAGGGATTTTCAAGGTTAAGATTGATACCAAGATACAAATCAAACCAATTTGTGACGATGTATAGTCAAAGTAAATGTTAGGATAAAATTGAAACAATTCACCAATGTAATTTGACAATGTTTTGATCTTGTGGCAAGATTTTTTAATCAAATTGGATACCACAGGATTCGAGCCATTATTAATTAAAATGTTCAAATATAAATCAACAAATGAATCGAAAGTAGGACTACTAACCATCCATTCCAAAGATTTTAAGATATGTTTTTCCATTTCAATAAATAATTCCTTATAATAAGAATCGACACAAATTTTTCTTAAATCATTCAAAGAAGGAATTTTGAATTTGGAATCCAAATTCTTACAACTAATCCATAAACTGGTCAAACCCAACAATTGATAGTGTTGTTTCTTAACAATTCTGGTGGAACAATAACGATCAATAAGATTGACGGTAAGTGGAAAAGTGGACTTGGAAAGATTCAAGATGGTAATGACTTCCATCAAGAAATCAAGTAATAAAGGTCTCATTCCAAGCTTGATTTCTGGTTGTTGTTCAATAAGAACCAAGCTAGGAAGAGTCTTGGATTCCATTTCCAACAAGTGTTGAAGCATATCAAGTTGATATTCAGAAACGGTTGAAGCGTGACACTTAAATTCCATTGATTGTAAGGTGAAATTGGATGATTTAAGGGAAGAATTGAGTAACCTTAATTGATGGAACGAATCAGGAGAATTGGTGAACATGGTAGACATGGAGTAGATTTTGATGGAAATGTTAATAAGATGCAAATAAAATGCGAATGACGATTACCAACAGGACATAAGCGAAGGTAACAAGGAATGAAATTGCCTAGATTAGTAGGACCGAACAAAATGGAGTTAGTTGGAGTAGGAATTGGATGGGTATTGGAATGGAAGGAAGAATACCAAATGACCGAATGAATTAGTGGGAACTAATATGTAAAGAGAGGAATAGATAGGTATCTATGAATATATAAATCAATATATATATTGGGAAAGGTAATGAGGAACAGCCAAACCTCAATGGTGAAAACTTTGAATAGATATTGAAAAAAATTTACAAGCAGATGAAAAGATATATATATATTTGAATGGGACCGAAAATTTTGTGATCAAATGTCTAAGGTTTCACCCTGATTCATACTGCTATAACAACCCCTAACACCTACATAATTGTCTCCTTTCTACACTTTTCTTTTTTTGTTACCATACATTAACCGTAGGAGATAACACAATAGTATAGGAAATAATAAAATGTCCCTATTATCTATAGGAAATCTCTATAGTACGACGTCTTTTTTTTTTTTTTTCATAATTGGTATCAAACCAAAACTCTTTACTATCAGGATTTATGCATAACCAAAAAACTACAATTTTATTATTTTTCTTATTTCAGTTTTGTACTTGTGTCTCCGCGCAACTCCTTCGTGGGCTACATACAGGATCGGGACGGACCACAAACTTTTTTCATAGGTGGACCACGCCTGCCACTGGATGATGTGCGCAACTCAACAAATGTCGCATTTTACCTCCCAACTATGAACTTTTAGTCGTATTCGGACCATAACTGTCGGTAGACGTGTTTTTTATTTTTTTTTATTTTTACCAGCATGATTAGGGTTGTTGCTATTAGTATTGTCTCGAAGAAAAAACCCATACTGCCATTCGTGTGGTAATACTTTACAATAACCCCAAGGCTTTGAAGTAAAATTTCATGGATCTTTTTGAGGTATAATTGCAAGGACCACCTGACTTAAAAAGGGCCCTAAATGACTTAAAAAGGGCCCTAAATAATCATACGTTTTCATGTTGTCAACCAATAGGTTGAAGTTGTACAAGTTTGGGCTGGAAATTGGCCTGATTTTCCATGCAGGTAGTCTTCGACATAGTAGTTTTAGATAGAGGTGAAAAATATGGGTAGTTTTTTTATTTTAGATATTTTGCTGTGCTACAAACGCTGTACGTTGATTGAAAAACATCCTCAGTTCATGATCCCTTATGGCTTTAAATTGTGAGAGGTCTCACACTTCCTGAAAAAAAAAAAAAAAAAAAAAGATTAAACTTAAATCGGGCCAAAATATCAGATTCATTTCTTCCTATTTCACCGATGTTTCAATTGCACAGTTTAGAATTGGTATTGAATCAACGAAGAATTGACTCCTTCAATTGCAAAGATCAGGATTTCCTTTCCCAATATAAGCATGTACTACTTCTAACGCATGGAAGTCTACGCACAAATATTATTACTAGTTTTTTTCGGATGGTTTTCAGCTCCGCCGAGCCCATCTCTCCACCAAATGCCTTGCGTAGTCAATGTCAATTCTCGCCTCCTATATTAAACATAATTAATGCAAAACAACGACAATGATTATAAACAAACTCGTTTAAATTGAATAAGCTCATTTTAATCATCCGATCTAGATCATTGAACAATCTACAGATTCAACAGTTCCTGGCAAGTCCACTTGGTTGGTCAATTGGTGGTTTGGGAAGGTGTTGTGCGCATGCACCAAACTGAAAAATTATGTGGCCTGGAGATAAGGTCGACTGTCCCGATTCCGTTTATACAGGTGGTGGTGTTGACGCCTGTTCTTCCAACAGGATTGTCAATGGACTAGAATTGGAATTTTCCAGCCTTGAATCTAAGATCCTCGGAGACGATAGCTTAATATTAGTTCAAACTGAAACTACGAGTGGAATTGATTAGGTTAGTTAATTAGCTAATTCAGACAACTAATGGATTCTAGGCGGGCTGACGTAAACCACAGACTAAAATTTCAAGTTAGGAAGTGTAATTGATGCCTAGCAATGCACGTGAGGTGCCGTCCATCTGCAAATATGGTGCCTTGAACGTGCATCAACTTCCCTAAGTGACGACAATATAACTTGCATACCCGAAGCTTATTTTCGTCAACTGAAGGTTAACGACTTGTAACAATCACGGCATCCAGCAATATAATTCCGGTTAGACGATACCATTAATCTCCACCACCAAGGTAATTAGATGCCTCGGTAATATTAAGTTTCATGAGTGATCTTTTTACATAATCCTGCAAACTGCGGCCAGACGACGATTCAAACCTCTCACAGTGAGACCTCTCCAATGTAAGACCTCTCCAAATGTAAGACCTCTCCAAATGTAAAATTTAGAGTTAATTTCCCCTTGACGAGCCAGATCTTTCTTGTCTTTTGGTCATGTTAGAATTATATTAGGGGCCAATTGAATGGTCAAAATTACAGACAGAGGTCCCAAACGTCTACTGGAAATTACAGATTCAAAATTGTACGCTAACAAAATTTGCCAACTATTAATAGTTGTAATTTTGAAGGATTCTGGCTTTGAACAGTTCTTGTTCTTAGGGCAGAAAATGAAGAATCTAATCGCCTAGAAATACTTCGGGGATGACCTGGTTCCATTTATAAGCATTGTTGGGGTATGTAAGCGGTTGGCCATGTCAGTTTCCCAGGTTTCGCGGCCGTTACCCTTGTTATCAGATGCATTCTTCGCATGAAAATTTGATGGTTGATTGAGAAACCGAAAAATCTGAAAAACTTGGTTTAGCAAGGGCTTTGGTTAGCGGGGAAACAACCTCATCTCATCTCATTTCTTGTTGGACCTCATCACCGTGTTGAACAATGTCGGATTCAGAAACCAGTCCCATCACTCCAGGAATGGACACTGAAGATGCCATCGTTGCTACATTGGCTCGCCATAAGAAAGAATCAAAAGACTTGATTGCCACCATCACCGGACTCAAGAAACAGGCCACCAAGAAGACGAGGAAGGGAGTGTTGGCCAAGTGTCAGGACTTACAGGATGAGTTGGATCGCAAGCATAAGGCGGAGTTGGACGAGCTCAAAGGAATCTCTCAAGACACAACCACCGAGTTGACCCCTGAACAACTTTTGGCCCAGCTTGACATTTCCAGTGCTGAGCCTTCTGGTTCCCAAACCGGCCAGGCTGAGAGCAAGCCCGTGGCAACGGCTTCTAAAAAGAGGAATCGTGCCAAGGAAAGGTTGGACAAGAGAAAAGCAGAGGTTGAACGAATTAAACAAGAAGCAGCTGAGGAAGCCGCTAACACTACCGACTACAGACAAATCGAAATTGACTCCATGGACCAGTTGTTGGGGCTCCATGGGTTACAAGTCCATGAGATCAAGCCTGATGGCCATTGTCTCTTTGCTTCCATCCAGGACCAATTACTGATAAGGCACGGAATAGCCACCACCGTACAAGAATTGAGGGAATTGTCTGCCAGATATATCTCGGAAAATAGAGACGACTTTGTGCCATTTATGTTTGATGAAACCACAGGAGAATTGACCGACCTTGACGCCTACATTTCCCAACTTACTTCGACGGCTATGTGGGGGTCAGATATGGAAATATTGGCTCTTTCCAAACATTTTGATTGCCCTATAAGCATCTTTATGGCAGGTGCGTCGACCATTATTATTAATGAAGGGGGCGAGCGTAAGGAGTTGAAATTGGGTTATTATAAGCATTCCTATGGATTGGGAGAGCACTATAATTCGTTACGAGAGGTGGCCTAATCTGTGAATGAACTTTTATGTATTAAACTTTGCAATGTTGTATTAATTTTAGTTAAGGGAACCTGAATACGAAACGGACCAAAAAAAAATAATCTCTGTCGACGTTACAGATGGTTCAACTGGACCCTGGTTTCATGAGCCCCTTTGAACAAACTCTAATGTTAAAAGCGTAGTCACGTGAGATTCGCGAAAAATGTCGCGCGCGACATCTCCCCCCCCGTTATTAAGTTTGTGTCAACCGACCTCAATGCCGCGAAGGCACTAAAATATGCGCGGGCACCTCGTAAAATCTGCTCGCTTCTGAGACACCGCAGTAAATAATTAGCCTAATTAGGATAAATCAACTGTGTCACCCCATGCACGACCCCGCGTCAACCAACCCGGTATTATTAGCAACGGTACACGACGATCTCGAAATAGCTTTAATAATTCCCAATGAGTATAAATTGTCAAACAATAGACGGTATCTTGGTACTATGGCTGTATTTAATGACAAACATTCCAGTAACCTTGACAATAGGCTCGGGTGATCATCTCAACCCCAATAGTTAAAATGGATGGGTTTTCCCTGAATTGGGTAACTATTGATGTTTATGTTACTGACTCTAATTAACAATTTGTTTCAACTGGCTGGCTAAACCTTCTTAAGTATATAATTACAATTATGACGGAGCGAGTCCTTTGATTGAAAAAAAAAAGCTTATATCATACAACTGATGTCATTCATATAACCCACTTGGTAAACTGTTTTTGAAAGCTTTACCATGTTACTGTTGACCAACAAATAAAACCTTTGTAAACTGAATTGAAACGCAAATGATCTCCACCTTCACCGCTGGAGAATCCAGCCTCCGGTAGTAAACAAGACAGTTCCAGAGAACAAAGTTGTGAGGTAGTAACCCACAACATATGCGAATGAATATGCTAAGTTTCGAAATCTAGATTAATTTCCTGGTTTTGGAGAAAAATACATTGTATGGCCATAGATCTCCAAGCCAACCAATGTCGTTAAAATGTCGCCCACCTCTAAATTAAGCTTCTATGTGCGCAATCCGGTCGTAAGATAGGTTATGAGCCACCCCAACCTTGGGCCAATCCTGATTAGAGCTCCCCATATCATTTCATCATTTGTATAGTGTCCAACTTCTTTCTATACCCTTCAATCCGTCCCACTGTAATCCCATTACTGACAAGAAATTCCTGACAATTGGGCCCGATAAAACGTGTAACCTGGTCCAATAACGGCCAGGGATCATAAATTTTTACCCCCAAAAATAAAACCTAGCTTAGTCTTTCCTGATAATGGAAATTGACACCCACATATTTCATATTTTTCACCCACCATCAACTGGGCTTGCTGTCCCCGCCGTAATCTTGAGATCGTTTTCGGTTAAAATATCGAGTTCCGAGAAAACACCGCGCACAAAAAGTACCTGCCTACAGGTGACAACGACCCTTTGATATCAGGAATTGTCCAAACTTAGGGTTTTACCTTGATTCCTTCAGGTCCATGTTAAGCTGGACCTTCACTGGCTTCGGAGTAACCCTTGGGGCCCGGCTGTCGTCATCAAAGTCAATTTAGCCGTTTGTGTTTTTAGGGGGCGTATTTCAGCATCAATGTGAACCCGGAACGGGCACCGGCAAGGTGGTTGTCGGGTTTGTGATAGTGACATAATTGACCATTTTTCAGGATTCGTCTAATGTGAAAACTAAAATCGCTTGAGGCACATGCCGGGCAGAAAGTACATAATCGACGACGGTGCCAATGCCCTGGCTCCAACTCGACAATCAAGTGGAGTGGTAAAGAGGGTGCATTAAATGCATTGAACGGGATGCTTAATCGGGCTCCTTTCCTATCCAAAACTCATGGCCCCGGGCTTAGTAATTTACTGATGGGTAGTATGGCAATGGATTCGGGTTTTTGCCGTAGATAACTGTGATTACACTAAAACCTCACCTCCTTCCACCGCCAATACTATACCAATAATTTTCTTAGATTATGGTCTACCAACAGGGCTGTATATTAATAGCTCAATTTTTTTTCCCCTGATGTGTATCGGGAAATATTCCGGAGACACAAAGCATCAATATTCTCCCCTATTGTCTCCAGCTTCAAAATCTCTTGGTAGAAATGAAAATATCTAAACATAGAAAAGATTAAGCTACAACTTGCGCAGAAAGCAATTTTGACAATTACAATAAGTTTATCTTGTCTTGTGTAAATGTTTGGATTGGAGGTTAATGATAAAAACGATCTACTGATGTGACTTTTCATTTAAGAGAGGTGATCGGCTATGACTTCAGTTTTAGGCTGCGCGACAACTGTCGTGAAGGCTCGTACTGCACATAGCTGTATACAGGCGGGGGGTCCTCCTTATACTCCAATCAAACTATCCACTTGATGTGGTGTGATAACCGGTATCAGTACTGTCGTCACCTTTCGGTTGCGTTAAACATCAGGATATTTTTTTTCTTTTGGTGGCATTATCATTGTATATACATGTAACCACTCCAGTTTTGACTGTCGGTGCCAATCTCCCCAAATTCCCCTTACGCCTGGTAAATCTTATGCCTAATCAGTCCCAACCTTATAACCGATCGACACTGCAAATTCGGCAATCCCTCTGATGCTGCCTCTAAGCTAGCGGTTCCACCAGATGTGTACGGCACTAATGAGGTGGCTCAAATTTACAATAAAATATTCGACGAGCTCGTAATCTAATCTAATGATGGTACAGATTAGAAAAGATACGAAACCAACGCGAAGTTACCAATGGCTTGTAGTATTGCTCTGTAAATTTCAAACCAGTCAACCATGACAGTTGTGACTCTGTCGTTCAAGCTGTGTGGTATACAACTGAAGTAATTTTTTAAGTCCAGTGCGTATGTCCATGGTTAGGTGTCTCTTCTTCATTGGTCAAGACTCGAACAAATATGGTGGCCAACCAACACTGAAATGTTAAACCACACTTCAAAACCATAATTTGATGGATATGGAGGGAGACGTATTTTTTTTCCACTTGTAGCATTTCTTTATATTTTATTTGTCCCGACCGGCCATGGGGCCGTTATTATTAGGTCAATTCCGTTACTTGAAAGTCCCCTAATTCAACATTTAACCGTCCAAAATCCTTTTTAAACCCCACACCAGAACCATGGACCTCTCCTGAATTCGTAACGATTTTTCGCTTAAACACATTTGTATCAACCTCACCTCAAACATCCCCATTTCACAACAATTAATATTTTGGGCCCTGATAACTTTATAGTTGACCCGACAGTAATGAGACCGTAATGAGCTCTAATTTTTATTGCTGAAATGAGACATTGAGTTAAGATTTTAGTAATAACGTCATCGCTCATAAATAACGTTTCCAGCTTATTGTCTTCGACACCACAAACGTTCCTGGGTAATATTATGATCTAAATTTTAAATTCCAGGGTACCCCTTTCCAGTATTTTGTCGTCCAGTGCTCACTTCTACATATATGGTTCAGGGCAGTTCGATACCGAACAAATTCATATGGCACCTAATAAGCGCTTTACCGTGCCAAAGCCGCGGAGGGGAACTGAAATACAAATCTTCTTACACCATGGCAGTTTTTCAAGTCATGGCAATCGAATTAAATGCTTGGAAAATTTCAGAGCCAATTTAATTACTTAAATTTACTGAATTGGTTTTGATTAGTTCAAATAGACCTGGAACTCCATACCATCATTTACAGGGTCGGAATAATGGTGACTGCTGAAGACTACCATGACTTTGTTGCTGGTGCCTAGCCTTGGTTGGCTTTAAAACCTAATTAAAATATTTGGAACGGCTTCCACAACCGCCTCTCCAGTATCTAGTTCATATGGAACGGCTTCAACAGCCCTTCAGCAGTAAAAAAAATAGTTCAGACCAGCCAAAGCAGGACCCTGAAAAATACGTCTATAGACCACTGGAGACACTTTCAAAATAGCATGGTCTTATATTATTGAAGCCATCATCCTGTTCACACCAGCTGAATTAATTGTCAAATTTCAAGCTCCCATAATTTTGAGTCTATCTAGATTTGGCCATCACCGGCCCACATCACAGACTCACATCACAGACTCACATCATGGGTGCAAATTCTTGGAGACCACCACTGAATTTACGTCAGTGATGGCTTGATTGGAAGAAACAATCAGCAGTCTGTTGGTTAATTTGTCCTTGGGAATTATTTTTTTAACAGGTTTTTGCTAACAGGTTAACTCAAAACATGGCACTGCTACTCACCACACAATAATACCATACGAGGTTAAGAGGTGTCCATTACGTCCAAGTACCGTCGAACCAGGTATTTCCGATATATATAAACAATATATAACAATATTTAAAAAACATATAAGCAATAATAAACAATATATAAACAATACTATAGATTATACAATGATATTTATGATGACAATCGATTAATCTATACTATCTAAAAGACAATCAATTTTAGTAGGATACTTGTCACTCTACAAAGACAATCGATTGTGCCATATAGTCGATAAAGACCATCGATTATATTATTTACTGACAATTCAGTAAATTGTACTATATGAATACTCTCTCTTTTTAATATTAATCTCGTAAGTATTCAAATATTGCTTTCTTTATTATTGGTCTCTTTAAGTATTGAACTCTCTGACTTATCATTCTCTAATTTATCATTCTCTGATATCATTCTCTAACTATTCTCTCTGTATCATTCTTCATTATAGTCAATACTTGCTAGTACGTACTTGCAGTAAACCGGACTGGGAGTCACTTTCACCAGCTTCCAGTATTTAATTTATTCCTACACCTTTGTCTAATAACTATAAGAAGCCACCAAAATTCCTAATACAAATACAAAAGAACTTGGTGATTCAAATCCATTACTTATAAGAACCTATAAATATAAAGTAACCTTGCCATTATGATCTCATAAACATTAATTGGATCAATTAATTCTTTATTTCTCTATATTTTCCTCCTAAAAGTTTCAGTTTGCTAATGCGATTTTCAATACTTAAATAGTGAAATGTCACCCAAAATTGGCACTATAAAGCGATCTCCTCCATGTGCACCAACTCCCGTATCAGTTTGATTGCCATCCTGTCATAAAATGAATCAATTCCTAAATTAACTGGAAATATTTCTCATGGTATTCAACTTCACTCTTCGGGGCACTGCTGAAGGTTTTGTTTCAATTTTTGTGGCAAATTCCGTTCTAAGGACCCTGGTCTAAAATCACATCAACCTAAACCATACTGGCCCTTAAGAAATAACGCTTCAAATATTGACATGATGGCTTCCATAGTTAAGAGCTCGATTACGAGCCTTGAGGTTCGGTTCGCTCCCACCGCTGCTTACCCATTCTCACGTGAGTGATCATCTCTCCATCACTTCATCATCTTCATCATGGGTTGGTTCTGGGCTGATTCAACCTCTACTCCTGCAAACAAGGGTGCCGTGTGTCCCGTCAACCACGCCTCCTCCCCAGCCGAACCCCTCAAATCAGGCTGTCCCATAGACCATCCCAAAGACACCGCCAGCCAGTGTCCCATTGACCATGAAGTCCTCAACCCCATGAACAACATGCCACACCTCTCCTCCGAGAAGGCACCTGGCCAAAAAATCACCCTTTCCACCGAAAGAACCATCTCCTCCATTCCCAGAGGCGAAACAGAAGATCTGGGGCTTTGGGAGTACCCTTCACCCCAACAAATGTTGAACGCCATGATCAGAAAGGGAAAGGGAGACGGTATTCCTGAAGATGCGGTGGAATCGATGGTGGAGGTCCACAACTTCTTGAACGAAGGGGCCTGGGTCCAGATTTTAGACTGGGAGAGCAAGTATACTCAAGACACCAAGGTGGAGCCTAGATTGTTGAAATTTACGGGAAGACCCAATGACTTGTCACCCCGAGCTCAGATGTACTTGTGGCTAGGAAAGTTTTTCCCTGAGACATTCAATACCGTTCCTCCTTTTGACAGACACGATTGGACAGTGTTGAGAAGTTTGGGCCGCAACCAGGGCTGGAAGCAGGTACGGTATGTGATCGATTACTACAGTGCTCCTGACGATGAAGAATCAGGCATGCCTGCGTTCATGTTGGACACCAGACCTGCCTTGGACAGCTTTGACAATGCCAAAGATCGGTTTGAGAGATGGGGAGTTCCGTTATGGAAAAGAGCCATGGGTGAATTTGACACTTGAGTGCATCACCACGGTGTCTGTCAGAGGATGTGACGGGTGTTTTTGACATTTTACGTGACTTTTGGTGCCTGTTTGAACAATCACATGAACTTCCATAAATTGATTGAACATCTACCCCCACCCCCCTAAACCTAACCCTCCATCGCATCTATTTCCTTGTTTGTATATATATATATCCCCCCCCCAATACTTGCTTATTTATTATCAATACTCGAATAAACAATCTTAGTTTAGACATCCCAAACCGTAGCATCCATCGCTGAAAACGTACCGGTATTATATCCACTTTTCTCCTAATTCGGAAACCCGTCCGAACCCACCATGAACAATCAGCACAAATATCGGAAAATCTCCTTTCTTTGTCGCCTTCAATCTTTGTCGTCTTGATTGTCGTCTTTGTTCTTTGTTATTTTAATCTAGAGTGTGATGTGCGGGGTGAGTTTTTAATTTATGTTTATTGTTCCCCTTTTATACTACAATAAATTGTCTTAAATTGTCTTATTGTTAGACGGAGTTGTGGGACCTGATGGCTTTGCTTCTGTAGATAGCGCATCCGTATATTCGAGGTCTAATATTGTTAAAAGTCCTTCTCATTGGGATGGTGGTTCTAGATTTATTTTGTCACCAAAAACTTCGACAATGAAAATTGGGATTCGTGCCTCCAGTCATCTTTGTTGGTTGTGAAAAATTTAGACAATATCAAGTCATTAGATCTCTTCACAATAAAACTATTTATAATATTGTTAGACCCCTACAACCTATTTGAATGGTTCAGTAATCTCATTCCTTAAAAATTGTCGCTACTGCCGTAATCTCACTATCTTATCGATATATTCACTATGTACATTATTAATGGCCGGAGCCTATGCCGAGACCGGAGTCTACTGTTTGATTTGTCCTAACAACTCCTTGCTGAATTTGTACTCCAGTGTCAATGGCTGTAATACCTTTGGCAATTCAGAACCGAGGTTATCGAGTCTGTTAGCAGACAATTCATCAATAAAGTATTGAACTCTTTCCTTGTTACCTCTCTTGATAAAATGACTGAGTAAATAGTAGAAAGTAAAGAAGTTGGGTTCCACTTTCAAACTGGTCTGGTTCTTCATGTTCTCATAATATTGTAAGGCCAAATCTTCATGTTTGGACAATAAGGATGTGATCATCAAGTTCCAAATTCTGGCATCGTTGGAAATGAATTTGATATATTTATCAAAAATTAATTCGGCACTTCCCACGGTTCCAAAATCCAATTCTCCCTTCAACATCGAAGTATAAAGTTGTGCTGATGACTTATACTTCTTGGTGGCACCTTCAAAGATTTGTCTGGCAGCTTCAAGGTTAGCACCATCCTTGACTAAACCATCAATTAAAGCAGTATAAGTAAAGTCATTCAATTGAATAGACTTAGACTTGGTAATACTACTCAAGATTTGATCGACGTTGGGAGCCAAACCCTTTGCACGGTGCAATTTGAAATAAATATCGATCATGATGGTGTAAGTGGCCACTTCTTCAGGAATGTTATTCTTTTTCATGAACTCCAAAATCCCTTCAACTGCCTTGTAATTTTTGTTCTTGGCGTAGAACGCTAAAAATGTGTTCATGGTGTTAGTAATAGGAACGTATCCACTACCATCGTTCATAAATTCTTTCAATTTAGTCTCTGCTTCCTCAACCTTTTTGTTCAATACCAATCCCACTAAAATATTGTTCTTGGTAGGGTTGATAATCTTCAACGATCCTTCACCTTGAGTGCTATATTTTTGCAAATATTCCTCCACCTTGTCAAACCTGCCCAAATTAGCTAAGGAACCCACAATAATCGACAAAGTTTTGGGGGTGATTTGGGTATCATTACTCAAAATGGTTTCCACGGTTCTTTCGATATTTTCGGTGATGGTCTTCTTCTTGGTAAATTTCTTGTTAATGTAAGTTGGGTGACCCATGGCCCTTAATACCAATTCCCAAGTGGTAATGGAAGGCTTTTCTATACCATGTTGGATCATATTCTGGAACAAGTTAAAGATCTCTTCAGGTCTATCACAGTCCAAGTATCCCTTCATAACTCTATTAACAGTAGCTTCAGTCAAGGCTTTGGAGGACTTTTTGGCTGCTTCTTGTAATTCGGAATAGACTCTGTTCAAACCAGCAACATCTTTTCTATCAGCAGCATTGTTAATTTTTTTATAGGCAACAGGGCCATTGGGATCCAAATTGTCATAAGCATAAGTTTTAACAATCTTGGAAAATTCCTGGAATTCTTTGGCATGGCTTTGGTACAAGTTTAAGTCAGTCAAAGTACCTCTGACAAAAAATGGAGAGGCAGGTTCCGATTGAAGTAACCTCACGGCATCTTCATATTGATATTTGACTCCTTCTTGAATACAGGATTGCACAAATGAGAAGTAAGCAAGGTTAACAAGGTAGTACCCTTTGAATTCAAAACCGGCTTCTTTAATTATGTATGGATTGGAATAATAAAAGTCCAACGATTTTTCGTATTCTAAGTTCTTGACCCACAACTGTAACACTTCGTTGTATGCAGATGCCTGGAGTAATTGAGTGGCCACAAGAACGAAATGATACTTATGAGCCACCTTATACTGAATCAACACATCAAGAATATCCGAAGGCTTGGTGCTCGATTCGGTCACTATGGATTTGTACAAGAGATCAGTCACCACTGCTTGGAACTCATGATAAAGCACTCTATCGGGGATTTTCTCTGAAATTTGGATTTCTCTCAAGTACTGAAGACCTTCCTCCAAAATCTCCACCGACTCGGTCAAGTCATTGGAAGCACCTTTCACCACCTCTTTGATTTGATTGGAAACATCACGAAGCTTGGGATTGATGGGAGCACGTCTTCTTTCAGGAATTCGGGATGACTTATCTTCAATATCAACCAGTTTGGATTGGGAACCTGCAGTGGTGGTTTTGGGACCAGTTCTAATTGATTCAGCAGTGGTCGAGACCGATTGAAAGCGGGTTATAAGGATCCCTTGGGCACGAACCTTGGAGAGGTTTATCCTCGTCAAGTTTCTGTATACGGTCTGCCTAAGAGGGATCATTGTCAAAGGTTGAATTGAATTTTCACTGAAAAGTTCTGGTGAGACCAAAAAAATTTTCTCACCAAAACGGGTTGTTAGAAGTAGAGAATGAGAGTACACTGAGAGTTGCAAAGTAATCAACCAGAGGGTATTGTTGTAACGATCAAGTTGTCTAAGCCTCTACCAAGTTGCAATTTATACCAAGTTTAAAGCACCTTTTTACTGGACCATTTAGTGAAGATCTCGCGATCAAATCTGGTGAACGAGTAAAACAAGTGAGACCTCCGAAATATACGTCCAAAGTTGTCCAAATACGTCCAAAGATGTCCAAATATATATCCCAGGAATATTAAAGGCTCTTGGATCCTCTTCCACCTTCTCTCTTGCTTTCTCTAAACACAACACTGACAAACCACCGATGGACCGCTTGATCCAACTATTGATGGTCAGATCGTCTTGGCGGTCTACTCCAAGCTAAAACTACATTTACAAGTTCGTTCTTACCAAACACTGGATCTGAATCGATCTGAAGGCGATCTGAAGTCTTTCATAGTCACATTTTGTTCTAATTGTTAGTAATGTTCAAGTGGTCGAATTGGTGTGTCAGATATCTAAAACCTTCTTATCATAAACAAATATCAATTGAGCTGGGTTTATTTGAAGGAGTCCTCTGGACTCGAGATCATCATATACACTGTAGTTTTTACATACTGTTTAGCGTGGAAGAAAAATGGCTCCAAAATGGGCCGATGCGATGCTTATATAGTAGTTCCGTCGTGTGTGCACCAAATTGCGCAAGTGATGTGTTAGGGTTGCACAACTGGATTTTAGTTTGGTATCGAACATGGCGGGAACCAGGTCACATATGGGGATGAGAAGAGCTCAAATAAGTGGATGCTGGTGCCAGTCTTTTCCAAAGAATTTTTCTTTAAATCTTTTGCCTATGGAGCTCATTTAAGCGGACTGTAATACAGGCAATATTGATTTTAGAGGTACTAATGTCAAATTACACTTACAACTCCGCTGTGACTTCAATTATGTATGGCCACCGTCTTTTTTTTTGCAAATCCGTGCATTATACTTCTTCTTTTAATGATTACGCTCTTCTGGAGTTTGGTTTTCGTGTACGTAATGAAGTGGGCTGGGAGAATTTTACTATAGATACCGGTTATGGATAAGCTGAATGGTTTCTAGGCTAACCCATTTCTTTCTCAACTGCGCTTGAACCTCTGATGAATCAGCAAATTGAAGTCAGTTCTATAACGCACAACCTAATATTCTCGCATAAAATGTTCCGAATAATCTCAAATACACATCAATGGATAGCCTGAACTTATTAGAATAGTTTTTAAAGCCACCAGACAGATTTTTGGCCATACCACTTTCTACTGCATAGTAGATACCCTACCAATAATTCAATTTTTCAGAAATGGTTGCGTGGTCTAGTTGGTTATGGCATCTGCTTAACACGCAGAACGTCCCCAGTTCGATCCTGGGCGGAATCATTCTTTTATTTTTACTAATCAGAATCCTGATTTAGCTAATTTATGTTGTTACTACGCAGGCTCTAGCATCTACATTCCTTCAAAGATCACTACACTTGAACTGGCACTATCGTTCACTCGGCCAACATTGCTCCCACGACTTGCTACCCCCACTCGAAAGGCCCCTCTCAAACAAGTACTGTCCTTCTTGCAAGCATAACTACAACTTGGCTTTACTCCTACTAAACTCACTTTAATTAGTCCTAGCCACAACTAGGCTTTGCTACAACTAGCTATTGCTACTAATCGGCCTACTATCAAATCTACAGCCAAACAACTACTCAATAGTGACAGTTGTACCTAATCAACTTGCTAATTGCATCTAGTCATGTCTGTTAATGTCAACGACCCCAACACCAAATACAAACCTACCACAGAGGAAACACCGACCAAGGACAAGCTACTCTTGTTCAACTACCACGAGTTTCTCACTACAGATTTCAAGTCCAACCAATCTATCAGCACGGATGCATCATTAGTGGTGAATCACTTTCCTAATAATTACGAGAATATTGAGTCGTTGCAGCATGCATCCACCAGAATTGTACGAGTCCCTCGAATCTACGATACTGAGCCGATGTCAGACCTTATTCCACAGTTTTCCACCTACGTACCAGGAACTGAACCTGCGGCCTTGACTACGTCTTCGGGAAATGAGGAAAAGTCCTTTCAAAAGGCTGGGGTATTTGATGGGAACTGGTTTGGCCATACTTCGTTGACCCCTTTGGTACCAGAAATGCTCTCTGAAGAGGAATTTAAGCATATTGTGGGTACAATAAATGACAGGATAAAAGAAGCATTAAATTCTTATAATCTCATGAACTGGATAGAGGGAGTGCTTGACACTCTCAGTGGAGGTACTTACTCATTAATAGTCAATCCGCAGTCCAAAAGAAAACTCCTTGCTTTGGAAAAGTACATTGAAGAAGAGGTGAATGTGATGCTAGCAAAGAAAAGTGAGGGATTAAAGGTCATTTCATTGAGACATTCTGGGTACTTATCGCTTGACTTTCAGATCCCACGGCCCTCCAATGGGTAAATGCATGGTGAAGCTAATAATACGTCATTAAATGACCATTAAACCAAATCACAACATGGACCCTTTTCAAAAGTCAAAATTCACCCGGCGTCAGGTACGCTGTAATTGCATCAACAATCATTATAAAACGCTAATATTACCTTGGTAGAACTACCTGAAACAATTATAGCAGACAATATTTGTAAATTCATCGTAGACAATTTCAAAAAAAAAAGGAAGAGAATAAGAATACAATAATGGTGTCCGGTTTCTGGGATAGTATTAGGGCAATCTATACCCTTAATACCATAATAATGAATAATTCAAAATGATCTACCCGTGAAACTTTTCATACCCTCACCATAGTAAGTGTGCAGTCCGATGAGATGTTCCGATTCCAACTCAAAGCCATGGACGGAGTGTTTGCCATATACAAACCCTCGGGGGTCACATCATCTCAGTTCATCCTTGAGCTCCAGAAATTGTTCACTTCTTCAAGCGTCTTCAGCCACGATCTCCAAAAAGCCAGAGATAAAGCTCGCTACGATTACTCCACCAATAAGTCATGGTCCAAACTGAAAATTGATAAGAAGGTCAATGATCTTAAGGTCAAGGTGGGCCACGGAGGTACTTTGGATCCACTTGCCAGTGGGGTTTTGGTTATCGGTGTTGGTTTGGGTACCAAGAAGCTTCAACACTATTTGACAGAATGTCGTAAACAATATCGTACTAAAGCTTTATTGGGAATATCTACCACTACTGGAGACTCTGAGGGGGAAATCATTACCCAGAACAAGATCGATCACATCACTAAAGAAATGATCAAAGAAACTGGACCCAAATTTGTGGGAGACTTGAAACAAACACCTCCAATTTTCTCTGCTCTCAAGATCAACGGTTTGCCCTTCTATGAGTATGCCAGAAAGGGAATTCCATTACCAGTTCCTATCAAAACCAGGGAAATTCAAGTTCATCAGTTAGAAGTCCATGAAGACGACTCGTTGAGCCTTGATCATGAATTTGAAAAATTGCAGAGTCAATTGGATGAGAACGGGCAGCCTAAGGAGCATGGTTTGGCCAACAATCCTACCTTGAATGATTCTCCGTTGTACTTTTCCAACCAATACCTTGAGAAGGCCGAAAAAGAAGGCATCAAGACTGAAACTTCCAAGCCCAGACTTTTGGATGAGGGCGAGAAGTTGCCAGAGAAATTACCATTGATCCACTTCACTGCAGATGTGTCTTCGGGAACCTATATTAGAAGTTTGGTTAGTGACTTTGGAAGAGCTCTTGAGTCCTCGGCTTATATGGTCGAGCTTATCAGAACTGCACAATCGGAATGGAAGTTGAACAAAAACGTATTTACGATAGAAGATTTCAAAAACAGGGACGAGAGAGTTTGGGGTCCTGTTTTGAAAAAGGTGTTTGACGAAGGTAGTGAAGTGGATGTGAAACAGGAATTGGAAGAGTTTAGTAAGAAGATAGAGCAGGACAAGGAAAAGAAAGATGAAAAAGATGAAGAAAAAAATGAAGAAAAAGATGAAGAAAAAGATGAAACTGATAAAACAAAAGTGGAATCTGAGGACTCTACTGTTCCCAAGAAGAGGCATATAGAAGAAGTAGAAAAATAATGTAATATAGAATTATAGTCAAATAAGATTATTCGTTTTATGAGAAAATGTTTCAGTTCACAAATTAGTTTACAAACTAGCTTTATATCAAAGTGCCATCAATTTCACAAAAATACGATGAAAAAATCTGAATTTTTGAAAAAATCGAATTCAAAATAAGAGTTAAACACCAAAACACCAAGACGATCGGTTAATATTAAAGTCAGGTAGAGATTGTTGAATTTTATAAGCAGCTATATCGAGTAAAAATGTTAACATAAGTATAATGGAGATTTAATATAAGAAACCATTCGGTAAGGTCAAGTTAAGTATCTATAAATCGTGCTCATCACAGTGCAATTTGTTATTGTAAGTTGGCCAATCTCGTTCTCATCCATCTATAGAAATATTCTTGTCTTTCTGAACTTCAATTCTCTCTTTTAACCTCATTTATTTGGCTAGTGGTCTCGGCTGTCCTCGTTTGTCTAATTTTTATGTCTCTTCTTGTATCAGATTTTGTGTCTATTCTTGTGTCAGATTTTGTGTATAGTCTTTGTCACTTTTGGCACTTGTCCCAATTGATCTGATCCACTTCCACCATGAGAACTTTCAGGTCTATCCGTAGCATATCATACAGGGCCAGGACCATCATCAACCCCTCCAACTACACCGTTCAGCGTCCTGTCGGCTTTTCCTCGCTTCTTCTCTTCTCCACGCCATCCAATCTCCCCAAGGTCATCGACGAAACCATCGCCCTCCACCAGTCGACCCCTACTCAAATTGTCGTAGCAGGAGTGGACAGCATAGTGCCCAACTCTCACCGTGATGGAGTTTCTGAGTTGTGGTTGAAAGAACCGCTTAATATTACCAGTTCTGTTCAGTTGGAAGAGAGAGACGACTTGAAGGACTTACCCAAAGAGAGCGACGGTGTGAATATAGTCGTTGCTCGTAAAAACTGGAAAACCATTCCCTCCAGTTTAAAGTTAGAATTGGGCCCTACTACAGTCGCATTGGCTCTTGCTAATACTGTGTTTTCTACTGGGAATCTCGTCACCATGTACTATTTTCAAGGCGCTACAGGAGGTGGAGAAAGTGTCAATTCGGGGCATAATCTTTGCGAATTAACGGTTAAGGTACCAGTGACCACAGGATCAATTACTTCTTCAGACCGTTTGGTACCTCTTTATGGGAATGAGGAGTTCACCGTGACTGATTGTGTGGGAAACCTTGTTAAACAAGTCAACAATCAGTCAGCATCCGGATTTCTTGAAAACAACGACAAGTTGATGAGTATTGGATCCAAAGACACTGAGGTGTATGTTAAGTTGTACCGGCCTGATGAACCAAGTAAGGCCTACAAGTATCAGGTGATTGCCGGAGGCGGCGGCTGGGGTGCCAAGGCCAGTATCATAGCACTTTCACCCGAAGCGAAAGTGGCCCGTGGTGACAGAATCGAATTTTACATGCTTACCCCAGAAAACAGGTGGGAAAAGCCAGAGGATATAGATGGTGAAGAGATCACTGGAAAGTTTGCATTTGAAAGTACATTTGAACAACAGCTGTATGGAGAGGGCCAGGGACAAGAGTTGGTGTTAGAGGGTGTGTTTGGGTGTGGCAGTGAAGCCGGTGTGGTTGTCAACGGGGTCAAGTACGCCTCGGCAGGTGAAAAAGTAATGGTCGATGCTTCTAATTAGCGGAAAAGAAAGATCTACCCCATTCTCCATACCCCTAAAAATTTTTGCAGCCCAAATTTCAAGCACATTCCCCGTTCCCACGTATAGACGAGTTAAGGTATATCAATCGTCAATGCAACATCTGAACCAATAAACTCTTCCATAATGCGAGGTTGAGCTGATAAGAGGAATAAGAAATGGACTCAATATAGAGTCATTTTTGGTGCGACTAGACGTACAGCTTTGAAACAGCACCCTGAAACATGAGGCTTCTGCGACAGTTTGACATCTGAGTTATGCTACCAATGTAAGGGACCTTTTTCCACTATTACCCTCATTTCACTTTACGGCCAGAGTACTTTCAATAAGACATGAATAGTTCGTTGGAGATGATGATTTATCCCTGGTGTCGACGCATATACTCGTAACCAATTAGTCCATAATTAAATGCTGGTCAGCGCCTTGTCTCTGACACGAATGATACTGGCACAATCTCAACCGTAAACTTACCCAATCATTAGTCGCAGCTAGTAGTGACTTTTTCACCACTAATTTCTGATACACACCCACCTTTATATATTCCCCATTCGCAGATAGTGTATATAAACACATTTAAACCCTTAATCTGCACATTGTCAGGATTGTAGGTGAAACCAGCTGGGCTCACCACTTTTGCTAAATCTGTTATCATGATTAATTATATTAAGGGGGATCTCTTTGGTCATAAGGCCACCTCTGGTCAAACAATACTAGTTCATGCCTGTAATTGTCGAGGCTCATGGGGGGCCGGAATAGCAACTTCATTTCGCAAGCGATTTCCTTCTACTTATCACAAATATGTGGACTTCTGCAAACAGCATACGGCCAATCCGGCACAACTTTTAGGTAAGGCCTTACTCATTCCATCAGAGTCTCTGGATCCTGGTAAAGCGGGCGTACAGGTGGCATGCCTCTTCACCAGTGATTTTGCTGGTAAGAAAAAGCTCCAGCCTTCCGAAATCGTGTACTATACCAGAGAAGCCATGAAAGACCTTAAAAGACAACTTGCCCTATTGAGTGGGGTGGAGACACAGGGAGGGAAACCGGTGCTAAACATGCCCAAGATCAATGCGGGCCTTTTTGATGTGCCATGGAACCAAACGGAGGGGGTTTTGCGGGAGTTTGATTTGCAAATAAATGTATATGTGATCGATTAGACACTGATTATGGCCATGAACTGGATGTATAGTATAACGCAATGAATGAGATTAATTATTTTCCATAGATTAACGGTATCGGAGAGTTTGGTAGTTCTAGTGGTAATTGGCGAAATCGAGGTGGAGGTGGAGCTGGGTACTATTAGTTAAAATAGGATAAGTTCAAAGGTGGTCTCTTCAAAAAGAATACTAGGAAGATCCCTGAAAAGTAGTTGGTGAACCCCCCACAACTTTTCATTTTCAGCTTTCCATCTTTTCCAACTTTAGTGTGAGCATATCCTTTCGACCTTACGTAGTAATTTCACAGGAATACGAATATAACCACCCCTCAATTCTTGTGATGGGGCTGTTTGCATTGGCCAACTGATTTTTCAGCTATTGGGTTGGAATATGTTCACAATCTTATAGCTTATGACTGGTACACCGGAAGGTATCCATTGGTGACGTAAGTGGCAACAAAATCATCACTACAATGGTGGTGGCTTCATTTCAATTTTGGAAAGTGGTCAAATCATCTCTATGGGCAAGATCAATTGACCACATCAACTCCTACCATCCAACAGCTCAGTCGACAAGTCGCATCTTGATATATTGATCATAAGCCTATTGCTAGAACAAGTCTAGGGAGCAGTAGTGAGATACAAAGAAGAGATGGAATCAGAATTGGATCATCCACTAATCAACCTTTTAGTAAGCCTTGTCTCCTCTGTTCTGTTGTCAAGGGCAACGAACACTGTAACTTTTGCAACCTCACAAGCAGTACCAACACCAGGTAGCAGGGACCAAAGGTCGGAACCACCGGCATGGGGTCGCTCAAAGAAGGCTTCTGGTAGGGGCTCATACAGGAGTCTACCATGGCAACAGCACTGCCTACTTGGTGACGTTTGGTCATCACTACACTGTTACCTGGACGATATGCAGTCTGGTCTAACCAGAGCCTAAAGGGATGATAAGTAAGTTCAATTCAGGAGACACAACTAAAGTTTGAATTTCGACTAAATCTTTAAATCAGGTTATGAAGAAGGCTGATACAAATTGACTATGTTAAGCCATAGCTCGTTCCTTTTTGCCTGAAATTGTGAGTCCACAAAATCAACGAATTAAAGATACGAGAACAAACGGTACAACCTTCATATAAGCTACTATCATAAAATAAATCGCCTTAGTGTAGAGGAGGGTAGCCATAAGTGAAATATATATATTTATAAAAATAAATAATTAATGGTACCACAAATAGCTAATCTACGATTCATGTTATGGTAATATCAACCCAACCCAAAAATATTGATTCAAATAGTATTGATTCATTTAATAGTATTGATTCATTAATAATATTGATTCATTAATAATATTGATTCATTATAGTATTGATTCATGATAGTATTGATTCATTTAACAATATTGATTCATTATAGTATTGATTCATTGATAATATTGGTTCATTAATAATATTGGTTCATTTATCAGTATTCATTCATTAATAATATTGATTCATTAATAGTATTGATTCATTTAACAGTACTGATTCATTTAATAGTATTGATTCATTTAACAGTACTAATTCATTTAACAGTATTGATTCATTTGATAAATTGATTCATTAATAGTATTGATTCATTTAACAGTACTGATTTATATAATAGTATTGATTCATTTGATAAATTGATTCATTTGATAAATTGATTCATTAATAGTATTGATTCATTTAACAGTACTGATTTATATAATAGTATTGATTCATTTGATAAATTGATTCATTTGATAAATTGATTCATTAATAGTATTGATTCATTTAACAGTACTGATTCATTTAATAGTATTGATTCATTTAACAGTACTAATTCATTTAACAGTATTGATTCATTTGATAAATTGATTCATTAATAGTATTGATTCATTTAACAGTACTGATTCATTTAATAGTATTGATTCATTTAATAATCTTGATTTTGATATATTGATTCATTTAACAATTATATAAACGATACTGGCTGCTGTTATTCGCTTGAATTATTCTGATACTGGTTGCTGGCAATATTCTTTCCCATTTAAGGGAACCTCGATTTGTCCGCCAGTGAGAGCACACCTACCAGTGCCTTAAAAACAACACATTGTAAATTTGCTCGTTCATAAAACCCTCGCTGCTTTCAAAGCTGCTACTGCCTTACAAATTTATCTATGAGCCAACACTTTCAATTCAAAAGATCCCACCTCCTTATTGGTAGTTGCTGTAGTTTTTAGTTTCTATCCAATTAGAGAAAGCACGTAAAACGAGTCCCAAAAAATTTAGTTTACCAGGTAAGTCGGTGGTTCAATCGAGACCCATACGTTCTTGCCATTACCATTACCGCTACTTGCTCACCCTCACTTTCAGTTCTCGCTATAAATCTCCTATCACCAACAATCCTACCAGATAATTGTTCCACGTGATTGCGTCAACGAACACATCACTACTCCTACAACGCCACCATGGATGAGACTTTAATCGCCACCATCAACAAGCTTCAGGACGCGTTAGCCCCCCTTGGAGGCGGCTCGTCCTCTCCCGTCGATTTGCCTCAAATTACGGTTGTTGGATCCCAATCCAGTGGAAAATCGTCGGTTCTTGAGAACATCGTCGGAAGAGACTTTTTACCTAGAGGAACTGGTATCGTCACCAGAAGACCTTTGGTTTTGCAATTGATCAACAAGAGAGCCAGTCCCAAACTGTCCAATGACTTGATTCTGATCAATACCACCAAAGATAATGGTGATGCTTCAGAAAACAACGCCGATGAATGGGGTGAATTCTTACATTTACCTAACAAGAAGTTCTACAACTTTGAGGAGATCAGAACTGAAATCGTCAGAGAAACTGATGCTAAAACTGGTAAAAACTTGGGAATCTCACCTGTGCCAATCAATTTGAGAATCTACTCTCCTCATGTTTTAACTTTGACTTTGGTTGATTTGCCAGGTTTAACTAAGGTTCCAGTGGGTGATCAACCCAAGGATATTGAAAAACAAATTAGAGATATGATCATGAAATTTATCTCCAAACCCAATGCCATCATTTTGTCCGTTAACGCTGCCAACACCGATTTGGCCAACTCTGATGGATTAAAATTAGCTAGAGAAGTAGACCCTGAAGGTTCTAGAACTATTGGTGTCTTGACCAAGGTTGATTTGATGGATCAAGGTACCGATGTCATTGATATTCTTGCTGGTAGAGTCATTCCATTGAGATTCGGTTATGTTCCAGTCATCAATAGAGGTCAAAAGGATATTGAAACCAAAAAGACCATTAGAGATGCTTTACAAGATGAAAGAGCTTATTTCGAAGATCATCCATCTTATAAGGCTAAGGCTCATTACTGTGGTACTCCATACTTGGCTAAGAAGTTAAACGGTATTTTGTTACATCACATCAAGGGAACCTTGCCAGACATCAAAATGAGAATCGAACACTCTTTGAAGAAGTATCAAACCGAATTGAGTTTGTTGGGTCCAGAAATGTCCGAATCTCCCACTTCTATTGCATTAAATATGATCACCAACTTCACCAAAGATTATACCGGAATTTTGAATGGTGAATCCAAGGAATTATCTTCCCAAGAATTGACCGGTGGTGCTCGTCTTTCCTTTGTGTTCCATGAAATTTACAAGAATGGTATTAATGCTTTAGATCCATTTGATCAAATCAAGGATGCTGATATTAGAACCATCATGCATAACACCTCGGGTTCTGCTCCTTCTTTGTTTGTTGGTACCCAAGCATTTGAGGTTTTGGTCAAGCAACAAATTCATAGAATGGAAGAACCATCACTTCGTTGTGTTAACTTGATCTTTGATGAATTGGTAAGAATCTTATCACAAATTATCTCTCAACCTCAATACTCGCGTTACCCAGCTTTGAAAGAACAATTATCACAATACTTCATCCAGTTTTTGCGTGATGAATTAATTCCTACTAACACTCTCGTGACTGATATCATTCAATCTGAAGAAACTTATGTCAACACTGCTCATCCAGATTTATTAAAGGGATCTCAAGCCATGGCTATTGTTGAAGAAAAGTTTCACCCTAAACCACAAGTTGCAATTGATCCAAAGACTGGTAAACCATTGCCACCAAGTCAACAGCAACAACAACAACAAGCACAACAAGCACAAGCTGCTAAGGAAGAGGGAGCTAATGGATTCTTTGGAGGATTCTTCTCATCTAAGAATAAGAAGAGATTACAATCTATGGAAGCTCCACCTCCAGTGTTAAGAGCTACTGGTACTATGTCTGAAAGAGAAACCATGGAAACTGAAGTGATTAAATTATTGATTGCTTCATACTTTAATATTGTGCAAAGAACCGTATCAGATGTTGTTCCCAAGGCAATTATGTTGAAATTGATTGTTAGATCTAAGGAGAATATCCAAAGACACTTGTTAGAAAAGTTATACAACTCACCTGATTTGAATGACATGGTTAAAGAGAATGAATTGACGGTACAAAAGAGAAAGGAATGTTTGAAGATGGTTGAGGTATTACGAAATGCTAGTGAAATTGTTTCTAGTGTTTAATCGAGGACCCTTAAATTTTCTAATTTTGTCCGATGAATCCCGATGAATTCCCAACACCTATGAACCTCTTCAACCTTTCTATCGTCTCCTATATACTTATTAGAGCCGCAAATGTTCGGTGCCTCCTCTATATTTCTTCTATATATGTTTAGCTAATATTTCCTCATATGGTTATGGCCGTCGGCCTGACAGGAAACCGTCACGATCTGCGGCAATTTCTTATCGTGTAAAGCGCATGAGACACTAAATGGGCCCTGTAACATCCATACTGCAATAACAATTTGAATTCAATTTTTTAACATGAATTGTACCTTTCAAAGAACACCTCTCAGATCAAGAACTCATCATAATAAGGAGCAATCAGCTTGATCTGATCAGTAAATTATCAGATTTCAAACCCCTAAAAGCACTCTCCGCATTGGCGTCTGTGTGCAGGACCTGTACTAAGAAAATTTTTCAATATGACTCTATTAACAACCACTTAAATACTTACAACTTTCATTATCTTGCGTTACATTTAGTGTACCAATTTTTGATTGCACCGATTAAAACTCGCTTGCGTTCTCCCTCAGAATTCACACTTCGCTTTTCCCATCAAATCTTTGGTTGATATCATTGATTTGATTTATTGATCATCCGAATTATAAATCGGCTTCTTAAATACTTAGCAGTTTATGCCTAAGAAGCCTTCCCGACAGTACCTATACATCACCCAACTTATTGAACCTGGATAGCATAACCTTGCTATCATTTTTCTTGTTCGAGACATTTCTAGCGAAATCGTCTCCTCCATCTACTAAATCAGTGTCCAAAATTCCTTCAGTTATTTGTTGCTGACATCGTTCAAACTCGTTATTCAACATTTCTGTTTCTACTATTCCAACATTCTTTGCTGACCATCCTTCCCCTTTAATTAGTATTCATTGAAACGTTTCTTGCTACTTCTCTCTTCGTTTCAATCTTGTTATTAATTAAAAAGACCTACCCAAGAGCAAGTTTCAATCCACCTCAAAAAGACAAAAAAAAAAAGATCTCTTGATTAATTCAAGACAAATAAATCAAAAACAAAAAACATAAAAAAAAAAAATATCAAGGAAGCAAACAAACACCACTTGATCTTATTTTTTGAAGTATCCAAATCAAAAAAATTCACCAGTCAGATTAAAATTCAACTCAATTTTTTAACTTATTATTATGGTTGCCCCAGCTTACATCAACGACACTTACGTTGATCACACCCTTTCTGCTAATTTAGATTCCACTTACGCATTCGAAGGCCCTGAAAAGCTTCTCGAAATTTGGTTTTGGAAATCAGAAAATCACCTTCCCAAAAACCTTTCTCATGAAGGTTTGAGATCCATTCCTTTGGAACAATGGATCAAGGTGTTGGATCTTGTCAATTGTAAGGTTTTATCAATGAAATCATCCAAGTATATGGATGCATATCTCTTGAGTGAAAGTTCATTATTTGTGTTTCCTCACAAAATGATTTTAAAGACTTGTGGAACTACTACTACTTTGGCCTGTATGGAGAAATTGTTTGAAATTATCAATGAATTTTACTTCAAGGGAGGTAAATTTGAGTCCACTCATGTCTACAAGATCTTTTACTCAAGAAGATCATTCATGTTCCCTGATAAACAAACCTACGTTCACAAGGACTGGAAAAATGAAGTCAACCTTTTGAACAAGTATTTCTTAAACGGGAAATCCTATGTTGTAGGTGACTACAGCAGTGATGATCACTGGTATTTGTTTATTGGAGGTGAACACTCACCCAATGATCAGGCCACAAATGATCAAACGTTTGAGATTCTTATGACTGAGTTGAACGAAACCAAAGCAAATAATTTTGTTACTTCCAGAAAGCCAGGTATGGAATCTTTAATTCAAAGTGGGATAGAAGAATCTGATTTGGGACATGACCTTGGCTTGGAAACTATGATTGAAACTGGACTCAACTCCATTTTCAGTAAATCCTCCAAGTCAAAGACTTCTCATTTACCTTCTCCTTCCTTATCTGATAATTTGGAATTGGATGAAGATTTGGAGACTTTTACATTACAAGAAAAGGAAAATAAAGATTCGTTTAATTTTATTCACGATGCGTTTTCTTTTACTCCTTGTGGATACTCCTCCAATTCTATTTGTTCAAACAAAGGTGGATACTACTATACTTTACATATCACGCCTGAATCAGGATGGTCTTATGCATCTTTTGAGACAAATTATCCCTTTAGTAAGGATTCTCCAGTTACTATCACTGATGTTTTATTGAAAGTTTTGGCAATTTTTGAACCTAGAAAATTTTCCATGACCTTAATCAATGAAGATTTTGATGGTAGTAATCCTAACTTCTTAAGATTACAAAACTCATGTAATGTATTGAAGGATTATTCTTATGAAAAACAAGAAAGAGTTTGTTACGATTTGAAGGGTGAGTATAAGTTATTATATTTGAACTTTAAGAAAATCTAAATATGTATTCAAATGACCTTGAAGTCGTATGGTTTGATGTCTTTTCTTAGGTGGTCGACTTTAAGGCATTTGAGAATAAATGTTTAATTCATATTACGCAATGTAGATTACTGTGGTAATTAAGGAGGAGATAATCAATAAATCCTAACCTTAAATTGTGGGGTAAGTGACTCGAAAATTCTACAACAAATTCATACGAACCAATCTATAATGGAACGATAATATATACATATCAATAAGAATAAATAAAAGAAACTAACTGATAAACCACTGTTAACAGGAATTAAAAACTAGTGTTAAACCTTAACACTTTGAAACCCAATTTTGCAGCAGAATAAATCAAGATCTATTTACCGACTATTAATTAGTTTACTTGAATTTTTTACCGAAGACGATGACTTGCAATTGATCGTACATGGAGATAACACCGGCACCGGCGACACCTCTCAAGATGTTAGCACCACAACCCTTGAACAAGGACTTGACACCTTCAGCAGCAACGACCTTCTTGAAACAGTCGAAAGCACCATCGTACTTAACGGCTTGACCAGAAGTCATCATCATTCTTCTTCTAACGGTATCTAATGGGTAAGAAGCGGTAGAAGCACCGGTGGTAACAGTCCAACCTAACAAGAAAGAGGCCAAGAAAGAACCTTCCAATGGACCAACCAAGACAACAGGCTTCAAGGAATCGTACAAACCGAAGTACAAACCTCTGTAAACAACAATACCAATAACAGATGGACCGAAACCTCTGTACAAACCAGCAATACCATCAGAAGCTAAAGTCTTCTTGTAGACATCCAATAAACCGTTGAATTCTCTAGCACCACCTTCCTTCTTGGTAGACTTGGCATCGTTAGCCAATCTAGTTCTAGCGTAATCCAAAGAGTAAACGAAAGCTAAAGAAGTGGCACCAGCCAAACCACCGGAGGCCAAGTTACCAGCGAACCAAGTCCAGTAACCTTCTTCCTTCTTGAAACCAAACAACTTCTTGAACTTGTCCTTGAAAGCAAAGTTCAAGGCTTGGGTTGGGAAGTATCTGATAACGTTGGCAGTGTTACCTCTCCAGAAAGAACCAACACCTTCTTCAGCAGCGGTTCTCTTGAAACATTCAAGGATACCATCGTACTTTCTAGCCAAACGACCTTGCTTAAGCATTTCGTCTTGGTTTTGGATCAACAACTTGACTCTTTCAATTGGAGCGGCGGCGGTCTTGGAGACGGCGGCGGAAACACCACCCATCAAGAAATCAATTAAGAAATGACTATCCATCTTGTTTACTGAATATATTGGTCTATGATTAGATACGAAGAAAAGCTCGGTGGGAAATCAATCAGGTTTATATAATGGTGCGAGGGATTGAAAATTTTGCGGCCGGGGGGAATCGGGGGAAACCAGGCGTTTTGATTGGCTGATGCGCGCCAACAAGCCGGGTAACCTTGGTGGAATTTTCGACCGCTTCCCCCTCGGATCTGGTCCCTTCTGAAAACGCTCACGATCCGCCTGTTCCATGAATGATTTAAAACTATCATTATCAGTTTAAATCTTTGATCATAGTTAGTAAGATATTTCTACTTTTACTAGTTGACTTGATTGGTTCATTTCTTATTGGTCAAGCCAATTTTTCACAACCTCGGCAATGGTTGTCGTGTGCAAGAATATATATAGGAGCGCTCGCGTTGTGTTCACTGATGGCCCTGGCCCGAAGTTTGGCGTCACCATGTAAGCATGATTCAATTGAGTGATGACTACAATTGAGACTCAATGAGTTTCAATTGGGTGTCAATTGAGCTTTGATCATTCCTTGGACTTCTTCTACATCGAGATGGTTTCTTTTCACGGCTTCATCGAACCTTTTTGAGGTCTTTTTTTTTTTTTTCTTTTTCAAATGATGTTCGGGTGATAAGCTGAGACTGTACGGAAGGTTGCCGTGAAAAATTGCATAATAGGTCCACGAATCATCGTCCGAATCAGCGGAAAATGTCAACTGAGAATTATTTGGCGGACCAAGCTGGTTCAATTCTTCTTGGGGGTATTTTGTAGAACTGTTTTTCATCTGATACGTTTTGGAAATCGGCCACATCGGCTCACTCATTTCGGGCTGTCCAGGCAAGCTCCCTTTCGGAGGCTGCTTGGAACCGAGTTCAGGCACGAACTGGTTCGGTCGCGAAAGTCTGGTCATTGCACTCCGAACCTGCCGTGTTTACCAAGTCCGGTATGATTGTAAAAGGTTGCTACCCTAAACAGTTGGATCCCGAGTATTTCCGCTGTGGTGCTAATGACGGGGTAGTCATGAGGGGTGGGACACCGTGAAATAGCAATAACTACAATTATGACCCCTTACTTCAGGTTTCTAATAAGTCTATTGTAATTCGGCGATTTCTAGGCTAACTTAGCCTACCGCTTCTATACATCTTTTTGTGTGCTCCATCTGTTCTATTTTACTCTGGCTCGTGGTTCTGATCTCTGCCTATTCTTATTGGCCCACCCCGATTTTTGCAACCTTGTCGTGCGCGTACCGGCGGCTGCAACCGTTACCCCAAAAGTACAATTCCAGCCTATTTCCGTCATCGAAAGTACGGTTCCTGGGCGGCTCGTGGCTAGTGGAGTCGCTAAAAGTGATTTGATTATCGCCGTGCTTGAATTTCTTATCGGGTAAGATTAGCAATCATTTTTCAGCCTCCCCCGACCCGTTATACCCATTGTAGCGAAGCAATTGAATAAAAATGGCCACCAGTGTGTTCCGTAGCCCTCTTTTTATCATCTTGCTTTTTTGGGGCCTTCTAATTCCCACTTTACCACCCTGATCTCTTTTACACAAAGTGCAAATATTTCACATTTTTGCGATATGAGAAGCATTCCAGAGAAAAAAATTCAACTTCATTTACATATATAACTATCTAAGCAGACAACATAAGCTGATCAGGTACAATACAGAGGAGGAACGGATACAAGAATTGTACAAAGTACTCAGGACTTTTGTTCTACAACATGTTTACGGTGGCCGAAAATCGATGTTCTCACCCATAATGTATGCTCATTCGGTCATCCTTCAGTAAATCAATTTCTTGTTGTCTACAATCTCTTATCAACCTATACTTATCTAATCAGACAAAAATAGCACGGTTTAATAAAATAGCTGATAAAGCACTTTTCATTACTGCTATACGAGTACTTCAGAATGAAATTAATAAATATGATACGCACATCTTATATCTTTTTTAAAATTTTCAATTTTGGTTATTTATCACAAAATCCTTAATCTTCTCTCAGAAGTTCAAATACAACTACCATTTCTCTGCACAATTCTATCTTACTTGGTTCATTATAAAATTTTGTTTATTAAAGTATAATTTAATGTATGATTTATCCCTATCGCCTGATTTAATGTTTTAATTTATCGTCTATTATAATCACATGGTATGTATCGTACAAATGCTAAGTTTGAAAGTCTCACAATGACTCTCTAAACTGTCTTCTGGCGTCTCCCCCATATTGTGAAGACATTCTTCTGGCTTCAGAGGAAATCCTGTTGGCAGCTCGTTGATTGTTATTAAAGTCCTCCATGGCAATCTCCTCAGTTCTGACACTATTGGAGTTTGTCAAATCGGCAGCTGAAACGTTCGAGGTTGTGTAGTTGTCAATCAATGAAGAGTTATCAAAAAAACTGGTTCCTTTACTCTTTCTCTTGAATATATCTAAAATAGATTTTCTCTTTTGTGGCAGGTTGTTGATTCTTTGGTTAGCTTGATTTTCACTGGCACCTCTAGGATCTAAATATGAAGATCCTGGTGGGCCGATTGGTTCATCTAATGGAATTGATGTAGTTTGTCCATAAGCAGTTTGAGTTTGATGTTCAAAATCACTTCCTGATGATGTGGTTGATCCAGTATTCTTGTAGGCATATGGTGAAGGAGAATCAGTCATTTTACCCATATCAGTACTGTACTTACTGATCTTGGCTCTCTTTGGATCGGTGGGATCATAGTCTTCTGGATACATATCAAAATCACCTCTTTTAACACATTCTCTAATGATATCAACATCATGAGGCCAGTAGATCTTTTGTAAGGTATCATAGAAAAATCTAGGCATTAATGAAATAACCACACCTATGGCAGTACATGCCCAGAAAGTAGCAGAACCGAAAACCTCATTGGCAGCCCAATAAAATTCATTACTAGCCACAGCCGAAGTCCAAATACCAGTCCAAACAAAAATCACCAAAATCGAAAGAGCAACGATTAACGAAGACAACCAATCCCATCTGTATTGATGCATCAAGATGAATAAATTACATGAGATACACGAGATACTTGTCACAACAATACCCATCCAAAATCTATGATCAGCAGGTCTACCACTCATATGAGTAAAACCAACATAGTATAAGCAATATGGGAAGAAAAACGAGATTACTGATTGGTAAATGGCATCAATAAAGTAAATCCAGAACTTCTTCTCATTCCACTCAGTTCTCATAATACCTGAACGATATATTTGTGGAACCAACATCGACACTTTACCACTAACATCTTGATCAAACACACCCAAAAATATAACCGGTAAAGATGTGAATGCCAAGTTATAGAACATCAAGTAAGTAAATTCAAAAAGGTAGGTACCATCGAAATTGGAATAAATTCCGTACCAAAACAATGAGAAAGTAAAAATGGCGTTCTTATAAAAGAAGGAAGGAATCATTTCACTAAATCTTTTATAAGACCATCTTCCATGAGCCAAAATCAACTTGGCAAGGAATCTGAATTGACCAATGGCGTAATCAGAAGACATGACTGCTTGTCTTCCTTCTTCACCAGCAATACCAACACCAATATCAGCAGCTTGAATCATAGCCACATCGTTAGAACCATCACCAATTGCCAAAGTCATAACGTCCAAAGTATCCTTAACCAATTTAACAACTGCAGCCTTTTGAGCGGGTGATACCCTACAACATAAAACTGCTTTACACCTTTTACATAAAAGAAGGAATTTTCTTTTAGTGTCAGGGTCAAGAAGGGCGAGTTTCAAAGCATCTCCATCAATAACAACCCCGAAATGAGGGTTTGGAGGTTCATGGTTACCAATAGCATCTTCCAATTCATCCACCAGACCAGTAGATTTGAAATATCTACTTAAGAAATGACTGATCATATAGTCAATCAAATTGCTATCAGACAATTCATCATAGTTTGTAATGTTATAGTCGGAAATTTCTTCTTCGGTTAAAGTAGTCTTGAGTAACAATAATTCCATATCGTTACCTAATAAGTTACAAGAGAACCCAATATTGATGGCAGTTTCAACCTTATCACCAGTTAACACCCATAATTTGATACCAGCTTCACCAAGAATTGAGATCGCATCAGGAACTCCATCTTGTAATCTATCTTCAATCGCAGTTCCTCCCAATAAAATCAATTCTCTTTCAATCGAGTCAGCTACTTCTTCCATTTTTTCTTCACGGTTTTCTAATGAAGATGCAGCAATCTTGTGACGTTTATCCCATTCGATATATTGATTCCATGTCAATTCTCTTTGAGCAATACATAAAGTTCTTAAACCTTCAGTGGCATATTCTTCAAGGTGTAGAGAAGTACTCTCAAGAAGTTCAGGATCATTTTGAGTCTTGGATAATCTTCCATAAATAATTGAGTCAGCACCCTTACAAATGAGTAAAGCCTTTGGATCTTCACCTTCCTTTTCAGAGGGAATTTTAATGATTGCACTCATTCTCTTTCTAGTGGAATTGAATTCAAGAGTATTCAAAATTTGATATTCCTTGGTGACTCCATGAACTTCAACGACAACCCCCTTTTTGGTGTTTGCTTTGAAATTATAACCCAATGATCTAGCAGTTCCAACCAAAGCAGCTTCATCAGGAGATTGAGCCTTTAACAATTGTTTCTTAGGATTCTTGGGATCTTCTTCAATTAAAACTGAATGACACAATGCCAATGATAACATAAAGTTCTCATTACATTGCTTTTGTTGTTCACCTTTGGCACCAAATAAATCGGAAATAAAATCTTGAGAAATAAACGTCAATTCATCGTCATACAAATGGCTCATCTCAGATTTTTTATGCATATCTTCAATCATTCTAACTTGTTCCTTGGCAATGAGATCTCTTTCAACCAAAGCTTCAGTTTCAACATCAATTCCCTGTCTTTTTCTCAAACCAGCCAATGCTTCCGTATAGGCTTTACCATATGAAACTCCATTAATTGTACACTTTTTGAACTCCATTAAGTTTTGAGTTAAAGTACCAGTCTTATCACTAAAGATATATTCAATTTGACCCAAATCATCAGATATACTCCAAGACTTGGCAGTACAAGGATAATCCAATTTTTCATAGTACATGTTGATATCGGAATAGATGAAGAATGCTTGAGCGGTTTTGATAATTTCGATGGTGATGTAAAGGGAAATAGGAACCAAGGACTGATATAAAATAACTGCCACAAAGAATGAAACCAACCCATTAAGAGCAGGAGTTGAAGCGATATTACCAAACTCGTAGTAATCTCGAGAAATACCTTTTTGATTATAGTAAAAACCATTGACCACTCCTGAAACAAAACAAATTATGAATAAAACTATGAAATTCAAGTAAACGTAGTAATTTAAGTCTCTTGAGATTCTTGATTGTTTGGTGGGGGTGACACCAGCGTTTAACATGATTTTGGTGTCATCACCCGTGAATGCAACAATACCTATCACCCATTTAGTATTTCTTAATGAACAACCTCTAAGAAGAAGGTTATTAATGGTGACGGCTTCTTGTTTGGGTTCATGGGTTTGGAGGTCATTATAAACCAAGTTACCTTGATATGAATATAAATTGGCGTGTGGACCTTCACTGTCTATTTGGAAATTATGAGAAATCAAATCATCTGCTTTTTCGATTTTTTCTTCTACTGATCCATACTTCAATGCCTGCCTTACTTTAAGATTAGTTTCACCATCCAAGTTTTTGGTTTCCACGTAACAACAATTATCTTCATCACTGGTGGCTAAGATAATCAAATCAGCTGGTATTTCATCGTTATTGTAAATTCTTAACATATCACCAACCCTTACATCCTTCCAGAACTTTTTGGCAAATTTGAGGGTACGATCACTGCGGTGAGCGTATTGACTATTTCTGGGTCTGGAATCGGAAAATGGGTTATTGGACTCCATTGAATTTCTTGCACTGGGGGCCATACTGTCAAATGATTTCCGGGGATTTTCAACACCAGCATTGGCCAATTCTCTTTGCTTTCTTGCCCTCCCTTCTTTGGTGAACTTGACTCTGAAATAGTCCAACATGTTAAACAACAACTTAGAGTTAGCCTTTTTGAATTTTCTCCATAACGAAATCTTTTCGTCATTAACATTCTGGTTATCGTAAATATAATCAGAGTTTGTATCATTCTGGACCAAGATATGAGTTACTTGATTATTCACCTCCATATCGGTAACAGTTCGCCTAGAATCTTCCACCGCATCTTTGATGGCAGTAATGGCGACAATGACAATCAAAGGCACGGCAGCCAAAATGGGCGAGGGCACTCCAAATATTTGGAACCCTCCTAAGATAAGCAATGCAAGAAAATAGACGTTGGCGACATTATGATAAAATTGATTAAACACATTTTTGGGGAGGAAACTGAGTGGGGTGTACTTTGTGGTTCTGATTTTGTTTCTGGGGTAGTCTGTGATGGGTTTTCCAGATTCGGGGTCTCTGAACTCGTCTGGAAGTGGTCTATTGAATACGATCAGTCTTTTTTGTTCACGGTGGTCACTAGCATCTTTTGGTTCAGAAAGGTCTGGATGTTCACTATCAGTATTATTATGGTCGGAGCCGTATTCATCTATGATATCTTCGGAAGTATTTGGCCTTCTAATGGAATGACGGCCAGGTCTTCTACGGATACTACCAGCCACAGATGGATTAAGAAGGGTACGCAAGGTTTTGGACCGGCTCACGGACTCCTTCTTGGGCCGTCCGTGCTTAGTACGCTTTGTACCCCACCGATTTCTTTTCATGACAGTTTCCTTTCTGGCTACGTCAGGTGGATCAGGCTCGTAGTATTCGGATTCGGCATCGGATCGACCCAAATCAAATGATTCTTGAACAAACGGCGACATGGGTTTAGGCAAGGCGAATGCTTCGTCTTCCTTGATGACGTTGCGCTGGTCCAAAAAGGGTGATGTGATCCGGGGCGTATGGGCTTTGGCTGGCGACAGATGGGGCAGTGTCGACGACAGTCCATTGGGAGGAAGCTGGAAACGTAGCGACGTCTTGCGAGATGGCGCTCCCCTATCGAGATTAAGGTTAGGGGTGGGCATTGCCAGTGGTACCGTGGAGTAGGAGTCGTCCGATAAATTGGGGGACTGAAGGTCGTCAAACCCTCGGTGTTGCTCATTGAATGAGAACCCCGAGTGGTGTGTGTCGTCCGGCGAGGTCATCACTGGCTAGTGTTGGAAAAGGTCTTGTGCTAGTGAAAAAGTTGTTGGTCCTAGACTGACAATGGGTAACAGTCTCGTGTGAGAAGGGGTGAATTTTCCGATTTATAGACGTGTTTTAGTGATAAAGATGAAGATTATTCAGTAGCGATTTTTTGGGAAGATTCTTGAAAGGTGGTGAATCGGTCCTAACGGTTTTAGATCCCGTTCTTGGTCCTCGGTGGTAATTCGGTTCAATATGTGATTTTCCAGTTGCGACGGGTGTGAACTGTTGCAGATCGGGATAATGCGGGCGAAAATTTGCGTGTCTTTTTTCTACTCCTTAAACCACAGGAGGGTGACAGCTACTAAGACTTATATAAAACACCAAAAGGTCTTCCTGTTAACTTGATGATGGTTGACCAGGATTAAACCTTAACTGGCCGAAACAGCCGTGCACGTGATGGGCGCCCCTTGAAACTCTCGGTATCCCGGGTCCAACGGATCCGGCTCGGCCGAATCTCCGTGCTGCCTCATTTGTCAAATTGCTTACTATTTGTCACCAAACCATCGAATTTTTTTTGTAAATCGGACTGTATTCAAATCGAAGATGGGTAAAGTCAATTTGTCTAGGTGGTATTGACTAAATCGATTGCTACGTATTCGATTTGCTACTAAAGTGTATCGAGGTCGTACTAAACTGTCACTTTGAACACTGTCGCTACCAGCTGCTGAAAAAGTACGGGTGCGGCTCGGAGAGCTGGTGGATGGCCCCTTGGCTACCCACTTTTTGGTTACGTCAGTCTGATCCTGTTCCATTACCGGCGATCATCAACAGTTATGTGTAATATGCCCTATATATAGATTGGCCCTGATCATCGGAATAACTTGCGGGTATGAGCGGTTTGTGACATGTTTTTCACTTATAAACGATCGCTGGTCCGATCTTTAGCATTGGCTGGGGGAAGTGTCACAAGCTGCTGAACTCGGCTGTATGATCTGCCTGTCTCAATGCGTCTATTAACGAGAGGCCCACAATGAAAGGTGGATCTTCAATTAGAAGAGTTTATTCAATCTTATTCAATTTGTTAAAGTCACGGCTCCTTTCTTTTTACTAACTACAACCATCCTTTTTGGTGGCTTGTTATCCGGCTTGGCTATGACTTCTTGATGCCCAGATAATAATGGCCATTTAACGCGTTTCTATTCTTCTGAACGAGAAAAAAATCGTAAAAATAAATACACCCAACGCTGGTACCTTCATGGCTGTGCTCAGCTGGTTTGTTAGTAATGCTAAGCCTAATGAACTGGCTTGTAAATCACAATAACAAAAGATTTTAAAAGTAATTTAAAAATAGTACACTCCCTTGATGGACGTATTAGAGCTAAATGGGGGTTATCATACATCTACTCGAGTACACAACGTGAGCCAAATAAACCAAGTTGACTCTGTGAATCCAAACATTTCATATCACAATTAGTCACACTTGAACTGATTCGAGAAGAAATTGGGTGTCACCTTGTGCTACGATTTATTTGATGAGGATTCACCTGATAATAGCAGTAAAATTTAAATTATTTACACCAGAGACAACTAGTACTGTCAATCTATTAGGAACAATTCCGTGACTTTATAATGGATTTTCAGAGCCAAGTTATTCTTCTTGTAAATGGGTAGGTCCCTTAAATTTTCTTTGGATTATTCTCGCTTATCCATACGCGGAGATTCAGTGGGTGCAAAAAGTAAACTTATTAGCACGATGAAGATTAAAGGAGGCAACACCAGTGGTTTGGTTTGTATAAACATGATGTTTTTGACTAAATAAAGAAAAGAAAGCTTACTAGCTACACCCAAACCACTTTTGAGGGTATCAGCTAGCCGAGGTTGTACCAAACTTCCTTACTGAACTTGGACCGCATCAACATCGAACTTGTCCAATAAATTAACTCGACCAGAGCTCCGTATGTAACTACAGGACTTTTTAAAACTCACTCTCTTTTAGCAGTGTTAGTACAAAATCTAGCAATTGACAAGAGTCATGGCACTTGGTGATAGCATATGGTCTATCTCCTTGTATTCCTATGATATTTTAAGTCTTTCCCCGAGTCTTTCTCATGATACTTCTATTCATGGGTATCCCCTGCCAATTCTTGTACAACGTACTAAATTTTGCCTCTCAACATGATATTTGCTAGTTTACTTTCTACATAGTTAGGCTAGTTCCATTCTACTGTACCTACTTCTTCTGTCTCTGAATTGTGCTAAACTCTTCTTCAACATTTCGCAGCCATTATCAGGAATATACCATATTGCCCTTGGGCTTTTTCTTCCATGGTGGTAGTACCTAGGGTAAATACACTACGACTAAACAGATCATAGTAGTCGTTGGTGTCAACTCGACAGTTAAATGTTGTGCACCACCAAATGTAAACATTGTGAACCATCTCTATGCTAAGAACTAGTTTGGTAACAGAGATAAGTAACGATATACCGACAGAAGTAGACGAGAAGTTGCCTTGAATTCACTCAATCTGAAGAATTTATCGAAACCATAATTACAAATGAGCAGATATACATCCTTACCAACGAGCTCTTGTCTGCACTCAAATTATGAGTATCTATTACTATCCTACCCAAAAGCATCGTTCATTGTCTATATGTTGCCTCATATGCTAAGTCATTAAGTTGTTCCTTAGGCCAGCGCCTTTCGTTTCCGCTGGACCACCACTGTCTTCAATGCCGAAAGCCACTTGATCATCTCCTCCTCAGAGGGTGCGTTGAATCTTAAACGTTTTAATGGTGTGATGATAAGAATACACCATATCTTGGACCTCGAGATGGGATCCAATTCAATCACATCCACAATCTCCGACACAGGAATGGTCTTGTAGGGCTTGTCCCTATGTGCTGATTCTTTGTAAAAGTATAGGGCTCGAGAGGTGAGGATGATATAAAAGCGTTTCCATTGGTTGTACCGTTTTCGAAGTCGGAGAAGATACCCCTGCTCGATCAAATACTCGTCATGCTCCTCTTCAGTGAGTATGGATATCGGAGACTCGACGTCCCCTTCATCTTCCTCGTTGATGGTGGGTTGTTCATGACGATAATGCACACCCTCATGAGGAATAGGAGAGTCTGACAACCCCGAAGACAAGTACATATCTTCCGGTCCTGAATACTCTAGCTCTATAGGAGACAATACCATATCGTTACGGGGTTGCTGAGGGAAGTCAGAATCATCGTTGAAGAATACCTCTAGGGCATGTTTCCAGGCATGCAAGGAGTTAGCGTCCTCACACTTGAAATGGATCACCTTCTTGCTGGTGTAGATGGCAAAGTGAAACTTGTGGTTGTCGGGGATCTCGTTGTAAGAAAGAAGGTTGGGATTATTGATGACTTTGATAGGCTTATGTTCTGACGAGTCCTTGTAGTAACTCAACTGGCACCGACGAAGCGACACCCATATTCGTTTCCACTGGTGAGTTTTGCTGGCCCTTTTGTAGAGATAACTGGATACAAGAAGTTGATTTGGATCCACCAGGGCCGTTCTAGGTTCCGAAGGATTACTCAACGAGCTAGACCGTTTGATGGGAGTAGCCAGTTGTGAAGGATACGACACCGACCGGTTTCGTGTCAACATTGAACTGAACGGAAGATGGTTCCAATCTTGAAAGATTCAACCAATTTATAAACAAGCAATAATAAAAAGTGTTCAACCAAGCCTAAGCCTTGAGGAATGAGGATTAAATATAGATCAAATCTAACAATAGCGGGGGAGGTAATCGCAACGTGATTTAAACGATTCTTTACCAAATTAGTGTGCAAGATTAATGTGGGGATGGCGCAGTGACCAGTGAACAATGCCGTTGATCCATAACGATCAAAACGTTTCAAATAACCTTCCCCACCGTGGTCCCCGCTAATTTTCACTCAAATGTAGCCTAAGCAACCGAAATTTATCAAACGGCCCTGTGTACAAACAACGTTATCTGTCGTGATTGGAGAGGATTGAAAAGAGGGCGTTGCCAACACTGACAGTGAAAATGTCAGTCTATTGTCAGTTTTGCAGAATTAGCTGTCACAATGTAGGGGGATGATCGGGGCTGAGGTGCTCGCTACATTCCTCTTGGTAACCAACCTTGAAGTCATAGTAACCAACTGTTGGACCCCAGAAAAATTGCCGTGTTAGGTCCTTGGTGGAGGTGCTATTAATTTAACTCTATCGCTTATTTTAGTGAATCACTCAAAGTCACAATTAGAGGAGAATATACAAGTGATCATGCTAAAAAATACGCTAGTTGATCACCCTCGAGCTTTCTATGCTAGAGAACATCTGAGCTGGTTCTTATGGCTTGAACCTGATTCAGACCTACTCTTGAGTTGATTAATTCTGAACCAGCTGATTTCTTTTTACACCTACACCTTTACGATTGTGTTGTACACCTACCGTATATGTATTATCGTAACACCCATAATCATGACCAGAGAATAGTAAGAATCTTCCACCCCTTAAGTGGCTCAATAGGTGGTTCCGGAGTGGCCTCAATGATATCAAATAAGGTCTTAAGATCCACTTCTTGGGGGGAGAGAAGTTTTGTTCTCTTGAAGATTTTCCAAAAAGTCAAAAGAATCAACAAAAATGGAACTGAAAAGTATGCACTGAAAAAGCTGGAAATATTAAAGTGTCCCTTGACAAAATTACCATAACCTCCAGTCAAAAATAAAATGATGAAAAAGAATAATGAAATGTATGCACCATAATGGGCAAATGGCATTTTGTAAGGTAAATCATTCCGACTATATCCCTGAGCTTTCAATGCTCTTTGCATGGCAATATGAATAATTGAGATCGACATCCACCCAATAAGTAAGTTTGCCGAAGTCAAAGCTTGGAACCATCCGAATACAGTGGCAGATCCAGAATTAGCACTCATATATGCCAATGGTAAAAATGCTACTGTAAACGTAAACCCCCAAATTGGTAATCCTCTCTTGTTAGTCTTGAGGAAAAGCTTTGGAGCATGTCCTTTCGCAGCCAATGCAAACAAATTTCTGGAACCTTGCACAATTCCCAAGTTTGCAGCCAGAAATGCTGATGACAACACAACCACATTGATAATACTTGGGAGTGCCTTTATCCCTGATCTCTTGATAGCAATCACAAATGGTGAACCGGCAGCATCACCGGTAGGAGAAGCAATGGCAGGATCGCGGGATGACAAAATCATTGTCAAGAAGAACACGGTTAAGAAGTATAAAACAAACACCCTATAGAAAATTCTCTTTCCTGCCACATAGATGGATTTTCTAGGGTTTTGAGTCTCACCACCAAAGAATGAAATAGAAGAAACTCCTCCGAATGAATAAACAGTCGAATAAACCGCTCTCCACCAAGCCAAAAATTTTCCTGGACTTCCTGTCATATATAATTCTTTAAATGGACTTTGTTTCCAGTATCTAAACCCGATTCTTTCAACTTTGGGAACACCACCCAAATCGATGATAAGACATAAGAGAATAAGACCCACGATTAAAAGAATTTTCAAACATCCAAAGAAAAATTCCACCTCTCCATAAAACCGAATACTATAAGAATTAAGGGCCACAATCACCACGATAAATACGGTGATCCATACTGCCGGGTTCAAATCACTCCAATATTTCATCACCACTGCTGTTGCTGCCAATTCTCCAGGAATGACACTACCATATACACCGATCCACCCTAAAGCGAACCCGAACGACTCGTCCACAAAATGTTCGGCTTGTCTCACCGCAGCACCAGTGGCTGGCATAAAACAAGAAATCTCAATATTTGCTAGTTGGTTCAACCCCACCAATAAACCCACAAAAGTATATGATAACACCATACCCACATTTCCAGTAAGGAAAAGGGTGGTACCTGAAGAAAGAAAAAGACCCGTTCCAAAAACACCTACAAGCGCAAGCATCTGGATGTGTCTTTGCTTCAATCCACGGGTCAAATTCTTATTTTCAGCTCCGAAAACCTCATCGGTCTTTAACGATTCAACATCGACAACAATATCGGTGGTCTTGTCGACTTTGGTGTCCGATCTCTCGTAGCCATAACTAGAGGTGCTACCGGAATCGTGGATGGAATGAGACATGGCGATTTTGCTACAAACCCGGTTTGGGTCTCATATTTATATAAGTATCTACAATCTGGTCCGGGGCCTTGATCCACAGCTCGCTTGTTAATTACTGTGGTCAAGAGACCGATGTAGTGGGAGCGGGCACGTGAAGGCTACCAATGAGTTGTGGCTGCAAATTCCCGTCCAATACCTGATCTTATCGCAGGCACAGCGGGGGACGGAACTCTACTATGGTGCTCGTCCAACTTTTTGGTGAGCAGATTTTTTTCCTCTGGTTGAGATGTTGAGACTCCATAGTAGGTCCCTTCGATCAGGTGAAAAATCCTTGAGAAACTCCTGTTGTTGAGTCACCAAGAAAAAGCACTCTCTCTAATTAACCTAAGCACGGAATTTGTTATCTACTTCGAGTAAAAAAAAAAGCCATAATTCTTAATAACTCCCATCATAATTGTCATTATGAGGTGCGCGGAATGTATACGCCCCCTAGCGGAATCCATATTAGGCATCCCAATTACACCTCTGATTCTGTAATTCAAAAAAAGCCTTCCCTGCTCCGTGATAGTCAAAGTTTCTGTCACTTCAATGACGTCCTCAGGGTCTAAAAATTTGATGGAAATGCCAAGGGTGCGAGCGGCCACCTTTTTGTGTCCTGACTAAATTTGTTTAATTGCTAATTAATAAAATTCAAGACAATGCTACTTATCATGATCTAATTAACAGTTGTGGATTCGAGAGAATATTGGTGAAAATATGAAAATTCCGGTCACACGGCTGGTTGAAAAATTTTTTCAAGTTGACAAGACTGGTTCAATGTTCATAAATACGAAACACCACAATCGTCAATTCCTGCCGTTCTGACAAAGAGTACAGGAGGACCATTTCTCACTGAGCACCAGTCCCATCACCAGAAATTTGTTAACGAAACTGAAATTTCCAGAGAAATTTGTGCACTCACGATGCCCTAATAAAGCCTCGACCCTCTGGTATTCTCTTGTGGTAGTTTCACCTTTTGATGACACTTTTTGACCGGTGTTGCTAGGCCATAAAGTACTGCTTCCAGCTATCAGTGTTTGATCTACGAGTTCCGGGATTTTTCTGACTCCTTCAAAATTTCCATCTCTACTCTGTTGATTACTCTGTTGATACCACTGTACGCTCTGGTTAGCCTCGGGTTCTACCCATTATCGTGACCGGGTTGTGATTCGTACTAAAACACCTTTCCCTATCAGGCCAGGTCGTGCGCGTACTTGCATAGAGTCCCATCCCCACGATTGCCCTTCAGACAAGCAACTAGCAACAATTTTCTAGGCACTCCATATTCATCCCAGTGTGAAATCCTTCGCAAAAGGCCCGTGACCACATCCAACGGTAAACTAAAATGCCTTTCTCCCATGATCCCCAAGACCATGGAGCTGAAGACAATGGGGGGCTAAAGCCCTATGATAAGACTCGGCCCAACCTCATGAGCTCAAGCTCTACACCGAACTTAATCACGTCGCTACAGTTCACTCCACCTGAGAATCCCGAACCCAAAGTGAAAGAGGACAATGTTTTATTCCATCCTCCATCAATAGCAAAACTTGGAGAATGTGATCTTCTTGATTGGTTTGCTTTTCGCCATTCCGATGACTACCTGACGGTTCGGATCAACATTCCGGAAGACCGTGATGCATCATTAATCACCAAGTCGAAGTATCAGAAACGAGTATCTTTCGATACAATCAATCTTCAGTATGACGACGACGACGAAGATGACGACGATATATGGGGTTACACCGATTATTCGGACCGTGGAAGAAGCCGAGAGAAAAGTAGAAGTCCGTCGATGTCTCCTTCTAGACAATATTCCATGTCTCCTTCTAGACGACTTCCATCTCCATTACGGAGTTCGGTGGACTTTTCCAATATAGACTTTACTAGACTCATGAAACCCAGAATAGATTATCCTACCACACCCATTATAACCCATCGTGGGTGCACTTTCACCAAGTTACATTCCAAATTTGAGGACTTGTACCTAGGCAATCTCAAGATTGCTCCGGTATTACCCATGAGAACCATTTTGGTTTATGTCAGTGCCCGGAAACATACTTGGGTGGCCTTAGATTGGGTCTTGAGTACATTTGTCGAAGACGGAGACACTGTGGTGGTCATCTCTGCCATCAATTCCGAACAACTTGTTAAATCCGGAAGACGTCGTTCTCATGCATCACCTTCCAAAGTACCTGCTATGACTCCTAGAATGAGATTAAAACAAAGAAATAGGCCTGAATATACCAAGGTGATTGCCAAAAATATAATGACCTATATCATGGAGGTAATCAACCCCCAAAAAATCACAAAGGTATCAGTGGAAATTGCAGTTGGAAAGACTAAGGACGTTTTAAAGGATATGTACAAACTTTATGAGCCTAACCTCGTTTGTACAGGAACCAAGCAAAACTTGAGAATTAGTGCACCTTTGAAATCTTGGTTATCATCTAAATTAACCGATCGTTTAGTTAAGAACTTCCCGTTGCCTGTGATAGTAGTTCCTTCAATGAATATGAATTATTTCGAGAGAGAATTGGTTCAAAATATTGAAAAGAGGTATACGTCAATTCCAGAGCAAATCGTACAACCGATTCCTGAAGTACCTCCACAATTGGAAAAGAAAATCGAAGACGATGATGATACCGATTCTATCAACTCTTCAGATCAAGAAAGTCTTTCATCCGCAGATTCCTACTCTTCGTACGATGAAATATCCAAATTATATGTGGACTACAAGCATGATCTTCAGGGGAACATCAAGGCACTTATCCAACAGCCATTGAATGAAGATTTTTATGCCAATTTTGCCAGACTAGTGACTGATAGGTCAGCGGCCCTATGTCAAGAAATCAGAGAAGTCGATCCTGATGCTCGTGGTAAAGGTGCCAAGCTTGCTGAAACAATTACTGGAGCTACCTCCTTTGGTATGACTGCACGTAAGACCAAGTCATTATTAGAGCCAATAGCAAAATCAAAATCAGAAACTCCATCAGTTAGTGGGAATGGATTGTCATTCAAAGATATAAGAAGAAATTTGGCACAACTGTCTAAGTCTCCTTCACTTACCAAGTCTCCTTCACGTGAACCCACCAACCCTCCACAAATTAATATACAGTCACCAGATAATACACCACCGGGACTGAGAAAGAGCACACTTAAATTTGTCAATTTGGAATCGCCAAGTACGGCCAAGCAACAAGAACAGAAAAAAAATGGTTTAAGCCAACTCCACAAGTCCGCATCTTTGGATATTGATCGAAATGCAGATAGACCCAATTTAAAGCCACTGCCTTCGCATCCAGGAAATACAAGTTCGGCTAGCATAAGATCAGGATCGTCTGAGAGCGATAAACCAAAGAAAGGAAAATTGAAAAAGTTCTGGAAACTCTTTTCATAGATTTGTTTCAAGTACCAAGCATCAATACTGTAATTAGATTAGCAACAGAATATCTATAGAATGTGAATCAATGAGCAATAGAAACAGGCAATAGGTGGAACTAATGGGACGTAGTTGACCTGGTGAGTCTTTTGGTGCCTCAAGGTTAGTCTAGTCCTAAGTCCTTTCCTGCTGATGAAGTGGTCGTAGTTATTTGTTCATAGATATCTTTCCGTAGAGAACTCCTTATAGTTATATAGTTGGGGAACGCAATGGTAACACTTAAAGTGGAACTCGTCACACTGATGGTTGCAACTTTATTCGCAGCCAATTGAAAATCTTTAAAAATGAACTATATAAATGATAAATCTCAACTCTAGCACTTAACAAAAGTAAAGAACCAATAAATCAGTGTTATAGGATGTTGCTTGGTGTGAAGATAGAAGAATTTAACAAAAATATAAAATGTTAGCAAGCAATTTCTGAATTACACTCAAACATTTGTAAGATAGACATTTCTAGTTGTATAAGTACCAACCACTATTCTAGAGATATCGTTAGGACTGTCGTTCTGGAATGACTTGGAAGAATGCAGTAATCTTTGATACGGTTTCCAGAGAAACTTCAAACAACCTTCGGTAAGCTTGTGAGATCTTAAGAACTATAAGAGATCGAAAAATATATTGAGTAATGCCTTAGAGGGTATAATTAAGATAAAGTCAAAATAATCAGGTTCACAAGTTGAACGAAAGATCAATTAGTAAGAGTTAATAAACCAATTGTATATTTATCAATTCACTTTTATAAAGACACCCAACCATTAAAGAGTAAGAATGTTTTAATTTACTGAAAAATTCACAAATTTTTCAAATTTGGAAATCTGACAAACAAAACATTGAAGAGAGGACCTAACTAAAAACAGCTCTGTACAAATCATGATTTTGGCGGAGCTTTAAATAGTCATATAGTCTTTTTTATTTGTCAAACTACTTGGTGTTGCAGCTATTCTGGTTATCTCGAAATAGATTAGGCTTATCTGAATTAACGAGATTGTGAGCACATAACTAACGGCAAATCTATAGGACCTTTACTGGATAGTACCTTTGTCATATTATTTGGGATGTATCAATGGCCATGTGCTATACTCGAGGGCCTATTCTCATTTCAAACTTTTGTTCCATATTAAAAGTCTCCACCATTTAGATCTGACAAATTTAGAGTGCACCTGCACTTAATATAGACATCTTATTCACTATTCACTATCTCGTTATACTACCCGACCTCCTGAACCTTGTCACAACTGTATTACAGACGTTGGTCTCATAGTCTCGCACTGCATCCTCCATCATGCTCTTCATACGAATACTCCCGTGGCTCCTCTGGCTTTCGCTAACAAGTGCATTTCTGTTTGACACAGGATTTGATCTTGATCTTGATGAACCACTTGACCCTCTTCGGCTGTTCTTTTCTCGTGATAACGTGTTCAACACCTTACAGAAGAGCGGTAAGTCGGGCTACTTGACCGAGTTCACCCCCATCAGAAATACCATCCTTCAAAGTGAACTCCAATTATATTCTTTCAATGTCAATACCTCGAGTGGATTGGGAGAGTACTACCAGCTTTTAATTTTTTTGACAGGAAACTTGTGTTCTCAACCCGATAACGTGGGACCAAATGATACCAGTCTTGCGGTCTACTATTCCTTTAACTCATCCATGTTTAGCAATTTCGAGCTTGGTCAGATGCAATTGTTTAAGCAAGGGTACTTTCAGGCGTTGACGGATGTTCCAATTGTGAACTCCTCTGAAAACGCCGACTCCGTGCTTTATGTGGCGGTTCGTGCTCCTGAAAATACCAATAAACACGCCAATTGGTCATACCAGATTGGTGCATCTCAAAATGATTTGGTGTTCCAGTGGGATGATCGGAGTTCTGCTATGGTAGTGGATACTGACGACGATTCGGCGTTGATTGTCACCGGTAATTTGACGGCTCCACAAACCAATCTTACCAGATTAAATGTAACGAAGTCACCTTATTCCCTTTTGGTGTATTCTTACGACTATAAGGACTACTTTGCATCGCTCAACTGTAGTTGGTGCGCCATTAGAGATGGCCCTGCGTTGCTTACGTCGGCAGATATGAATATAAGTTACACCAACAGAAACGGAGGGATTCAACAACAATTTTTTGTGAGCAACTTGAACAAATCCACTAAGTATATCGGATACTTGGTGTCAGATTTTGGTGGAAGCAGCTTTGGGGGTGCCATTTACCATCCATTTGAATTCGAAACTTTGAGCGATAGTGCTTGTGAATTGATTTATGACTTGGAATTTTGTGACCGAGTGGCCTACTCAGTACCGTCTAATACCAATGGTTCTACAATCTCAGTCAAAAAACTCTACGATGATCAGGCAAAAAGATTGTACGGAAACTTCTCCAAAGCCCTCCAACAAATTGCCTGTAATACTACTGCTGATGCCATATTCTCACCCGTGAGGACATGTCAGGACTGTGCCGAAAGCTATAAGGACTGGCTTTGTGCGGTGACCATTCCTCGCTGTACCACCAGAAACGTCACCGGATATCAATATCGTGAGACCAACGAGTCTCGGAACGACTTCATTTTGAACACCATTCAACCCAACCTCCCTTATTACGAAATCATGCCATGTTTGAATGTGTGTCAAGCAATTGTAGCCGACTGTCCTGCTGACTTCAATTTCAATTGCCCCAAACACAACGACTCAATTTTCAAGTCATACTACTTCGACAACGGCGGAAAGTACCCTACGTGTAATTACGTGGGGACTGAAAAATCAACCAAGAGTAGAGCCATCAAGGTGGGTGTGAACTGGGTATTGGTGGTATTGGCGATGGTTTCTGTGATGATATAGAGATGAATATTTATAGGATGCTACAGGGTAGCGGAAAGAATAGAATTTAATAGCTGGGAATTACGTAGGTGTGTAGATGTTCATGGGGAGACTAAGAACAAGCAGTGTACCAAAGGATGGAGAATCACAAAAAGGATCGAATGTCATTAACAGGAATCAGATCGGCAGATAGCAGTGTAGGTGGATACAGGAATAGAGAAACACACTGGATGTGTTATTTCAGAGGTGCTTAAGAGTTGAAAAGTTAGCCATACAGCATAATCAAATGATAAGCATAATCAAGTGATAAGCTGTGAAATAAATTCAGAGAACGTTCCATTGCGAGATTGAACAAATGTGCTAAATGGTATTCCTGAGAGACTCTGCTCAACGCTCGTATCATTCTTCTAATAAATAGACTCACGACCATTCAGAAAGACTATATGAATAGTATACATTACTAGTGAAGACCAATTTCTAAAAAAAAGTAGTAAGCATGGCCAGCAAGTGACCGTTCAGTTTAACCTCCCAATAGTTAGAAATTTCTCATGCCCTCGCTTCAATATCCCGTACATCATTCTCGTTATCCTGTCTCTTCTCTTCTTAACTTTATCAACTGACCTCGCACCAAAAACGCGTCTGAAATTTCCATCACTCTTCAATGGCCACCGACAATAAGGAAAACTTGCCTTGGTAAGTACAGCTGCAACAGCAAGGACACCGTGATGGCAGGCTTGGTACTGGAAGAACCACTTGAAAACTTTTCAAATCGAAGTATTCTCAGTGTTGAAGTATTCCTGTGTGATCCATGACACAACGAACTAGTACGAGGATCACCACGAAATCAATTGATACTTCTTTTGTGAATACTACGATTGATCCATAGCCAAGTGGGCCGTACTTCATCGTTCACCCTCTCCATTACATGGTCTCATCGTCATAAGCACTACTAACACCTCCAGGGTTGAAAAATACCGTCCAGAATCCTTGGAAGATGTCTATGGACAACAAGAAATCGTGGATACCGTCACCAAATTCGTACATGAAGGAAAGTTACCCCATCTTCTTTTTTATGGACCTCCAGGTACCGGGAAGACATCTACCATTATTGCATTAGCCAGGGAAATATACGGTCCCAATTACAAAAACCTGGTTTTGGAATTGAACGCTTCCGATGACAGAGGAATCGATGTTGTCAGAAACCAAATCAAAAACTTTGCCTCTACCAGACAAATCTTCTCCCGAGGTTTCAAATTAATTATATTGGATGAAGCAGATGCCATGACGGCGGTGGCTCAAAACTCGTTAAGAAGAATCATCGAAACCTATACCAAAAATACTCGTTTCTGTATCTTGGCTAACTACGCTCATAAACTTAATCCTGCTTTGGTATCTAGATGTACCAGGTTTCGGTTCCAGCCTATATCGGAAACAGCCATTAAAGAAAGAATTGCCAATGTGATTATCAAAGAAAGCATCAATATATCCCAACCTGCTACTGCTGCATTGCTAAAATTATCTAAGGGTGATATGAGAAGAGCATTGAACGTATTACAAGCTTGTAAAGCAGCCACCAATGGAGAAACCGATGATGAAATCGATGAAAATATGATATACGAGTGTGTTGGAGCCCCACATCCCAAAGACGTGGAGACGGTTTTAGATTCGATTTTAAAGGATGATTGGACTACCGCATATACCACATTGGATAAATACAAGAAGACCAGGGGATTGGCTTTAATAGATTTGATAAGCGGATTCATCGAGATCTTGGGTAAATATCAGTTAAAGGCCAATACCAGAATAGATATATATAAGGGCTTGAGTGAGGTGGAGTATGGGATTTCCAAGGGAGGAAACGAAAAGATCCAAAGCAGTGCCATTATTGGAGTAATAAAGCAGGCATTGGAGAGAGAGGGATGATGGCCAGGAGCTTAGAGTCAACTAATAAAAAAATAGTACATCGCTTGTAGCTAACAAGAGTAAACTCACCTATCATGGTTTTTAAATATCAATGGACAAAACTAGTATTCATGAAACAACCATAAAGGTAACGGTTTACTTCAATAGAGAGAAATCAGTAGAAAAGTAAAACCTACACAGAGAAGAGGTGACAAGAAGGTAGGAAAGATGAAAGCTCAAAAGGCGAACATGCACCATAAACAAAAAAAAGCCATCATATCCATATGATCCATTGATGGAGGGTTAAGCTCCAGTCATGTTATACGAATTGATCTCCAGTGAATCGAATTGTGGTAACTTTTCAGTCCCTTCATAGTTAGTATTGAACCATATAATCATCTATCTTAACTATTCTTCTCATGAAACAAAAAGTATCGAAGAGCTGGGTTTATAAGATAGAGCCTCCAGGGCTCGTTATAATCATATTATATGAAACTTACAAGTAAGATGGTGGAGGAAAAAGTGCAGAATTTTCACTATTTATAGTGCTGGCTGAGATTGGATTGACGGGGTCGTGCGCGGGATCGGAAGCTGAGCCCTAACTAGAGGAGCACAATTCGGTGGAAATGACACCAAAACTGGTTGAAGGTCATAAAGAACTCATAAAAGTGTATCTGAAAGGTGTTGACTGAGGTGGTAAATTTTTCTTTGCAATTTTGAGCTTAGATCTTGACTTGCATATATCATTAGCCACTTGTGGTAATAGGACAATACAACAAACAAAAATGTCTGAACTATATATGTGAGCCCAGGTTTTACGGGTTCGTAATCTTTTATAGTTTTGTTCAATCGATAGGTTTAGTCTTGGTTGCTGTCCAACCCTAAACCAAGTGTTAATGTACCCTAAACCAAGTGTTAATGTAACTCGCTAACTTAATGGAGTCTAACGGTACCGTTTGCAAGGGTCAGAGATTTCGTCAGGAAGAACAGAAAGTAATTTTGTAGTTGGGAAGTACCTCTATAAATTTATGGTGATCCCATATATAATCAAGCTTCGAATACTTCGTGCAAGACCCCAAAGGAATTATGTCATACAGCAATAGCTGATAAGCTATACTCAGTACAAGACCCCAAAGGAATTATGTCATACAGCAATAACTGATAAGCTTTAGCCTCCCGGTGAGCCACGAGGCAACTACAAAGCAATCGCCTAATGGGATTTATTCACTGTTATCGATGAAATTGTTCAATTAAGGTTTTTGAGATCTACGGGGAAGTTTGCTACACAATCTAGTCATTTGTGAGTTGATAAAATATTGCAATTTTGTGACCATTCTTGCTGTGCCAGCACCTGACCATTTCTTACAAGTTTTGGTGGGGAATATCGACCACATGGACACAACCCCGTTTCAATTCCTTATCGAGGATCCTGTCCAAAAAGGGAGATCTCAGGCAGGGAGTGGTACAATGGATTTGCGCACTTTGGTATGACAGCTGGAATTCTTTGAGGTGAAACGTGCCAATCAATTCCGCATTAGTCCTGACAAATTGAAACCAAGCCAAGCAGTTCGGGTTTTGCTTGGGAAGGGGCACATAACCAGCCCGATTCGGAGTTTAAGTTGAATACCTATAACCATTATCTGGAATTAAAATACCGCAAGTTAGCGCAATTTTTGGCACGGCGGTCACTGTTCTATTGGGTGGTATCAAGAGTTGACACCCCCACGAGGATGCATGGAATAGGGATTCATGTTCCGCACCTGTAACGGATTTATTACCTCATATCAATGTAGGAGAGTATGCCGGCTCCAAAATAGGAATAGGTAATTTCATTTTCATTCTCCCCTATCCATGGTATCATTCATTTTTCGTAGATGGTAGAGTTAAATATGAGAATCTGTAGATATTTTCATATATGGTGCATCGGTTTTTGTATGACTGTTGCACCACTTTTAATGTCTTCTTCATCAAAATATGACAAAAGTCTCCAGCACATTTGTGTTAAAGTTAATACTAAGGGGCTGATAGTAAACTTCCAAACCGCAATCGAAACAATATCAGATACTTGACATGCACATAAAACAACAGCAGATGTGAAAATTGAGGGGCTTAACAACACAAGTATTCGCGAACTTTTTTATGCTAGGAAATTCCAAAAAATTCTTTTACGAAGGGTGCATAGACTTAACCTATCCAATCTACGCTTATCAATACTATATGAATTGTTGAATATTGGAATTTTCATGTTAGGGGGCTTTCAGGGTAATTTTTCATCCAATAGCGGACCAGTTTTTTGGCCTTACCAAGTTTTCCGTATGCCTGCAGACAGTATGCAGTGTGCATATCTGTGATCGCGGGCACTTAACAACATGTTCATTAAGAGTATAGACAAATGACCAACAACCCACCTTAAACCAGTTGCCTCATTAGCTTATATGGTGTTAGTAATCATTTCTTTTCAATAGCAACACAAATGATCGATATTTTAAAAGATTTTTATGGCCCTGTCTAATCGTAAATGTACCTACTCCCCTCCTGCCAAAAAGCTCGTCCGAAAACAAACAAAGTTTTTTTTTTTCAGAAAAAAAAAATGTTAAAAAATAAAAAAAAAATTCCTAAAAAAATTTTAGAAAATTTTGGCTATATATATGGTCCCCCTCTCCAGGTACCAGATTTTATTCTCCAGCTTTTTCACTTCGAGTGTTCCCTTCCATTCACCTTCTGTCTACTAACTGTCTGAATTACCTAGAGTGTACCAAGTTTTGATATTGGTACTGAGTAGAATTGTGTTATTGAATTAATTTTTCATTTGCCCCGACCTTTCGTCACATATATTTCATTTCATTAATCCCAGGCCTGGATTCGCCATTGGTTTGACCCCATTGATTCAAGCAATGTCTACTCGTAAGTCTAGTCGTTCTCGTACCATGACCTCTAAGATTAGAGAGTCCATGAAGTCTTCAGAACCCACTAACCCATCTTTAGTTAGGAAATCAGACAGTGAAGTTATTCAATCTAAAAGAAGAAAGATCCAACCTCCAGAAGAAATCAATCATGATAAAATCGATCCTGTTGAAAAACTATTAAGTTTAACCAATGTCAATAATGATATTTTGAATTTGGATGAAGAGGACAATGCATCAGATATGACTACAAATGATCAACTGCAATCTAATAATAACACTAACTACACAGAATTAAAATCACTCAATTTCACAAAGATATTGAATGATAATATCAGATCATATTATGCTAACTTTAGGAAATCTCCTCTTGAAGTCTATAACGATCATTCATCTTTTGCATTATTAAATTCCAAATCTATCAAATCAAATAATCATGACATGGTTCCTAGTCCAAGTCCTTCAAGTCCTTCCACTCCAACTTTTACTCATAATCCTAATGTGCCATTTTTCAAAAATGTCAATTTTAATTCTAACTCTAAATCAAGTGGTGAGTCATATACTTTTGATGATTATTTTTCATATGATGATGAAGATAAATCAACCGGTCCCCCCACTCCATCTACAACTGAAGGTCTCTCCAAATTGAATAATAAAATGAGATTCCATTATAGACAAAATCATAATAATTTGAATTTGTCTGATTTCACTTCATGTTCCTCTTTAGCTCTCAATGCTTCTACTTATCCAGTTTCTAATGGTGAATCTCATGATATCTTTAAGATATTAAATAAGAGATCTATTTTATCTGGCAAGGCCAGTGAAATGGTTAGTACTGGTACGTTTTTGATTAATGATTTTTTCTTGTGAACTGGTTTTTTGATATTCACCTAATTTATTTCTTGGTCATGTATAGTAACTTGTAATAAAGGATAATTTCGTATGAATGGTTAATGTAAGTTGATGTATTATTAATTGCAACTTTGGCTTTAATTTTAGGCTAAGGTTTTCCCCTCTGTAAAAATTTTTTTTGTTTAGTCCCTCTTATCTGTAAGGCGCACGGACATTTTTTTTCTTAAAAAATAACCGATAAACAATTTCTTTTGTTTAGAACCGACAGAAATTTCCCGTAAAATTAATTTTGCCACCAAAGTGGCAACTTCATAATGTTAAAATGATTCATAATATATGATTAATAATCTTACAAAGTTTTCCTGTTAATTGTAAGATATTTAAATTACCCCTAATTTAGTGGAATGGAATGCAACATTACTAATTATAGCACGACACCGCGACATTCCGCGACACGACACGACACCACGATAGCATTCCATGCATGCAGGTGCAGATTTTACGACACGTGCATATGCACGTGATACCGGAATTAGGTCAAGAGTAACACGTCAAACTTAAGGACCCTCTTTGCCCCATAAACTTGTTCTTTTAGACTACCACTTTATTCAAATAAACTAGTTGGCTGCACAGCTCCCGTACAGCGTCACATCTACCTCAACACCGCATATCCGGGATCCCCACCCCCATAACATCATACCTAACATGGCATTGATCCTGATTTTAGCAGCGTATTTGTTAGGTGGCCTCACACTTTTCCCGGCTCTAGTGGTGCTTTTTGTGTACCTCCATCCAATTGTGTCTGCAGAAGCTAATCCCGATCAGTCCCCCAAGAAAGGTGTTCTTAATGGCGATAATTTGGAGTACTCGGAACCCTTGAAAGCCGGTGAAGTAGAAGAGAAGGCCCAATCGGGATTGGAGACCTTTAAAACAGGCTGGATCTTTGTCACTCAAGAGTATCTTGAATCTCCCGATGAAATCTCCTCCTCCACTCAACTGATCAGTGAGTCACCCGAAAACAAATCGGCTTATTCTTCTCTCTACAAATTGGTGCAGAAGGAAACGGTGATCATTAAGAATGATGCCAATGGGTGCAAAAAGCCACGCTCGAGCTCCTTTGACTTTCCGTTCACTGGATATGCATCCGAAGAAGTGACAGAGCTGCCTTCTGCTTCCACATCTCCAGCGGCTGCGGTTGCCGCTTCCACTACTCTGCTGGCCAATCAGCCTAGTGAGAAGCTCCGGAACTCTCAACGGAAGCATCGGTACTATGCGATATTGAAGCATGGCAATTTGTTCCTTTACCGAGACGAAAGTTTAAAGGATGTAAAGCATGTCATTGTATTATCTAGTCATATTGTGTCGTTATGGCCCCGAGAGTTATCTGATGCGTCGTTGTTCGTCCGGAGCTCGGCTATAGCCATCTTGAAGCCACCTGCTGGGTCAGGTGAACTCAAAGCCCTCAACAATCAGGCTCCTGAAGCTAAATTCTTTATTTATTGCGATTACAATATCGACAAAGAGGATTGGTACTTTGCACTTATACGCGCCACCAAGCAGCTGGCTAATAATGACTATCCTACGGCAATTGATCCTCAAATCCATGCCAAAACTCTTCATTTCACCACCAGTCATATCATGGACCTCATCCAGACTATTTATAGTTCCGAAGGTCAACTTCAGACAAAGTGGTTGAACGCACTTATAGGCAGATTATTTCTCTCATTCCAGAAAACTAAATTATTGGAAACTTACCTTTATACAAAGGTAGCCAAAAAATTGAACAAAATCAAGAGACCAGGGTTCTTGGACAAGTTTGTCATCAAGTCGATATATCCTGGAGATTCAGCTCCTTTCTTCACCTATCCTAATCTCAAAGAAATTAGTCCTGATGGAACTATTGTAGTTTCCACTTATATGACTTATCATGGGAATTTTCTGATTGAAATTGCGACCAAGGTAAATATTAGTTTGGGAACTAGATTCAAAACCAGAGATGTGGATTTGGTTTTAAGAATTACCCTCTCCAAATTAGAGGGTAGAATGCTATTCAAAGTAAAACCTCCTCCTTCTGCCAGAGTGTGGCATGCCTTTGAAGTTGAACCTACCATGATTTTAAAGATTGAGCCAGTTATCAGTTCCAGACAAATGTCGTACTCGATTATCACCAGTACGATTGAAAAGAAGTTTAAGGAAGCCGTGAAAGAGAGTCTTGTACTTCCACATTGGGACGATATTGTCTTTTATGAAACTGCAGATGAGGTTTATCGTGGAGGAATTTGGGAACCTCCTGTTGAAACCACAGAACCACCCAATCCTTCACAAACAGAACCTCTTGATACTACTGAGAAATCGGATTTGGGTATTGACCTTGATGAAAAGACAGAATTGTCGTCTAAAACCAAACTCTCCAATACCATTACCGATTTGGGCAAAATCCTAAAAACATCAAGATCAAATTCAAGGCTTAATAATAACCCTTCTGCTGATACCGAATCTCAATCTCTGGGTTCTACTAGAGCTGCTACGATGAATACATTGAAAAAAATTGGAAAATGGTATTTTAAAGATGAAAAAACTGGCTCGGAAGAAAAGTATACGCCTCCAGAAATGATTCTGAATAGGAGAATTCCTCGTAAGGCTTCTGTTGCTAGTATAGACAGTCAGAAAATGTCACCCTCAAGACTGCAAACTTCAAAACTGCAACCATCCTACGAATTCAGTAGGTTTTCAAACTCCAGCTTTGTTGATTCTGTTATTGATCAACCTTCATTAAATCCTCCTCCACTTCCTCCTAGAGATATTAAAAATGATGAGATTTCAACAGAAGCTATTCTAGATGAAGGTCCAAAATCAGAAGCAGATAATGATGTCAATTACATCAACTTTACTGGTACCAGTGATATTGAAGATGAAGCACTCATTGAAGATTTCAACGAAAAAATTCAAAGTTTTGCAAGTGACACAAGTATTCCCATAGCTCTTAAAAGTCCTACTTCAAGTATTAGTGGAGTCACAGCTTCTGGTCATGAAGGAAAATTAACCAGAAAAGCCCCACCTCCTTTTGAATCGGAAGATATGTAGTATGATGATTGAAACCACAACTTGAATGAATACACTAGCACCCATTATATTGTAGGAAATTTCAGCAGGGATGAACCAGCTTAATTTAAATATATGGTGCCCAACCTCCATACATTTGTGATAATCTTTCCACCGATGTTGCTTCTTGGATTAAAATATCCACTTGTCCATGAATATTCATAGGCAATCCTTCTTTCTCATTAACCAAACCACGAAGCTTTCTTCTCACTTTTGCCAAATGAATTTCGGGCTTTTGTAAACTTTTCCAGTCAAGCAAAGGATCATAAAGTAAAGTTTCTAAGATATTCATCAATGGTGCTTCGTTTTCTCGAAGTACTGAACCAGTAACTTCGCAAGTAATTCTAAATCCTCCTTCAATCCCACAAATTCCCATGGCATCAATCATATTTTGAGTAAGTCTAAAGGGGACAATTTCTGGAGTGGGTAAAGTAGATCCTTTATCAAATAAACAATCAAAATCAATATGAAGAACCGAACCAGTTTTTTTGAAAAATAAGATGTTTTCACAATGACGATCTCCCAATCCAATAATATAACCTACAATAGACATTACCGAGCTTGAACGGATAAAACTATTGCGAGCCAAATACCAAGCAGTAGGATCAGAAAATTGATCAATAAACCAATTGTTAAGTACAGGTGGATTTTCTTCACATATGGTTTTAAACAATTGTGATAAATTATTTAACGATTGTAAATCAGTGGATTTAGAACTCTTGACCATTTTTTGAGCTTCATCTAATTTCATAAAGATTTTTCTCTCATTCACAACATGTCCCATTTTCCTTCTTTGTTCACTTATAATACTTTTCATAGTCTGAACATCAGCCACAAATTCAATGACACCCATATTTTCTGTTAGTGCTACCACCGAATAATTTGAAATTCCAAGCTTTCGCTTTCGAGCTTCTGTACTATTCAAAAGAAGTCTATTGATCATAGTGGTAAACTCTACGACCTTAGCATCTTTTCTAGTATCGTCTCTCTTGACCATTAATCGATATGGTAAATTATCGGAACCTCGGATAGTTACTTGTCGAGGCATTTGAAGTGAATAAAATATATTCACCACATCATCAAAGCCATCAAATGTGATAGAAGCTGATCTTGGAAATGCATTGAATTTGGAAGTTTGGATGGATGGTAATCTGATTTCAAGATTAGATCTAACCGGTATCACAAGAGATGTATAAGGATTTGATAAATTTGTAACCTTGAAGTCTTTTTCTAAAGAAAGTCTTTTAGCTCTTGGAGATTTCGCTATTTTGAAACTGGCGATTTTTATAAGACTATTGAATAATTCTTTAGCATTTTCAATTGTAACTCCGTATGAAGAATCTTCATTCTTGACCTTCCTCAAAATACTATTCACTCTTTCTCTTCTTAATGAATCATTAGACAGAGAATGTGAAAGTACATACCAAAGACTATGATGAGGATATGCCTTGATAATGTTATTGATAATAGCAGCTAACTTTTCATATGATGGTTTGTGTTCATGAACAATTCTCAGTAGCAATTGAGTAATGGCGGTATACCATACATAGGCAGGGATAGTGGTTAAACATTTATCAATGTCTTCCACGATCTGATTCAATTTCCGTTCAGCTTCTCGAGTTTTGGATTTTCTCTGAGCAAAATCTAACCAAATGGTGATAGACTTTGGTAATGCTTCAAAAATATACAGATTCCCCACTGCCAAAGCTTTAGAAAAATTTCGAACCGTTTGTTGCTCATAATATCCTGATTGATCTTTTGTTGATTCCATAACTTTACTGTAGTAGACCCCCAAATCATAATATGGTTTTTCCCATCGATTATCCAATTCAATGGTTTTAGAATATTCATTTATAATTTCCAGAGATGATAAATGATTAGATTCATCAAGCCATTTGGCATATTGTAATTGTGCCTGGGCTTTGGCTTCATTATCTTTAAATTTATACTCCAGAATAATTTCATTCATCGATTTGATAGCTTCAGTTTGTTTCCCTTGTGCCCATAAAAGATTTGCATACTCGACATTAGCATTTTGATCGTCTAAAACCATGGCTTTAATTGTAGATCTGGTTGCTACATCCAAACGTTGATTTTTTCGAGCTAATGAAGAGCAATAAAGTAATAATTCTGAAATTTTTCCGGTATTTTTAATTACCTTATTAGCAACTTGGTGTAGGGTAAGAATTTTCCATTGCAGATTAAACCCTTGATCCATATTTTCAAGTCTAGATTTAAGAATTCTTTCATTTTCTTTTTTCTTTAATTCGTCATGAGGAACAATTATAAGTGAAAAATCATAAATGGCATGTAGTTGAGTCATAAGATGAGTGTTTCTTGAGAATCCAGATGACATGGATGATACTAAAGATGAACCAATGGTTTGATACATACTTTCCATACATTGTTTAAACCCCGCGTTATTTCCTTCAAATAAAAATTTAATGCCTTTAGCAAATTCGAATCCAACCTGAGTTTCAACATCCTTGGGTTTTCCTATAGAACTGGTGATGGTTATCCATTTGTTGATCTGGTCAATGTCCCCAGCTTGAACCGATGCTTGCAATCCTACCATTGACCAATCTAAAGGAATTGACGATAAGTTCATTAAATCAGATTTGGCAGATAAATTAGATAACACTTCCTCATAAAGGCCATGATCGCTTAAAGATTTTAAAAGCTTAGTATTATTTTCAACATTATCAAATTTAGGATCATCTGAATTGCAAATAACTTGAAATGATTCTTGTGCAAGCGACCAATTATCATGGTACTGGAACGTTCTAAGTTTTTCCGTTAAATTATTAGTTGAAAACTTCTTCAAAACTCCATTTAAAGCATCAAAATCATTGATACTTGCATACATGGATTGTAAAGTTGAAGAAATGATCGAATGGTCCACTTTATCATCTCGATAACACTTTTCCAAGTATAAAATGGTTCTTTCATAAGAATCACATTGTGATGATTTGATTGCAATTAAATCCATTGGAACGTAAGTCAAAAAGTTATTGACGTATTTGATATGTTTCTTGAACCTACTTAATTCATGAGAATCAAGTGAAGAATTATTTAAATATTGTGTAGCAGATGACACCCAAGCATGGAAATAATCTATTACTTCAAAAATAGTATGATAACAATTTTTCAACAGTTCCAGACGATCTCCAGTAGTACTTTTAATATCAGTGTTTAACACTTCCAAAAATTCAGCTTTAACATCCAGAATAACTTCATCATTTCCATTCATAATATGACTTAAAGTAACATACTTTAATAAATAATGGCACAATGAAATATCTTGATCTTTTATTAATTTAGAACAAGTTTCAAATATAGTCTCTTTAGTAGGAGAAACCTTTTTATCAAACACACTCTTTAAAGGTCTTCGAAGTAAATTAGATGTAAAATCTACTAACCATACTTCGAATTTCATATGGATCTTAAAGTATGGGAACTTTAATGGTTCAAACCTAGAAATAGGTGCAACATATTTGGAATTCAAAAGTGGGATAAGAGTAGACTTCGAAACCTCATTGAATTTATTCCACACTTCTATCAAGTGATCTTGACTGGCTTTATTTGGATTCATCACATCCGTTAAGTTCAATATTTGTAGAAACTTCTGAATTGCATAAGCAGAGAATAACTGCTTAATAGGGTTGTTGGAAGACCAGAAAATTTTGAGAACCATATTTTCGATGAAGTCAATTAAAAATTCACTATTTTCTCGATAATCCTTGAAGTCTTGAATCACAATAATTTGACTTTTAACAGATTTGAATGAAAACTTATTGAAATCCAAACATCCCATAGTAGATAAAACTTTAGCACTATTCGTACAAATAAGTTCATTTCTATTTTTAAACTTTGAAGCAGTATCGAGAATAGCACGGACAAGCTCACTGATATATGGCTCTAAGATTGGGTCTCTAAAATATTCAGATTGACAATTGGATTGGTACTCTTGAAAATAATTTTGTAAGTCTTGTAATGCCTGTTGAACCACATATTCATTACTTGTTTTGAGTCTCCGAGTGAATTCTTGAAAGATACTTAATCTTGACATATGTTTGGTAATCTTGAAGTCTGATATAGGCATATATTCTTGAATCGAATCCAAGAAGGGAATAGAAAGATAATAAAGTGAATATCGGGTATACTTATTCTTGATCCCGTCATAGATCTTGGTAAGAATTTTAACAGCAATCATTTTTGATTTTGTTTCAAAATGGTTGAATTTTTGAAAGATTAACGAGATAACAATATCAATCAATGAAATAAGATGATTGGATGGTAAATTCTGGACCAATCCATACCAACACTCTAATGCTAAATATTGAAAATCTGGATTTTCCAACGATGCTTGTAGACATGTAGAGATTTGACCCAAAGCAGTACTTACTGCTTGAATATTTTTATTGATAAGAAACTCAATTGCTCTCAAAGAACTAATTTTTTCTAAAAATGGTTTGGTACCAGTAATATGATGGACATTTTCACTAAACTTTTGAACCAACTCTAGTACATTTTCACCCAAGTGATGTTGGATGTAATCAAAATTAGAATCTTTAACTTGAAGCCCCTTCTGTTTGATCGAAATTTTCGCCACATACCGTAAAGCATTTAGTATCTTAACCTCGTTCAAAAATTGTTTAGAATCTTCATCAATTTGTATTTGTAGCAAAATGAACCAAGTGATTTCCCCAACTCGAGAAATGAGATCCTTAAGGGTCACTTGCTTATATTTAGGATTGATGTTGCTCAACACATTGATGATATACTTTTCATTGATATGCTCGTCTTTTACAAGATAAGTGGCAATGATTCTGGGTAAATTTTTTTTGATCAAATCCGATTTAGAGATTGAAGCAGCCTCTGCAATTTCTTGAATAAAATCAGCTTTATAATATTCCAAAAGACGAGGAGTAGTATACTCTTTAGTTCTGTTCAAAAAAAATTTCTTTGTTATGCCCAATAGTTCCGTGATTCTATTAAATATCCTCGACTTCTTGATGATAACATCAGCAATACTAGGGAGATAAGGCGATAATAATTTGTAAGGAGCCAACTTTTTGGCCGAAGCTATTTGTAAGAATCCATTATAAACATAGTTGACATGTTGATCATTATTTTCTCCCAATAAATCAATCAACTTGATGAATAAAATACAAAGTCTATCGCCACTAGATATGATGGCTAATTCCACGAATGCCTTGATGGTAGATTCTCCAAAATGACGTTTTTCATCAGTACTAAAATCGATTAATGAAAGTTTTTTAAAGATTATCTTGAAATTCAAATCACTGTAATCACTGTCTGATTGTATCAAGTACAAAGGGAGAATCCTTGTAACAATAAGCCTCGTATCGCGATTGTTATTGGAGCATAAAGTTTGAATCAAGAAATTGAACACAGGATCATTGCTTAAATCTTTACCATGATTAGGAGGTAGAAAGCTGGTGAATAAACTGAAAATTGCGAGTAACAAATCACAACATAATACTGGATTTCTTAAATACTTTTCAGTATTCACAAAGTCACAAATCACCTGGTAGTAAACAGAAAGCTCTGGTTTATCCAACACTGATTTTCTATAAAGATCCACCGCTTCGTACGAATTTTTGTTCATAGAGCCTGCTCCACATTTCGTACATTCCTCCACCTCGAAATTATAATCGTTATTCACTAAGCATGGAAAATGACGTAAAGCATTAAGGAGAAAATGAATACTGGCAGGTTTTGAAAAGTTTGATCCCGATTTTATAAATTCTTGTACTTGCATTATCCAAGAATTATAATCTAGAGACGAGTTGGAAAGGAAAAGATCAATAGACTTAGACTCACCAGTGAGCTTTTGACGTTTTCTAGAATTGGTTTCATCTTTTTTATAGGTTGTAGTTCCATTATCGGTGATGTAAAAGAGTAATTTGGAGACTTGGTTATTATGTGTTTCGGTAAAGTGCTCTAACAATCTTGATCTTAGCCCATCAAGTTCCACATCTTCAAAAGGCACAATCAAATATTGATTAAGTGTAGATGTTTGATAAGCACTTATGACTAATTTATCGTCTATGGCTAGTCTGTAACAATAATTGATCAAATGCAAAGATTTAAGCACAGAGTCGGGAATGTTCCGATGCTGATTTTGATTCAGTTGATCACCCAAGTCAGCCAAGAAGCTGGTGAAATTGGGACAACGAACAAAGTTATGAAGAATATTCTTTTGCAAACAAAGGTTGAAAGTTTTAAATAAGCTGATACTTATGACCCTAGTCAAAACGGAATCGATAATTGGATTGTTCAAAGTATCCACAATCCAAGAAGTTAAAAGGGAGACTTGATTCCAGGTAACCATATCATTGAGAACTAAATTATCGGTTAAATTAAGAATTAAAATCGATTGTAAATCAAGAGCTTGAGGATTTGAAGGATATGTTTCCGTAAGTATAAACCACATTTTTCTGGCAAAACTTTCGAATTTCAACTGATATTGAGCTAGATTCAAGCCTAATTTATTTGATAAATCATAATCATTAAGGATGGTAAATAAATGGACAGTTTCTGATAGTTTTGTTAATGACACCCCGGATGAATCGACCACAGACAGAAGTAAGTAGTCCAAGTTGGTCAGCAAACGAGTTAAGAGCTGTTCCTTGATTAAAAGGATGTATTTAATGTTGTGGAGCTTGGTAGTAACAAGATTAATGATGTTGATCACGAACGATTTCAAGCAGTTGAAGACTTCCAGTTGGGAATGGTAAGGAAGATGATGTAATGTAAAGTTAATAGCCCATTGGTATAGTAATTCGCCAGACTTGGGAGGTTCTGGAGTCAAACTACCAGTATCGGAAGGAGATAACTGTAGATTTAAAAGATGGAGATGCTTTCCTAGCACCAACTCCAAGGCTGCCAACAACCGTTTTAAAAGGGCGACTTCTGGAGCTGGAGCTTGTGTTTCACGAAGGTCTTCAAGCTTATCGTTGGAGAAAGTGAAGAGAAACAATACGAGCTTCTTGAAGTCGGTGGCATCATCACCATGGATGTTGCGTTCAAGGTCATCGAGAAAGCTGGTGAGCTCGGAGGAGGATATTGACATGACCCGAGGTCAAGACTGAATTGGTTAGATAGTTCGATCAGAGTGGATTGATCAGAGTGATTCGATGGGTGCAACGCGTAGCATCGCGAGACAGATGAGTGAGGCAGATGAAGACGGAAAGGAAGGGATAAGAGAGGAGGACTGAGGTGAGAAGAAGAGGAAGAAAGTGAGGAAAGAGCTTTAGTTTTAACTGGGGGAATGTGTATTATTTATAATTGAAGATTAACTGCTAACGGTTGGTTATAAAAGCTGCCAAATAGCTGCCAAAACGGTAAAAATGGTGCTCACCATGCCCATATAATTGGGTATAACCGGGTATAGTTCAGTATAACTGGGTACAACAGGCTATTGAAGCCTTAGAGTGGAATTCTGGATCAATTGATGTATCCACAGATTCAAAGTCACCATGATAAGGTCTCACAGATCGTCCATCATCACTAGTTCGAGACCAACTTGACAGGTTCGCTTGAACTGGTCCTCATCTACTTCCACTCCTTTCAATGTTCATGGTCTACTCAATTCTGGCCTACTCTGATTCATGGACTCTTGTTACTGTATATTATCTCCGTACACCTATTAAATAATCACCATTTGGTTACTGGCCATAGTTCAGAGGCCGTTTGAACAACAATATGTGGGGCTCGGGAGCATGCGTCTCATAATGGGCCCACCCCAAAGACTGGGTGATCCCCAACCCTCTCCATTCTTCCTCTAATAATATCCGAAGAGTTCCTGTCTCTGGGTTGAAGTAGTCTTGAGGAATGGCTTTGAGCATGTTTTTGGGGAGCATGACGTGTCTGTACTCATGGGTGTCGTCACTGTACCGAGGACTGTAGTGGATCATGTCCTGGAATTCCAACACCTTGGCCCTTTCGGTGTCTGTCAACTGTCTTGGTTTAGCCATGGTGGGCTGTGATTCGCAAAATTAAGTTGTTGGAAAAACGCGTGGAATCAATTTGACCTAGTAGATCTGGAGGACTAGGAGGAACGGCTGAGACGTGTTAATTGAGGTTCGTTGATGAGGGACTTGTGGGATCAGACTGAAAGTTTTGTTATTGGTAGTAGTGTTGGTGAAGCCTGTGAGTTTAAAAAAAAAAAAAATAAACTGCCTTAAAGAGTCGAAGTGATCAATTGAATTAGCGAACGTACTACGAACGTTAATTGATAGTACCGCAAGCACTAATTACATTGTGGGAGGCACCAATCACCTGCAACAAAAGCTCACTTCACGTACTTCCTACTGCTGATTGCAGCGACCATACTAAATCGTGTAATACCCACTCATTCTTGTTGTAGCATCAGGGTTACTGAACCACCAGAGCCTAACGGCCGGAGCCTTCCAAAAAGAGTGGTGTAGCGAGGATTCAATACTCTTGCAAAAAAGCACGATTCTAACTGTCTTGTTCTAATTTAACTATGTGCTTTATCCAGTACCATTTGGAGTGTATTGCTTAAACATTTGTGTTTCCGGTGCCATCTTTTCTGGTTCCTTGGATTTACCTTATCTAACGATAAATTAGGTTTGTCACTATATATGAGTCTATAAATCCAAAGTCTAAATTAGCATCAGCCTCATCATCATCATCATCATCATCATCAACCTGAACTGATCGTCCTCTTCTTATGTCACTATCAATTTTTACAATACAATCCTTTCATTCTTGATCTCCACCTTTTCCATAGTCTACCCCATTGATCTTTTCTAGAAACTCAATAACTTCAGAAGTCACACTGACCCGTATCAGAACCACCACATCTCCTATTCCAGCTGGTGTTTAAAAATCATTCCTCCTTTGAGTCGTTTCCATAGCTGTTCGAGCCGTTATTCGCATCCATAATACTTTAGTCAATTCGCATGTACTATGCCCTTCAGACCTCCGACGATGTCCTCTCCACCCTTCATCTAGGCTTCCACTTGGTGGTCTACGCTCACACGCCTTCTTCCCACGTTGACTACACCACTATTGAAAAGAAACTACTATCAGACATCATCATCAGACTTAGGCCCAACCATCAAACTTTACAAGGCGCCATCTCATGGTTATTGCAAGAAAGAGACTCGTTTCCAGATGGAATCGTGTACTTTGTGGTAGAGCTTCCTCAATTGGTCCTGGAAACTGTGCTGGGAACTGTCCTGGCCCTTCCCATGCTCAAACAATTGGCTTTGGCGTACCAGGATATTTCGTTGTCAATACCCTCCAATGACTACCAATGGTGGCTTTTATGGAAGTCTTTACAGTCAGAAATACGGTTACTGTTGGTGTTGGATAACATGCTCCAGGAATGGCGTGTGGAATCTCCAGACCTCGTATTCATCAACCAAGGAGTAGATGATTTCGCCTTAAGCTGTTTTCCTCAGGCTACGGTTGTTATCCCTTCATCATCTCTATTGAAAACAGTAAAACTGTCAACCAGAAAATTTCTGAACCTTCTAATCGATCCACTACAACCCCTACGTGATGACTTGTCGATTGGAATATATAATCAGTTTGAAAAGGATGAGAACAAGTATTCTCAGTATGGAGAAGCAATTGAGCTTGCTTTGAATGATCTAAAACTAGACGCTGTTTGCGTTTTAGTGGTAGGACCCGGAAAGGGGAAATTGGTGGACAAGCTTATGCAAAATACCTCAGAAATGTCGGTATTATTAGTGGAAAAGAATCCACAGTGTATTGAGCTCCTCAATCTTAAAAATAGGACTATGTGGGATAATAGAGCAACCATTATTCATGACGACATTCGAAATTATGAAGGGTCTCGGCCTCATTTGGTAATTTCAGAATTATTAGGGTCATTTGGAGATAATGAGTTGTGCCCGGAAATCTTGGACAGCTTCAATAACATGCCACTGGAAGACCCTTTGATCATGATCCCTGCCAGTTACACTAGTTACCTTAAGCCAATTTATACTCCCATATTGGAAGGTGCAATAAACAGGCCATACCTATGCGACTTGACAAGGTATCTTGAGCTTGATATCGCTCGACCAGTGTGGGAGTTCACCCATCCTTCCAATTATACGTCGTCAACTTCTAGTACCATAACATATATTGCCAGTCTTCCTTCATACTTGAATTGTTTCTATGGTTACTTCAAAAGCAACTTATATGGACACTTGAGTATTTCAATTCTGCCAGACGATAGAAACCGACCAGAGTTTTGTAACTCGTGGTTTCCCATCTTGTTTCCGGTTGATCGAATCTTTGTGGAAAAGGGTGAGGAGATTATCTTGAAAATCTCGAGGATTTCCGACTCTAAAAGGGTATGGTATAGCTGGACATTGGGAGGAAAAACTTATAATGAAAACGGGGAGTATTCTATGGCGTTGTAGGATGGGATTTTGACTTGAAGTGATGCTGGTCAAGAAGTGTATACTTATTAAGTCAATAATAGAATTAGTGAGTAAGCTCTGATATTATTCGTTTTGTAAGATTAGTAAAGAAGCAGGACTTGTGTTTTCTCTGACTGTGGACCAGCTGTTTCGGGTTCGGTGCTTTTTGAACTGTCCCTTTGACGACTTCTATGGCTGTGTCTATCTTTGGTATGTCTATCTTTGGTGTGTTTGGAATTTTTTACTCTGTCAGTTCTATCCCCTTCGCTTCTATCCCTGACTTTGTTATCTTTGTATTTATCGCCCTCTTTTTTGTCTCTGTCGCTGTGACTGTGCCTCGATCTTTGTCTGTGTCTATCGTCTCTTTCTCTCTCTCTTTTCCTTGAAGGAGACCTCTCTCTATCTCTTTCTGACCTCGCTCTCCCCTCCGGCCTTGGTCGGGAGCTTCTCACCTTCATCATTGGATCATCCTCTTTGGAAACACTTACTTTCTCCTTTCCAACCCCTATGATCCTGCTAATACTATCCCCACCATTTCTTCTGAATGTGCGGTTTCCTTTCAACATACTCTCCACCTTCTCCTTTCCCTCCACAAATTCATCGCTTCTTTCGATAAAGCCAGCCTCATTCTTGGTGCTATGAGGCACATCTTCATACATCCAGTTCAACTTGCTGAGGTTTAGCCTCTCTGTCTTGCTCAAATCTTCGATCTTGAAATCTTCTCCATGTTGAAGCTTCAATAAGTTTTGGTATTCTTGCTCCTTGGCCAACTCCTCATTTCGTTCTCTGATCTTCTTTAGCTCGGCCAACTTGGCTTGTTCTTCTTCCCATACTTTGGATTGATTCTTGACTAACGCCGGGTTCCACGACTTCTTAAGATTCAAGTCTCCTGCCATTATAACGGTTTGTCGATCACTGAGAGCTGGGGTAAAAGAACTAATTTATTATGCTAAAAAATCCATGGGATGAGCGCGCCCATCTACTCTACATTTCTCATACAGATGGTATATTGCCTGAAGGGGTTGTATGGTCCCGACTACTCTATATAGGACTAGTCTACCAGCAACCCAAAGCTGGTTAGATTGATTCGATTAGAAACCGTGAATCTTGATGTTCAGCTTTTGCAATTGCAACTGAGTGACCAAGAACTCACTCACCTTGGTTCTTTGATCTCCTTGCAACTGAATAACTTCACCCATATCTTCATCCTTGACAATGTTACCGTTACAGGCAAAGTCTTTTTTCAAAACCTTAAGAATCTTCTTCAAGTCATATTCATTTGGTACACCTTGGACAGTGGTCAAAGTCTTTCTACCGTTACGTTGTTGAATACGAATATGGATGTAATTCGTTGGCTGAGAATCTGAATCACCAGTATCAGCAAATGGGTCTAATGTTAGTAAATGAACTTTGATCTGATGAAAATTCAGGGTCCAAAATGGTCCCTATAAAAATGGGGTTGGGTTACATACCAAAGGAGTTTAAGTTTTGGATAGTTGACATAAAATTTGACGCTCTGACTGGGGTCTTGATAAGATAAAGAGTAATGAGGAGGTAAGAATTTTACTGTCCGTCATTTTAGAGGGGGCGGTCGCCGGGTAACCCCGGTCACGTGACGGATAACTCTTTAAATACCTGGAAGTGGTTTGCCACCGTGAAGGTACGAATTTTGGTAAAAGGTCATGGGTAGTAGTAGGGTGGTGTTTAGAAGTTTGTAGAAGTTTCTGTGGGTGTATTCAGAGTGTGCGAGGCTGTTGATTGAGCGTTGAGTGAGCCTGGAGCGTCTAGGAAAAAAAGAGCGTTTAGGGAAATGGCAGCAATAGCAAGTGGTGAGTCAAATGATTCTTAATGATTCACAAAGGTGATACAAACGGAAGTGACAAACCAGCAAGCTTGGTAAGATAAGATTGACATAGCACGGCTGGCTTGGGGTAGCAAGCGTGGATTTTTACGGAGTTTAGTGTAGTCCACATGAGAGTTCTTGTTCTGTGTTCTTGTTCTGTGTTCGGTGTTCTGAATACTGATTGAAGATCTTTTCTCTGATTCACCACTCCAATGATCTCCCACGGAAGGCTTTACCTGGCAATGCTTAGTTGAATTTTTTCATTAACTTAATTCAAATTGATTAATTAAATTAATTAAATTAATTAATTACTTCACGGTTTGAATCAATCTTTGTTGCTCCCACTCACTACCAAAAGTTGCAAATACGGTGGTACTTCATATAATCATTGCTGGTTTCGCAATTTGCTACTGACGGTGTTGTAGCTGCTTAGTTGAAGGTGGCCACGATTTGTTAGTAGACGACTTTGATAACTCAAGTGGTTGTGGAAAAGCCTTTCACGCTCATCTAATCACTCAATTTGCAGCATCCCAAATTTGCCTCCTTCCTTCATTTATATTGTTCGCTTCGCACGACTACGCTACCCAACACGCATGTGATCAAAGATCAAAAATTGATATATTTCTTCTCCGACACCATCATGTCACAACAAACAGATTCTAAGGCAAAGGCCGAAGCATTGGCCAAACCTTCAGCTGGAGCCAAGGCCCCTGGCTCCGAAAAACCCAAGAAAACTGCCGTGGTCAATGAGGCTGAAAAGAAGAAACAAGCGTTTGTTACCAGAACCATCTGGACTTTCGTTATGATCATTGCATTTTTTGCCGTGCTTGCTTCTGGACATCTTCCATTGATCGGACTCGTGTTAGTGTTCCAAGTTCTCACCTTCAAGGAGATCATTGCATTAACTGCAGAACCTGCTAGAGATAAAAAGATCCCATATAATAAATCGCTTAACTGGTACTTTTTGATTGCTACCGTATATTATTTGGACAGTCAAAGTTTCTTCAACTTCTTCCAGGATGCCATTTTCACCAATAGAGTCTTGACATTCCTTGTACTTAATCACAAGTTTGTCAGTTATTCATTGTTTATTGCCGGATTTGTATTCTTTGTGTGGACTTTGAAAAAGGGTTACTACAAGTTTCAGTTCGCTCAATTATGTATCACCCACATGACTCTTCTCTTGGTGGTATTTCAATCTCATTTGATCATCGATAACATTCTCAATGGTATTTTCTGGTTCTTTTTACCTTGCGCATTGGTCATTGTGAATGATATTTTTGCTTACTTATGTGGAATCACTTTTGGAAAGACTCAATTGATTGAAATTAGTCCTAAAAAAACAGTTGAAGGCTTTGTGGGTGCTTGGATTTGTACCGGAATTGCAGCTACCATTTTATCATTTGTTTTGTCTAAAAGTGATTATTTGATCTGTCCAGCAATCAACTTGTCCACACATTTATATAACTTCCCCCATTGTGATCCACAACCAGTATTCATTCCTCAAATTTATCAATTACCACAAAACATTGTGGATCACTTGGGTGGTCGCTTTGAAATCATCACTTTCAAACCAGTTTACTTCCATGCTGCAATCTTAGCAACCTTTGCTTCTCTTATTGCACCATTTGGTGGATTTTTCGCTTCCGGTTTGAAGAGAGCTTTCGGCATCAAAGACTTTGGTGATACCATTCCTGGTCATGGTGGTATTACCGATAGAATGGACTGTCAATTCTTGATGGGTTCTTTTAGTTATTTATACTACCAAACTTTTATTTCTGTTAACAACGTTAACATTGGTAAAATCTTACAACTTGCCATCATTAATTTGTCGGTGCCGCAAATCTTCCAATTAATCAAAAGTTTATTAAGATACTTGAATAGTTTGCAGGTAATTGACAGTGACAAGTTGAAGGTGATATTCGATATTTTGGATAATTAATTTTTTACCAGACTTATGCAGATCCATGGGCTTAGAACCACTTGGAATTATACTGTTAATGAATAGTCAACGTTAATCAGATGTAGCTGCAAATATATTAGGAGCGGGCGACGATGGGCTCATACATGCATCAGATCCTTCGTCTCAAATTAACTAATAAATTGAAAACCTAATCTTGATAAAGTCAATAGTTGAAGCTTTTGATCACATTCGTTTAATTTACTAAACATTGTAGTTGATGGTACCTGAATATTCTACGTCAATTGAGGGATACATGAAAGCTTTGTTCAATTGTTTGTTTGCATTTCGGCTGATGAAATTAGTCTGTTAATAGAAGAGACGAGACCCTACAATGAAATCGCTGGTTGCAGAACGTCCCAAAACGGAAGCTTGACCAGGATCGTGACATCGATTTCGGGCTGAATTTAGTCTCAATGCGGAAACACGCCGCAGCGGTCTGGCCGCGCCTTCCTAATGCGACAGATTCACGTGATGCGCGCAAACCCCATTTGGTGCAAACTTCAGCCCAAACCGCTTTTGTGTCACAAATATACGGGCAAGCTGCAAAATTGGTCTGGCTAAACGTCTGGATGAGGTTGAAGCAAGAACGATGATTCGGTGAGAGCTGAAATTTTGCCGTTACGGCAAAGCGTAAGCACCTCTGATCAGCCAGCGAAGGTGGCAACCTTGACTATTATAAAAGGTCAGTTGTCTCCGAATATTAAAAATGTAAAGCCTTGATCCTTTCCCAGTCATTCATTAATACTAAACGTCCTTGACTTTATAGTCATCCACATTCTTTTCACTCACACATTCTTTAAGATAATCTCCGACGTCTACTTGATTCATTCATTACAATACATTCTTTCATCATGAATCATAAACTTATTGCTTTGGCACTTATTGCCAAGGTCATTGAAGCCGCTCCTTTACCTGCTGTTATAACAAGATATCACACTGCTGCTCCAGTCACCACTACTGAAACTTATACAACCGGTACCACCACCGTGTACCTTCCACCCGTTCAATTATTAATTTCTAACGGTGTCAGTTATACCTTCACCTTAACTGACGAGGCTTGGGCTACCACTCCACACACCACCACAAGCATAGTTAACGACAACGTTGATCCTGTAGCTCCTGGCACAGCCACCACTACTACTGCCGCTCCACAACCTACACCACAATCCACAGAGGACGCTCCATCTCAACAAACCCAAGCACCAGCTCCTCAACACACCACTCAGTCACAACCACAACCACAACCAACATTCACTCCAGATGCATTGACCAAGTCAGCTCCAGCTCCAGCCCCAACACCAAAGGCTTCGAATGAGCCTGTTCCAACTCAAGAAACTTCTACAAACAAGCCAGCCGAAACTCACGAGACAAACATTGCTACTGATTCAGCTTCTCAACAAGCACAACAACCAGCTGGCTCTACTCCTGTCAGTTCACAGCCAGCCCCTGTACCAACACAAGAATCCAGCTCTCATACTGAAGAGTCGTCCACTATTTTACAACAACCTACAACCTCTTCATTGGAAACCCATTCTGCTGGAATTTCACTTACTATTGGTACCACCACCAGTGCTGCTTTTACCACCGAGACTTCTTCTACTTCTACCACCACCAGCTCTTCAAGCTCTTCCAGCTCCTCAAGCTCTTCTAGCTCTTCTACTTCGACCTCACTCCCTTCTGCTGGCCAGGTGTCCCCTCCCACCACCATTGTCTACTCTCCTTACCAAGACAGTGGTGCTTGTAAGGACCAGGGAACCATCAACAGTGATCTCGAGTTCATCGCCCACAAAGGTATCAAAAAGATCAGAATTTATGGAACTGATTGTAACCTTTACACTGCCACCTTACCCAAATGTTCCGAATTAGGCATTACCGTGAACCAAGGATTCTGGTTCCCACCAGGTCAAGGAGCAAACTCGATCGATTCAGGAGTTAGTGAGCTTATCGACTACGGAAAATCTAGCGGATGGTCCGTGTTTGATATCATTACTGTTGGTAACGAAGCCATTAATGATAATGTTCTTACTGTCTCTGAATTAACTTCAAAGATCTCATCTATCAAAAAGCAGTTACAGAGTAACGGCTACAATGGACATATCACCACGTCCGAACCTCCTGTTTCATTCACTAGACACCCTGAATTGTGTACACAGTCCGACATTGATATTGTGGGTATTAACCCTCATTCATACTTCAATGCCAACGTTGATGCCAGTCAGTCTGGATCATTCGTTGCCGGGCAAAAACAATTAGTTGAAAGTGTTTGTGGCTCTAAGCAGGTAGTGATTACTGAAACTGGGTATCCATCTAAGGGTGATCAAAATGGTAAGAACATACCGTCCCCAGAAAATCAGAAAATTGCCATCGAAAGTATTATTAAAAACACTGGAGGTGATGTTACTATTTTAACTACTTTCAATGATTTTTGGAAACACCCAGGTCCATATGGTATCGAACAATACTTTGGAACGATTCAATTATTTGATTAGATAATGATACACGATAATATACAATAATATACAACAATCCAAAAGGATACGTCAGCTTGATTACCTTTGTAGTAATTTTTTGCAAGTAAATTCAAGTAACTTCACAGTAACTTCACAGTATTCACAATGAGTTCATGACTCTTTTCATCCTAGGAAGTCTTGGAGAACTTTAGAACTCGATAATTTTATCGGGAAAGTACTCGTCGATCAATTCTAGATAATACTGTTTCAACTCGTTCACGTCATACTGTTGGTCAGTTTTCGAGTACAAATCGTATCTGTTAAAAGCCTTCACCGCTTTCAACATCTCTTTATCGTGCTCGTCCATAAGATAACTGTAGGCATATTCTTGATGCCAGGGATAAAACGAATGATACCTTATCATAGCTAGTGCTTCCGGAGGAAGGGTTGAGCTTTTCTTAGCTATATGGTACATATACTCATCATGTCCCCAACTTAACATTACCTTGTCCAAACCACAATGTTTGGAATAAATGCCGTATTTGGTATTATACAAAGGGTTGAAGAAATCTGGATTTTGCTTGAAACTGTCTGGAAAGATGATTCTCTTCAGGAATTTACATCCTACGGGGAAGGTATCCCCTACCACATCCCACTGTCCCTTGGAATCGAAAAAATATAAAAGTTTTCCTAGATCATGAATCAAACCGACAAGCTGGAACCAACGTGGATGGTTGTCTCTTCGTATGGCCTCGGCTGTCTGAAGGGCGTGATCGATTTGCGAAAGCTCTGTGTCAGGATCCGAGTCATCCAATAATTTATTAAGCTTTTCAAGCCCTTCCCATACGGTCATCTTGGCTCTGGTCTTGGTTTTGAAGTTGATTCGCGCCTGGATATTGTATGCTACCGTCTGTTTTTCATGTTGTTCCTCGTAGAATTGTTTGACTCTATCACAAGCAAGTTCGTATTGTCTGAATGCTTTTGTATCGAGGTTCTTATACTGGTCGGTGATGGTCAGCCACTCGGGTTCTTCAGCGTCTAACTGGCCCGACACTTTGGTGGAGGTCTTTACCTCTGTGTTTGTAGATTGTGGTTTGACTACACCACTCATCTGGTGCTTGCTGTTGGCAGCTTCTACTTGCTGTCGTATTCCATCTTTGAGTTGGTTGATTAGTTGAACTTCGTTATCGAGACGTTCTAAAAGGTTTCCATCTCTATCTTCGAGTTTGGAGTGGGCCTTGACACCTTTCAGTATGCCACTGTGCTGAGTTGACTTAGTTCCCATTGTAGTGTGAAGAGTAAGTGATAGTCTAACGGTCGGTAAGTGCAGGATGCGAGGGGTTACAGAAGAGGCAAACACGGGGAATTTATAGAGGTGTAGTTGAAAAAAAAGATGTTAAGAGTAGTAGGGGGATCACAGAGGTCTTTAAATTAAGCTTGGATTATGGTGGACTCATGGGGTTGGGTTTTGTTAGAATAATTTGGTTGTGACTAACAAAAAAGATATTCTGGAAAGACTAAGTATTAGTGTTAGAAGGAAGAAGAGTGTGACACCATTTTTCTGGTTCATTTTTACTTTGAGTAGGAAAAAAAATCTCCCTACGTGATTCGAAATTGACCAAGCCATATCTGTATCCCGGATATGACAATGCTACTAATGACTTCTATCTGTCATTATAATTTAGCCACTCAGTTAAAAGTATTCCATGATTGACTTCTCTCGCAACCCGTAAATTTTCGTCTCTATTCCTCCAAACGGTGCCACCCATTTATCCTATCAATATTGGCACTTTCATTCGTTGCAATTTCATCTTCGACACCCAAGAGATCATGAAACGCCGGATAAACCCCGAGCAGGAACATTCACTTCTCTTTCTATAAATTTAATTCAAAATCAGCTTTCGACTTTGGGCACTTCGGAATTCACACACAAACTCAATTAATGTGCTATCTCAAGATTAGTCCAGGGACCTTAGGTATGTTGCAAGACTATGCCTCGGTGACTATACTTCGGTGACCATACTTCGGTGACTATGCCTCGGCGATTATACCTCCGGATATTAATGCACATTGGGATTCAAAATCGGGAATTGGGTTTCGCATGGCATTCCCCAATGCACCTGGATGTACTTCAAATCCCTTTTCAGTTGCCGCCAAAAACCGTAAAACCGTAAAACCCGTAAAACCGTAAACCGTAAACCCGTAAAACCGTAAAACCCGTAAAGTCAATTCCCACCTAATTCGTTAAGTACAAGTAGTATGATCTAGGTAGTTGATACCTTTGAATAATGAAAAAGATTGGCTTTTTCAAATCTAGCTGATGGCGATAGATAAAAAAAGTCGCTTCCTCTCATGTACTGCTCGCTAAAACTTACCTTCTGGCAAATGCACCTTCCTCAGAAAGGCTTCTTTGTTGAGACTGTCGGGGAATTGCCATGCATTAGCTGCATAATATGGTTATGGCTTCGGAATCATAGTAAACACCTTTGAGCAGACAAAGTGCGTTCTGGTACTTCACCAGTACCTGTTGGCAACACCCCTAACTTCAGTATCATTACCAGTATTTTTTAAAATTCTTTCAACTCGTTTGAAGCGAGAGAATAAACACCATAGTGATTTTTAGTATCATTCCCCATAAAACTAATCTGAAAAGACCAAATCCCGAGTTTTGGTATCGTAACCGAGAGCCTAGATTTTTGCGCTGTTAGGATACCCTTCTCGGCCTTTAATTGGTAAAGGTGTTAGAAAGTCCATATTGACGAACTTGAAACATGACCACATATCATGAAGACAATAAGTATCATATTGATAATGAATTTACAGTATAATGTACAGTATTATTTATAGTGTACATAGTATCTATGAATTAGCAAATAAATATTAAAATACAATTGATATAAATATATTCCTTCAGTACTAAACTGATTCCTTTCAAACCAAGAAGTTCCTCAACATAAACTAGATGAAACTATGCAAAAGATATAACGGGACAATCAGACAATTCATGCGAATCTTGGTTCCAAAATTAATTTACCCATAGGAATATCTGAATGACCCTTTCCAAATTCAAATACACTATTACCTCCAACCAAAGTTTCCACCACTCTACCTTGGAATACTTGCCCATCATATGCAGTCAATTTATTCTTGAAGTAAGTTTCTTCGTTTTGAACAACATAAGATTGTTCTGGATCAAAGATTAATAAATCAGCATCGAATCCTACCTCGATCTTACCCTTACAGTGGCTCAATCCGACTTGTTTGGCAGTATTGATTGAACACCACTTGTTGATTTCTGCAATGGTGACAGGAGGATTAAGTTTGCGACCCTCAGTGTACAAAATTGGCAATCCAAAACCAACGGAACTGATACCACCCCAAGCTTCAAAGAAATCTCCCTTTTCCAACCCCTTCAAGTCAGGAGTACATGGCGAATGATCTGACACCACGGTGGTAATGATTCCGTTTCTCAACGCTTTCCACAATAATTTTCTATTATCATCAGTTCTGATAGGAGGACAACATTTAAAGTGGGTTGAACGATTTCCAATTTTTTCTGCTGATAATGATAAGTAATGGAAGCAAGTTTCTGCGGTGATTGGTAAGCCTCTTGCCTTTGCGGCTCTAATCAAAGGAACGGCTTCATGAGTAGCCAAGTGAACAATATGCAAAGGAACATTAGGAATAAGGGTAGAACATGCAATAATTTCCGCGATAGCAGTGGTTTCAAAATTATCTGGTCTTGATGCCAAAAACGCAGCATACGAAGTAGGATCAATATTTTCCAAAATTGAGTTATCTTGTTGAGCCAACAAAAGAGGAGTATCTGATTTTGCAGATTTATCCCAATTCAAAGCTTTAGAAAATGCATTTTCTTCTTCCTCTTCTTCTTCATAGTGATGGTGGTTGGCCAATCTTGCATATTTACCAAAGGTGGGTTCAGCTGCTGATAACATGGGAGATTTAGCCAAGGCTTTTGCTTGAGCATCTGTCAACACTGAATGGTCAATGGATCCTGCATGGTTGTGGGGAAGATGACAGTGTTCGTGTTCTTCATGGTAATTGCATCTGTCTTTACTTAATAGATCTACCACTGGTTTTGGAGCTCTGTTGATGAAGGAAGCCGACATTCCAAGATTTAAATGGTCGATATCCTTAGTAAAACTGGCTGTCGAACTAGAAATTGAAATTGGTCTAGAAGATTCGGTTCCTGTAGAGGAAAACTCCGATTGAGGAGTTTCTGACTCGTCGGAGTCCTCTGCTTCCAAAGTGAATTTCGCATTATTCCCATTGTGTTCCAAAGTAGCCGAGCGGTTATGGCCTGCATCTGGTAACATTTCTGCATGGAACATCAACACCGTCTTCTTATCCTTAACTTTTTGCATAGCCTTAAGGATATATGGAGGGTCAATAGCAGGAAACTCGTCCACCCCACTTTCGATCATAAACCCTTTAAACCCTCTCACACCCATAGAAATTAATGGTTGCAAGTGATCCAAGTTGTCAGGAACCATTCCACCCCAAAATCCTACATTAACCCAAGTCTGACCCTTGGCGGCGTTAATCTTTAAGTTGAAGTTGGAAATGGTGGTCGTGGGAGGGATGGCGTTTAATGGCATGTCGATCACGGTGGTGACACCTCCAAACGCTGCGGCTCGGGTTCCCGTTGCAAACCCTTCCCACTCCGTCCGTCCCGGCTCGTTCAAGTGAACATGGGCGTCTACCAATCCTGGCATGATGATGAGAGGACTCACGTCACGGTAGTCGCCGGGAAGAACGTTATAGTTGTGGAGGGTAGGATGAGCTGGGGGAAGCACTTCAGGTACGATATGAAGAATTTTGCCCGACTCAATGGAGAATATGACGGTGGCAGGACCCACCTCGGTCCCGATGAGGACATTGGAAGAAGAGAGAGCACGAGACATGAACGATCACAGCGGGCTAGTCTGGTGTAGTTGACTATGTATGGAAACAGTTGCCGAGGAAATGGGTGGGGGTCAAATCGGGTCTACCTCTTCTTGGTATAGGTTGCAGATTATGTGCGGGCCCCCAGATATATATTGTGATCAGTGAAGGTCTCATCCAAATGTGTCCCAAAACCGCAGTTTACAACGGTGGGGGCACTCACGTGCACTCTGGGGTTGATCGGGGCGATGCAATAGAAACTGTCCTTATGGTTTCTGATTCGGATGCCAAATTCAAGATAAGAGTTTTTTTGCAATAACATTTCTTTTGTGCGGGCCGATGTGGTCACATGACGCTCCGATCTGAACGCTTCGGTACCTGCAATATGGGTGTCTAAAAAGAATTCTAAGAGCTGGGATGACGGTGGTCATTAGTGTGAATGGCCAGTATGTTCCCGTCGGTAACCTCGTTATGGACTACCTTTGTTAAAAAAGTGTACCCGGAATTGGTTTCCCGCATACTATCACAGCACCCACCCTGATTTTTTCGAGACCGCGGCGATGTCCGAGAAGGGTTGTGTGCGATTGGCTAGAAACCTGTAAGGTCGAAAGTTTGTAGCCAAACCGGTTCAGGCTAATTTTAAGGACTTTGGCGGAGCCAATGAAAGAAGTTGGTGAGCTGCTGCTGGCAGAAGATGCATAAACCCGAATAATAAATCAAGTAAGTGAAGTTTCTCACCATAATTGTGACTGAGAATTATAATGGAACCTTCTTTTGGCCCCAACCTCCATAAAGTGAAGTCGAAGGGTCCTTATTGCGGAATTATTTTGATAATAAATCCGATACTTTAATGACTGCTACACCGGAGGGGGTTTAACTTCAAACTGGAGCTTACTAATCAAGGAGAGGAGGAGTAATACAGAGAAAGTTATGGGGTTCAACAATCCCCATATTTTATTTTCATGTTGTCCAATCGTATATTTCAGACTACTTTTGCATCCAATTATCCTGGTGCCTACTATTGGATTGTCTTAATAAGTAATCAAGTTCTTTCCCTTACCAGCGATACCTTTTAAGTACAACTCGCTCAAATTTTCACTACCATCGAATGGAATCTCGGTGGATTTGGCATCGGACAACTTGCCCTCTTCATACCAGTTGATGATCTTGTCCAAGGTTTCTCTCTTCAATTCCGGGTTGTTGGCCAACAAGGCAGTGACCCAGAATCCAGAACTGGTGATGTTTTTAAAGATGTGTAAGGATGTAGGTAAGATCACTGGTTGGAAAGACATACCACCGTAAGTTAACATCAACCCGTTGTTGTTTAATTTACGTGCAATTCCAGTGGAGTTCTTACCACCAACACAGTTCAATGCCAATTTAATTTCTCCTGAAGTTTCCTTGACCCAGTTTTTGATAGTACCACTATACTCACGACTAGAGTTTTGCTCTTCCGTGATCACTTGAGTAGCACCATTTGCCTTCAATTGGTCAACCAACTCTTGCAAGTTCTCTCTATCCCTAATCACACTGATGGAATTGATACCAAGCAATTTACCAATTTGCGAGGCGTATTGGCCCACAGCAGAATTCCCACCGTTTTGAATAAACCAATCCTTACCAGGAGTAAGCTTGACATAGTGGGTTAACATCAAGTAAGCAGTAAGTGGGTTAACACTAATGGTGGCACCTTGGTTGTAGGTTAATCCATGAGGTTTACCAGCAGCCTGAGATTGTTCGGGGTTTCTGATCTTGATGAACTTGGAAGATTCTTCCAATGCATGGGTTCTCCAGGTACCCAAGTTGACATTGGCAGGAATTACCCAATCACCCACCTCTAAATCGGAAACACCTTCACCAGCATGGATCACTTCGAATAAACCTTCATTACCACAAACCAGTGCTGGTTCGGAGGTCCCAAACTCGGTGGTAGGCTTGGGCTTGGATGGATACACCCCTTGGATCTGGTTGATATCACTAGGATTGACTGGAGATGCCAAGGTCTTGACAATCACTTGGTTGGAGCCGATTTTGGTCTCATCAATTTTGTAGGTGTGAGTTTCCAACACGTCCTTTGGTTCACCATGCTGTTTATACAAGACAATGTGTGAGGTGATCATGGTTCTGACTTGAGTCTTGACGATTGAGCTTTTAGCAATGGTTGAAAGCATAGTGGAGAAGAATGTGGTGATAGTTGAAATAAAGCAACCACTAAGGCGTCACGTGGTGTGGAGGGGAATAGATGAACTAATGGGTTGGTTGGGTGTTGGAAATGTCAAAAAAACACGGCTTTACAACTCTGTGATTACGCTACAATTGAGATACGTCATATTTCTTTAAGGCTGTTGGTGATGATAACTAAGCTCAAGACCCAAAGATGTTATTAGACTACTCCATCAGATAAATTGCACTCCAATATTCAATATTTAGCAGACCATAGGAATTGAAAGAGATCAAGCAGACCAAAGGAATTGAAAGAGATCAAGCAGACCAAAGGAATTGAAAAAAGATCAATTGAAAAAAGATCTGGCAAACCAAAGGAATTGAAAGAGATCTATTATTCATTTGTGAATAAAATGATTTTTAAATTTTCTCTTTTTTACTTATTCATCTTCCTCTCTATTCTCTTTCTTTACTTATTCATCTTCCTCTCTATTCTCTTTTTTACTTATTCATCTTTCTTTTCTCTCTTTTCTCTTTTTTACTTATTCATCTTTCTTTTCTCTCTTTTCTCTTTCAGCCTTCTCTCTTGCGGCTCTTTGAGCCTTCTTGAGCTTGATATTTTGTAAAGTACCCACTACAAAATAGACAAAATTGAAAAACACAACCCAAAGTTCAGGCAGAATGAACTTTTGTGCCACAATCAAGGACACGAAGGAAGTCACAAGCGAAGACTTCAAAATTGCCGGGTAATTTCTCTTCAACCCTGCTTTGATCACAGCGAATGCTCTGGCCACTTCCGTCGACAACGAGCCTCCACTGGATTTGTACCCATTGAGAAGAGATACCCAACTGGTGAAAGTAGCCGCCAACAAAGGAGTCACGGTACCCAACAGGGTCAAGAGTTGCAATACCTTCAACTTGGGCGACAATGGCGGTTTGAAGATCTGGTTGATCACCTTGTAAAGATTGTGACTGATTGGTGTGGCAATCAAACTCCCATAGATAATCATGGTAACAAGCTTGGGTGACAAAACATGGCTAACGTTGTAATCGAGGATTTTGGTCTGTTGAAACTCACGAGTTACCACCGAGGAAATGATCTCGTTAAGACCCAGAAACACTCCTGATGTGACTGACTTGGTGGCCAATGGATACGCTGCGAGATATGCAAGATATTTGGCGTTCAAGGATTGATTTTTATTGGACATATTGGTGGATAAGAATTGGGAATACCCGTTAAGAAGTTGAAGTCGGCTAGTTATCGGTTCCACCAGTCTGGGATCCCGATATGAATTACACGTGATAGTTCTTTACTATTAAATTGATACCAATGGAGCCGATTCAAACTTAGTGATTGCGGGGAGTTCGACCCATACGGCGACCTCCGAACCTTGGAGTCGTGTGTCACGTGACGCGGGTTTTGTCTACCTAATCCAGTAAAGGCTTAGTGGGATCCGTAACGTTTTGAGGTGGAGTGGGATTCAAAACGTTTGAGGTGGTTAAAATATTAGCGCCCTTGATTGTTTCAATTCTTAACAAGTATGGAGTAGATCAGTGACTGCATTCTGATCTCGGTCCAGGGCTCTTACTCCACACCGTGCTTTGTGCCACCATCAGACATGGCCTGATTGCAGTCGACCGTAAAAGGTTTAGAAGCTTCCCCACATGGAACTTTGGGGTAAATGATACTGTAAATGGCAATGAGGTCCCTCCGATAGTCGGTGCCATCTTCTTGGGCCGAGATCTGTATTGTGTGTGGTGGTATTGTTGCGAGGGTAACGGCTCAAGTCAATCAAAGTAGGGTGGTGAGCACAGTCAAAGCAGTAAAATGGTGAGCACAGTCAAAGCAGTAAAATGGTGAGAGGTCGTAGTCTTTGAGGCTCATAATCAAGAGAGATTGTGGCCATAAAGGGAGCTTTTTGTTTGTGTGAATCTCCTTGAACTTTTCACAAAAGTCAATTTATAAGAATTTGCCAAAAATTTTACGAATTTTGCAACATTTGCAATTATGAAAATTATCTTGAAAATGTCCATGACAACGATTCAATATTTAAGACTTTCTTCATTATGTTTACAACCCAAACCACGGCCAGGTTCACTTAATATATTATTATACTTAGGAACGGTTGGACAATACAGTCACAGGTTGAGGCGTTTAACTGGTGAGTCGCAACCTGCCAAAACTCACTAGAAGCTTATTGGATTAGATTTTAATACAATTCATGTTGATAGCACTTTACTCCTAGCTGCTTATCAAGAATTTATTAGGAAACTTGTTCTGCCTCCTGGGACATATCACTGGGCCCCAAATAATATGGCCATCGCCATTGTAGTTTGTTTCATGTTTAAAATGCCGTAATCTCGAAACGGATTTATTGTCAGTCTCAAGGTCGATCTGGACCACAATCTCAATCTTCGGAGTTCAAAGTATCTTTCTTGGGCACAAGCGATGAGGCGCATCTTATCGCCTGTCACTCAACAAATGTGGGGCTTAGAGACATTTGGAGTCCATGTTCGTCAGAAACCTTCCTGGGTACCGCTCGTAACCACATTGTTTCAATGGCGAGAACATCTTGGCCTCAAAATTCAGTTGCCAATTTGAATGATGACTCTTAGTCATGGCCTGATTAGGATATAAAAAAAGTGTTGGAAAATATCCAACTTGCCCGATCCCCACATTCATTTCCCCATTTGGCACGTTTACATCGTTAGACCATTCGATATTCCGTATTATGGGGTAGCTTGGGGTATTGCTAGCCAGTTATACGAGATGTAGGTACCGATATCTCCTGCACATAGCCCGGAAGAACAGTGTGAGCGCGCGACATCCAGAAAAATGTCTCGGGAAAACTGTCTGAAACGCGACACGGACTAGGAGCACTTGTGTCGAGGGGAGATTCTTCGAGCAACTGTAATACAAATTTTCTCGAGGAACAATTTAACCTTAAATACGATGACATATTTAACGGTTTGATGAATATCAAACGATGGTAATGAATGATTCCAGTAGTTCACGCGTATAACCCGGTTCAACTAATTGCTTGCTATGCCTGCCTCATGAACTAGTGATGCAGACCTGCATTATCGGCGGGAGAACTGTACTTGGCCCAGAAGATTGTTCGGAGAAACAGATCAAAAAAAATGTCTGCATATGATGGAATACACTGCGCCAATTCAAGCCAAAGTTGGGTCATCGGTAGAACACCACCAAGGAAGGGCCACCTTGTTTGAGGTGTATTTTCAGGCTAGTTGTCACTTACCCCAATTTACCCCAAACTACCCCACGTCAACTGTTGGGTTGGAGCGTTAATAACGAATTCGTTATTGATGTTAACGGATAATGCTAAGACTCATCAAAGAATGGCTCGAGATTATTTCTTAACCCGCCTTAATTTTAATGAGAACAAAATTAGTTGCTAAATTTTACGAATAGTTTTACCAACTGTGTGACTAACTTCTAATACAGAGATCCCACTTTACCCCACAATATATGACGTGCTATACGTTTATCTCACTACGTAAATCTTCTGGGGTATTAAAATATTGAGGTGTGGTCACTTCCAATTGGTGGGATTATGCAGAATCGTAGGGTTGTGAACTGAAATAGAATACTAGCGAGAAATCCAAGCCTTCCCGAAATATACCAATTGTTACGCCTGTAAGCAGCATCTCTTTTAGGACAAGTCACGTGCGTGACCATAAACTAATCTATTCATGAAATCCTACAAAAAGATTGGGAAGAAGAGGGAGACATACGATCTAAGGAGAGTATAATCATCTGGTGCTTTAGGTTCTAGTACATTCATACATTAGTCCAAGAGCTTAATTTGCAAGTTCACCAAGACACCAAGACTTATTTCCGTTTTGTCTGCAGACATTTTTTTGTCATTTACAGAATTTTTTCAGTAATTAACCTGCACGCTGACGACTTCAGAATATTAAATATGCATTAACTACAGTTCACGCGGCGGCTACCCCACTGACGCCCCGCATAAAATACTTTTACTGTCGGCTGCTAAACCATTCTATATAAAGCTATAACTTTCCTCTTTCCTATCGTATCATCACACAATCATCTTCATCAACAATGAGTGCTCCTACTACTAATGATGTGGCTGATGCTGCTCATGAGACAATTCCTCCTCAACCTAGAGAGGATGGTTTATTCGAACACACTTCTTCATCTTCCTCAGTTAGTGAAAGAAAACATAAAGACGTTTCCGACTTAGAATCTTCTCCTTCTCGTAATGGTCCAGTTGACCCCGAAGAAAGAGATAACATCTTGTCCCAATATACCGAAAAGCAAGTCATGCAAATGGGTAGAAATTACGCTTCCAAGTATAACTTGGACCAGGATTTATTTGCCCGTGCTGCTGCCATTGCTAGAACTCCTAACGATTTCAACTCTATGGCCTTTTTGTCTGAAGAAGAGAAAATCGCTTTAAGTTTCGAACATGACAATAAATGGCACATTCCTCCAAAGTTATTCGCAGTTATTGCATTGGGTTCCATGGCTGCTGCTGTCCAAGGTATGGATGAATCCGTTATCAATGGTGCTACTTTGTTTTACCCAAGATCATTCGGAGTGACAGAAATGAAAAACCCTGATTTGATCGAAGGTTTGGTCAATGGTGCTCCATACCTTTGTTGTGCCGTCTTCGCCTGTTGGACCTCCGATTTCTGGAACTCCCATCTTGGTCGTAAATGGACCATTTTCTGGATGTGTGCTATCTCTGCACTTGGTTGTATCTGGTCTGGTTTTGTGAATAACTGGTGGCATTTGTTTATCGCCAGATTGTTCCTTGGTATTGGTGTTGGTGTTAACTCTGCTACTGTCCCTGCTTATGCTGCTGAATGTATTCCTAGTCGTATTAGAGGTTCCATGGTCATGTTGTGGCAATTCTTTACCGCTGTTGGTATTATGTTGGGTTATGTTGCAGCTTTGGCTTTCTACTACGTCCCAAATAAGAGTTTCGGTACTGGTTTGAATTGGAGATTAATGTTGGGTTCTGCCTGTATTCCAGCCTTCGTAGTCATGTTACAAGTTCCATTTGTTCCTGAATCGCCTAGATGGTTGATGGCCAAGGGAAGACATGCTGACGCCTTCGAATCTTTAGCTTCTTTGCGTAAAGAGAAAATTTCTGCTGCTAGAGACTCCTTCTACCAATACGTGTTATTGCAAGAAGAAAACTCATATGATGTTTCTTTCTTTAGAAAAATCATTGAATTGTTCACTGTCAGAAGAAACAGAAACGGTGCCCTTGGTGCTTGGATTTGTATGTTCATGCAACAATTCTGTGGTATTAATGTCATTGCTTATTACTCTTCATCCATTTTCGTGAAGTCGGGTTTCTCAGAAATCACCGCTTTGCTTGCATCTTGGGGTTTTGGTATGATTAATTTTACATTCGCTCTCCCTGCTTTCTTCACTATTGATAAGTTTGGTAGAAGATTCTTGTTATTGGCAACTTTCCCACTTATGGCTATCTTCTTATTGATTACCGGTTTCGGATTTTTAATCGATGAGAATTCTAATTCTAACGGTAGATTGGGTATGATTATTACCGGTATCTACTTATTCGCATGTGTCTACTCTTCGGGTGAAGGACCAGTTCCATTTACTTACGCTGCTGAAGCTTTCCCATTGTACCTTAGAGATGTTGGTATGTCTTTTGCAACTGCTACTTGTTGGTTCTTCAACTTTGTTTTGGCCTTCACTTGGCCAAAATTGGTTATAGCCTTTGGTTCTACTGGTGCATTCTGTTGGTACGCAGCTTGGAATGTTGTCGGTTTCTTCTTGGTATTATGGTTCTTGCCTGAAACTAAGGGTCTTACTTTGGAAGAATTGGATGACGTTTTCGCCGTTTCTTCCATGGAACACGCCAGATGGCAAACTACTGAGTTTTTTGATGATATTCAAAGAGTTGTGCTTCGTCGTAACATTCCTCCACAACCATTATTATACCGCCACCAAAAAATGGCAGTTACTAATCCAGAATGGAATGACAAGACTGAAGTCTCTCATGTTGAATAGGTGTTTAATTCGGGATGCCATCACCGTGTGATGAGCAAGCAACCAAAAAAGGTTGTAAATATTAATTGATTATTACTAGACACTTGTTGTAGTTTCCCAATGTAGTCAATATTGTTGTGTCCCTTCGAAGTCCATGCATAATAGTACCATCGAGAAAGTGTCTGCATATTTAAAAATTCCCCAATATTTGCGATTAAATCTGAATCTCTAAATACAATTCAACGTTAGGAAATATACACTGTTGTGATCGGAATGGTTTATATCTCGATTCAGTGTATATATTGTCGACTTACTTTTATTGTACTTTTGCTTAAAAACAAAAACAATATGAAGCAAAAGTACAATGAAAATATGAGTTACACGCGATGAAAAAAAAAAAAAAAATCGGACACGCAGAATATTTGCAACCTAACATTAAAACATTACACAATGCAAAATCTAGCCTATCGGCGTTACAAATTTAAAAATTGGGGCCACCATGCTTAAGTTTTATGCTACAATGTTCCAATATTGGTTCAACTTCTTGGCTCTCGCTTAATTTAACATATTCCAGTCCCAGAATTGAGCTGCGGACTTACGTGTCACGAAAACTTCGTAACCAATCGTAAATATCTTGACAATAGCTTTCAACTTTAGTTCTTATATAATTGCTATGCACAGGACTTTGTGAATTAATGCAACTTAGCGTGTTTCTAGCTTACGTCAACTGCTATACTCACCACAGGAAAGTATCAATTGTTACGAATGCCATGTAAGTACGAACACAATATGGTTGCCATCGTGTTCATACTTGAAAGGATCTGGGCGCCGAGTTCTTAGATTGTGAGCATTGATCTAGATGGAAATCGAAAGAAGAGCTGGGCTCTTAATCCAAAACTGAGTGTCAGACATTTTTCTTATAGGTAGTAGATTTAACTTACATGCACTTACGTTGGTGAACGCTCACCCCCCACTTGTCTCGTACCCTAATCCGTACATAGAGAATTGTTGGATTAGCATGTAAATGAGAGGTTAGTCAAGGTTCAAGAGGCTACATGTCTTGATGAATTATTATCTAAGTAGCCTTTATTACACCCTGTTGAGTCACAAGACCAACCAGATCATATCAGCACAAATAAAGACAGGTATGAGAGAGTTATACAAGCAACTGATAGACTTCATACCGCCTGATTTCACAGGGAGAATAAGTCCAAAGTTTTGGACACACCATCTTCTCCAGTACCAGAAAGATTGAAAATTACACTGAATCAAAAGGACTGAAAAATCATTTGAAGAAGACATTAAAGACAGAATCAAACTTTCAGCTGCTTAGTGTGAACTTGTAAATTCGCTCATTCAAACCCAACACAACACAGGGATGTAATCATAGGTATTCTCTTATAAAATGAAGTAGTCTGGCACTTAACACAAACTTTATATCGGTGAAGTGCTATTATTATTGTGGGAACAATGATTTTCCTCTATTAACACTTTCAGCCGATTTTGCAACCGCTTTTTAGCGATTACATTGCCAGTAAATAAATAATTTTTCACAAGGAGATGAACCATATGTTAAAATTAATCACAATGGAAAGGTTACTGAGACTTACTTAAATCCAGAAATAGTTGATAAGAAATACAATAATAGGAGAAACTAATACAGAATTTCGCTTGCCCGAAAATACTGAAGTTCAATTGCTTGAGACTAATCAAAAAAGAAAATTATGTTGATGGAAAATGGATAAGTAATAGTGGGCCAAAGATAACTTGTGATAAATACATTGCCATGGTCTTACAAACAAATAGTGCATGATTTATATAAATTAGGTATAGTCGAGAATGGGTAAATGATTAATTTATATGATATAAGCATAGTTACTAATAATAAAAAAAATATAACTAGGCCATATGAAGAGATGTATTTTAGCAAAACATTGGAAACAGAAAGAATGATGCCGTTTGAATACTGAGAGAATGTGGAGTTGACTGTATGTGATAAATATATTTAAAATGAGCGCTCCCTAGAACTGTAAACCTCACAAGAAATATATTGATACTATAGTTGATGAGTAGTAGCTAAAATTGAGAAATTGGATCTCGATGTGGTTCGACTTGGAAATTTAAAGGAAGCCGAAACAAAAATATGGCTTTTATAATTCCAAAAGAGAAACAATTTAGTTAATTTGTATACAGAAATAGCAGCTGAACTAAATCACACTCTAGTCATTCTCCAAGAATATTTGCTTCGTGAGAGAGAGTACTTGAGTTACAAATATTAGAGAAAGTCGCTTTCAAACTTGAAAGAAATACCACTCAAGGAGTTAGAGGCAAAGTTTCAGTGGTTTTCGCCTCAGTTCTGCAAAATTCTGCTCATCTTCCGTTGACATTTAGCCTTAAGTATCATGTTATAATGAATTACCTGTACTCAAAACACTTTGCTATTCATACACGCTGTAGAATATGAAAGAGGAATAAATACGGCCAAGCAGTGGGACAGCTAAAAGGAAATAGCAAGTCCGATGATCTTCTAGCCACCTTTTAGTTTTTATCTAAATAATTGTAATATTATTGCCGTTATCTTGATCAATTTTGCAACCTTCCTTTTTCACTTTCCAGCCCTAATTAAGAGCAGCGTGCGCCTACCAAACATATACTATATAAGCAAGTCTGTGAAAATTTTTATACGCTGATACGAACGCTTCCTATTCACTGCACCATACTGTTCATGTATGAATGGAGGGGAAAAGGAAAGCCAGAGCAATTCGAATAACGACCTCATACTAAGATCACTTAACTATAGTGATTCTTGGATCTTGCGTTTTCGAAACAGTTGGTTATCAACTATAAGAAGTAGACGTAGAATTTGGACAGCATCGGGAAGAAAACTGTTGTATGTTTCACAAAGGCCTTGCTGGTATGCTTGAGTCTTAACATTGTTAGACTTGTCGTGATATCATCAAATACTTGAATGGCTTCATCGTCCGTCTTCACGAATCACTAAGAAGGTCTGGAATTGTTATCAACCCTGGTCAAAGGTCAAAATAAGAAATCTTGTGTCTTACTCGGGTCTTAACCAGAATCCACTAAGAAAATAGCATCTCATTTTGCGTTGGTAGCACATATGGTAAGGTTGACACTTGCTTCAAAGAAACTTTTGCTATTTTGGATGTCTTTTTCTACAATTCATTTTTCACTAATACATTAGGATTGAGCTTCAACTCAAGAGTTATACATATACACAACTAATGATATGGGTATTTATCAAAATCTTGTTAATTAATATGCCTATTACAAATGACAAATGTCCACTATCTCAAAAATTCTCTCAAATAAGATCCCAACTTATTTGCACCATCCTCCAATGCATCTTTCAATACGTCCAAATCTTGGTTAGCATTTCCTGAGAATCTGGATGCAAACTCTCTAGCGGTGTTTTCTAAATCACCAAAACCGGAGTCTCCTGAAGTACCACGACGTGGACCATTTGGTCCTTCTTCTTCTTCACCAAAGTAAGAAGATGATGAGATAGATTGGGCGCCACTGAATGCTTGCAATTTTTGTTTGGCTTCATTCTTGGCTTCTTCATCAAATCTAGGACCTCTTCCGAAGAACTCATCAGAAGAAATACCCTTTTGAGTTCCAAACTTATTACTGACTTCTCCAGTGTATTTAACATCCTTATACTTCTTGGCATTTGGATTGGTGACAACGTTAGCTCCATCTACCATACCGAAACCTAACTTTTGAAATTGAACTGTAGTTTCATGAACTGGTTTATATTCCTTTTCTTCTTCTGTATCCTTTCTGGCCAGTTTCTTAGGAATAGTGGGAGTAGCTACACTAGGGGATGGTACTGTAGTTTCAGCTGTTGGAGTGTAGCCCAACTTTTTAGCTTCTTCTGCTTCTTGCTTGGCTTTCTTTTCAATTTCATCGAAATCGATAGGTTCATCGGTTTTATTGATTCTTTTGGCAGCTAATCTAGAAGTTCTTGGACCATTACCTTTACCGGACAAAATTGATTTTTTGGCAGCAGCTGCACCATTAGAAGCAGTGGTAGTGCTCTTTAATCTGGAAGTGGTTCTGGTGGTGACGGGTTTCTTTTTAATGCTCAAGTCATCGCTTGATCCATTAGGAGTGATATTTTTGGACAGTAATGGAGATGGAGTGGAGTTGATGGGTTTGGTCCAATTGGAAAAGAAATCATCCCCTTCCCCACTTGCACTGGCATCTGAACCATTGGTCTCATCAGCATCGTCCAAAGTGACCAGATCAGGATGTCTTTCTGCATCCTTCAAAGCCTTCTCCTTCAACTTATCTTTATACTTTTTAGCCACTGGTGCCGTGTACTTAGCAGTAGCATCCACCCCATTCTTATTGATAAATTGAGCACCTCCATTCTTAGTGTAAAACTCTTTAGCTTGTTGGTTGCCTCCAAACTTGAAGTTTCTCAACTGAATCCGTTGCCACAGATCAAGGTTAGATGATTTGACAAATGATATATGAACACCCAAATTTCTATGAACTGCTGAACATTCCAAACAGAGAAAGATACCAAAAGGTATAGAAGTCCACGTGGGGTTCTTGTTGGGACAGTCAAAGCACACCTGATTGGCAGGGTCTTTTTTCAATCTTTCGAAGATCTTGGAGACCTCCTCCTTAGTAGCGAAGTTATCAGACATGTTATGGTTGAAGGAAATGTTGATACGTGGAAAAGTGAGAGATCGGGTCGTGCGCGGGGTTCAGGAGTAGATCAAGACTAATCTGAACCGACGATAACTGGTAGGTTTGGTATAATGGTTGAGATTGATTAGAACCAGCTTCAAGTCCAATCTTCAGTTGTTTTGAACGATGGGAAGGTTTTCGGATAGGTCTTTAACTGATTGGCTCGCGAATCGTCCGCGAGTTATCATGAGACTGTGCAGTCCAAATCAAGAACTGAGTAGTTTGGCGTAGCAATTGTATCCAAAAAAGGCGTGTATTGAACTGTCACCAGATAGTTATTGATACAATTAGAGTATGCAATTTTGCAGAGGAGAGCTAATTTGGCCTGAAATTCAGGACTAGATCGTTGACAAAACGGTGATCTTTTCAAAACATTTTGGGCCATTTATTCATTCATCACTATGATAATCAAACCATGGCTGGTGCCTTTGTTGAACACTTAGAACTGAATAATTTCACACGGTTATTTGCCTGGTCACTGAATATTTTAGTTGATCTGTTGAATAACTAATCTGGTGTTTAACATCACGCGACAGTACCAATGAGTTCACTAGAACTGACTTCGCTGGTTTACAATCATCTCTTGCTACACTTGTCAATGCATTGAAATTTATTTACATGATAATTTACATGAACTCATAATCCTTAATGGAAAGGTCTGGAACCACCTCTGGCAAATTCAATAACCTTCCAACCATCGGTGACTTCGTTATCAAATTCTTCAGGAACTCTGGTCAAAACCATGGCGTAAGTGCTCAATTGAATACTGTCCTCGGTACCAGCAGCAACTTCTCCAGTCTTGGCCTTTCTGTATAAATGGATTTCTTGAGCTCTACAACTGACAACCATAACTGGAATATCATTTGGTTGAAGATTCTTGCAGGTGACAATTTCAACACCACGAATATCCAAGATACGACCATCGGAGAACAATCCTTGTTGGATAAACTGTTTGTTGTTAGCTTCCCACACATTGTAAGGAGCTTCACTTAACCATTGTTTCAAGACATTGGCGTCGTTTTTTATGTATGCATCCAACAATTCAGGAACAATATAATTAGTTAAAGTCTTGTGGAAGTCCACAACTTTGAAGGATGGATCCATTAATTTGAATTGTTTGATGACCTTAGCTTCTTCAGTTTCAGCAAAAAATCCGGTGACTTTCTCGAAAATAGTTCTGATAAGTGCAATTAATCCATTTTCAGAATCTTCCCATTTTTCTTTCAAATAAACAATAGCTCTTCCAATTGGAGACTTAAGTTTGAAACTTTCCCATTTGTCTCCAATACTTGGACCAGTTGCTTTATGTTCAGTAGCAACAAGAGCACTTCCAGCTTCTTCATTTTCCTTAACAGGTCTTAAGTTTTTGTTTTTCAATTTTTCTTGTAATTCCTTTTGTCTTAAAACTTCTCTTTGTTCCTTAGTTAAAAATCCACCATAATTATTGGATGATCCATCATCGATAACATTGGACACATCTTTATACACTTGAGTTTTTCTGACAGGTTCAAAAGCTTTATCAGCAACAGTGGCACCAACTCTGACAGTAGTACGAACACCTTTACCAACTGGGGAATCCCATGCTTTAACAGCTGCTTCACCCACGGCACCAGCGGTCTTCTTGACCACTTTTCCAGCAGCACTGGATCCTCTTTGAGCTCTGTCATAGGCTTCTTTTGCCTTTCTGAATGCTTCGGAATCAGCAACTCTACCTGACTGATCTTGTAATGCCTTGACATTTTCTTTTAATTCATTGGATTTTTTCACTTCATTTTTGAAGGTGTCAAAGAAAACTTTCAAAGGTGACTGTGGTTGATCACTACGAAGATTGGCACTTGCATGTAATGCCCGTACTTGTAACAATCTGGCAGGTTGGGGTCCATTCAATTTTATTATAGATGATTTCAACATGATGCTAGTTTTGAAAATTTTGATGCTATTTGGAAGGCGAAAATTGGTACTTGTAAGTTTCAACGTCGCCAATCGGAATTGATGGTAAACCCCGGGAAATATACACAAGAATTTTGGGGAAACCAAATGAGTTTGCAAAGGGTTTGCCGTTACGACGCAAAAAATTTTCTGGTGGAAATTTCAGCCGGTTCGCACACTACAAAGTATAAAATGCCCAAACCTAAGATAAACTACTTGATTTTTCTTCCCCATAATTGTAAGCCCTTAACCAAGCTGACAACAGCAATGGTACCAACAAATCCATATTGAATATTGTTTAAAATTCTTCCTTGTCTTTTTTCGATTTCGATAGCCTTAGAATAAGAAATATCATCTCTAAATGAAACCATAGTATATAATGGAATCCATTGAAAATATTTCCCATTAAGTTTACCCAAGAAAAAATCGATCTTTTTCCTGGCCAAATACCATAAACTAGTGACCTTTGATGACATTTCATGATAATTATCTAAAGCTAATTTTGAAATGGCATCCAAATCAGCTTTTCTGATATCACTATAGGTTTTGAATGCTTCCAGAACGTCACCACTTTTTTCATCAATTAATTCCATTAAAGTTCGTACGTCTTCAAATCCACAGTTCATACCTTGCCCGTAGAAAGGAACCATAGAATGAGCAGCATCTCCAAGAAGAATAGCTCTACCATTAGGACTATGATAAGGATAGACATTAACTTGGAGGAGTGAGCCTCTAGGGTGGGTATTGTATACTGTAGCCAATCTAGACTCGCCTATGAGGTTGAATGCATCGGGAAAGTTCTTTTCAAAGAAAGAAATCCATTGTTCGGTTGAGGTGATTGACTCAATCACCGACCAAGGACTAAAAAATGTACAAGTGAAGGATCCATCCTTATTTGCAAGAGCAATAAGCATGTAGTTATTTCTTGGCCAAATATGAAGATGATTAGGATCGAGGAGGAACTTGGAATCATCACCGGGAGGAATATAAAGTTCGATATATTGCATATCGATATATTCTTGAGCGAAATTCATTCTCATAGATCTTTGCAACTGGGTTCTAAATTGTGAGTGGGCACCATCAGTCCCCACTATGTAATCGAACTCAAAAGTTTTTGATGACGAATCACCATTAGAGGTATCAATAAATGTCATTCTAGGAGCCTGATCATCAGTGCGATTCAGATCAAACGCCACCAATTTATGGTTGAACAATACCTTGATATCAGTACGTCTGATTTCGTCCAAAAGACACTGGTTCAAAAAGGATCTATCAATGGAGTTGATGGCCTCTCCAAATAACCCATAAAGTTGAGATGTTTGGTTTCCTGACACATCATGAATCATTCGTCCTTTCATAGGAATGATATGCTCCAAGATACGATCAGCCATTTCTTCATCCACATATTTCAATGCACGGATACCCCTAGCACTTACTGCCAAGTTGATAGATCTAAGATTAGACACTTTGACGTCTTTGGGATCATCTCGGTACTCAAAAAGAGTTACCAGAAACCCTTTGGCTGCAAATGACAATGCTGCGAGACACCCCACAAGACCGGCACCGACAATGCCTACTCCCTGGTGATGGTATGAGTTGCTGGCTTCCAATTCCATTGATGACAAAAAGAAGTGTCTGTTCTATAATTGTACGATGGCTAACGGTTTCGCACTAGTAAAATATCTTGCGATAATCTCCGGACTTAATTTTCATATGTTGGAAAAAGTTCCAAATTGGACCTATTTAGCTATTGAAATACTTGAACTCTTAGAGCCTCATATTAGGCCCCATAATTCGCTCGATTTTATTTACATCCCATCCGACTCCTGCTGTCGCTTACGTTCACATGCTACTGAGCCCGAACAATTTTGGCTTTTTGGGACCAACAATTCGTTGACGTAACAACAGCTTATTGTATAAATTTGGAGTGCAAACCTTCGTCAATGTGTGGTGAGACGTAGTCGAGGTATGTGGTGGAGTCACAAATGTGAACTTTGAGTTTAAATCTTTGTGGATCTTTGTTGTCATCACAAACCAAGGGAAGGTGCCATTTTTTGAAATCGTCTAAGTGTAGCCCTGGAAATAGAGCCGAGTATTACAAAGGTACTTAACCAAAGATTGGAATATTAAACACATCTAACTTGTTATTTAGGTATATCTTGCTGATCGTACTGATCATAATTATTGCCAATGGATGCGAAATAATTCACTCCATCAAATCTTTAAACAGTAATTTCTTGGGGCAACCTGGCACTCTCCACAACCTTGTCAAACTTAGTGGTGTCCCCATAGTTAACATAAGTGTTGTAGCCCCAGTTACTCTCAGTATAGAATTCCTGTCTAACATAAGGCTCCAAATCATACCCATGGTACAACCGATCTACCAAATCGGGGTTAGAGGTGAAGAGCCTGGAGAATCCCACCAAAGTACGCTCGTCTGCGGTATCGACTTTGATTGTTTCGAACTTAGGAGCATCGTAAGTGTAGTTTCCACTCTTCAATACCACACCCTTCCAAATATGATAAACAAAGTTGTTGGAGCCGATTTGTTCATCTTCAGGAACATCACTAACCCCATTGACTCTAGGCTCAACAAGAGATATATACGCCAACTCTTTTCCAGCATTGGCTCTTTTCTGAAGCTCAGACAACAAATATCCGTGAGTAGCAATAGGATGAACTTGTTCATTCACTCCTTTCAACCCGCTTAAGGATGCCCAAGGAGAAAGTCTAAGTGCAACTTTATCAGCACCAATCGCTTCAATCACGGAATCAACCACTTCCAACACAAACCTAGCTCTTTTCTCAATGGAGCCACCATACTTATCGGTTCTTTGGTTAGACGAAGAATTAAGAAATTGGTCAAGTAGATAACCATGTGCACCATGTAGTTCAACATAATCAAAGCCTGCTTTGATTGCATTTCGAGCAGCATTAGGAAAGTCTTTGTGAATTAAATTGTTGATTTCTTCTTCCGTGAGAGCTCTTATAGGATTCTTTGCTTCGATAGCAGCCCTTTCCGAAGCTTCATCTCGATAAATGGCTGAGGGTGCCACAAGATCAAAACCTTTTTCTTTCAATACAGCTGGATCTGCGGTCCTACCCAGGGACCAAATTTGAACAGCAATGAAAGAACCATTCTTGTGAACCACATCGGTAATTTTCTTCCATCCTTCAACATGACTTTGGGCCCAAATACCAGGGTTATTTTTCCTAGCAATATTTTGAGGTCCCACAGAAGCAGATTCGGCTATGACTAAACTTCCTTTGAACTTGGTTCTATCTTCATAATACTGCACATTCAAGTCCGAAGGTGTATGGTCTGGCAATGATCGGTACCTGGAAGTAGGTGCATATACTATTTTATGCAGAAGCTCATTCTTGCCTACTTTTATTGGATTGAAAACTGTGCTTCCCTGTAAGGAAGAGATCTTGATAGAAGTCATTGTCAGTTTTTATACAAGATCTAGTGACATATTTATAGCGATACGTCTGACTGACACCACAATTGGGAAGCTGTTACAAATTATTATTTGTAATCATATTGATGAAATGTGGCTGCTGGTATTGACGGAATCTTTGGATAGTAAGAGACAAATCCTGAGCCCATAATGAAAGTAATTTTAGGGATTCTTAAAGTCCAATCTACAACTATTTGAGCTTCCATGGTCCTTCATATATCTGGCTGTTCAAGTTGCAAAATCCTGTACTTAAATTCAATCAGATCAGTAAACACAAAATCATACAAATTGGTGCTTACAAATAGGTCTTGTGGTGCCTCGAGTATGTCACAATTCAGAATCGACAACATAACCAGTGACATCATAAATTTCATCCACTTACTGTCTTGTATCTCAAATTACAATCTATAAAACTTGAACGAATTCTAGTTTGGCTGCAAAATTCGAGTTCTATTAATGTTTATCTTTATCAAATTTATAACTTATCTATACGAGAGGAATTAGAATCTATGTTCTGAGCTACTCTCTTCAACTCTATTTCTTTGTCAAACTTGACTTCTTCTCCATATCTACCGTAAGTGTTGTACCCATAATTGTTTTTGTTATAGAACAAAGTTCTATCATATGGTTCCAAATTATGACCATGATACAATCTATCCACCAAGTCTGGGTTAGAGATATAAAATCTTGAAAATCCCACCAAGGTACGTCCATCTGATGTGTCCACTCTCAAAGTTTTGAAGCTGGGAGCATCATAAGTATAATTACCACTCTTTAAAATGACACCCTTCCATATCATCGACACAAAGTCATTGTTACCGGTTTGTTCAGCTTCAGGAACATCAAGACTTCCCGAGACTCTTGGCTCAACTACAGAAACATACGCCAATGGCTTACCCGCAATGGCTCTTTTTTGAAGCTCGTGCAAGAAGTAACTGTGGGTGGTTAAAGGGTGCTCAGTGTCCTTGGTACCCAAAATTCCAGGTGATGTAGCCCAAGTAGAAATTCTGACAGCGAGTTTGTCAGACCCAATTACTTCCGACAAATGGTCAATAAGCTCCAATATAAACCGATTTCTATTTTCTGTAGAGCCTCCATATCTGTCAGTTCTCTGGTTAGATGAAGGACGGAAGAACGTATCAAGAAGGTACCCATGAGCAGCATGAATTTCGAAGTAATCAAAGCCCGCCTCGATTGCCTTCCGAGCAGCATTGGGGTATACTTCATAGATCAATTCATGGATTTCTTCTTCTGTTAATGATCTGATGGGATTTCCAGCTTCAAGGGCAGCTTTCTTCCCGGATTCGTCGTTATAGATGGCTGATGCACTCACATAATCCTGGCCCTCCTCTTTCAAAACAGCGGGGTCTGCACGTCTTCCCAAAAACCAGCCCTGGACAGCAATGAACGAGCCATTCCTGTGGACCTGGTCGGTAATCTTCTTCCATGCCTTGGCTTGGTTCTCGGTCCAGATCCCGGGAGCATTTCTATATCCACCAGCTTGAGGACTTACAAAAGTGGCTTCGGAGATCACCAATGACCCCTTGGTCTTGGTTCTATCATCATAATACTGAAGATTCAAATCAGAAGGGGTATGATCATCTAATGATCTGTATCTTGTGGAAGGAGCGAACACGATCTTGTGCTCAAGTTTGTTTTGACCCACCTTGATGGGCTTGAACACCTCGGTGTCTTTCAAGGGGGTGATGCTGACGGAGGGAGCCATAGTATAATTGTGGTTGTTAAAACGAGCGATCAGCCCCTCCTTATATAGTCGTTGAGATCATTGCCTATTGCAGCCATTCTTGTCGATTAAGCGAAATAATTATTAAGCAACAACGAAGCGTGTGGCTGAAGAGTCTACAGATTAGGAAACTTCATTAGTTAGCCGCCATTGGCAATGAAGTGACACGGTTCTGGCAAGGGCATTTAAGTGTTTCCCGATGTGGCCCCAAACCGAGTTTTGATTTGTCATCAGTGCCGTGTTGAAAATCTACAACGTTTACGAGAATAGGGCTCACAATTAATGATTTTAACTCGATTTATTGATTGTGTATTCGACCATTTATGGCATCCACTGTGCCAGTGAGAACTTGTAAGTTTTCTGTAATTTTCAACACAGAAAGTTTCAATCTGGGACGATTTCTAGCAATTTCTCGTAGTATCATTAAGCAACAGCAGCCTTGGCCAACTTCTGCTTTTTCTCTTCTACCTTCTTTTTCAATTCTTCAATCTGTTGTTCCAATTCCCGATTTCTTTCGGAAAATTCCTTATTGGCTTTGATAGTATTTTTCAAATTTTCTTTCATAGTTAACCCTTCATACTTGGCTTGAAGCTGTTGTTGTAAGTCACTCAACTGCTCGTTCTTAGCCACAGCCTCGTTGAGTTGTAGCTGGAACGATTCACTTTGCTCCAAGATTTCAGTATGTGTTGTTTGTAGATTATCCAACTGATGGTTGATTTCGTTGATTTTAATCACCAAATCATCATTGACTTCTCTCAAGTTTCTCAATTCATTGTTGTTATTATTGAGAGAGTTTGCATGTATGAGATGGTACTCGTTCTCATACTTCACTATCTTTGGTTGCTGATTAATAATTTCATTCCAGTCGAATTCGACATTGAAAAACTGCTTTGAGTTGAGGAACTCGTTCAATTTGTCTCCTTCCAATGACACTATCGTGTCTTTATTCTTTTCAAATACTGAAACTATCAATCTCAACACGAAATCAAACCCTTCAAAGATAATGAAATCCAAAATTTTGGTCAATATTTGGTTGTCGTCAATCTTAGTATCAAAGACATTGAATAAAACTGACTTATATAATGTGATGAGGTTTATTCCTTGAACACTGATATGACTGAAAGCTTCGGGAACTAAATCTTCCAATGATCGGTTCACCTTATAGAAAAACTCCTCTTTAATCAAATTGGTAAAGAGCTTATTCAATTTTAATAAAAGGAACAATGTTTCCTGGTTTTCCAAGCCCGTAAACCCTTCGATTAATTTACAAGCATGAATTACAAAACTATTGGGAGGTAATCTTTCATGACCATCAGTAGCCACAAGTGGAGCCGAACCTTCAAGATCTACTCTGCCATTCAAACTCACCACTTCATTGATATAATAATTGAAAGTTTTGAGTACCTCTTTAAGATTTGAATCAATATCGAGTCTCTCCACATAATTCTCTTGAGCCTTATTGTTGGTGGATAATTTTGCTTTCTTCACAAGATTTGTATAACTTTCTTTGTTGTTGAACCTATACCTGATTTGTAGTACTTTAGCATATACCAAGGCCCTCAAATCATCCGGAATTCCCTCAATGACACGCTGTTCTACTTCCACTGTCTTAGATTGAGACACAAATTGTGGATAATCTTCAATCACTTGACGCCAGAATTGATACCGTTCATCGTCAGGGTGTTGTTCCATGACCTCTCCCAACTTGATCTTGATGAATTCTGATCCATTGGGGTTTATGGCAAAGAGATCGGATGCTTCGTTCATTTGAGGGGATGAATAGGTCTCATATTGTCTGAAGATAGAGATGGTAGAAACTGAATCAGTGAAGTTGAACGAGAGTCGGTTCTTGGTCACCGACTCGTCTAACGAATCGTTGCCTATCTTAGGGGTATTAGGTGAAGTTGTGGATGACATCCGGATGGTCCAGTGGTGGAAGAAAGTGCGAGATCAACTATGTCAACAGATATATTATTGGGCTGAAAAACTCCCAAGTCAGAAACGGTAAGTGAATAGGAGAAGAAGCGATGCTAATGGATGAGGTTGTAATATATCACTGATCTGTTTATGGTAACGGTGCGAATATGATTGTAAATCAATAAATAGATCAGTCGATGTAAATTAAATTTAGCATCAATAATAACTTATATCAATATCAATCTATAAGTGAAGTCGATAAATAAGAAAGTCAATAAATAAGTATAGTCAATACTTGGAGATAATCTTATTTTTGAACAGAGTTTTCTACGGTTTAATAAATGCAATTCTATTATGCTATGACCGAAGTCGTATGATGAAGACGTTGCCCTGATCTATTTGCCAATTAAGTTCAATTTATTTTCCTTCTTTTGGATGGAGATCTTGAAAGTGGGGAGTTGGAAACGTCACTATTCAATCTTAGAGGTGATCTATGAGGCGAATTTGTAGCTTTCTCTCGCAAAATACTGGTTGCGTGTCTTCCTCTAGGTGATCCTTGGCTGTTGGGGCTGTTAAGCTTATTGGTGATATGCAATTGTGAGACACCATCTACGCTCTGATTAATCCCATCGGAATCCTCCAAATACGTAGCAAATTCAGATGAATGGTCCGAGATTTCTGTCACGTCCGGTGTATCGATGAATGATGAGTCTGGATCACGATGCTCGATCTTGAATGGCTGATCCTTGGGTCTGTGTGTATCTTCTTTAAGTTTTGTGAGCTCTAAATATTTGGTATCAAATTCTCGACAATAATCTTTGACTTTGGGATCAAGCTGAGTAAGAGGATTGATCAGAGTTACCAATTCATTGACCAACTCAATTTTCTCTGTACTTAATTCCATATTCTTCTTACTGAAGAGCTCATTCAACATTTCTATAATATAACCTTGAAGTTTCATTCCGGAGAATTTGCGGTCTAATGATTCGTTCAACAAAATTTCAACCACTTTATTCTTGGGGTCGAGTGTTCGTGAAGGAGAATGTGAATGCGAATTTGTTTGTGGAGTTGTCTCTCGTACAGGAGTTGAGTTTTCAATTGGATTATTAGGACTACTCGTTCCTTCTTCTTCCCCCTTCGATACTAGGCTTCCTTCTCCTTCTCCCCCTAATACTCTAGTGCCCTCTCCTTCTCCTCCCGGTGCTGGGGTAGAGACTCGTGATGGTTCCATCTCTATAACCTCAATGTCATCATCATCATAATCTTGTTCCTCATTATCTTTTTTGGGAGTTTCTTCTGGTTCCTGTTCATTATGTAATTTTAATAATATATCTTTGAGTTGACGCCGCATATTATTCCTTTCTTCGGCAACAAACATAGTTCTCATAGCACGTTTCAGGTAGGCGCCTCTCCATAATTTTTCACATTCTGGAATGTTATTTAGCCACTGCCTGATGTTGTATATTACATGTATTCCACAGTCATTAAAATTATTCTGTTTAGGAACTCTAGCGCTTTGGACCCGTATTTGATTTTTGTTGATTTCCAACCCGTACTTATCCTTGGTATAATCGATTATAAATTTCTTTAGTGGCCAACTAATGTTATTGTGTCTTTGACTGAGGGAATCAAGAACAAAAATATCAACCTGCTTGGTGGATTTCTTTTCAGGAGGTTCGATTGTTTCTGTGGATACCTCATTTTCATCTTGGCCTATATTATCATCTGAAATATTAAATTTGTCAAATTTTTCTTGACTGTCAGGAACTTGGAGAGCTTTCTCTAGTTTTTGCTTCATGACTTCGGCCTCTTTATCTTCTATCCTTTCTTGAGGCTTAAGTAAAGGTAACCCTCGTATTATACAACAATACCAATGGGCATTTTCATTGATTGGCATGATGATATATGGATACAGTAAAAGATCGAGTTTACTTACCCACCGTTTAATATTGCCATAATAATCTGCTTCACCTTCACCCTTAGTGATAAGTTTTGTGAAAAAGAATGAATTGAAAGCGTAAATTTCTTTGGGATCGATCACCAGCTTGCCATATGTTGCTTTATCCATTTCATACTCAATGAAAAAATCAATTACGGAGTCATTAATCCAATCGTTATTAAAGAGGGTTTTGAAATCTGAATATCCAATGGTAAAAGTTCTGTTGGATTTGAACTTATACTTTAAATCAGGGGAAAATGATGATGGGACCTCTCTCTTTCTTGGTATTAATACATCATCATCTCTATCTATGCTTATTGGTTCAATTGATGAACCTCTAATTTCTTTAGTTTTAGAGCGGGTGGCTCTTTCTTCGGCATTAAAAGTTTTGCTGGGAGATATTCTCTTTATGTCATCCAATGGATTCGACAGTCTTTCCTTCTTTTTTGTCTCCAAAAATTTGGTCAACAGTTCCTTGGGTAATGTCAAAGTCGAATCGATTTTCCAATCTTCATGATCTTTAAAGTATTGCCTTAGTTCTGAGTCTCTTCCTCCATGCTTGGCCACTATAAACCCTCCATTTTGCAATCGTATGAGTAATGAGTAATCGCAAAAATAGAATTGGTAGATCATTTCTTTTAGTATGGATGTGTCATTGATGAGTTTATCCTTAACGGTGAAATAAATGGTATCATCATCGATCTGAAGATTAAGTGTTGATATCCCCATAGACTTATAAAGTTTATTGTTGTAAATGAGAGATCGAAGTTCAAACTTTAGTGGTTCCTTTTCAACTACTGTATTAGAGCTAACACTGACTGCTCCATCCGAACTAGATGACGCAATTGTAGGAAGTCTTTCTTTTTTGCTTTCACTAAAGATCCGGGACTGGATCGTTTGGACTTTATTATGGGAGAATTCAAGCTCATGTCTTAACCTTTGAGCCTTGAGGATTTCTGAGTCATGACCTTCGGGTTTTTTGGTTAAAGTACTGATTGGTTTGGCACCACCACCCTGTTTTCGTTTGTTGATGCTGATGGAATTGAACGGCTTGTCCTTAAGCCGTGGCTTCTGAGAGCTCATAGATGGAGTTGATGTTTGAGTTTTTTTGTGTGAGTGACATATAGTGAGGGACCATAAATACTGGTAAATACATTCAAAAGGGTCATTTAATTTTCTTTATATAATTTATGAGATGGGGGTTGGAATTATGGGCGGGTGGTATTTAATTTACAGCTTCTTGTCCTTGAAAAGGTGTGTGTTTTTGGTGTTTTAAAGAGCGTGTTTGAATGTAACCAAAAAATAGCAAATTATCATCACTAAATTCGACAGAGTCACCCCTAAGAAAAAATTGCCTTACTGATAGTACAAAAATTGTTTAACATTACCGAAACAAATCCTCCACCATGTCACAAATCGGCTGATTAGAATTAAAATAAATAATTTAAATTTTCTCTTAGTGGTTCCAGCAATACATCCAAGCTCAACGCGATTTCTCCATCTCAGTTTCTACCACCGTGCTTCACTAAAGCAGCACATTTTTTATAGTCTTAATCGTAGTAATGGCCCCACCCAAGCTCTGTAAAACCCTTACGATATCGTCTCCTAAAACTGTTCTTGAGTCCCTGCGGTCATGTGACCCACGTCTAGCGTTGTCGATATATCGGTGGCGAACGAATTCGAACACATCAAATACATCTACTTCAAAATGGTACGTACCCAAATTGGGTTCAATCGGACACTACTAACATCATCAGGGTCAAGGTCCGTCGGGAATGCCTGGAGGCGACAATTCAAACAAGAAGAAAGATGACAAAAAGAAGGAAAAGCCAAAGTATGAACCTCCAGTGGAGTCTAAATTCGGAAAGAAGAGAAGAAAGGGACCTGATACAGCAGTGAAATTGCCTAGTGTATATCCTAACACCAGATGTAAGTTAAAATTGTTGAAGTTGGAAAGAATCAAGGACCATTTGTTATTGGAGGAAGAATTTGTCACCAATCAAGAAAACTTTCAACCCACAGAAGCCAAACAAGTGGAAGAACGAGAGAAGGTCGATGAATTGAGAGGGTACCCCATGTCAATTGGTACTTTAGAGGAGATTATTGATGACGATCATGCCATCGTATCTAGTACTGCCGGATCTGAGTACTATGTGAGTATTTTATCATTTGTCGATAAAGGATTATTGGAACCAGGATGTTCTGTTCTTTTGCATCATAAGACTGTGTCTATTGTGGGTGTGTTACAAGATGATGCCGATCCAATGGTATCAGTCATGAAACTTGATAAATCTCCTACTGAATCATATGCTGATATTGGTGGTTTAGAATCACAAATTCAAGAAATCAAAGAAGCAGTAGAGTTGCCATTGACGCATCCTGAATTATATGAAGAAATGGGTATTAAACCTCCAAAGGGTGTCATTTTGTATGGTGCACCAGGTACAGGTAAAACATTATTAGCAAAAGCAGTTGCAAATCAAACAAGTGCTACATTCTTAAGAATCGTGGGTTCAGAATTGATTCAGAAATACTTGGGTGATGGGCCAAGATTATGTAGACAAATTTTCCAAATAGCAGCTGAGCATGCACCTTCAATTGTGTTTATTGATGAAATTGATGCAATTGGTACTAAAAGATATGAATCATCATCAGGTGGTGAAAGAGAAATTCAAAGAACCATGTTGGAACTTTTGAATCAATTAGATGGTTTCGACGATAGAGGTGACATTAAAGTGATCATGGCTACTAATAAAATTGAATCATTGGATCCTGCCTTAATCAGACCAGGAAGAATAGATCGTAAGATTTTATTCGAAAATCCAGACTCAAATACTAAGAAGAAGATCTTAACAATTCATACCTCCAAAATGAGTTTAGCAGATGATGTTAATTTGGAAGAATTGGTTACTTCTAAGGATGATTTATCTGGAGCAGATATCAAAGCTTTGTGTACTGAAGCTGGTTTATTGGCATTGAGAGAAAGAAGAATGCAAGTTAAAGCTGATGACTTCAAGCAAGCAAAGGAGAGAGTGCTTAAGAATAAGGTTGAAGAAAACCTTGAAGGCTTGTACTTGTGATATGTGAAATATATAACGCTATAGTAGACCTTATCTAATATAATGAATCTCATAAATCGTGTAAAATCTGCTTCACCAGAATGGGAAATTTAAGTTCAATTTATTTTCTAAAGCTAATGTATATCAATCACGATACTCTACAACGTATAGAGGTAATAGTACTAGGAAGCCTAGGTAAAAAAAAATTAACAAAAAATGACGACAACTGCAGGATTCGAACCTGCGCGGGCAAAGCCCAAAAGATTTCTAATCTTTCTCCTTAACCACTCGGACAAGTTGCCATTTCGTTGAAAAATTATTTTTGTACATGTAGGCGAGATATTAAAGTTACTAAATTTTTCTCTTCGCCTCTCGTGAATCAGATCATATTTAGCTAGTCTGAGCCTCTAGCAAGCCTTAATTGTGGTATTGCATTATCCATTGCCTGGATTTTTGAAAATTACCCATGTTTTTGGAGCACGCTTTCACAGTACATTTTGATAAGCCATCCTGATCCAATTCTGTGATATCTATAAAAAGATGCTTAGGTTACTCATCGACGTTAGTAAAACACTCATCCACTGTGGACTTTAGCATTATACCTTCAAATACTCGCCACCAACAGCCTTGAGCTACAGATCTGTGGACACGTTAGTGACCAAACTCGGCAGATCATTATATGTAAGTTCCCTGATCATTATAGAAAAGTACCAGTCCATATTAATGGACCTCTAGCGCAACAGATATCAATTTTGATCAAATTCGAAAATCACAGGGATTCAATTTCACTATACATAATTTGTGTTTGCAAACTATTATCAAACAGACTACGAATTGAGGTATAATGTCTCCATCCATTGCCCACTCATGGTGTATACACGAAAGCTACATAGCCATACCTTAATATGAGAAAAGGATTGCAGGTGATTTTTTTTATTTTCAATTTCAGGATGATTCTAAGACACGCTGAACCCCGAAATTTAAGTGCTCGTAAACAGAAGGACCAGCCTCGTACTGTATCAACTACCCTCACCTATGACGCCATAACAATGTAGGCTCTTTTGAAGACTTGTCCTGTTTAGGTTTGCCTCATTAGTACAATTTGTAAATTGAGCGCGTCGATTTCAGTTTACCTTCCGTCTCTTTCTTGAATCCTTAGAATCCTCGTCTACACCAATCTTTATAGTTTCGTCTTCTTCTTTGGCAGGTAACTCTGGTTTGGATGCAACAGACATTGTTTTCAATCGCAACATCACTGTATCTTTGAATGTGACTGACTTACGACAAAGAGGACATAATCCTATCCCTCGTCTACCTCTAACTTGACCCCTAGCATGAGAACTGGAGATACTCTGCAGAATGCAATCAAGGCAGAACACATGTCCACATGACGTAGTGGTGGCCATAACCACGTCGTCGAAACATATGGGACACTGATGATCAGCTAATTTCTTGGTGGTATGAAGTGGTTCCAGCTGAGGATTGTCCAAGAGCTTTTTTGTCTGCTCTCTAAACTCTACGATCTCCACGTCGTTCTCATCGATTTCATCTTCCGATGGGATGTTTATGACATACTCTGGAGTTTCAGAGGACATCTGGTAGTAGTAGTAGTAGTAGTCATCGAGACCAAACTAGGTCGTGCTATCTCACCAAATCAGCGTTGTGCGACCAGGTAGAGGAAAAGCGACTAAATTCTGTAGTATAGTATAAATTATCGGGCATAGTTTATTTACATGATTGACCATAATTTACCGTGTTCCCCAGTCGGATGTAACGGAGCTACCACTGGATTTGCTCGTGCTAATCTTATATATTGTCTGTTTGGTTATACAACAATCAATCGGTCATGAGTGGGTTATGAATGTATCACTGACAGTAAAAACTAAACTATTAGCAGTTTTCAACTACTATTTACTTTATATCCAAACTTTAACCTTCAGTACGAAAGTTAAAGTGATGTCATTAGGAGTTTTGGCCAGCGTAAATTTACCACAAACGGTATTTTACGTGAATTATTGGCCATCACACAATCAAGACCAATAAAAACCAAACGCACTATGACGGTGGTGTACTCAACAAACCAGAGAACATCGTGTTTCACTTATTAGCCCTGGTATATTTGTGATTTTCAAACCGTTAAAGTTCACATGAATAAATTCAAATTCGAGTGACAGCAAAATACCGATCTTCGATGACAGCAATATCATACCCGTAAACTGTGTAGACCCATCTTGATCCGGTTCATCCCTATCCTGTTTTTCCGGCTATGACTTTTTGTGCCCCCACTACTGTTTTAGATTTCCCACTTGGTAAATAAATGATATCATGTAACTGTTTGAAAGTAAACACAAAACCCTATGACGTAATAGGGATTGATGGATGCCACGTGAGAGTTTGGATCACAAAGCACCAGTGCTATTATGCCCGACCAACTATGACGTAGTGATTAAGGCCTAGGCTGGTCCAAATACCGCACACCGCGTACACAAAATTTCATACTTATTATACTAACAGAGTTATGACGTAGTATTAACATTTAGTTGAGATCAGTTGGACATTTCAATAAGACTACAGTTATGTATGGTAATAGTAGTTGCAAACTGTTTTTATCAAGCTCATCACCTGATTGCCATGTGCGCGTTTATAACGGTATTGATGCAATATTTCGCCTTTAGTTCACATGGTTTAGATTGATGTTTCGCTCCTGTCGTTTCTTTTAGTGATCAAAAGAAATATGCACGTCTCATGCAGGAGAGAATCTGATGATAACTAGATGCGTTTGAGGATACACATTAAAGATTGGCATGCCTATTTCGGGGGACTGTTTCTTTTTCGATATCTATATAAAGCCATGTAGTCGCCCATTCAATTGTATTCATTATCACAAATCATCATGACTATTCAAAAACAACCAGCTGTCTTTTACGTTAACGCCGCATTATTCGATTGTGATGGTACTTTAGTTAACTCTACTGGAGCCATCTCTGAATTCTGGAGAGATTTTGGTAAGACCAGACCTCACGTTAACCCAGAAGAAATTATTAGAACTTCTCATGGATGTCGTACCTTTGATGTCATTGCCAAATGGTCTCCTGAAGATGCTATTGTCGAACAAGTTACTGAATGGGAAGGATCTATTCCAGACTCTTTCGGACAATTTGCTAAGCCAATTCCAGGTGCTGTTGAATTGGTGAAATCTTTTGATCACTTTTCCAAAACACAAACCGCTGATGGTAAACAAAAATGGGCCATTGTCACCTCTGGTACTTTACCATTAGCTACAAAATGGTTGAAATTATTAACCATTGAAAAGCCTGATTGTTTCATCACTGCTGAAAAGGTTACTAAAGGTAAGCCACACCCTCAAGGTTACCAAAGTGCTAGAAACACTTTGGGATGTGAAGATGCTCACAAAAAGGTTGTCGTTTTCGAAGATGCCCCTGCTGGTATCACTGCCGGTAAAGGTGCAGGCGCCTTTATTGTTGGAATTTGTTCCACATATGACCCAGAAAAGGTTAGAAAGTCCGGTGCCGACATTGTTGTCGATGACTTGAGTTCTTTCAGCATTGAATCATACAACCCTGAAACCGAAGAGTTTAAGGTGGTTGTCAAGGAATACCACTATGCTAACGATGAATTTTTACAAACCGTTTAGATAGAAGCTTTATAGAGATGTATATTAGAATAGAAGGATAAACATATTTAACATATTAAACTCGTAAAATTATTATTTAACACCACGCCACGTTAGTGGGTATTACCAAATAGATCGGACCAAAGCTGTGCGAAGGTGAATCACTGAGATGAAATTGTGGAGGGATATTTCTTCGCCTCGTTTTCAATTTAATGTTTGTACAGCCTTTTCGAATCACGGCTGAGTATGGTTTCAGTAGGGAACTGATCGAAGCTGAGGGTGATGTCTCAAGCGGCTATGTAACGAAATTAGACTATCAGTTGAGATGTGCTACAAATCTGGTGGGTACACAATTCAGCCAAAAGAAAGATCTCACCCCTGATAGGAAAATGTATGGGCATGAAACCGCCAATTATTCGTAGGGACTATACCCCTGAAACGCTACCTATGCGTAGACATGGTGATATATTTCTTTTTAGGACCCCATGAAAAGGAGACAGATTAGTTTAATCTGTTTTATCTTTAAATAGAATTGAACTTGTGGAATATTGTGATTTAACAAAAAAAAAAATCTTTAAAAGTTACGAATTTAAAAAATCAAGGTCGACCGGAACAAACTATAATAGGACATTGATATTGCACAATTTGGTCGTAAATAAAACAGAGTTGTATAGGGCCCATCTTAATCTCCGTTAGTTACGAAATATTGTTCTGGTGATTTTTTTGGTGAGACTTGTCTATTTGTAACGACTTCTCATTTGTTAAGACTTCTCATTTGAAAGACATCTCATTTGTAAAGACTTATCAGATCCCATGTTTATGTAGTCAACTGTATTAATCAGCTACTCTACGTCAAGTAGGCCTTTGGCATGCGATTGGTAATTAAACTTATGGATCCAAAACCGTTCGTGGTACACTATATCAATTAAATTTGAAAAATAAGGAACTACAAAAAAAATTGAAATTGTGTTTCATATTAATTGTTCCTTCCATAGACAACTTTTTTCCAAAACTTTCCTTCAATAAACCAACACCCAACACCTCTAAGAAGCCTAAATTCAACCTTGAACCCACTCACAAATCTTTCAAATATCCTTACTGAATCTAACTATCTCAAAATCTACTCATCTCTCACGTGAGGCACTCCGCGATGCCTCTACAAAATTTTCGAGTTGACATCTCTAATCACCAACCAAAGAAGCATGAACTCGTCCAAGCCATCGTTCGAGGACCTGTACCCTCTCTTGACCCTTCCCCGTATTCCCGACTTGGACCTTGCCTCCAAAGTTGTGATTCCCAAAATCAATTCCATCGACTCTACTGTCATTGATATTGGTATCTCGAAGTCCATCATCTCCAGTTATATAATCAAGCCTACTCCCAAGTTGATATGGTCATACGCATTAAGCCCTACTAGTATTGTCGACTGTATGGACGTGGTGGAAAGTGTTCAGAATGAGTCCAAGTCATATGCTATAGGTATAACTGATCGCAAGAAGCATAAACTCGTGTTGTTAGAAACAGGTGATAAAGTGGAAGGTAATCAAGATGGACAAAATAAAGTGAATACTAAAGAACTCAAGGTATCCCAAAAGATTCAAGGAGTCAAGTTCTTTAATGACGGTGCATTAATATTAGTTCTTTACGAAAATGGTAATATAGAATTGATTAAACAAGAAGATGACCAGTTGATAAACACCACCAAATCATTCAATCATGTCACTACTGGCATAGCTAAAGAAAAGTTAATATACTACGAATTTATCAATGACATCGAAATAAGCAATGCTATCCAAGCCGGTGGTAACAAAGAATTATTGTTATTGGTGTTTGAATCTAAAGATAGTCTCCATTACAAGTTGATTTCACTTAACTTCCAAACTAACTTATTTGAAATTAACTCCAAATCTACCCCAAAATCAAAGGGTACTTTAAAGTTTACTTACAACTCGGGTCAAATTTACCAGTTAAACACTATTGCACAAACTATTGAATCTGTTTCAATTGTGAATTTCTCATCCATCAAAAGCATCAGTATCAAATCCTTGATTGAAGGCCATGCTAACTCCCCAATCGCCTTATATGCTACTAGTCCAGAAAGATTGGTGGTTTCCATTGGAAATAAAATTCACTTAGTCAACTTCAAGTACGAGAGTTTGCTTGACACCTTTGAAACCGAAGCTTCCTCAGATAAAGCATTGGTCACTCAAATCGTATCCGTAAAGGGAAATTCTGTTAGAACTTCCAGATCCATGGTTTGTTATTTAAACTCCAATGTGAAAGAAAACAATGTTGATGTGAATGTGATCAATATCAACGTGGGTTTGAATAAGTTAAACGAATGTTTAGGCAAAAGTATTGAAAAGTATGAACAACAGGAATTCCAGGGGTTGGTGAACTTAATTGAAGATGATATTGAAACACCATTAGCACAATCGACCAGTGAATTAAAAGAAATCTTTGAAACTTTGAATGAAATCACGATCAAGGGAGACGTCAATCAATGGGAGAGAATATTAGTTCCATACTTGAAAAATGAATCTTGGGATTCAATTAAATCTGGTTTGAAAAAAACTAAGAGCAATAAAGTTTACAATTACCAAGAATTCGATATCGAAAACGATAGAACCATTGATTGTAATTTCATTCAAAAAGTTTTGGGACTTATCTTTAGCATCAATAAATCTGGTACTGTCCGTTTCAAATCTAATGAATTTATACCAGAATATACCTTGATTTATTTGTTAACCAACCCAATATTCCCAATCGAATATACCAATGGACTTTTGAAATTATTAGAAGAAACCAATCAAGATACGTGTTTGAGACAAGCAATTATCACTTGCCCCAACTTGAGTATTATGGAATTGTTGACTCAATTGTTAAATACCAAGTATGAAGATGATTTAGAAGAAGTCTCTACTGGGAAAATCTTTGAAGATTTAATCAATAGAATAATTGGTGAATTCTCAGTTAATGATATAACCAACAAGTTTAAGGAATTGATAGGAAACCAGGATAAGAATGAAGAAAATGTTATAAACTTGGATTCACTCTTAAACAAATTGTTGAAAGTGAAAAACAACAACAACAGTTGGTATTTCATTGAGTTGGTGATTGATGTTGGTGGATTATTCAACTGGTCTCTCAGCACCATTGAATCATTAAGTGGCCTTATTGATAACAAAGTATCTGCCTTGATTGATAATAGTTATAATTTAACATTGACCAACCAAGCATTATTAATCAATGCTCCCACCGATACCATCAAGAAGCCATCTAAAAAGAAGAAGTCCAAGGACATTATTTCCACTCATCATAATTCACAATTGGAATCTATCTTGACAATTAATAATAATACCTCTAATAGAAGGTTATTGGATAACCCGATCATTTCCAAAAAAATTCCTAACTACTCGATCGAGAAGTTGGTTATTTAGGCATAAATAAAAATAATAGAAGACTTGTAAACAAATATGTTGTAATTTGACATGTAAGGTTGCAAAACACTCATGGTGTAAAATTGGTAAATCATCTCGACGGCCTGCATGTAGTGCCCAACTTACCACCCCATATTAAAAATTCATCTATTTGCTAACTCGACCATGACTAGTCCAGCAGTTTCCGCCTATAGACAAGCCTTGAGGGCGACACGTCTTGCATTCCATAATGATGCGCCTGTGTTATCCGCTGCCAGAACTCAAATCAGACAAGGGTTTGAAAAACACCAAGCCTTGAGCGATCAAGCGCAAATAGCAGAAGAAATCAAGAAGTTGAATGAAATCAGTGTGTTCTTAGTGAAAAATATCGTTCAAGGTGAAAAAAGAGTGGAAAACGGAAAGGACAAGTACTTCTTGAAGTTCCATGATCAAACCGAATTGGGAGACAACGAGACCATCAAACAAGCTGGTAAACAGAACATGGGATCTTTGGCTGGTGTCAAAGTAAAGAAATGCAGTTGAACGGCTAGAATATTTGTAAATAGTAATGAGATATTGGACACTGAAATGTCCAGAATTATGAACAAGTGATGTAGGCAAAAAATGAAGCTACTATCAAAGAGTGATTTAAGGTACTTAATTTGATAATGGAGCTTACCAAGAGTACATGCTACTGCAATGAGATATGTTTTCGTTGATACGGTTTGGTGCCGTGAAGAATTTAAAGATATGTAGTAATATCTTGGTGATTTATTCAAATCTTAGGGTAATGTCTTGGGGTTAAGGTAATTGGTTTATAGTGACTGATCTTCCTCTGAACGACTACAAAATACCCACAGTAGTTAGGTGATTCCTTTAGTTCCTGATGACTAATTCATTCGAATTGACATAAAATGGGCTAATATCTTCAATTTGGTGCCTGAGTCATCGCGAAATTCATCATTCATGTCAGCACCAAACCCGGCAAAAAGAGACGTTTTAATCAGTAAAGCTCTAGCATATCTTCTCCGCCATGGAGCTGTGAAAGAGAAGCTAACGATTGATGAGCATGGTTATATCAAGATCAGTGATGTTCTTGCCCATAATCGGTTGAAAACTCATAAGGCGAGCCTTCAAGATTTAGAGCGAATCGTGGCCAACAACGATAAGAAGAGATTCAGTATACAGGGAGACTATATCTGTGCTAATCAAGGACACTCAATCAATAGTGTTTCTGACTCCAACTTGACATTATTAACTTCAGAAACGATACCAGATGAGATATATCATGGAACATATTACAACAAACTTGGTTTGATATATCTGAGTGGAGGGTTAAGTAAAATGGGAAGAAACCACATTCATTTCACCAGTAATTCGGAAAAGCTTACCAATATTTCGGGAGTACGATACAATGTCAATTGCTTAATTTACATTGATGTAAAAAAATGTATGGCCGATGGGATTGTGTTCTACAAGAGTGCCAATGATGTGGTGTTGACCAAAGGAGATTCAGAAGGCAAGGTAGGGTGGAAATATTTTGCAAGAGTAGTGGACCGAAAAACCGGTGATATCGTTGATACTGACAAGTATAGGCAAGCATAATATTCAACATTCACATTATAATTACAACAGTTGCCTAATTAATAAAGTTACACATGGTGGGGTAGGAATCCAGTTGTAGAAGGTACAGTTTTGTATTTAGCTAGAGAAATAAATCCAAACTCGCTAAAGTTAGTTAACGAGCCATAACCGTTCACCAGTATAAGCGTATATACATTAGGGTTAGGTATTTCATTTAATTAATCGTAAACCTAACAGCATAATATAGTGTAGATCGTATGATCTTTGATATAATGACCAGTGCCCTATGACCCATAACCATATTTAGGCGATGGCCAATGAACTGGTACGAACGTTCTGAGCCTGGACATAACAGAAAGCTATACCCTCGCCTTGTGGCAATTAGTACTGTACAGTCACAAATGTAGGTGACGTGAGGCAGAACAGCGCTTATTCTCGGATCAGGTCCAGACCCCTACCTAGTTAAAGTGGTAGTAAGTCCAGACTAAATCAGGCTGGAACTCTTAATCAGTAAGTTTTCGGTAATAATAGCAAACAAGGTGGTGGCTGGGTCCCCATCTTTACAAGTTGCGCAATGATCCGGGATACTAGATAAAAATCTTGGTGTAGCAACCCTGATCTTTTTTCGTATGCAACCGTTCTAGAACCAATTGTGCATCTAGATGCGTTGGGCCTTTTAAATTGTATATATTGAGACACAAGTCCTGATTTTAAATGCCAGTGATGTTTGGGGTTCTCCATGAGTTACAGAGTTCAAAGTGTACCGATATCCACCCATCTGGGTTATAGCGAGAATCAAATATGTCAGTGGTACTGTTGTGCGTGTGGTCAAAGTTACGGGTCAATAATATATAGAGATCATTCTCCTCCAGAGCCAACTTCGACTTCTGACTCTACTATTTCTCAGTCACCCCCCTCCCTTAATGACTATCTACTCCAATCCTTGAAACATTATAGCCTGATGATATATAATCATTCCCTTCCTGATAATGATGCAAATTATACTACTTATGCTCCAATACGACACAACTACTCCCAAGAAACCACCTCCAACCCATCTAACCTTAACCAAAAGATTACCTTAAAGGTACCAACCAGATTTACCTGTCATCGGTGTGATCATATGATGTGCCCTTATTGTCCCAAAGTACGAGTTAAGGACTTGGCTCATCTGTAAAGTGGCTTATGTACCCCGTCCAAAAAGGCAATAATGCATCCAATTTTCGAAGGTGGCTTCTACCAGCTTAGTGGTGTGAACGGTAACTTACTGTCTAGTTATGACTTCTAGAACATGTACTATATAGTTGCGAGCGGGGCTCGCGGAAGGTTTAATATATGATAATAATACGTTTCAGATCAGGACTTTAGCCCGGAGCCGTAAAAAATAATCCTCAGGGTCGCGAAATAAAAAAAACGCCCTTGAAAGCAAAAACAAACGACCTCGGTGAGGGTCGAACTCACGATCTTAAGATTAACAGTCTTACGCCTTAGCCAACTTGGCCACGAAGTCTTTTTGTTGAGAAACGAGTGAATTTAAGCAGTCATGTTCACACTAAGTTTGAAATTGAAATCGTTGATTTCACAAAATTGGCCTCTAATTCTCTACTCCCTTCGAAGTTCTACCTTTCTACTGGTGTGAAAGTTCATAATATACCTCATTATTCTCCAAAAATATATATTATTGAAGAACGATTTTTTTTTATATATATTTCAGATAGCGACGGTGTGGTACCATATGACATGTTAGTTCTTGTTATATAGGCACAATGGATCTTGAATAATTACGTGGTTTGATGAAATTTCACATCCTGGTATGATTAATAGTCCGCAAAAAAGAAATGCCACAATAAGTTTATCCACCAATCTAAATTTCACTGAATAAAGCTGGCGAAGAGCAATGCTTGATTTAATTTTGCAAATAAGAGGCATGTCACCAAGTAGCCCGCAATTAACTAAAATTTAAGATTGAGAAGTTCATTTCTGCCAGAAAGTATTATCGAGCAATCTAATTCTCTGGTTGAGCCTTCATCAAAATCTCCGGCTATTCGGGAAGGGCTTAAGGTCTTATCCATAGGAAATGTAAAGTAGAATAATCCATGATGCTATGTAGCCAATATTAAGCACACCCCATCCTTTTGGTTTTGAATAAAATTTCGAGATAAACGTTAAAATTTGAAAATAATGCAATATTCTCGTAATTTCAATCCGTGTTAAGGGAATATATACGACATGTCTGAGCGCCAAACAGTCTTAGAAGTATCACCAGTACAAGTTGTTTATTTGGACGTAAGCTTCAAATTTCCTCGACATTACAATTGGAATATGAGGTATTAATGCACATTCGATAATTTTGAATTGACGTAATTTCGTAAATTTCTTCTCTCAAAAGCAATGATAATTTTTGCTTAACTCCAAGTAGTTTCAGTCCATATAAAATAGACTATTGTCATAAATTGACATTTGCTGCAACACCCCATATTCTTAAAGTTAAAGTTAGTCATTTGTGCATTCTTCGATTGGTGTGATCATCAATTGCTGAATGAACACCAATGTAGAAAACACCGCACTTTAGACCCAATTAAAGAATGAAGGTAATGGAGACCAAATCTAATATTTCGGAACCGAAAAATTTGGGTTGTGGAGTCAATAATGCAGACTATCCATCGTAAATAACTGAAATAATTCGTAAATAACTGAAATAAGTCATGACAGAAGATCGGTATGAATGAAATATTCACATTATTTCCAGATAGACTATATCTAAGTAGAATCAACCAAATTACGAGACTACAGCTACTGTAACATTATACCAATCCATTAAAGCTATAACTCGTGATAACTAGACTTTTTGGGATCGTAGTTGTAGGAAGCGACAGTTCTTTGGGAGTGCTCCACGCAACCCGCGCTAATCAATTTTACGTCCACCCACACACAACCATTACACAACAATGTCAGACGCCCAAGAACCAGAAATCGATGTAGAGGACAGCACTTCTGACTCCGAATTGACTAAGGAGCAAAGAATCGAGGCTGCAAGGAAGAAGTTTGAGGAATTGAAGAAGAAAAAGAACAAGAAGAAGAAGAACAAGAAGAAGAGTACGGATGACGACACAGAAGGTACTGAGAGCAAAGATGGTACACCTGCGATAGAAGAGACCGAAACCGAAAAGGTGGATCTTGAAAACAATACCAAGCTTGAGGAGGAATTGGTAAAGCAATCCGAACCAGATCCAGAAGAAGTTCAAGAAAAGTCCAAACAAGAAGTCCAAGAAGAAGTAAATGAAGTCAAGGACATTGTTAAGGAAGAAGGGGAAGTATCCGCCGAAGCAGTCAAGGACAATTCAGAGTCTAATGCAAAGAAAGAGGAAGTGGCGAAAGAGGCAAGCAAACCTTCGTTGAATTCAGGTCTTACTGAAGCATTAAAAGATGAGCCAGTTGTCACTGAGGACTCTAAAGATAAACCATTATCGTCAGAAAGTGCAACCTTGCAAGCAGAGATTGACTCCTTGAAGGCTACTGTGGACCAGCAAGCAAATACTATCAAGAAATTGAGAGATGAAAATACTGACTTAAAATTATCAAGAATGGACTTGAATGACACCATTACTGAATTACAAGAGCAAATTAAACAACTCAAAGCAGGGTCAGGCTCATCATTACCAGGCTCCTTCTCGGTGCAAGCTCCAGAACCTCCAAAGGTAGCAACTGTAGCTAAACCTATTTACACTAGTAACGATTATGCATCGGAATCCAGACAAGATCTTACTGTTCAACAAGTCGACGATTTTAGAGAAAGATTGTTGGGTTGGAAGGGATGGCAGGTTGACATGACACACTGGCAGGGAGTTGGTCATGGTCAAAAATTGGCTATTTAAACCGTGTATATTATAAATGACTATGAAGTGGTGACGATAAAGAAATGTATAGGTGTAGACGAGAATATCTATCAATGGACGTTCACCAGGCAATCATTTTGTATTTTTTGGAACGCTTACTATGGAGACGATCCACTGATTTGTCTATGCAATTGATGATGTCTTTGGGAACTTTTTAGGAACTGATGCCCAACGTGAAATTATGTTCTTCCTATTCAAAAACAATATTTACTTTTTATTCAATGAATTTCTGTTGAACCATTGGGATTTAGTATCGAGGATTCTGGATTCAGCTCTTGGAACCGTTTTTTTATTCACATTGAAAGCTTGGACTTGAACACTGATTGGCCCCTTCTTTACTATTCCTGTTTTGGACTCTTTCAATTTACGTAACTTCTCTTCTTTCAATTTTTGACGTAATAATTTTTGACTCATTTCATCTAATTCTTTCGACTTTAAATGCTTTCCTTTCGGCTCTTTTTCTTCTAACACATCCAAGATATCATCAGGAAGAAACTCAGGTAATTCTTGTGGCTTGTTAGCCAACTTTTCGCTTTCACGGGCTTTTTTGGCCTCTTGTTGTTCCTTGAATTTTAAATCCTTTTGTCTTCTTATTTCCTTTTCTTCATCTCTCAACTTTTGCTGAGCAAGACGTTCTTGCTTCTGTTTCTCTATTATGGCTTTCTTCGATGAAGCTGTGGATTCTTCTTCAGGAGCTTCATCAGAATCGGAATCTGAATCATGCTCAGATTCCAGTTTTTCTTCCTCTTGCTTGGGATTTATTTCTTCAGCGGTGTGATATTCTATTTCGCTGATTTCAGCATCGGTAAACTTTTTTTTCGTTGGTTTCTTTGTATCCAATTTGCTTCTTGTGATGGCCATTTTGTGATGTACTGTTAGTGAGTTAGTTGATTTTGGCTCATCTCAAATTTCAGAATTCGGTAGAGACACGATCCACCAGTATTGGTTTCGAAATAAACTCTTGATAATTTACATCAACCTCTAGCTAGTCGATATGTTTATGTAACAACCATACTATTTACTCCGAATTCGTTCCATCTTGACTTGTTCAAATTATTTTTCAAATCTCCGACAAAGCCATATTTCACTAATAAATCCAAGGTACCTTTGTTAATTTCTATGCCGTCGAGGATAAGTTGATCAACTTTGAACCACATCCCTTCTTTGCGCTTGGCAATATTTGATGGGAATGCTTCAAATAAATCAATGAGTCCTATCCCTTCAATTTTTGAAAAACTTAAATCAAGATATTTTAATTTACACTTCTCAAGTCCAAATTGTTTAATATCTTTACAGAATTGTTTCATGGAGTGATTGTCAAGCTCAAGGTCATGAAGATCAAGATGAGTCAAAGCCGGTACTTCAACTAATAGTTCATATAATGACAAAATCGATCTACGACTTTCTCTGGTATGAAATGTGTCAGTTTTAAACTTCAAATAGTTGGAACCACCTATCAGAATTTGTGAAAGCGTCCTTTTTCTATTGATAATTTTCAAGAGCCGAATGAAACCTTTCGATGACAATGAGCATCCATTTATATCCAATTTAGTAAGATTGTGCAACTGGGTGAGATCATTGATGGTAAATTCATTCAAGCTGCTTGACCCTCTGTTGGAATGTTCACGAAATGTTAATTTTTCCAAGACAAACTTAGGATTGTAATTTTTTAAGAGCTGTAAAAATTCCAACAACGAAAAATTCAGGTTATTCTCGAATATGATTTTCTTTAGTTTAGGAGTTCGAAGCAAAAATTCACCTAGTTTGGGCAATTGATTATTAAAATCGAAGGAGACTAAAGAAAGTTCACTTAAATTGGTGAAAGTATTATTCATAAATACTGGATATGGATTAAATGTATCAAATTTTGGAAAGATCCCCATCAGGTCTTTCACCAATTTTGGATGATTTATTAGCACCAATGATTCTAGCGAATCATAATCGGAATATTCAGTATTTTGAAGATACTTCTTGAATCTTAGGTCATTAACGTTTACCAAATCATTGGATTTTCCACTCATCTCAGGGTATAACACCAATATGGTTAATGATTTGAGTTTTTTAAATAATTGAAAAAGAACACTTTCGTATCTTAAAGAAGAGTTGATTCCAAGTTTCAAGTGCTCCACAGTTTTCAAATTGTTAAATCTCCAACTAGACTTGCTTAATCTTGACAAGAGGAATTGAAAACTAAAATTGGGGTCAAACAATTCAAGAGAGCGAAGTGAAAATGATGGCTCCGTTATAACAGTAGTGATTATTTTGCTAAGGTGAGTCACATTTAAGGTCGATCGTAAGCGGAATGATCGTAATTCTTTCAGGTATGTTGATTGTAAGATTTTTTTGAGGAGTTGAACTGCTCGAAGAAATTCTTCCAGGGTGATTTGACGTTTGAAATTGACCTTGCTTGTGTATAATGAAGGTATTTTTGTCAAGTTGGCGTACCAAGATTTGCAGACAAGATGGCAGGAAAGTATCTGTCTAAGAGGAATATTTCTGAAGATAATTTCTATAATTTCGGTTGGGAGAAATATAAATGGATCCAACATCCGTTTTAGTTTTTTGGAATCAGTGAATGAAGACTTGGAACGTTTTAATGGGACAAGTCTAAAATGTGGCGAGTTAAAAGTGTCTGATGACAATGTGGAGGAGGAAGATGCAAGTGAAGTAGATCTAGCTGAGTTAACCTTAGAAGGTAAAGTGCTGTTTGAGGGAGGTGTAGGGGTTGATTCGGTCCTAGATAATTTTACAGTGGAAATAGTTCGATGATGGGAGTGAATATTAGTTGATTTGGCACTATCCCTAGCTTCCTTCATTTCTCTCAATTTCAGCCTTAGATTCTCTAATAGTTTAGATGGAACAGTAACCTTATGTTCCTTAATGACTCTTTCTATTGTGATAATACCCTTTTTATACCATTTGTATGCCTCTTCTTCTCTTCCAAGTAACTTTAGTACCTTTCCCACTCTTAAGTAACCTTTGCAACCAATTGGTTCTATCTTGATCAATTGATAACCATCACTTAAGGCCCGTTCAAGTTGATTTAACTTCTCATAAGTAGCAGCTCTTTGATCCAAAACTGTTCCTAGCTTCGGATGTATCACCGGTCCAATTACTGGACACTCTGTCAATTGATATACCTGTGTACGGATGGTCTTGATGGTTGATGAGGATACATTGGTGTAATGACGGATGAGATCAGTATAGAGTTTTAGAGCCTTTTCAAAGTCCTTAGACTTGAAGTAAAGAACGGCTAGCTCCAGTTTCTCCGTGGCCAACTGTTCTCCCCATTTGTCCTCCATTGGTATAGGAATTTAAGTTTATGAGACACGTTAAATAAGTACGCGATACCCCAGGATAAATCAGGAAAATACTGACACAACTATTTTTAACATCAACACAATTAAAGAAGAAGAAGAAGTCTAAATATATTCAACCAGTGATACTTTGAAAGTCTAAAGCCACAAAGTTCAACGCTACAAAGACCACAGAAAAGTCCAAAGCGCAGGTCAAATAGAGCAAATTCACTAGCCAAATCTAGTTCCGAGAGTTCCACCAATGGTGTATAAACTATTACAACTACTTCTTTTAACCTCGATTATGGGGGTATCCTCCTTCATTGGAGGATTCATTCCACTTAAGGTGCTTGTGAACTCATCCAAACTCAACTATATGTCCATCTTCAGTATGGGAATCCTCGTAGGTACATCTCTTGTACTTATCATTCCTGAGGGTGTACTGACTTTATATGGATCACTTCAACCAGAAGAGTTTGAAGACGCCTCCAGATATGTAGGGTTGTCACTTTTATCAGGATTTCTTCTCATGTATATTATGGAGGGACTCCCTGCTTTACTCAGTACTTTGAATGTGGAAGTCAAAATTGATTATAAATTGAATACTGATAAATTGACATTTTTAGACGTGTTGAAATCGATCTTGGATTCTTCCATTACTTTGGGGTTGGTCTTTCATGCTTTAATAGATGGGATCTCCTTAGGATCGGCATTTTTCACCGATAATATGTCATTTCAACTATTCTTCTTCATTGCCATCATTATTCATAAATTACCCACTGCATTCAGTTTCACTTCCATACTTTTAAGAGAAAAATATTCCACTACCATTATCTTGGTGCACCTTATATTATTTTCATTGGCATCTCCAGTTTCGGCTATCGCAACATACTTAGTTGTATCAGCTTTAGGTTCTAACAACCAATTTGTTATCGGGGTATTGTTTCTCTTTTCTGCGGGAACTTTTCTCTACGTGGTCAACCATGTTGTTTCAGGAGTATCCAGTGGACAAAAATCAGAGTATCAAGTCCCTGCCTCTACAGAAACTGAAGAATCTATTCACGACCATCGTCACTTAAAACTATCAGGAATAGAATTATTAATCTCAGTAGCTGGAATGACTATTCCTGTATTATTGAGTTTACTTGGAGGTGATTAATGTGATAGTATCACAGGAAAATTATTTATTTGATCTAGGAATACTGGTCATTGTTGTATTTATGGGACTTTATATTTACGAATTTTAATATATAGACAGCTATTGACACTTGGACAAAAATTCTAAAATTGGTCATATTGTTGAGAGCCTGCTCAACGATAGCAATGCTTAATTAATTTGGGGCTGGTGATCCTACTTCACGATCAGCTTCGTAATTTGTATCTGGAGATACTGAATCTCTCTTGAGACTCATTTTATTGAAACTGGATTGTATGGACCCTTGATCAGTCACATGTTCACTTTCAGATTCAAATTGTTCATGAGCAGAGTTATCAGTATTTTGTTTTTCCTTTTCATCGGTCTCTGATTCAATAACTTCACTGCTTGGCTTTTGATTTTCTTCTCTTGAATCACTTGGACTGATAGAAGCGTCATCATCATCTTCATCATCATCTTCATCTTCTTCAAATTTCACTGAATGACTGATCTCTTCATCATCAGAATCATGTTGTGCACTTTCAAAAGTCCAATTCCCGAAATCTTCATCATTGTCTATTGAATTTAACAAATAACTTGATGATTTTCTTTTAATGAATCCTCTTCTCAAGTCGGGTGACATATGTCCCTTTATATGCTCATTAGAAACAAATTCGCTATCCTTGAGTCTATTTAACCCGATATACGAATTTCTCGTAGAGTTATTTGTTGATAGTTTTGGTAAATTGGGTTTTTCTCGATTGACTTCATACGTTTTTTTTGAATTATCGACCGGGGATTTTGCATCCAAATATGGATTGGCTATATGGTTTGGGACTCTTCCAAATTGGTATTTCTGAAGTTTTGCTTTCAATGGAGATTTAGAGATAGATTTCGTGGTGTCACTATTGAGAAAGTTCGATGAACTCTTTGCCTTCTTGATCCTTTTCTTCCCGTGCTTGTCATGGTCCATAGAATTGGATCTAACCATTTGCTCGTCTTTAGCTTCATCATCATTATTTAAAGTTGAATCATCGGATAATGGAGTACTAGTAGGAACACCAAGTGATAAAAGCGAAGTGGTGGATTTACCTTTATGAAACTTTCTTTTGGCATGTTTATTCATGCCTTGATGAAATGAATTTGAGTGAGTGATACCAGCATTACTCTTCTTTCTTCTTAAATCCGAACTTGTGTTATATCTCTTGATCGACGGAGGTATATTCTGATTATCCGGAGTAGATGGGAAAACAGCATTATAATCATCGTTCAATACTGGTGAGCTAACTAGATTATGAAAATCTTGTTTCGTGCTACTCTTTGTATCCTCACTAGAATTTTTTTTATGCTTTGAGGCATGTTTAACAGAGGTGATTAGTCTTCCTCTTAAAACAGTGATAGCTTTATCTAAGGCAAATTCCACACCACAATAATTGTTAATTACTGTGACTTTTGGCCAAGAGGCTCGAGATCCCCTTACAATGAAATCAATTAAAAATTCCGGGCTTGGATTTTCAAAAACTTTAGTGAAATCCGATGCTCTAAAATCGGCTAAAATAGTAATGTCTCCACTATAATTCTGAGACAAAATAGATATGAGTTTGTTGGATAAGTTCTTGTAGACATCCATTTCATTAAGTATCTGAAGATAATGAATGAGTTCACAACTCACAAAATCATAAACATTGTTTAAGAAAGTCTTGAGTTTGGTATTGAGATGGTTTTCGATCTGTCCCCCTATATTTCCCACAGATACTTTAAGAATGGGTACAACATGAGGGTTTACTTGCACGGCAATAATATTGTCCACATTAAACATTTCTGATAATCTAGTAATTGGCAAATCATTATCGACAGAACCATCGACATATTTCATTGATGAATCGTTGTTCCATTCATGAATTTCGTTAGTTCTAGGGGTCTTTTCGTAAATAGAATTGGAAGGAAAAAACCCGGGGAGAGAGCAACTAGCACAAACAGCAGACCAAATTAAACAATTGGGAGCCGTTAAGTAGTTAAGTAACCGAGTCTGTTCGTGGATGGACGCAGGAGATACTGTGATGTTAAGGATTTTTCCGGTACGATTGTAAGCCTCTCTGAAGGTGAGATCACCGATAAAATCCATCATGGTATTTTTAAGACCTGACAGATCAAACAATGTCCCGTACTTAATGAGGTGACTAAGGCTCTTTAGGAGTTGCTTGAATTTTCTATGAGACCCCGAGTCTTCTTCGGAATCACTACCTTCATGGCCAAAAATGTAGAATGTCTTTTTAGTAAGTTCATGTAAAAGTTCTGGAGTTTCTTCATTTGTATGACAACATAAAATACTGGCCACAATGGACCCAGCTGAAGATCCACTAATAATACGAGGCAATAGATTGGATTCTAATAAAGTTAAAAGAACACCAATATGAAATATTCCAAACGTACTCCCACCTGAAAGAACCAAAGCGGTTCTACCAATATTTCTTCTTGTTTGAATAAGCATCCCTAATAAATAACTATCCTCCAAATTTACTCTAGGATTATTAATAAGATAATCGAGTGATACCTGACATTCATTAATATATTCTTCAATAAGTTTTTTTGTACCAACATAGGAGTGTCGATACAAATTAATATCACCCATATTTCCGAGATTTCGAATCCATTTTGTCCTGATCACATATAACAAAAGCTTGTAATCATTGGCCAATCTCGCGTTTCTCATTTCCACAAGATCATTAAAAATGAGGTCGTAGTCATAGAAATCGGATTCAGGGTTTGCCTTCCATGAATTGTTATTAAGTAGTTCATCCAACTGTAATGAGATATCATACCAGTTCTTATAACTAGTACACCTTTTTTGTTCTTCTAAAAGTGATTCAATCCGTTTTTGTTTATCATCTTTACCAGGCAACAAACGGTTTAGTATGGGGATAGATTTGAGCAGAGGCAACAGTAATGAAGCTACCGAAGGATGGGGGTCGAGTGGTTTGTTCTTCAAAGCTTCATATTGTTGAATGATAATCTCGAGGATCTCAGTATGAGAGAATCGGGTGTGACTGCTCATCGGTGGAGATGAGAGATTTGAACTGGCTTAACTTAAACTGGTTCAAATGTAGCAGCCTCATTGGCATGTGAATTAGCGCGGGGAATTCCCTACGTCACAACCTGGTTAGTTAGCCTGGTCCAGCCGGGCACGCGCACGCCCTCATCAGTCACAGCTTGACACTTTTCACGATGACTTTACTTCAGTATCCATTGTGCAGTTCTTTTACTTACAAAGGCAGTACACAACGTGCCACAAATCTGTGGCCTCAGCATTTCGGCATTCAAAAAAACCTTCTCGTTCCAAAAACCATCGTGTTGAACATCCCTTGGCTCAACTGATAAAGCCGTCTTACTTTCCATCGGAATCACATCGTTGTAAATATTTCTCCAAGTTAGTTGAACACAACCAAAGCACCTCCGCCATGTTCACAATCACAACCGTCTCCCATAAAACAGACGATATCCGTCATCCTCTTATCATGTTAACTAATCGTGAAGGGTCCAAATACTTAATTGGAAAGATTCCTGAAGGTACTCAAAGAATGCTCAATAGTAGCAAAATTAGGTTGGGAAATTTAAAAAGCGTCTTTTTGACAGGAACCATTAGTTCTTGGTCGGATATCGGTGGATTACCCGGATTCTTTTTGACCTTAAGTGATAGTACCAAAAAGAGCATTGATGTATTTACTAATTCCAGTAAAATCCTTTCATATGTCGTGGCTTCTTGGAGAGGCTTTGTATTTCGAAAAGGGGTGGCTATCAATATTCATGATACCCAAGAAAGTGGAATCATAGGTGATAATAATCTTACAGTTAAACCTATATTAATTTCAAGAGAAATCGTTGATGAATATGATATTTCTCTTTCTGATAAATTATCCAACGGTATCAAAAAAATCACCTCATTAATGTTTCCTTTAGATACTTCCAAAGTTAATGATAGAGATCCAGAATCATATAGATCTGATCCCACAGAAACAGAAATTCATACTCATACTTTATTACCATCCCCAAACTTAATAGAACCCCCCAAAAACCAAAAATCAATCAATTATCTCATCAGAATTTTACCAAGTAGAGGTAAGTTCAATGCTCAAAAAGCAAAGGAGTTGGGCCTTGCACCCGGAATAAATTATAGAAAATTGAGTCAAGGAATCTCCGTTACCAACGACGAAGGCCAAGTAATAACTCCAGACCAAGTTTTAGAACCCTCAAAACCATTTCCAAAAGTATTAATTCTTGATATTCCTAATAATCACTACCTAGAGCCTACCATAAATTCCCCTGAATGGTTCATTAAAGATGAAGACAGAGGTGATGAAGACATAAAATTAGTTTATCACTTCTTGGGCGATGAGATCGATTTTGAAAGCACTGCCTATAAAGCATTCATGAGTAGATTTCCTCCTGATTGTAAGCATGTTATCAGTCACTCGAAGGTCGCCAACAACACGTTAAATTTCAAGCATGTGGCTATTCATACATTGAAGTTGAAGAGTATGGTTAAAGAACGTTTCAATTTACCCCATTTCGAAGCTTATCAACCATTGGCAAATGAAGGTGAAACTCGTTACAAGTTGCAGCTGGCACAAGTTTTCCTGGTAGGAAACTCCGATATTAAAATTGATGAATCTGCTGTTTCGTTAGACACTTGGTCGTCTTTATACGATTCTGAAATCGAACCATTGGAATTAGGTTTCAGCAAATCATCTACTCTCAGTGAAGATTTGATTCCTTTGGAAATGGACTCTTCCATATCACTTAAGGACCAAGTTCAAGTCGTTACTTTAGGGACTGGTTCAGCTATTCCATCTTTGCATAGAAATGTCATCTCATCTTTAGTTAGAATTCCCCACAGGGAAGACGGACAGGTCACAACTAGATCCATTTTATTGGATGGAGGTGAGAACACTTTAGGAACCATTCTTAGACATTTCGATAAAAGCCAGCTTCCTCAGGTTTTCGAAGAATTGAAAATGATTCATTTAAGTCATTTACATGCGGACCATCACTTAGGAATTGTATCATTGATTAATACATGGTTTGAATATAACCAAAACTCAAATAAACTTTACTTGGTCGTTCCATGGCAATATGATACGTTTATCAAAGAGTGGTACAAGTTTGAAAAGGGTTTCAACTCATATGTCGATATGGATAGGTTGACTTATATTAGTTGTGAAGAATTCATTAGGGACAGAAATTCCGAATACCAACAATTGAGTTTGGACGAGTTTGAAGCTAGATACGATTGTCAAGATCTTGGTAGAGTTCTTCCCAAGAAGCCAATACAACCTAGAAACAATGAACTTATACAACAAATGTACCAAGATATTCGTATCAATTCTATCAAGACTGTTAGAGCACTTCATTGTGCTTGGGCATACTCCATCACCATCAACTTTGAAATTGATGAAGCAGATACTTTCCAACTCTCATACTCCGGAGACACTAGACCTAACCCAAGATTCGTGGATATAGGTTACGGAAGTGATTTGTTGATTCATGAATCTACACTTGATAATGAGTTGATTGAAGAGGCCTTGGCTAAAAAACATTCTACTATGATTGAAGCAGTTGCTATGTCAAGATATATGAATTGTCCAAAGGTCATTCTTACTCATTTTAGTACAAGATATTCCATTAAAAATGACATTTCCACTGATCCTGAAAGATTAACTAAATTGGCTAATGAACTCCATACTTATATGATCAAATACCTGTCAAATTCCATTTTCAACCTTGAACAATCTGAAAGACCAATCAAAGAATATGGAGATTTGGAGATTTGTTTTGCTTTTGATGCCATGAATGTTCAATATAGCCAGATTGATTTTCAAAAAGCTCACAAGGATGTGATAGGAAAAGTGTTTGTCGGTGAAGATGAGGAAGATGAAAAGAATGTTAAGAGGGCCCAAGAAAAGAGAGAAGCCAAACGGTTGGAAAGATTAAATAGAGGTATAAAGAGAAGAATCCCATAGCTAACATGTATATAGAAATGGATTCAATAAACTTATAAATAGGATAATACCATAATAATATACCCTAGCAGTCAGTACAATTTTATCATTATAATCATGGTACACCTAAAAGTAAAATTTGAAGTGAAATTCGAGATTTATCTCAAATTTATTCTTTCGTAACCAAAACAGACATCACAGGGCTCTTGAATGATTTTCCAGCTAGAATGGCTCAAGTCTTCAATTGAGGACCACCTATCTAAACTGCCACACTTCACCAATCCAGTGATCAGCAAGAACTTTACCAAATCATTAAATTTGACTCCCATCCTCAGAATCAACCATTTCATCAAGACTACTAGCACCAATGGAATCACAGCTACACTTTCAGATTTGACCCATAAGGTGTTTGCGATATTTCCTTTCAAACCCACCATAGTAAACTACGAGAACTCATATCATGAAAGAATCACCTTTCATACGCAAAACTGTCACATCCTACTCAAGAAGGCCAATCTAAGATTCATCACCAGAAAACAAGCTTATGAAGACTTTGACTTATCGGTTGATCTCGACATTGTAGTACTAGAGGTACTTGATTTGGAGATCTTTCTGAGGGATCAACAACCTCTTACTTCCATGGAAGAGAGGGCTTTGAAATATGTCTATGATGAACCGGAGTATAGAAATCGTTTAAAAGACAGATATTTAGAGGAGGACCACTTAGGAACATTGGATATGGACTTGTTGGATGGATTGGACCATGTATGACATTTTCACTTTGATAACGGTACACCTCGTCTCCCAAATGGGGCGATTTCAAGATCTTCCCTCTGGATATCCTCCGGATGGATCTACAGACACACACTGATTTTTCTAGGGGGTATTACCACATTTGTCAACGGGAACACATCACATTTGCTGATCAAAATAAATGTTACCCATCACAAACTGAGCATTATATAAGAATGAAGGAAACTTTAAATCGAGTATGTCACATTTCATCAACGAAGTAACAGTTCTGGATACAGATTTATCTACGAGATCCAGTGACAGGGTCTTGACTGCCGAAGAAAGTCTCAATCAGTTTAAAGAACCCGATTATCAAACTGGACCGAGTACTAGAGTCACTACTGCAGGCGGGTTATCTCTAGGTAACCTAGAATCCAATAGGCTATCAGCAAATATCCTTTCGTGGACAGAAGCCAAACATTGGGAATTTAAAACCAGTCCTGAAGAATTGGAATACCTCAATGGCTTGCGAAAAATCGTTGACGATACACAAGCTTCAACATCCATATCATATGACGCATTAAACCAATATCTGGATAAATTAGATGCCTACGAAAGTCAGTTGGATCAATACCAGGAAAACTTGGAGATCCAACGGCAACATTTGGTGGTCAAGACTAATTATTTGAATAAATACCAACGGATGTTGGCACTTCGAGAGAAGGAGTTGGAGCAATTGGTTAGGCGTATGCGAGTAACAGAAGCGGCGCTAGACTTGAGGTCAATAGTTGTTGAGCGTGAATACTCTACTAGTCATGAGAAAATCAGGAAAGGTAGTATTCTACAATTTATTACTTCGGTAAAAGAGGCCATTTCAAAGTATAGAGGGTATGACATTGTCGAAAATCGTCTGAGTGAGGAAGGCTATCGGGTGGATTCTATAGAGAGAATCATTAAGCAATTAGAGCTCGATGAAAGAGTTGGCCGATCGCATACCAGCCCCAAATCTGAATTATTTCTTAAAAGATAGGAATATATAGTTTAATTATGACCACTAAAACTTCTAACCGAGTAGTCCCTGATATGGTGAGTTAAATAGACTAAATTTTGAAAATTTTGAAGAGACTAATATTGAGATATTGATTACCTTCAATTTCAGAATGTTAGTAGTGACAAATCTGGTGGAGCTCGAAGTCGAATCTCAAAGGGCATCCACATGGGCACACATGGGCACTTGCTTAGACGTAGCCCCAAAGATCAGTTCATCTGCTGTTCAGGATTCTCACTTGTAGAGCTCAATTCTCAAAAAAATCAGCACTAAATTTGCAGCCATTGGTTCTCAAACCCTCCATCTGTCTCTAAATGTTACCCACCTCCGCCCAACTTTCCAGGAAACTAGACGCTCTTGCCAATGAGGCCATCGGGATCAATGACGGGGCAGAGTCCATAAACTCCGATCCTGAGGCTCAAAGATCGCCTTCTATCACTGAGACTGGTCCTCTCTTACCTTGTCACAGAGTTCCCACTCGAGTTCCCACTTCACCCAGCCCAACCATTTGGCAAAACCTACTCTGCTCGTGCCGTTCTTCTGTTGGGTCAATTGCAGAAAACATAACCTTCAAACAAGCGCTAGTGGTATGGGGTGCCTTGAGCGCCAGTGGCACATTGATACTTTATTTGACAGGACATATGCAGCTTCTTGATCAGTATTTAAAGATCGTCTTGTGTCTTGTTATTGGCAGTCAACTGGGACTATGCTTACCATAACTTTTGACAATTTTGCTATTACCTTCCATGATGATACCTCGCTTGGGCTACAATATTATATTATCGGTTTTTAGTTGGATTTGCTAGCACCCTAGCAACTATATACAATCACTCCCTTCTATCCTTAACCTTCATCTTATTAACATGTTTGTGTTTTCTGGTCTTGGCGAACTTCTTGATACCCCACATGGACTGAGAAACCTTGTTGGACTTAGACTTACCTCTACCACCACCATGAGGATGGTCAAAAGCATTCATGGCAACACCTCTAACCATTGGTCTTCTACCTCTGTGACGACTTCTACCAGCCTTACCCCAAGAAATCGATTTGAATTCTTTATTGGAAACAACTCCCAAGGATGCATGACAGTCCAAATTGACATATCTATGTTCACCAGAACTCAACTTTACAATAGCTTTATTCTTATCAGTGTGCTTGGAGAGTAATCTTCCGAAAGTACCTGCAGCCTTCACAAGTTGACCTCTTCCTCCAGCATGCAATCCGATGTTGTGAATAATGGAACCAACAGGAATCATATGTAATGGCAAACAATTACCTCTTTGCATGATTCTAGAAGTCAATAAGGCATCATCGATTTCTCCGTTGTTGGTCTCCTTCATTTCTTGGATGAAATCTTGTGGTAATCCAGAACGGAATGATTCAACCACATCACCTGCTCTCAAACCAGATGCTGCTAATATGTATGACAAGTTCCCGGTTTCATTATGCTTGATCAAGGCAATGTGGCCTGATCTATTTGGATCATATTCAATTCTGAGTACAGTTTGCTTTCCTGGTACAAGTCTGTGACTATCCACCAATCTGACTCTTTGCTTATGACCTCCACCTCTACCTCTAATGGTAATCTTACCAGTGTTATTTCTACCTGCTGTCTTCTTCTTGGGTACTGTCAATTGTTTGATAGGACCTCCTTTGTGCAAATGTTCATGAACTGGTTTTTTGAAATGAGTGGAACCTGGTTGTAAATGACCGTTGGCATAACTCTTAATTTCAACATTACCCATGGCTAATTTCCGTTGTCTTTTGTATGCTTCTTCCTTAAGTTCCAAGTCAGTGGCACTGGAATTTCCAGCACCAGTGCTTTGCATCCGCACCAAGCTTGGAACCACGCTTGGGAACCCACCCCGGAACTTTCCAAGTGGGTTAACCAAACTTCTAGTCCACATCATTAATCGTTTGTATGGTAGTTGGATCTACTGAAAAATCTTCGATACAGGTTGAGTGGACCCATACTTACGCGTACGCACTCATAGCACAGTAATCGTCAGTACTAACCGCCAACCAATAGAATTTGTTCCTGGTGCGTGCGAACAACGGGCAACTTCTAACAAAATTCGTTTACCATCCATCTAACCAAGGTACTTTGATCAAAATGCTCCGTACATTCACCCGTTCCTTGTCCAGTGCCAAGCCACCAATCCAATTGTTCGGTATTGATGGTACTTACGCCAGTGCCTTATACTCCGCTTCTGTTCAAGAATCCTCCATTGAACAATCTTACCAAGCATTAACCAAGATCAACTCTTTACTCGAAAATGATGTCAAAGTCAAGGAAATCTTGGTGAACCCAGTTTTGAGTAAGGATGACAGACAAATTGCTATCAAGACTATTGCACAAAACTTGAAGTTGGACAAGACTGTCACCAACTTCTTGGGAGTTTTAGCTGAAAACAACCGTTTGTCTAACTTTGGTCACATCTACGAAAAGTTTGCCTTATTGAACGATGCTCACAAGGGTGTTGTTGAAGCCAAGGTTACTTCCTCCAAGCCATTGGACTCCAAGATCTTGAAAAGATTGCAAACCTCCATCGGTAAGTCCTCTTTCGTTGGTGAAGGTAAGACCTTGAAATTGTCTAACTCTGTTAACCCAGATATCTTAGGTGGTTTGATCGTTGAAGTTGGTGATAGAACTGTTGACTTGTCCATCTCTGCCAAGGTTGCCAAGTTGAACCAAACTTTGAACGAAGCATTATAAGTGTATAGAAGTACATGAAGTTAAGTAGTCTACGTAGACGAATAAAATACAAATGAGATCAACTGAACAGAATGGAAGTGTAGATCAATAAACATTGAAGTTTTTCATCAATGTTTATTGAAATACTAAAAAAAATCCACTGAGCTTTTGCATGGAGCTTATTTTGCAATTGATATTGATGTTGTAAGCGTTATATTGGATTGTTATCCATACTTCTTCATCATCTAGTAATGTTAAGGTATCACTTTCGGTCTTTCAAATACTTCAACAATTTATCTTAATCCGTAGGTTCCGTGTAAAGACCATCGATGAAAGCATGCACGAATTTAAATAAAATTGACCTTGCCTAAGCTTACTTTAACAAACTATCTACTAAAACAGACGAAAGCATTTGAACCATCGTCCTTACTGTGAGATGATCCCATTTTTTTATTTATAGTGGTCTGGACTTGTAACCTATCGTGTTGCGCGACTATAGTCTCAAATAGGAGGCTCAGTTACACCGGCCATTTGCAATCGTTGAGTACGATTTTCACCCATATGGCCCAATCGAATATTTACGTTCTCTCTTCAATAGTTCCATAAATTTCTCGGTACTTTGCAACCTTGTTGGAATTTTCACCACATCCTCACCCTATTTTATTGATCGCGTGCAGTCGACTTATTGATACAACAAGATGCTACGTTCGTTAGCTCATCCCATCACTTTGGTGGCCGTTCTCCTCAATATCTTTGTTTATTTCTACCCAGACATCCTCAACTCCTCCTCAAAATGTAACTGGCACAAGTTTAATGACGAACGCCTCTACTCCACGGTTCCGTTCATTAACAACCTCCCCGAAGCCATTGCAGAAAAAGTCCTCCTTAACTTCCCTAGTTTCATTGACAAGTCCAACCTTACCACCCCTTCTGTAAAAGGACCCAACGGCATTAAAGATATCCATATGCTCACGTTTGGAGACCCTCAAATCAACGGAAATTGGGCTCTGACAAAGTATATCAAGAGATTGGACAATTATGGGAACGACTACTATTTAGGTCATATTTACAAAACCATGAAAGACAGACTCTCGCCAAGTCACGTTGCAGTGATGGGGGATCTCTTTTCGTCACAATGGATTTATGATCTGGAGTTCTACAACAGAACGAATAGATTTGTGGAAAGGTTGTTTCCTAGACCTTTGGAATATAAGAGAAATGTCAAGGAAACTCACGCCAAACATAAAGATTATGACTGGAACGCCTGGATGCGTCAAGAGTTGGATTTAGATCCACAAGAAAGATTCGACTCCAGAACATACTCAGATTTGTACGATTGGTACTTTCAAGATAATAAGTATCCCAATTATGAAAACCCATTGTTTATCAATCTTACCGGTAATCACGATATTGGATACAGTGGTGATGCTACTTGGCAACATATGGCCCGTTTCCATCATTTATTCGGCCAAAATAACTATGTGATCAATTATAACCAAGGCACTCCTGAAGAATGGAGATTGGTAGTGTTGGACTCTATGAGTTTGGAGGGCCCTGCGTTACAAGAAGAGTTTGTGACATACACCTGGTCATTTTTGGAGCATTTGAATATTTCCAATGCACAATTTAAAGGTGCCACCGTGTTGTTGACTCATATTCCCTTCTACAAAAGAGAAGGTTTATGTGCTGACGGGCCAGAACATAGATACTACGAAAATTATGAAAAAGAACCATACAAAAATGGTAAATTAAGATCTCAAAATCACTTGGCATACGATGTCAGTCAAAAAGTTCTCAATATCGTGTTTCCAAATAAGGACCAAAATGGTATCATTCTCACTGGTCACGATCATGTTGGGTGTGATGACTGGTACAACTATATTGATGGAGAATGGATTGCCTCAAAAGAGAAAAATAACAGCGAAAGAGAACCAATCAGAGAAATTGTGGTTAGAGCTATGATGGGTGATTTTGATGGTCAAACCGGAATCCTTACTGGTCATTTCGCGAACAAATGGGCATTTGAGTTCAGCTATTGCTCGTTTGCCGTTCAACACTGGTGGTGGGCCAGTAAGATATCCATCTTAGTAGCATTATTCTTACAATCCTGGAAATGGTTGAGCTGAACGCTTACAATTATGACTAACTTCATACTACGGTTATTTAAAGATCATCGCTATACTAAATTGTCTGAACATATTGCAATTGAATCGCTGGCAACTCACATTGATTATGCACTTCTAAATAAATTTTAACAAGCTACCTTGTAGAAGATGGTACTAAGTACTTTCGTTTTTAATAAAATTTTCAATATCCTCTTTAGCTGAATTGACACTGACTTCAGGACTGATTTGAATTTTTTTAACTTTTAAAACCCCATCGACAAAGATCCAATGAGATCTCTTAACACCAGTTGGTGACTTTTTGGCTCCCAAAACGCCAATTAGTTTTCTAGAAGGGTCAGATAACAAAGGATATTCCAAATTTTGCTTGGTGACAAAGTTCTTTTGACTCTTTGGTTGATCAGCACTAAGACCGAACACCGTAGTATTGGCTCCCTTCAAGTACTCATAATTGGCCTGAAACCCGCAGACTTGACGAGTACAACCGGGAGTGGAAGCTTTTGGATAAGCAAAGATGACCAAAAACTTGTTTTTCTTTGAAGCTTCAACAAGAGACACCTCATTCTCTTCCTCATCTAGAAGGGTGAGGTCAGGAATGGGGTCACCCACTTCAATTTCCTTTGCTTTGGGTTCAGCTTCTTCCTCTTTCACGGATTCATCTTCTTTCGCCTTTTCATCTTCCTTTACCGGTTCATTTTCCTTGCTTTCTTCTTTTTCAACTTTTGACTCCAAGTGCTCTGATTTTTCAGAATTTTCCTCGGGGTTTTCGGCCTTGGGCTTGGCTTCCTTCTTTGGAGTAGCCTTGGCCTTCTTTTTAGGAGGTTCGGATTCGGTGATAGGCTTGGAAGCGACTCTGGCTGAGCGACGTAATTCGGGCATTGAGTAAATTGGTGGGAATTTAATGCCGATAATCCCCACATTAACAAGGCTTCGGCATCACGTGTGAACACGACCACTGAGGTGGCTGCGAAAAAGGCGGCAGCAACTTACCCCTTGCAAGAGGAGGGCTCGTTTCCATAAATCATCGTAGTGGAGCGTGGGGATTTCGAATACATTTGTTAAATGTGATGTTTGTTGGGCTCTTCTGGTGGGTGGTGTCTTCCCCTCGTGTGTAGCGCAAATTATGGTGATGAAAATGGCGCGAGAACGATGAACTCTCAGATGGTCTCAGAGGTGATAATCAAAGGTGATAATCGGAGAGCACGAGTAGTCCCAGTGTTTCTGGCCAATTTGGGTGAGTGATTACTGTGAAATTCCGGAAACATGGGCTGTACCGGAAAAGACACCTTTCAAGACACCTTTCAAGACTATGATTCGCTATGAAGTTATCTCACACAAGCATGTCACGGTGGGCCAAAACCATGGTCGGTGAAGACCACACCGGTTCTTTCTACGCTGATAGATGTGATCAAGGAACTTGGTTAGCCCCCAAGAACTTTAGTTAGCCTCGATACCGAACATCTTCAGAACTAGCCCATTTGTGGTGAGCTGCCAGCTCGTTTGGAACAGATATGAGAATTTGAAATTTTCGAGATTTTTGAACTTTTTGAGATTTTGAGATTTTTGAGATTTTTACAATTATCCTGGAAATCAAGTACGCAATCACTACAATCACTGCAATATGAGAATCAAGCTAGATAGAAACCCCAATTTACACCATACACACTATACTGACCAAGATGAACACCTTTGTAGTGAATGCCGTATTTTAGTAGTTACCATTTTAGTAGTTACCATTTAAGTAGTTACCATTTTTGTAATATTTGCCCTTTTGTAGTCTTTTTTTGTATTTGCCGTTTTTGTATTTGCCTTTTTTTGAGTGGTTCCCATTTTTGTATATGCCTTTTTTGTAGTAGTACCATTTTTGTATTTGCCTTTTTTGTAGTATCACATTCAAAAAAGACCGTAACTTGCCACCATCACAAAGGTAACCGGCAGTATGTGATTTTATTCTCTTTAATGTCATAACCTTTCGAAATCACAGATCTGATTGCTTCAAGATCGAATTTGTGTAACTTGGCCAAAAACAAGATTTGGAAATATTTCAACTCACATCCTTCACAATGTAACCATCGGCACCACTCAGATCCTGTCTCTAGTAAAATTCACCTTTTAATCTAATTTAATGTTATCTTCTCTGATCACCTCACGTGACAAAAAATTCTCACCATAACTAACAACAGAACCACTTAACTGTCCTATCAACAGGATTCGCTTCATCAATCGTCCGGCCAACAGTCCCTTGTATCATGACGGATGACTCACACACTCCACTGTCAACAACCCCACTCAAGCTAGTGGATGACAGTCCTTCCGAAACCGAACAGTTTGCCATTGATGATATAGTGATAGGGTGCAAGGTGTATGTTTCTAAGGATGGGCAGTATAGACTTGCGGAGATCCTTCAGCAGCATATGAAGAAGCAGAAGAAAGTTTATTATGTGCATTACCGAGAGTATAATAAGAGATTGGATGAGTGGATAGGCACTGATAGAATTGATTTAAAACGTCCCATGATCTTACCTGAAGTAAAGGTGGAGAAAGAAGAGAAGAAAGAAACTAAACTGAAGAAGAAATCCAAGAACAAGAACTCCAAAAGTCAAAAATCTTCAGAGACTGCAACACCCGTCCCAGATGATGGAGGAAATGAAGAGGTTATGGATTTGGATAACTTAAATGTTCAAGGTTTAAAAAGACCTGGAGAAGAGGTGAATAGAGAGGATGAAATCAAAAAGTTAAGAACTAGTGGATCTATGATTCAAAACCATTCTGAAGTAGCTAGAGTCAGAAACTTGTCTTCTATTATACTTGGAGAACATATCATTGAGCCATGGTATTTCTCACCTTACCCCATTGAGCTCACCGAAGAAGACGAAATTTACATCTGTGATTTCACATTATCTTATTTTGGTTCTCGCAAACAATTCGAAAGATTCAGATCAAAATGCTCCATGAAACATCCTCCGGGAAATGAAATTTATAGAGACTCCAAGGTTAGTTTCTGGGAAATTGATGGTAGAAAACAGCGGACCTGGTGCAGAAACCTTTGTCTTTTATCGAAATTGTTCTTGGATCATAAAACATTATACTATGATGTGGATCCATTTTTATTCTATATTATGACTATCAGATCAGAACAGGGTCACCATGTGGTGGGATACTTTTCCAAAGAAAAAGAGAGTGCCGATGGTTACAACGTTGCTTGTATTTTAACTTTGCCGTGTTATCAAAAACAAGGGTTTGGTAAATTATTGATTCAATTTTCGTATATGCTCTCACATGTGGAAGGCAAAGTTGGTTCACCAGAAAAACCATTATCTGATTTGGGGTTATTATCTTATAGAGCCTATTGGACCGATACATTGGTTAAATTATTGGTGGAAAGAAATAACCCACAATTGTACAGAAAGAACAATCCAAGAATTGAAGAAGATGAAGACGACGGCTCAGTCACTCCTAAACTACCAAGCTCAAGTGAAATTACCATTGAAGAGATTTCTCAACTCACGTGTATGACTACAACCGATATTCTTCATACTTTATCTACGTTACAGATTTTAAGATACTATAAAGGTCAACATATTGTGGTTGTTACTGATCAGATCATGACTATGTATGACAAACTAATCAAAAAAGTGAAGGAAAAGAAAAAGCACGAATTAGAGCCTTCTAAATTGAATTGGACTCCCCCATTGTTCACTGCAAACCAATTGAGATTCGGTTGGTGATTTCCCGTTTCAGCCAATAATGGCGATTAATGATTAATGACGTGTATAATATAGCTTTCTATAAGCTACAATAAGTATATAATACATACCCTAAAGGTTTTAATGTACAGTAATTTGAAGTTGATGTAAAACAGCATAGATGCATCGATTTTTGCAACCAGTGTTTAACATATCTGGATCTGTATAAGATTAACTTCTTTTATCAATTCATTCCCCAAATCTTCACACTCTTATCTCCCTCACAACTAATTAATCTCAATCCCAGCTTATCGAAAGTACTGGCATAAATGGGTGATTCATTAGAACCCGCTAATGGACTTGAAGTTTCTTCTTGGACAAGTTCTCCACTTACATAGTCATAAAACTCCATTCTTCCATCGTCATAACCAGCAAATAAATGGTTATTCACGGGGTTGATAGCCATGGAATTAATAATCTTACTGTTGTCAGGAGTTCCAAACTCATTCAATAGCTCACCCGCGGGCAAAAGCCATTGTTTGATATGTCCATCCGAGTCTCCCGATGCCATGGTTAATTCTTGAGGATGCATAACCAACAGCCTTATACTTTTAGTGTGATGAGTTAAAGTGACAGAAGTATTTTGTTTTCTCAAATCCCACAACCGTATAGTCGAGTCCATGGAGCTTGTCACAACTTGGGGATCACCTAGTTGAGTTTGAATTGAAGTGATATCACCTCTATGACCGGTCAATACCATAATTTGATCTCTGGAACGTACATCCCAAACCCTAACCACAGCATCCTTACCTCCAGTAAATAGCAAATCCAATTCTGGATGAAGATCCATAGCATATATGCCTCCCACATGTCCGTGGTAGTTTCTAATCTGGCAGCCGGAGTCAGAATCGGTTTTTTCTAAATCCCAGCATCGTACTGTTTTATCTTCAGAGCCAGAAAACAAATATGGATATTTAGAAGAAACAGCCAAAGCTCGTACTCCCATGATATGTCCTGTAATAGTAGCTTTCAAAGCCAGTGTGGCCAAGTCCCATATTTTGATAGTGGAATCGGACGAGCCCGTCACAAACCATTTATTGGTGACAGGGTCTACGGTAACTGCTCGTACCCAACCCTGATGTGCTCCTGCAATCACACGAAGGGGTTTCCAAGGCTGATCCACATGATGAAAAGTATCCAACTCTCTATTCTCTTCTACCACCTCTTCGGGTTGCCCAATGTCTTCCTCTTCGCTCTCATCTTCTACCTCATCGATAACCGTCTGGCCATTCGTCCTTCCAAGATGATCCAACTTGACGCTGTTGTACATGGCTTCACTTATAGTGTCTGAAGGGGCTTCGGAATCATCCAGGCTGAATAGCCCTTCTCGTCCGTATACCTCTTTGAAAGAAAGCATAGTATTCGCAGATAAATCTATAACGAGGATCTGAGATTATATATATCCATCATTGTTGATAGACATACACCAGAACAGTAAAGTGCCATAGCATGATGGAACTTATACGTCAGTTATACTCAATCATCACTTCTTCCTCGAGTACTCTCAAAACCGTTCTGATAATTCCTGGAGATAAAATAGAGATAGTGTCAGTCAAGGATGATCGAAATCTTGAGATTGGGGTCAACAAAAAGACATACTTGGGGTTGTTCAAACAGTGTCATGATTACTGGCATAATCAAGACTCAAGAACGGCGAGCTGGGACACATATTATATGACGTTGGGATATTTGATAACCACCAATGAGAATACCACCATAATTGCATTACACGATAAAGTTACTCGAGAATTGTATAAGATTCATGGAGACGAATTTTTACTCAAAGAGATTGACATGATCAGTTCATATCTTGCCAGCAGATTGAAGCGGATCAATAAGAGTTCGTCATTGTGGCATTTAATGAAAAAATACACCATAATAGCTATGAACAAATTTCCAGATTTTTTGGACACCATAATAGCCAGAGCGTGGAATAGCTGTGAATTACATTTTGCTAATTATTATGCTTCCAACTATTTAAGATGGTGTTTTGAGGTGCAAATCCTAGGAAAATCATCATTGAGCCAACTTACCAGTCTATGCCATCAAAACTTGAGGAATGTCTCATTATGGAGCTTACAATACAATGCATTCATAACGTTAGGTGGTACGGCCTCTGAGTACAGTTTGAGTGATTATAAAAGAATAGAAAATCAGTTAATAGATTGGAATATCGAAATTGAGGTACAACCACATCAGAAACTGGATTTACAAGCAGTAATTACAGAAATCGACAGGCAATTTGAGTGGCTATTACGGGTTGAGTGTCCCCAAAAGACCCCATACGTACTGTTAATTAATGCGAAATTATGTTTGAAAGAAACCACTGAAGCCAATTTGGAAAAGGTGAAAAGCAAAATTAAGCTGGAGACAGATCATAAGGACGGTACCAGCGGTGATGTTGTGGCGAAAAGACAAGAGTTTGTTGAGATATTAAAGCAATTAGTTAGAAAATGAATGAGTTATGACAAGATAAATCTCTATTTGATTTTTAATGAGATAAAGATCTATACCACTTTAACTGTAGAATGAATCCATAAACTCCTAATGAAATAACACTTTGGTATGTGTAAAGAATATTCACCTTCAACTTTCTGGGTTGCAATTCGGTTTATCGCAAGCCTCAGATTTCGCACTGTCTCACACTATCATATTAAGTACTGATTTTAGTAATCTCATGGTTCAATCATGTTGAAGATTCGTCAGTTACAGAAGAAGAAACAGGAAGAAGCCGAGGCACTAGCAAAAGCCGGTTCCTCCACCCTTCCTGGAGAACCTCAGCTTGGAAAATCCGATTCCACCGCCAAAGTCACCCCTGCCCAGATCAGACTCCAAAAAGATATCACCGAGCTTGACCTTCCTAAGACCATCTCGATCACCTTTCCAGATCCTAATGACTTCTTTGACTTCTTGCTCCAGATCTCTCCCCAACAAGGTTACTATAAAGGAGGTAAGTTCAGATTCAAGATCGAAATTAGCAACAACTTTCCAATGGAACCTCCCAAGATCAAGTGTCTTAATAAGATCTATCATCCTAACATCGATGCAGCAGGAAATATTTGCCTCAATATCTTACGAGAAGACTGGTCACCAGTGTTGAACTTGAACTCGGTGTTGATTGGCTTGAACTTTTTGTTTTTGGAGCCCAACCCCAATGATCCATTGAACAAAGAAGCTGCTAATGTGTTGGTGAGAGAAAAGGAACAATTCCGTAGAAATGTGTCTATGGCCATGAGAGGTGGTTACGTTGAGGGTGATTATTATGATAATGTGTTGTAAGACTGAGCTTAAACTCGATCCTATGATGGTTCATCACAGTCAAACAAAAGCATGAAATCTGGTTTTAAAAGCCACAAGCATCATGGCAGTATGACTGCTACTCGCATAGTCTATTAATAAATATATTGAAAGTACTGGTATTACTTCTTGAAAAGGTGTAGCCTATTTCTTCTCTAAAATTTATTACCTATGTTACACCGTATTATCCAACATTGCCAATAGTACGCATAATGATCGTTGATTACCCCCAGAATCTCATCGAATTATCGGCACCTCCACTTACGAATAAACATCTCATTTTCTGCTCGATACCTTTCATTATTTTAGCTTGAATGTCTTCTTCATTTTCATCATTACCCACTTCTAATTTATCCATCTTAAAGCTTGCGAATTCTAAATCATTGATAAATCCATCATGTCCACTTAAGGTTCTTATACACCTTACTTTACCACCCACATTGAGACTTTCAAGATCCCAGATTTTGATGGTTTTATCGTCTCCTCCACTGAATATAAATCTACCATTTGGATGTACAGTAATTCCTTTAACCCAAGATTGATGCCCCACCAAATCAGCAATTAACCACGCTTGTGAATTATTTGCTTTTGCTGGTAATGGATGTCTATGAGGAACTATTATTGGTGGAGGTAATAACCAGAGCTTGATAGTATTGTCTCTGCTGGCAGTGATACAATATTTATAGCCCAAAGTTTTGGTATATACAGTGTCTGTGATGATTTCTTGGGATATGCTGGGGAACAAAGTGATATTATCTTTCAAATATTTGTCGATAATCAAGTTGGAAGTTAAAGGTAAAAATTTAATGGCTTCAATAACATGGTTGTGCCCAATTAATAACGCCAAACCTGTACCGGAATCTGCATGAGATAACCTAGCCGATTGATCATTGGAACAAGTTAATATGAAATCTCCTAAATTGCTATCTTTAACCAGTTGTAACAGTAGTTTTGAGTTAATGCTGATGACGTCAATATCCCTAACCCATTCACTATGACCTATAAAGCTCTTGAGACAATAACCATTAGCCAAATCCCATACTTTAACTGATTTGTCTCTGGATACGGAATATAAGATGGTTGGTTTGATATGCGAGAATTTGATGGAAGAGATGGTGTGTTCATGACCAGTCAAGGTTCTAATATGTTTGTAAGACGAACCATTCCATATTTTGATGGATAAGTCAGATGAACACGATGCTAGTAAGTAGGAAGATGAGGCTAGTGTTGAAGATATGATGCTTGTAGGGCCAGTGGTTAAGTCTACCGGTTCTCGAGACCATACCAATTTGTTAACCCCTCGAGTGTGTGCTTTGATTATTTTATCGGGAATTGAGCTTTCATCATTCACTAAGCTCCACACTATAATCGACCCATCTGAACATCCTGCCAAAACCACTGGTAAATGTGGATGTATAGTATTTGCCTGGATCATCTGATTAGCCAGGGTGGAGAATGTCTTGCTAGTAGACGACGGCAACCAGTTGATCTTGTCTTTGCTAATAACAGAAGATCCTCCATTCACGGTTCCCAAAGCTTGTTGAGAATCAATGACAGTCCTGAGATTACTGACTTCATTTTCGAGATCAATGATCTTTCGCTGGAGCCTCAATACCGTAGACCACTTCTTTTCTAAGTAATTCGAAACGATATTGGCATTTTCTTCCTTGGAATTGATTGGTATTCTTAAAGTTTCGGAGAGCTTTGTGAGTGTTTGGTGGTCGTTTTCGCTTAGTATGGGTTCTAAATACTGAAGAATGGCCTTGTTTAGCTCTAGCTGCTGACGCTCCGTGAGTATCTGCGATCTGAACATGGTGGTATATACGTTATAATGCCTGGATCGATGGGCCCGTCAACATTCACTTCGCGTGTCGAATCACGTGGATAACTGGAACTGGTTCAGTAAGGTATATACAAGGACGGAATCCAAGGGTAAAGAATGTGGTGGGGCGTAAGGATTTGAGTCCAAAATGTTAATTGAAATGGTTCTTTACTGAAATATTTTGGTTCAAAATTTCGAGCATAATGTTACAGTATTTTCCGCATTGGGAAAGGTCTAGTTTGAACCATGGCAATGTGGCTGGCAGAGCCAGATGATTTCAAATTGGTAGTATTAGAATCAGAGGAGAACTCACTGATTGTAGTTTAGAGTTGTTGTATAGTGTGTAATTTTTACTTTGCCTTGTCTGGCCATAGAGAATGCTGAGTTTGCAGCTTCAGATTCCAACCTACTATTTAGTTGGTATATATTACTCAAAGAAATGGTCATATAACGAGTCCACCTTAAAGGAGTCATTCTAGTGGTGAAGCTCACTTTCCTTTCAAGGCTGCAAATCTGGCCTTTAATGCATCAAAATCAGATACTTCTTTTGCTGCTGGAGATAACACAGGCTCTGCCACTGGCGCGGCGAGCTCCTTTATGCCTCCGCTGGGTTCGTCATCGTCTTCTTCATTGTCATTGTCTTTGTTGCCAGGGTCAACCGCGGTGTCCTTGAGAGCATCTTCCTCTTCCTTCAACCCCGAGTACGGAGCTTCGTAAGCACGGGCAATCTCACATAAGTAAAGGTTAACCAACGACTCTTCTGGTGGATCCACCTGACATCTTTTGACGATTTTATCGGGCACCTGGTTGTTCGAGTTGTCGAGGGTCAGCTTTCCGAACTCGGGCCCATATTTGTGAATCAAGATATCTCTGATGGTGAGAAGTTCTTTCAACTCAGAATGTGTAGCGCTATAGATGACCGCCAGAACCGCCTCCACTATATTGTTTTCACAGGTGGGTCTAGCAGGATCAAGGATGATCGAGATTCGGGCGAGAAGCAATTCACAGTACAACTCAAGATACTCCAATAATTCTATGTAGATGTCATCACGGATAATGTTTTCCACTCTGATCTTGGCACTGCTTTCCTTCCCTTGTTTGAGGAGCTCTGCCAATTGGCGTCTTTGCTGTTTGGTAAGAGCAGTCTTTTTGTCCTGGATGAACTTGAGCTTACTGATTGCCATCTTGAGGGAGGTCTTAAGACGTGCTAGGGCAAGATGAGCTTGTGGCTGCGGCATGGTGAGGTTGGAATTGATGTTGCAATGGAGACTTGTGAATTATGGGTGGGGATTGGTCTTATCAATAATTCTCAGTCGCACTGTGGAAGTTTACGAGATCCCATAATTAAATTTCACTAACTAAACTAGTCCAAACAGACTTCCCATACTCCAGCAGAAGGTCTGATATTTTTCAGTTAAAGCCACCTAATTCTCTTGTTCTACACTTCGAAACATTACCATTAATTAACTATATGAAATGAGTGACCGTACAAACTAAAGCAAATAGAACAACATTTTCTTGACCTGTCATTAATATCAATCCACCTCATTAGTTAGAATCAACTATCGTATGGTCATGTGGCGGATTTCCCTTCACCAAAATGTCGTCCTCATCCTCATCAAAACCCATCCCAACGTTATCCACACTTCTTGCTACCCTCTTCAAAGTACAACACTCAATTTCCGAAATCCATTCATCGGCAAAGATATCTTCCAAAGTCGCTCGTTTCTTGGGATCAACTTGAAGCATCTTGTGAATGATCGGTCTGGAAGCATGTGGCAACAATCTCATAAGTCTATATGGTCCATGTATTTGTTTATGAGACGATGATTTCTTTTTGGGTGATTCCTTATCAGAATTCACAGCATCTGTTTGTGGATCTTGAATGGTTTGATTAATTACCTCTTGTTTTTTCATCTCATTAAACTTGCTCTTCAGTTCGTTTTTCGTCAGTTCATATTGTTCCAATTGATTGTCAATTTCTTTTAATTGATTCAAAATCCCCTGGACTTGTTCTTCAGTTAAAATCTCCACATTGTCTAATGTTTTCTTGGATTTTTCTTCTTTCTCGTCTTCACCGTCCATGTTATGATCTTCATCTTGTTTCTCTTCCTTGGTTGCATCACCTTCTTGTTCTTCTAACAATTTCTTCTTCTTATTCAGTCTTACTATAGTGTTTTTTAATTTCCGTTGTTCAAGTAACAATTTATGACATTCATTACTCAAGTAATAATCATGCCAATTATCATCAGGGTCTGAAAATAACTTGAAACTATTATCCTTTTCTGCATTAGGAATCTTCCAAGGAAATCTCTTTAATGTCATACAACAATATATAATTGCAATAGACCATAAATCAACTGGTTGTGGGTTATAGGAATTGGAGTTTTTCAATACTTCAGGGGCAAGATATGGATCCGAACCAACAATTCCATGACAGTAATGAATGCTATCTTTGGAGTTTCCATATTGATCATAAGGATATTTGAAAATTACAGCACTTCCAAAGTCAATAATTTTAAGAATACCATCGGTTGTTATCACACAATTATCCAACTTTAAATCACGATGAGCCAAACCAAGTCCATGCAAATATGCAACACCGTTAATAATTTGCTTTACACAACAATTTATTTCTTGTCTGGACATTTCACCACTCATAACAACCGCAAAAAAATCAATTGGAGCATATTCCATGATTTCAAAATACCTATTATTTTCTAGAATGATGTCAATGGTCTTGATGATATTTGGATGTTTGAGAGTAGATCCAATACAGTATTCAGCAGTACATTTCCTGGTATAATCCTTTAACGACTCTGTTGATCTTCTTGGTCTGAATTCTTTAACTGCAAATGTCTTTCCATCTGATGGGCGAACAATCAACTTGACCGAACCACCAGCACCACTACCCAACTCTTTACCTATCTTACCATATTTTTTCACTAAATGAGAGTTTTCATCAGTGAACGGGTCTTTGTTCAGGGTCAGATGGCTCCCATTGGTGGCATTGTGAAGAAACTGTGAGGAGGTTTGGTTGATGAGGGTAGCCAAGGAAGCAGAAGAATGATCTCTGCTTGGTCCAGAGTGTGCACCAGGACTAGTTGTTCCAGCAGGAGAACTTGCCATGACAGGAGGGGTATGTAAATTATTATTGTACAGTTGATGTTCCTGTTTTCTTGATATAGAGTTCTTTTTAGTGGGTTTGAAGAATCGCTTCAATTCAGCCATCGAATTGGACTTCATAAATGTATGGTTTGAGTCTTCCTTATTCAAAGTGTGATGTAATGGTTGAGGTGACTGAATGGGGGTAGTGGTGTTTATGGAATGGTTGGCTGTGGAAGAGTTGGGGCTTGGAGTTTGGCGAGGTGGCACTTCGTGAGAATTATGCTGAGAATGTATTGCTCGACTTCCTAAATTATCACTTGAAGAATGATTGGAATGAATTTGGTGGTGGCCATGAGTTCCTGATTGTGGCTGTTGAAGATGTTGTTGTTGTTGTTGTTGTTGTTGATGATGATGTTGATGATGATGATGATCTCCGGAATTAGTGAGGGTGGGAGATGTTAACGAATCCTGAGACTCGTGCTTTCCAATATGAAACCCGAGAAACGACTTTCTTGTGTGAGAATGATTGGATGTGGACGGAGTTAAGTCTTCATCCCTCGAGGACTGCTTGAAATGGTTGAACAACTTGATTTTGTGTTTATCGGGCATGATGATAGGATTTATATATGTTTTGTAAGTGTTTGACCAAATATGATATGCCTATTTAATTCAGCCTCGTAAATCTCCGGAATGTCGTGCTTCATAAGCTAACGAACCAGAAACGTTATTATGGATGGGATTGGGTGGTTGGACGGTTGGTGGACCCAAAGTTATGGAGGTTTATAAGAAGTGTTGTAACAGATCAAATTCTACCACACTGTTGATAATGGTGGAGTACCGAGTTAATGGTTCAGAAATTCTTTTGAAACGACAAGTGTGTTCAAGTTCAATACTACGCACGGAGGGCAGGGAAGATACGTAGCCACCGGAGCTCGTGCAACGGGAAATGGGAAAGGTTTGGGGTAGAAAAGGTGGTAGGATTGACGGATTTAATGACCAATGAATCGCTAGTGATTTGTTGCTAGCGTCACGTGAGCGTCGCTGGCGGGCGGCAGTTCTGGTGGGGCTCGTGACGGCTTTATTCAAGTGTCTCCTATGGTGGGAGATGAATTGGTTAAGTTCGGAGATAGCAGGCCAGTTCCGAGGCATTAACAGCCGAAAAACTCAGGACAAAGGGGCCAAAAATTTTTATGAGAGAGGCACTGGTAAATTCTCACTGGATTTTACCAACTGATTACCACCAACGTTTTGTACGGTTGAGCCGTACTCGGAGTGGTTGATTTCAGCCTTATGCGATTAGAGCACTGGTGTTGCCGTGCTGAGGTTCGGTTGTGCGAGCCGGTAAAAACGTACAAATGACGTGGAACAATGCGTCCCGTTTTGGCTACAGGTCGAGATCTACCGGTTGGTGTGTGCAAGAGTTTGAAAAAGTCACCATGAAAAAAGTCACCTTGAAAAAAGTCACCATGATATAAAAAAAAGCCTCAAACCGCTTAATTGTGACTGTGAGATTTATTATTTAATAGAGGTGTGCTTCACAAGGTGACACTGTGACATTGTGACTTCCACTCCCCGCAAACGCCTGGTTACTTGTGATTTCTACACCAGTTGGGGACTAGTTGGTGGTAGAGGGCCCTTACTTTAGTTGTAACCATGTTATTAGTAAATTTAGGCTAAAAATGGTAATGATTTTGGTACGAATTGTAAATTTTTTTTTTAACCCCCGATTGATAGTGAGAGATTCACCATTTGAACATTTGAACAGAGCGAGTGTTAATGAGAGTCATTTTCCTTAAAGCTGGAGACCATTAATAATCCCCATTTCCTCCATAACATAATCTTGATACCCATAAGTAACGAGATGTACCTTTTATGGATAGTTCAAGGCCCAATTTGTGGAGATTGTAGTACGTAATTGAGGCTGGGTCTCCTAATTTTTTTTTCCTAATTCTAATTATTTATATGGTGCGACGTATACTGTGGGTGGTAATCATCACCAAAGAACTTGAGGCTTGCTTGAGATGGTAGGACATCTAGTATCAATAGTTTCTAGTTTCTAATACTCTACATCTGATATAATTTTGTTACTTACAATGTGACCACCAAGTTAATTTAATGTAATTTTGTAGTATACAGACTATGTTATATAGACCAATGATACCAGGAAAAAATCAGTACCATATAATCATGTAAGTTTAATGGTTGAGTCGAAATAATTATTAAAACTTGATGTGTGCTGGTGTGTTATGGTTATGTAATAATAACAACTCAATCATCTTTCAAAGCAGTTCCTCTGATATGCTTTTCTCTTTCTGTTAATGCTCTCTTACTTCCAGGTTTACTATGTCTTCTTTCATTTTGTTCTCTCTTCTTCAAACTCTCGATTTCAATAGCCTTGATTTCCTTAGCCTTCTTAACAGTAGATGGAAGATGACGATGTCTGGAAATACGTTTTATTTCGGGCATGTGCTTGTATCTCTCCTTCAAAGCAGCATCGTATTCTAACTTGTTTCTTTGTCTGGTGGACTTGACACCTGCTCTGTCCGATGCGTTAGTACGCCATAATCTGATGTTGGTATCATCACTACCACTTAAAATATATCTGGCATCAGTAGTGAATTTGACACAGAAGACTCTTTGCATTCTTCTGGTGTGATATATATCTCTGGAGTGACCTTCCCTAGCTCTGAAAATCCGGATGGTCTTATCATAACCTCCAGTAACAACCTCTTCACCAGTAGGAGAGAAATCAACGTCCATGATAGGTGCAACATGATCTTTGTATACATTAAATGACTTCTTGAGATTTCTCATATCCCAAAGGTATGCATTGTGATCTTCTCCTCCACTAACAAAGTGAAAAGCCTCCATGGGATTCCATGCAAGTGCGTTAGTTCTCAAGTTGGTCACCACTTTTTGGATGGGTGAATTGGTTCTGATATCATACAACACAATAGAGTTATCGGATCCCGCAGATGCTATGATGTTGGTTTCGGTTTTATTGAACTTGACGGTGTTGATATTGTCTGCTCCCCAGGTAAGGTTACTGATGTATCTGGTTCTATTCATATCCCATAACTGAATGGCTGCACCACCAGTAACAAATGTTTCTTCATCTCTATGGTGATCCACTCCTTTGAATGCATGCTCTCCAAGAAAAGTTTTGACAAGCCCCTCATCCTTGGTTTCGTATATTTGTTCATCAGTAATGTTGTGATTAAACTTTTCCGTGTTGACAGACCATAATTTGACTGTTTTATCATCACCACAAGATAACATATGGCTGGCATCTGGTGTCACCACCAACCCTGTGACCATTCCATAATGGGCCTTGAAACTAATGGTCTCTTCTCTTGAAGTTAAGCTCCAGTATTTAATCACACCATCACCAGAACCAGATGCTACTTGGTTCGTGGTGGAAAAATTCTTTGCAATCGAGTACACTCCATCACGGTGTCCATCTCCCAACTGTCCCACGAATGGTTGAGCAAACATTCTTTCCATCTTAGTGGCAGTTAAAGCTTTGGTATATTCTCTGGCTCTTTCGAAGGGATGAAGTGCTGGGTTAAGATTTCTGGGAAGTGCAGACTCTTGGGTGTTCCGTACGGGAACATAGGTGTCCGACGACCGGCTGATGGTTTTGATCTTCATCTTTGGGCGACTAACAGATTTTGTAGTGTGACTGTGTGATGATAAGGTTGATTTGATAATTTTCACTTATTGGTCGTGCGAAGAGCGCGATGGGGATGAGCCTAAGTCAAGGACGGATATGATGAGGAAGACAAGTACTATAAAGATAGATAAGAAGCTACAAAGTCACTAGATTAGTGTTTATTGACGAAACTATTTGACCAGTCATTGTTTGTGACTAGCTACACATTTTATATCTATTTGTACATTATGGCTGTATAAATTAATAGTGATAGGGTGAAATACCTTTGATCGGGGATCACCATTCCACCTCAAACACCAGTCCTGCTAATGTTTCGGTTCTTTGACAAGATTCTATAATTGGTTCCAGAGCATATTAGTAGCATCAGGAGACATGTCGATGATGCAAAAGATTGCAGCGGTTAACAAGTGATTAACAATAGTAAATCTTCAATAGCGATTGACGAATTTGGTAGGGATATACCTTTGAGCTGCACTGATATAGCAAATTATTATAACGTTATGTCCAAAATTAAACCGACATCATCCACGTTTTCCTTAGATATATCTTCCAAAAATGGTAACAAGTCCAATAATTCATTATCATGAGTATCACTGAACCAACTTGAAATTGGAATCGAATGTTGAGGATGGAATATGTATGAAGCAGGTGAGTTATCAATGATGATGGAATCACTTAAAGGTCTTCCTATCTGAGATAAATTCTTTATAAAGTTACCTTGATAATTGTAACAAGAATCTCTAAATAATCTATGATGAACTGATTTATGAATATCCAATTTGTCTAACAATGGTTCTCCATATTTCAGGACTGATGCTGTGAATACCACCACTTCATACCATTTCCCAACTTTTCTTAAAAATTCATCAACACCAGGTCTTTTTATCACATAAACATGATGTATTTGATTGTCTATCTCTACCGGAATCACAAAATCGGCGGTTCGTAAGTACTTGAAAGAGGAATGAACCAAAGTTTCATCCAAATCTAAAATAAGACATTTTTTGTTACCAAACTTTGAATCTTTATGACCAAGTAAAAACCCGGTTTCTGGGTTAAATGCTTGACCTTCTTGTAAACGAGTTAAATCCAAGTATGAGTCTTCATCCAAGTCATCTTCATATTCTTCTTCATCGGAATCTGCAGGAACATTTGACTTAGGATCCTCAGGACTAACCAAATTTTTGGCGGGGATAGCATCAGTAGGAGTGTTATTACTCTCATCATTGGTGTTAGTTATGGTTTCCGTTTCATTTATGGAATGATCTTCATCCAATAACTCTTTTTTATGATTATGACTGGTTGAGTTCACAGTGGGAGAAATTGCCGCCGTTGTATCAGTAGCATGGCCATCATCTTTAGCGACTTGACGTTGTTGAGATTTGGCTCTGTTGGTTCCAGATTTGTAGTTAGAAGGCTTGTTGGTGGACGATTTAGAAGTCAGAGAATTCTGATAAGCCTTGTCGTTGGCATCGTCCTTGCTGTCCACTGAACAGCACAATAATGAAGATATTAATTTATCCATGGTGTCCGGACCGGCGGTATACCCTGGGAGATTATAAGGAAGGAAATGCACCTAAGACACCAGGGGCGCGATTAAGGTAGACAAGAAAGTTGATGGAAAGATGAAAACAAACGGAGGTTGAGCTCCCTGTTAGTTTTTCACAGAGCGGGTCGTGCGCGGGTGCGGCTTAAAGATGGGTATTTTGGTGAGAATGGTAGACACAGGGCTGCCACGGAGAGGGCTGGCCCAAACGGGTAAAGAGGAGTCTACGGCACTGGAGTTACCGGAATTTATATATATAAGTAGTGATACAGGTAGTAACAAATCACTATTCCTACTATAAATTGATCCTTGGGCCATCACGTGGATCCTTGGGCCATGACTCATGTTGACTCTGCCATATCTTTTTAGAATTTGGATAATACGACATTCCGAGGGTAATAGCAACTAATTAACACCCACGGGATCGACGGACCAATTAGGCAGAATATACTTTTAGTAGTTGGTAGGTGATTTTCCGAGGTGACGTATCGTTAATGCTTGATAGACCCACTGAAATCTTCACATGATTTCTGACTCGTACATGTTGGTAAAAGAAAGACCCTGCACCGTTACTGCAACTGATTGCCTTAAACGAGTCAATTAAAGAAGCCGGTCGGTCCACCAGATCTTCTGGGGTGAGAGGCACAGTTAACTCTCCTGATTCATTTGCTGGTGGCTTATCAGTGTTTGGCCTCACCGCCGTGATTGGATGGACAAGTAAGGCCGCTTAATTCCATTGCGGATTCTAAAATGAATTTTGTGATGGAGCCCCGCTTGGACCTAAAATTTTGGAAAATATCTCTCAAGTAATGGCCTCAAAATTCTAAACCAATTCCTAATTTGGATCCCTAATTAATTGTAGTTTCAGATGAACTTCGGATCGAATTTAATTTCTCTTCCTTGCTTATGATATCCGTTGACTTTAACGTGCTGTAGCCAAAACGGCTGAATGGTGAAAAATCCACTGAAAAATTATTCAAATCAACTGAAAAAAAATTGCTATAAATTTCTTTCTTGTGTCTTTGGTAAAGGTACTGCTAATGAAATGATGTTGATGGCAACTTTCTTCAATATGGCGCTGACTAATACCGGTGGTATTGTGTCGCATACTGATACTCTCACCAATTAGTGTCAATACAGACCACTGATAGTCCTACCAGTGATAGTCCTCTGATCCTCTGATGAGTGTAATGAGGCAAACTAATGAGGATACACTCAATCCTTTGGGCTCTTCATCTTTTGGTCCAATAGATTTACCGAGCCTAGCTAATCTTCCCAATGAAATTCTCCTCACTATTCTCCTTCTTGTTTCCCCAGAATATATACAAGAGTTCTTCCTATATCACCCACTTACAAGACAGTTTGTAATATCGGAATTTTATCCAGAACTCCATCTTGTGGTCTCACCCAGTAGAAGACCTTATGTTACGTCATTACCAAAGAGCAAAACCAAATATTGCACCTATAAAAGTTCATTTGATATTAGTCAATTTCTAGATAATAATCAGGATTTGATTCCTAGAAAAATATTACTTGTATCTGGAGGAGACTTTAAATCACTAGCAACATTACTCCTTAAATATCAAGAGTATTTTTCAAAAGTGCAAGCTTTAGATATCACCATTGATACTCATAAATTAACAGGTGAAGATTTCGATCTCCTCCTATCATTTTCCAATCTTCAGAGACTCCATTTCTCGGGAATCGATTTATCAGCAGTCAAAAAATATCTTTCACATCCTTCTCCCTTCGATACCCATCCTGGCCTACACGATATTATATTCTTGGGTCACTCTATTTACTCGTGGAAAAATATTCATTTTCCTCCTAATATTCATCACCTAGATTTATCTTGGACCCCAACTGATCCGTTGTCAATCCAACTTCCAGATACCCTTGTCGAGCTTTACCTTAATAATGCTGGAATTAATGCATCGGTATTAAGTAAAATGACCCTTCCATCCAATCTCAAAATCCTAATGATGACATATAATCAATTGGAGTCTTTTAATTTAGATATACTACCTCATACCCTTGAAACAATTGATTTATCATCTAATAGAATAAAATTTATTGAGGGTACTGAATGGCCCCAGCACCTAAAATCCATTTTCCTAGCCAGCAACCATCTTCAAGACGAAGAATTGCGTCAATTAACCTCCATACCATGGCCTAAAAGTTTGAAAATGCTATCCATTGGAGCCAATGCTTTCACCAATTTAGACAGTCTAGGAAGCTTACCAAGCTTAGAATTACTTGACATTAGTATTAGTGAAGTTCAGCAATTACTGGGCTTTGAATTTCCTCCAACATTACTGTACTTAAGAATGGGAGGTTGTGGGAAAATCAGATGGCCTAATGAGAATGAACTGGAGACACAGACCAGGCTCAATTTACCTCCTAATCTTCTTGAGCTTGAACTTATGTCATGTAATATCACATCACTCCGTCATTTTGCATTGCCTAGCTCTTTAACTAAGCTTGGTCTTTCAGGTAACAGAATTTCTGAGCTTCAGTCATACGAGGATAATACGTGTTCGTGGTCACAACTCCAAAATCTTGTCGACTTGGATTTATTTCAAAATCGTATAACAAGCCTTGAAACCTGGGTACCTCCTTCCTCATTGAAATTTCTTGATTTGGGACGCAATGAGATCAGTAAACTTTCACACATACCATTGTTTGATGAAAACTACAGCTCAGTTACAGCCGAGCTTCATTCCATCAATCTCTCCAATAACAGCATTAGTGGAATTGATGATATTTTCATTCCCAAAAACTTGCATTCGTTGAACCTAAGCGAAAATCTACTCCATTCTATAACCTTACCTACCAGTCTTACACAACACAAACTATTATATGAACTAGACCTAAGTGAAAATAATCTTGAGACTTTGAATTTTACTGAAAGAGGACGAGGAATTATACATCTAGTAAATCTTACTGGCAACAAATTGTTGAAACAGGGGTTTGCGGCACTGGAGCTAAGGAACAAAGTACAACAATTTTACGATAGTTTTGAAGAAGGGTTTGGGATTAAGGTCTCAGTAAGAAAATTTAATGTGAATGGACTTCATAAAGCTGTATAGACACGTATAGATAATAGAAAAATTTCCACAGCATCAATTTTATAGTAGGCTCTTTATATAGACTTGTTTTGTGCCCCTCTGAACCTTGGTGGATGGTCGTCAAATATTTCCATACTTAGTAACCGTGTAACATTGTTGCTATAACACAATGTAACTGAACTGGTTACACGGCTACGACTATGGTACTACTAACCAAGAACGTTTAATCGATAGTCGCGTCGATGAGTGAGGGCTAAGTAAATGAGTTTTATGACAACACCAAGAAGGTATAAATGTACTGATTGCATGGCGCGATTGATTAAATGAGACGTCAAGAATCCCAATTAGTTCAGTTCTGTATTAGTTAGCTCAACAGCCCATTTAGTACAATTTCTGCATGCACTGTGATTTGGTTACGCGTCTCGTTTGTACCTATTAGCTTTCCTAATGCGGACAATTCACCAGCCATTTTAGACGTGTTGGCCGCCGGTCACGTGCGCGCTACACAAAGAGCTGGCTGGTTGAAAGGATAAATCAAGTAACACTTCTTCTCAGATCTTACAGAATTTGGTGTTTGCATCACACTTTGCAGTCTTTCTTGCTAATACACGCTCATCCAAAAGGTTGATTTGTTGATTTGATCCACTCACATCACCACTTCATCATGTCTTACATCACTCCTCAGACTCCCCCCAGAACCAGACATTCGGTAAAGCCCGCAACTCCCAAGGGCTATGCTACTCCCACCACAGTTAAGGGCAAGGGCAACAGCTTGATGACACCCTCAACCTCCACTAAGAAGTTGGCAGACCCTTTCACTGACTCTGCTAATAATACAAATCCTCCAGACTCAGTATTCAAAACTCCATCGTCAATATTGAAGAAGCCTATTCTCAATCTTGGCAAACAAAGCTCATCCAAAAACATTAGCAGCCTGTTAGAATCTCATAGTCTTTTGACCCCAGATTATACACCTCAAAGATCTCCAAACCGCTCAAGTAGAAAGAGAAAGGTTTTTCCCGATGACATTTTCAAGCATGCTACCAATTCCATATCCAAAGTTAATGAAAAACTTACTTTTGGCCTACTTCTTCCCATGCCATCGACAGTGGGCTCAGGGAGAAAAGCACCTGCTCCTGTGAAAATCGGTAGGGCTTTAAATAGTCCGGGTGATTTGGATGATTGTGAAATTCAACATGAAGAAATTGATCTTGAAACACCTCTACTCAAAGAGCCACTTACTCCTGCTAAGCAACTAATCGATGAAGATTTAGTGAGCCACTGGCATGGAAAGTCATTCAACAACTATTCTTCAGATGAAGATTTATCTGAGGATGAAATAACCCCCGCCAAACTTACCAACCCATTCCATACTGATAGCAAATCCGCACCCGTAGCCCCCAAAATTAAAGATAAAAATCCCTTCAATGATCCATTCAATTCACCATCTTCAGACAAACAAGAAATAAATTACGCCACACATATGGAACTCATCAAGACAAGAACGGGTGAAAGAAGGGTGGTTAAGTTAACCAGCCGTCAAAGTCAAATCAAACCCAAAAAGTTGGATTTCTCAAATATTTAAATGTGATTGCGGGCTGTCACAAATAGTATAATATTACCTCAAGTAATGACAATATCAGCAGTAGGATACAACACCTTTCCCCAGAGTAATTGTATCATATTTAGTTCATTCATAGTTATAATTTAATTTAATCCACTTTACCTTCTCCTAAGTAGAGTTCATTGGCGCGACATTGTACCAGCTCCCACGACATTGCACCCACTCATCAACACACCACACAATTATCCCATCTAGCCAACCTTCCGTAAACCTCAACAATGTCGCTTCCAGGGTTTGGTACATCCATCTCCTCCGAAGAGTCGACATCGGTGTCCACCATAGAAATCCCATCTCACTCCGAATGGAGACTTGAAATTCCTTTCAGAACTTTCTTCAAATTTAAAGTCACTAAAGGTGTTGCTGAAATCTTTGGTACAGAGCTTCCTCTTAACGTGGATATCCAGTTGTGTGGTGTGAAGTATGCCATCTATGCTCCATTAAGTGAAGGATGCACTATTGTGTATTCTACAAGTGCCAATAAAGAGAACATGACAAATGAATCAGATCAGATCGTAGAATATCTAAGTGAAGAAACTGTCATGAAGAAGTATGTGAATCTTCATCTAGGCTTGGAAGCATTGAGACAACAGATCTCCGATCATAACATTATCAATCCTCAAACTCCTAAGAATGGTCCTCGAGTGTTAATCGTTGGTGGAAAATCTAGCGGTAAAACTGCTTTGGCCAGAATACTTTCTTCATACTCCTTGAAAATGGATAGCACCCCTATCTTGGTTAATTTGAATCCAAGAGATGGGGTCTTTGCGCTACCAGGTTCAATAACAGCCACTCCCATTAGTGATTCTTTTGATTTAGAATGTGCTGGTGGTTGGGGATTTTCTACTACTTCAGGTAGTTTGTATCATAATCCTAAGCAACCTATTGTCAAAAACTTTGGGTTCGTGGATTTCAAAGAAAATCTTGACTTGTATAAATATCAAATATCTAAATTGGGGTTAACTGTCATGTCAAGAATAGAAGAAGATCCTAAGGTCAAGAGTAGTGGAATTATTATCGATACTCCTCCTTTAACAATTAAAGATATCCCCTTGATTGAAAACATCATCTCCGATTTTGAAGTCAATGTCATTGTGGTCATTGGTAACGAAAGACTCAGCATCGATTTGAAGAAGAAATTCAAACATAAGGTGAATTCAGCCCAGTTAGAAGTGGTCAAAGTACCAAAGAGTGAAGGTGCTGTGGAAGTTGATGAATCATTTACTAGAAGAGTCCAAGAAGAAACCATCAAAGAATATTTCCATGGAAATTACAAAACTAGATTATCCCCATTTAAAACCGAATTAGAAATTAGAGACTATTCTATTTACAAGGGAGTATTGAGTCTGGATCTTCTCTCCACATTATCGTTTCTTCCAGCGGGTGACTCTTATACTGCGGATGGCGATGGTGACAATGATAAACCCGAAGAGAATTCTTTAGAGAAGTACTACACTTTACTTACTGAGCCAAGTCCATCCAATTTAGATAACTCGATCTTAGCAGTTACTCAATTGCCTCAAAAGAACATGCTGACAAAAGAATTGCTCAACACCAGTGTTTTGGGATACGTTCATATTTCTAAGTTTGATGATACTAAGGGGAAGTTGAAAGTTTTATTACCCTTCCCTGGTGCTTTCCCCAGAAATGTTTTAATTTCGACGCACGTCAGCTACACAGACTAGTTGAGGTATGATATTGTTTCATATATTCATATTAATCGAATGGAACTGGCTTGAAGCCGTCCCTTCTTAAACTTTCACTGGCTGCAAGGGCACTGGGAATTTTAATTCCACAACAATCTCCCCAAGTATTGGCATGAATATGACCGCAATCATCTTCAGTATGCTCATGTTCTCCTACACCTTCTGGGCAAGGAATTGTTTCCCCAAACATGAAATGTTGAACAATAGGCAATTTTGACAACACCTCTGCCTTGTACATTTTGATCATCCCGTCCTTAATTTTTTGCCATGATTTGGCAGACAGTATATCGTCTAACATGGGCGAATGCCATCTTAAACTTAATTTGTCTTGAGTTGGTAAAGTCTTAATTTTATTAATAAAATAGATGCACTCCAAATACATATATTTGTCGTGGTACATTTCCACCAATTCTTCGTTGTGAATCAGCTTTGGTTTCATATGAGGGTGGGTCGATAGTTGTGCAGATCCAAAGAGGAATGGAAGAAAATGATAGTCATCCAAACCCCATACCCCGTGAGATCCGGCTGGCTCCAACCAGTAGGTTTTTTGTAGTCTTCTCATAACCGAGATATACTTTGTGAATACTTTAAGGGTTATGGCCGCCAAATCCTGTTGACTAATGGTGTTATGTTTGTATAAGCAATATAAAAATGAGATGAAATTGAGTTCATGACCGGATCCATAGTCAATCCGGGTACGGTTACCCCATGATTCTGTAAAGTATGTAGCAATCTCTTCACCATATTCATCATTTCCTTCACTAAGAGGCTTCAATATTTCGGTTGATTTGGCACTTAATTCATCGTAAAAGTCTCGGAATTCCACTTTTCCAAACCGAGAGACATCTTTCTCAACAACCACCGGATTGTCACTTACTATCTGATCAACTTGATCCAAAGTGTTTAGTAAGATCTCAGTTGTATTTGAAATTGGCACCTCGGCATCATTTTGGAGTCCTATGGCCAGATCTTGAAGTTCCTGAACAAACAGCACAATGCCTTCATATGCAGAGGACTCTAGCCACTTATCGAGATCGTCATTCGTGGTGATTCGTCTGGTAGGCTTCATAGCGGTGATAGTTAAGCAGTAAAGAGTCGCACACGTAATGAGGATAATATATGCCTACTGATTTCAATATCTCCTATAAGAAAAGCATTTTCATTATATATAAGAAGATAAAACATCACGACATTAGAAGTGAATCTGGTTGTCCGGATTACAGAGTTATTATTGCACAGTAAACAGGCCAACCCAACCATAAGATGAGCCTTCCTTAGTATAAAGATGTCATACGATATTCGACTTGTTAGTGATTTTTACACCTCTAGCGGTCCTATTCCTACCTCTTATGATGATATATATCTGAACCAACTAAACAAAATTATTTAGTGACGTCTCGTGTCTATTTGAAGCATTGGTTTCTTTGGCCAAAATCCCAGGCTAATTTTCGCTACTAGTCCGATTTTCCTATTGATTCATCAGGACTTACCACTAAGTGTGAGCACTCAAAAACTACAAATTCATAATGCGATCCAGCACCTGTTTGAATAATTAAATGAACCGTTTTATGATTTCTATAATTTTATCTCCTATACTGAAACTGCTTATATTCGTGTGAAACCTTATTAGCAATCATCCACTTCTTTTTGCACGACCGGATCTTTTTGCGAAATTTTTCAGACTACAACATCATGAGTGGAAGTATCAAGTCATTCAATGGGTTTCTAGCCCTAAATTCCCGTTCGAACTTCCTCAATGAAGTCAAAAAAAATCCAACATTGTTATCCGTCCTTAAGCATAGTAAAGATATATCACATACTGTCAACTCAACCTCTACTTTGCCACTACACTTACTTCCCAAGCAAGAGATTTATAATCAAGTAAAGAAAGAAAATCCCGATTCCACAGGCACAGTACTCAAATTCAAGCAGTCTTTTGGCTATGCCAAGTCGTTAATGAATTTCTACAAGGTTGGAGTATCCAATGTGTGGAAAAATCATCAAAAAGTACAAGAATTGACCAAGAACGGTTTAAAGTTAAACCATGTGGATAAGAAGGGAAACCTGGTGGAAATACGTATTCCTAGCTTCAAGGTTTTGACCCAAGAAATGAGCCAGAAGTTATATATACAAAAAACGGAAGCCAATGCTCAAAAACTTGAAGGCGAAGTTATCAAGCATAATCAAAGTGAGGCTGATTCTGGGCTTTTCAACATCACCAGAGAACAATACCAACTTATAAATCGGACTCCTGCTGATTTCTATAAGCTTCCACTATTCGCATTAATTTTTGCATTGTTCATGGAAATGACTCCTTTATTATGCTATGCCATCCCTGAAGTAACTCCTCTGACTTGTGTTTTGCCATCGATCTTACCCCGTATGTGGAATACCAAATTGATCGAAGAATTGAAAAAAGATACTAGTGTTGATAAAGCCCTTCAAAACGCTTACAACTTACCAATTGAAGATGTTAGAGTTCTTTCAAGAACTTTGAGGATTTCTTCCAAGTATATTCCTGTCGTATTGTATCCAGAATCATATTTAAGAAACCAATTACAGCATTATTATAACTACTTAAAGGTCGATAACTACTACTTATCGGGATTGAATTCAGAAGGGAATGTGTGGAATTTGAGTGATCAAGAAGTCCTTAAAGCAAGTTTGGAAAGACTTTTGGTGGATGACTTGAAACAAGCTACAAAATCATTCGACAGCATTGGCAATGAACTCGAAGGAGTTGCAAAAGAAACTGCATTTTTCAACGGATTACGTGTGAAATTGGTAAAGTTTGTCACCGAGTTCGAAAATTTCAACATTGGATACTTGGGAAGACAAGCCATGTCCGAAGAAGAAGTTTCAAAAGTATTGGAATGGAGAGAATCCATTCAATAATTATATACAAAATTATGATGATTTTAATGCAAATAGATTCATGGAAGCTTATGATTAGTTTTAGACTAAATGTATTATAAATATAACTAATGAGTTTGAATTGTTCTATATATAATGTCTATCTCTCAGTACTTAATAAAATTATGAACGTTTTTTGTGTTTGACCAAGCTTTCATTTTCATCCAACTTTCTCTTTAGTTGTTTGCCGCTTCCTCCATTACCTGTAATATTAGAAGCAGACTTGATCATACTTGACATCACTCCATTATACGAGTCGATGATAGGCTTGGGTTTGAGTTTCTGATCGTTAGAATCTTGAGCCAACACACGAGTGATTTCATCTTCAAACCGTTTACCTTCATTGACTAGTTCTTCACTCAGCTCTATAACCACTTCAAATCCCATACTTTCTTGAGATTTATCGTCAACAAAAAAGTAAAGGCTATCTCCGGAAAACAATTGAACTTTCTTACCCTTGCCAATTACTGTCTTATTCACTGAACAAGAATTTGTACTAAAATCGAGTAACCAAATCTCATAACGATTCTCATATGTCTCACTGGGCTTCTTTATAAGCATACAATGAATTTTAGACATTCTGTCATCGTTCACAAAAACGTCACAAACTTCATTTCTTCCTATTGAAAATGAACTTTGGCCCTGCGTCCAATAAAATGGAGTCTTAGACATTGAATTGTGTAAAGGATCCAATTTAGTGAATACTGGTAAAACGTCTTCCAGGTGACTTTGGTTAGGTGATATCCGTAAGTTTTGCATAGATGACTTAGTGTTTTTTATTAAAGTATCGTCATTCAAATTCTCCTTGTCAAGAAGTTGGGGTGGAACTTGGTTAGAATAGAGTTCATCTGAATCATCAACTTCTGAAACTTTGGAAAGTGGGGGATGTGACTGAAGTGCTTGTTGAGACGTGTATAATTGTTGGAGTGGTTGTCGAGGGGGTTGTGAATGTGGTTGTGATGCATGAGGTTGTGATTGAGGTAATGGTACCACTCTTTTGGGAACTTTGAAATCATTCTTTTGACTCTTTGTCTTTCTATTTTTCTCGCTATCTAATGGTCTCATCATGATATCTTCATCGATTTTGCTAATTGAATCAATAGGCAAAACCCCTCCATCAATTTTACGTGATTGTTGTGATTGTGATTGTGATAAACTCAATCCTTTCTCCTGACTATCTTCGTTGTAGACGTTTTTAATCCATTTGTGTTGCAAAGCTTCGTCCGCTGTGATTCTCATTCTTGGGTTTACTTGTAAGCAACATTCCAAAAAGTCTCTTCCATCTTTGGATATTTCATATGAATTCAAAGGTGATTCATGATATTCTCCTTGCTTAATTTTCTGGAACATTTGTGCTTGAGTCTTGCCATTGAATGGTAAATGAGATGTGAGTAAAACATAAACAAGACATCCCAATGACCATATATCCACCAAAGATGAATAATTATCCTTTGGAGAGTCAGTTTGAGATAAATCATATTTACCAGTAATAACTTCAGGAGCCACGTATGCCAAAGTTCCACAAAATGTTTTCATAAAAGTGGAATTGTCACTGAATTTGGCCAATCCAAAATCAGTAATTTTGACAAGAATTGGGTCATCTTGCATAATAAGAATATTATCAGGTTTAAGATCCCGATGGGAAATACCAAGCTTATGCACATACGAAATACCCTCAAGAATCTGCTTTGTTATGACTTGGGTAGCATCCTCTCCAATGGCACCGTTCGCTGCCACAAAATCCATAAGATCACCACCCGGAACAAGTTCCATGATAATATAATAGTTGTCCACATCTTCATAAAATCCCTTTAAAGTGACGATATTGGGATGGTCTAATTTTCGTAAAATCGAAAGTTCTCTGTCTACTCCAGCCAAACCTCCTCCAGGACCACCACCGGTGTTCAAGGCTTTTCTTCGATTGATTATTTTCACAGCATAGCTGTTTCCCGTTGACCTTTCAATTGCTTTTTTAACAGTAGCAAATGCACCTTGACCAATGGTTTCGTTCTTTATTATATAGTCCTTGAAGATTCCTTGATCTTTCAAAACTGATGCTGATCCTGCTTGTCCTTGTTGAACTTTACTAGGGTTATACGGATCTGAAAACAACACCACGAATCTTATGACGTCCTTGGGGATCCCCACTCCTGCAGCTATTTCATCACCTTGATTTAACATATAATTGGATCCCTTGACTAGCCGTATATGGTTCAAGTGGGTTCCATTGGTGGATGTATCTTGAATCCAAAGAGAATTGTCCGAAAAATTGAGCCAGAGCTTGAAATGTTTGTTGGAAATACGAGATGAAGATGCAAGAGGAAAGTCTGACTCTTGTGATCTGCCAAATATCCATACCTTTTTGCCTGAAGCTGGCTTTTTGTCTACTATCAAATCATAGTAGTTGTGTTGGCCGGTAGTGCAAATAAGTCGACAAATCCGATTTTTGTCCAGAGGATCCTGGGTTTGGGTGGCTGGAGACTGCTGGGTGGGCTGAGTCTGTGTGGGTTGAGTGGATGTCATAGTACCCTTCAAGATACGCGTGTATGTTGATAAATTAACAGACGGGTTATATGTAGGCGCATAATTAGAGTGAGGATGGCTTGGTGAGCAGACCTCTTTTATGGCTTGATCATTGGGAAACAATGCCAATGGATTTGGTATTGTGACTTTGATATGAGCCTGAGTTGAGGTAGTATGAGTCTTTTAATATGTAAGAACTATGATCAGGGTAAGTAATTTATTGGTTGCACTACTACTGGATTTGGTGGCAGTAGGTATGAGAATTAAATAATACATTACTCTATACCCTGTTTATAGAGGTGCTACTTAGTGATTTTATACTTCTGATATCTCCTCAAAATTAAACAAAGAACTGGTCTTGATTGCCAATTGTATACTTTGACAAAACCTTGAGTGAAAAGGTATAGAATCTGGAAATGTGAGTATACTCCCCAAGCATGAAGTGGAAAAATTCTTACCAGACTTCAACTAGTTTTGCTTAATTTAATGGTTAGTAAAAGGGAGTACTCGAATATAGGAAGCATTTTTGTTTTCCTTACATCCACTTACTATCGTCACTAACTGCTACTACTAATTGCTGCGAAATAACCATTGATCTCTTTACAACATGCTTAAAAATTATCGTGATATTAACTCGTGAGATACTATATTATGTTGAACTAAAGCTAGAGTTTATGCTAAACTCTTGATGGATTTCATGGATGTGATTGGCTCCAAAAGAACTTCACCTTCATCTTCCTTGTATTCTAATTTGTTAAATTCATCTTCCTTGGCGTTGTAATGGTTGAAACAAATCCAGAACAAACATCCAGCAGTGAAACAAGCACATGCCAAACCAGTGAAGGTCCACACAAGCTTTGGATCGACAGCAGTAGATGACAATGCAATACCAAGAGCAGAACCAACAGCGTTGGTGGCTAAGAAAATAGAAGTAATGAATGATTTCATACTGATTGGAGCTTTGGTGTAAGCGTATTCCAAACCAGTAACGGAAGCCAAAATTTCGGACATGGCAATTAAGAAGTATGCTGGAGCTTGAATGGCAACATGAATGTGGTTAGGTACTGTTCTGAATTCTGGAGCACATGCTTTTGGATGATCGTAACATGGACCGGCCTTGTAAATGTAGTGTTGAACAACAGCAGCATAAACCATGGCACTGGATGCAAACATGAAACCAAAGAAAATCTTGGTGATAGCCTTGAAAGGAGTGAATTTTCTAATGAATGGGTAGACGAAACGTTCACAAATTGGAATAAAGATGATGATAGCTAAGGAGTTAATGGCTTGTAAAATATCGTTTGGTAAACCGTGTAACTCCATTTGACCAGCTTGAGAAACGAAGTTGTTAACCATTTGACCATAGACAACCCAGTAAACAGGGTAGAATGCGAAAACCTTACAACCGTAAACAGCTCTTCTAACTTGGTCGACAAAGTGATCGTCCCAAACAAATTGCTTCTCAGGATGCACAGATGGTTTAGCAGCATCCAAATTGAATTTGTTGGTCATAGCAATCCAAACACACTTGAAAGTCTTGTTAACAATCTTGTCACCAACAGGCATTTTAACGTATTGGTTTCTTCCCAAAACCAAAGCTAAGATAGCAATGAAGAAGAAACAGAATGGAAGTAAGTAGGCAGCCCAGAAATTAACATGATGTTCCAACTGAGTGGTAGCAATAACCGATAAAGAACCAACGTTAATCATAAGGTAGAAGAACATGAAAACGTTTTGAATGGTAACATTGGGGTCGACAATGACTTTTTCACCACTCTTCAACACTTTGATGACAGGTTTGGTCTTTGGAACTTGATCAGCAATTAATGGAGACACATTAGCCTTAACACCACCAGTGGCAAGACCAATAATGACAATAGCAACAATATAACCAGCTAAGGAACCATTCTTGCTTGCAATGGAAGGTACAGAGGTAATAAATAAAACAAAAATACCAACAATATAGATACAACTAAAGACAAAGATGGTTTTGAATTTACCCCAGTAAGTATCGGCAAGCCACCCTCCAAAAATAGGAGTAAGGTAACACCAAAATTGGAAGAAATATGATAAGGCAGTAGCACCTTGATTCTTTAAATGCAACACACCCTTTGGAGAATCTTCAGGAGAATTTTGCATATAATTTTGGAATGGAGCACTCAAACCATAGTAGGCGAAACGTTCTGCCAATTCGACAATGGCCACCAACCAACATCTAAGAGGTATATTACCAGAAACATGTCTGAGGGTGGACATTTCTTCATCTGTAGGAGATCTTCCTTCATCTTGAACATGGTCGATACTATTCAGCGAAGCAGATTTGATGTCAGGAGTTTCAATCAGTACTTCGGCTTCTTTAGTCTTGTCCAACGAGGTCATTTTAGGCAGTTGTCAAACACAAGGTCAATGATTGGAAATCTGGACCGGTTTTATATTTGCACCCAAGAAATTTACCCCCAACGAATTTACGCTTATCGACGCACTAGCCTACGCAGAAGCCGTACCAATTATCATTAGTACGTATCGGGCGGTGTTGTTAGACATGGTAAGGCATTTGACCCTCCTAGTGCCGAAAAACGATCTTCAGATATGACGCCAAGAGCTCATCATACGTCGAGAGCCGTATGTTCACCTCGACTCATCTTGGCAAAAAAGGTGTGGCCAAGGTTGCACTGCAAATTGAGGGGCACTACTTTTTGTGTCGGCTGCGAAAAAGGGCTCTGAACGTTTCAGTGTGCTTAGATAGGTTTGGTTAGATGCGGTTTCGAACGGGAGGGAACATACGACTCGTGTACGTTAATCTCAACTATTGATAAGATCTGACAAAATGAATTAAATGCAGCTTCCCTGCTCACCAAATATGGTTCTACCATGGAACCCAACCTGGTACAAATTTGTGCGCAAAAACTTGTAAGGCGCATTCCTAAATTGGTGAAGATGGTGAGAGGGAGAGATAGTGAAGATAGCTAATTCCGAATATAAGGTTTAGGTGGCAGAGTCAATACACGCTATATAATCAGCACCATTTGTAGATACTTGTATCATTCTTGACCATGCAACGTGAACCGAAAGGTTTAAGATGGTGTTAGAGCCACCATCTCATGCCCAGACAAAATGTGCTACGGAAAAAATCGACAAAAAATATCACCAGTAAGCCTTTGATTGACAATGATTATCCGCCAATGGATCCTCACATCATTCTTGATGAAAAACCCATACTGCTAACAGCCCAGTGGATCTACCAGAATTTCGCCATCTTCAACTCGTGAAGAGGATCTGATTTTTAGTAATTTGACAGAAGGTGAGAATTGACATATTATAAATCCCGTCACCTGTTCATTAAGGTCAATACTTTGCCCTTTGCGTAATTCTACACTTATACTGTACCTCTCTCCGTATAATACGTCGATGTCCGTGAATTATTCCCACATTTCCATCTCAATGCCAAGGTGAAATCCAAAATGGGAAAATGTTTTTGTACCCTGTCTTAACGAAAAAAAAAGGACACTGAGAGGCGCAGTATGAACCCCAAACTCTATTGGGGTATATCTCATAAGCCTCGTATGCGATCGTTTTGGTAGGTGTGATAAGAGCTTATCACCAAAGCGGCAAAACCTCGATTTGGTTGGCATCTCCAACTTCGCCAAAACCGTTAGTCTTTCGGTGCCTGTAGTGATGCAGAAAATCCCGTGGTATTATCTGGCGGATTCCCGAAGTGGAAATTGCCAGCGGAATAATATTCTTCAGGTCTAATCAAAACTATAACACCATATAATTTGGAAGATCAAGTCAGCTCACAAAACCAATGTAGTCTAGAAAACGTCTCTAAATTGTTGGAATCAAACTCAGACTACTTTGATCATTTTCGCAACAAGTGGTTTCATTTTTGTAGAACTTTAAGATTGTGGTTTGCTTATTTTATTGGTTCATTTTCTTATATCTCCTAAAGCCCTACATAGGGTTACGAATTATAGTGCGGGGTATCACCTAGTGTAGTAGGTTTGAAAGCTTTTCTGCCGTGCTATGCGTGGCTCCAGGCCAAGAAGTATTTAAATATGGATTTAGTATGGCAATTTTCGGTTATGTCGTTCAACTGTTCATGGGGGAAAGTTGCTACCACCAACGAGTTGAGAGTCATGGGATTATACTATCTAAACGGTAATATTCATTCCCTAATCTATAGCAATAATTAAACAGACTCTTCCAGTTATTGTGAGTTTCCATTTCAGTTTAAAGCTCTTGGTTAGGAGTATGTACTACTTGTAAATTCCGTTGAGGTATCTATCGAAATTCTTGAGATCAAATGGTTCAATCATAAACTGCTAGTACATATAGAAATGTTCACTCATTTAATAGAACCCTTAGACTAATATGATCAGAGAACTATATTCTAAAATGATTAACCATACCTTAATTACTAAATTATGACTTTCCACAAAAAGACATCAAGTTATACCTTCAACTTATATATTCATTGAACGGAACTGTACTCGATAGCTGCAATACAGATTCCGAGTTTAAAATGGATTAGTGGAAGAGAGATTCGAGATTTGATAAATCCGCTCTCTTAATACTCTCAAAGTCTGGGTGTTTTCTTGTGATTGCTGACCCGAAATCAATTATATATACTTTTCCTTCCTCAGAAACAAGTATATTTCTCTTGCTAATATCATTATGTGCTATGCCGTTACGATGGATAATTTCAAGCTGTTGCTTTAGTTGCTGATACGTCTCATCATTGAGCTGAAGTTTTTTAATTCTAATGAATTTGAATATAATAAAGTAACCTTCTGCCCAATGGCCGTTTTTATCGGTAACAGTGATTTTTTTACGGCTTACGGTAGGAATATAGCACGAATTAAACTCAACGTCTTGCATTAGTAATTCATTGATTTGTATTTCACGATTGTACATTTTATTGGAAGCCGCTTTAACCCTGTCGTTGAACCTCTTATCTTTGTAAATATCCCTACGCTCTTGCAATAAGCTGCCTAAAAGACTTCGGTCGAAGATCTTCACGGCTACAGGAATATTACCAAGGATTTCAACCTTGAAATATTCCTTAAAGTCATCTGAATAGAGCTTGATAATTTGTGAATTGAATAATCCGTGCTGAATCTTCATTTTCTCGAAGCCCTCCTTGGTCGTATAGACCACTTTTAAATATGAAGGTAGAGGGTTGGAGCGAAGAGGTAATTTTAGTTTGTCTTCGACAACTTTTTCAGCTGTGTGTGACGTGGCTGTTGTTAGGGGTGTGAAAATTGATTCCACATCCTGTGGTTCCTGTCCAGAGTCTCTGTTTCCATGGTACTCTCTCTCAGTAGTAGGTTCATCTACCTCAAAAATTGTTTCAAAATCAAAAGCAGAATCAGAATGCTCCTGAAAAGAAGCTCCAGACCCTGAAACATTTCCATCGTCAGTGCTTTCACTAATGTTCTCTGATGGGCGGAAGGGTTTTCTTGCGTAGTTATAAAATGCTTCCACTTTTGAGCCCAACCTTTCAACCATTATCAAAGCATTGCAAATAAATGAGAGAGCAAATTCTCTCGTGGTAGGACAGCTTGAATCACAATTTAGCACTTTGACTTGAATCGGGTAGACACAGGATTCTGAATCGTTTTGCAGCTTAAGCTCGGTCAATTTATGCTCCCAAGTTTTCAAGTCAATCTCCACAAAGATATAAGTGTAACTATCAGTGAGGAGTGCAAATGGAGTTTTTGCATCCATCATATAAGCGAACAATTGCAACTGAATTTTTCTATAGTAATCATCAGAATTAGTTCTTTGAAACAAAAAGTCTTGTGGGAGAATACTTTTACCATTAATGGTGAATGTTCCGTAAGGCTTTACTTCGGTAACCAAAGGATATTTACCACTCCGACTACTATGGGTCATCAAGTCTGGAAAGATAGCAGTATTATAGTTTTGTATTTTCCCATGGATCTCCAAAGTTGTTTTTCTTTCTTTCATAACATTGGAGCACTTTACAAGTGGACGCAAAGTATTGATCACGACTTGTTCGTATGTAGCTTCATTCAACTGTGACAGTGTTTCACCAGGCTCGAAAATGGATTCGAATAGGATAATAACCACTTCGTGTAAATGGGACTTTTTCAAACCTCTTAAGGTGTTAAGTGTCTTCACGACGTAACCCCTTTTGAACTCTTTGTAGTATCTGGAGACTAAACGAGGTTCTCGAAGACTTTTCGTGGTGTTGTTCAGAGAGGCAGTACCCGGTCGGGGATGACTATATAGATGTTTGGCTTCAACATTTGGAAGCGAAAGTAAAAGATGAATTATTCTTCTTAGATCACTTCGACTTGATGTGCGAAGATTCCCTATGTATAACCACATCCATATATGAAAATCTGTATATTCTGGTATCTCAAATAGGTCATTTTTGATATCAGTAAGAGTTATATTACCGGAACCCCAAGTGTGGCGAAACTGGCGATAGTCTTTGAATTTGAAGGGTGATCTGATATCTTCCTTGAAGTATTGTTCCAATAAATCCAGTAGATTTCTTCCACCTTGGGGCGTGAATGAGTTTGTCATGTCGTGGTTCACTACTTGATGTGCGAGCCATTCCAGTATATCTCATCTACAATTGTATATCACTAGAGTTACTATACATACCTATTTCAGTGTAACAGAACAAAAACACAGGTATTCTATGGAACCTATTCATTAGTGTCATGAGACCTTTGTGTAGGACAGTATATCACTGGGATGCGTTTCTAGACATGCTTCAACTGGACGACCAACCTTCCAGTTTAAATCTGTTTCTCTTCCCTATTTCGCTTTTCCGATCATTTCTGATTTTGAGTATGATGGCTGCGAAACATATAAAGTAAGATCCATACTGCAATAAGAATACCATGAATGAGCTTGGAAAATCAATGATATCGGTGGCATTATACCCTCCAGAACTAGTAACAAATACAGTTTAGGGCACGATTTTATAGGGGTTGAACCTGTAAGTACGATAAGTTCGACAGGTCCTATTCGTAGTACTTGGAGATTTTGACCCTGAAGAGCGGTGGCCACTGCAATTTCACTTTAGGAGTCAACTTCGCCTATGGTTAAGTCAAGGACAGCTTTACTAATACCCAGGCGACAAGAACTATACATAAATGAGCGGAAACCCCCAACTAGGTAACCTCGTCAACGAGACTACACCTGACTATGTTTTGGGTATATGCAGCGAAATGGCAAAAGATTGCAAAACAATAATAAAGGTAGATTGACGATATTCCGGAAGCCGTGCTATTAACCTCGGTCTAAGCTAAAACTACTTTAGTGCCCTTCTTTTCAACAAGCATGCTACATAAAAGAATAGTACACATACCCCAGACCTAAATTAAGTGATAGGAAAGAATGTACTTCAATGGTTTGATTCTTGATCTTGTTCACTTCCATCAATTATAGGTCAAATTCTTCCGTTTATTCCAATTTCCTTCACTGTTTTTATAGTTACGAAATACATCCACCTCAGTTGATGATGATATTTATTGCGGCTCTATATAATCTTCTAGATCACTAATCCACCAGTATTCAATTGACAATTTGTGCAACCAAATCGTGGATGGACTGTTCTAGGGTAATGGGTTCAAAACCCAAAATTTTACGAGTTTTAGAGTTATCAACAGTCCCTGGTCTACCACTCTTCAAGAACTCCTCAACAGAAGCTGGGTCTCCCTCGGCAATGGTCTTTTGGAATTGAGGGAAATCCTTTCTGATGATGTTTGCAATCAATTGACCGTTGAAAGTCTCCTTTCCGGTAAGAAGTCTTTGGTTGATAGCTTCTTTGCTTTCTGCTGCCACCAAATGAGCCTTTGCAACGTCTCTCACATCATTAAAGAAACCTTCAACTTGAGGTAATGGATCGGTTGGCTTTAATTTAAGGTATTGGTTCACAAATTCGGCACTTGCATTCAAAGTTTCCTTCACTTCCGAATCAAACGCTTGAGGGCCAAAAACGAAAGATGGGTTAACTACCGACAATTCAAATGAGGGCTTTTCTTGTTTGACAAAGTCCCAAGCGACTTTTTCAGCAAAAGTCTTCGATGCATCGTAACCCCAGAATACGTTTTGAAGGGCCTGCTCCTTCGTAATTTCAGTCCATGAATCCTCGGTAATGGTCTTACCCACGTAACTGTAGTTTGGAGTACTTGAAACAGCCGAATCTGAGGAAGTCAAAACCACTCTTTTGACGTTCTTTCCATGAAGCTTAAGGGAGTTGAAGATGTTCTTGGTACCCTCGACGGCTGGCTTAAGAAGTCTTTCTTCGATGTCATTGTTGGTGAAATCAACTGGAGAGGCGGTGTGGAAAACAACAGCAATCGATGGGTTCTTTTCAAACACTTCATCGAAAGCACCGGTCTTGACGATGTCCGACACAACCACATAGCTGAATTTGTCGGAATTGAACGATTTCTTAAGTTGTTCACCTTTGGATTCGCTTCTGACTGAACCAATCACTTGGTAGTTGTTTGCAAGAAGAAGCTTGACGAGGTGTTGGGCGATATATCCGTTGGCTCCGGAAACGAATGCGACAGTAGACATGATAAAAAGGGCAATTGATGATTTTTTACAGACAAACAGCCAGATCCACTTTATATATAGTCGACCCCACAATTAAGGTGATTGAAGCCGTCGCACACAATTTCGGGCCAGAATTAGTAATCGGAATTCAAGGTTGTGGTGGGAGTTGTGGAGGTTACAAGCAAGCAGAAGAGTCAGGTTAAGTAAGAATTGGTTTGGAAACAAAAATTGGATGTGATGATAATTTAGAGGAGTATTTCAGAGAGATTTCCACCAGGTTTTTCAAGCCGATTGTAGTGATCTACATTCAACGTTAGGGTGCGAAAAGTGAACCTGATAGGTGGAACTGTTGGAGGCATTGTGAACTACAATAAATCTGAGTCAAATTCAATTCTATTCCTTAAGCTACTTTGAGAATTTGGTTCAATCCATCTCTAATTGATTCTTCCAAGGTCCTTGGTTTGAATCCCAATATTCTTTCTGTAGTTGGCTTGCTGTCATTTGGCAAGGTATTTCCCTTGAGATACTCGTCTCCAGAAGCTGGATCACCTTCTGGAACATTCTTCAACTGGGGGAAGTCTCTTCTAATAATGTTGGCGATAATTTGGGCATTATAGTGACCATTACTAAGGAGAAGTCTCTTGTTCACTGCTTCTTCACTTTCTGCAGCAATCAAATGCGCCTGCGCAACGTCTCGAACATCATAATACCTCCCTTTAACAGTAGGTAAAGGATCTGTAGGCTTCAACTTAAGAAATTGGTTAACCACCTCACTACTATAATTCAAGGTGTCTTTGACCTCGGAATCAAACGCTTGGGGGCCAAACACAAACGAAGGGTTCACTACCGAAAACTTGTATCGTGGCTTCTCATTTCTAACAAATTCCCAAGCTGCTTTCTCAGCAAATGTCTTTGATCCATTGTACCCATTGAGACTGTTTTCGATTGCTTGATCCCACGTAATATCGGTCCAAGTATCTTCGCTGACTGTCTTGCCTGCGTAATCATAGTTGGGAGTACCAGACACTGCAGAGTATGACGAAGTCAAGACAACTCTCTTGACGTTCTTACCATGTACTTTGATAGCATTCAATACATTCTTGGTACCTTCAATGGCAGGCTTGAGCACCTCATTTGCAATATCTTCTCTGTCAAACACAACTGGTGAAGCAGTGTGAAAGACTACCGTAATCGATGGGTTTTGTTCCAAGGCTTCATCGAATGCTCCAACCTTAACAAGATTTGGAACCACCACATAACTAAACTTGTCGGAATTGAAAAGCTTTTGTAGATGTTTCCCCTTCTCTTCCGATCTAACTGAACCAATCACTTGATAGTTCTTGGAAAGAAGAAGCTTGACAAGATGTTGTGCAATAAACCCGTTTGCTCCAGTAACGAAAGCAACTGACATCATGAGTGATGATTCAATTGAAAGGGTCTTGGAGGACTTTATATACTTTGATTGCGGCAATTTACTCCATTAGTAATCTCACTTTTGGAGCAGTTGCACCTTTCATTAGTAATTATTTAAGGATGGTGTTTCGATGGTCGGAAGTAACGGAATTGTGGCGTTCTTGATTCTTCAAAGGTTGTGGTGGCTAGTCTTTTCATAGATCAACCCTATATATGCATAGACAAGGGGCACTACATGCAGGTATGTTTGGAGCCGATTAATTGAAATTATCACCAGAATAGGAGGAAAAAGTCACAAGCCCCGGCTCTGGCCCATAGTTATGGATTGGAGCTAAAACCATAGCTGTTCTGGCTTGTACTTGCATGGAAGTTCCTCTTCTCGCAGAACACCCTACCAGCAATATCTGTCGCCAAAAAAAATTACCTTAACCTTTTTCGACACTATACTTTGGACAACCATATACTATTTGACTCAAAGAAGCTAATAACGGTTTATTTGGCTATTTCCGTCGGCACAAGACCTAAATTGTGGACTACTAGCTACACGTGACGTAGCACTTTGGGAAATATGGTTGCAACACCAACCCAAAGATCGCACCAAAAAAGGAACTACAAGATTTCAAAAGGGAATTAATTAAGCTCTATAATCTTTACGTACAAAAGGCTTGGTGAAACGAACTAAAAATATTTTTGTGTAAGTCGCTTGTCATGATGGCGTCAAAGCATGTCAGATAAAGATTCATGCAAAACTCTTGTGAGAGTGGGCAGACAATACCGGGTAAACACCGTGTGGCTCCCCGATGGCAGTCTCGTCGGCATATTCCAAACCGTTCAATTCTTCTTCAACATCGTTGTAGTGACGGAACAACACCCAGAAAATACAACCAGCAAGGAAACAAGAAACAGCCAAACCAGTGTAACTCCAGACGAATTTTGGATCGGTGGAGGTGGAAGACAAAGCAATACCGAGGGCAGAACCGAAGGCGTTAGTAACCAAGAACATAGACATGATGAAAGACTTCATGGTGACTGGAGCCTTAGTGTAAGCATATTCCAAACCAGTAATGGAAGCCAAAATTTCAGAAAGAGCAATCAAAACATATGCTGGGACTTGGATAGCAACGTGGACGTGGTTTGGAACGTTAGAAAATTCTGGGGCACAATTCTTTGGATGATCGAAACATGGGCCGGCCTTATAAATGTAATGTTGGAGCACAGCAGCGTAAACCATAGAAGCAGCACCAAACATAAATCCAAAGAAGATCTTAGTGATGGCCTTGAAAGGAGTGAACTTTCTAATGAGTGGGTAGACAAAACGTTCACAAATTGGAATGAAGACAATGATAGCAATGGAATCAATGGCTTGTAAAAGATCATTTGGTAAACCATGTAATTCCATTTGACCAGCTTGAGAAACGAAATTGTTCAACATTTGACCGTAGACAACCCAGTAAATAGGGTAGAAAATGAAAACCTTACAAGCATAAAGGGCTCTCTTAATTTCATCAACAAATTGATCAGTCCATGGGTAGTTTGCTTCTGGGTGAAGGGAAGGTCTGGCAGCATCCAAGTTAAATTTGTTCTTGATACCAATAAAGGCACACTTGAAGGTCTTGTTGATAACTTGATCACCAACTGGGACTTTAACGTATTGGTTCTTACCTAAGACTAAAGCAATAAGGGCAATGAAGAAGAAGCAGAATGGCAAAAGATAAGCAGCCCAGAAACCAATGTTCTTTTCCATTTCAGTGGTGGCAATAACAGACAAAGAACCAATGTTGATCATAAGATAGAAGAACATAAACACATTTTGAATGGTGATGTTTGGATCTTGAACCACTCTTTCACCTGACTTCAACACTTTGATAATTGGCTGGGTCTTTGGAATTTGATCAGCAATTAATGGAGACACATTGGATTTGACACCACCAGTGGCAATACCAATGATAATAATAGAAACAACGTAACCACCTAAAGCAGTGTTATGAGAAGTAACAGCTGGAAGCGAAGTAATAAACAAGATGAAAATACCAATGATGTAAAGGACACAGAAAACGGTAATGGTCTTATATTTACCCCAGTAAGTATCAGCAACCCACCCACCGAAAATTGGAGTGACGTAACACCAAAATTGGAAAAAGTAAGATAAGGCAGTAGCACCTTGATTCTTTAAGTTCAAAACACCAGGTGGTGAGTCACCAGGAGCATTTTGCATATAGTTTTGGAATGGAGCACTCAAACCATAGTAAGAGAATCTTTCGGCCAATTCGACAATGGCAACCAACCAACAAGAAAGAGGAATCTTTTCACCAATGTGTCTTAAAGTCTTTAATTCAAGTTCGGTTGGGGTTCTACCTTCATCTTCTAAACTTGCATCTTCGGAAGTCGAAGTTTGTTCAGCTTGAGAAGAGGAGATTTGCTTCTCAACGACAGGATCTTGTTCCTTTTCGCTAATGGATTTAGTAGACATAATTTTAATGTATGCTAAGAAATGTTAAGAAATGCTAAGAAATGAAAATCTCTTGGAAGATATTGACTAGATATATAAACAATTTTAAAAGAAACAAACCATTAGCAGATAACAGAAAAGGTACGTGCGCTCAGGATTCCGCTTTATTTGCCAGTAAAATGCAGCCTGATTATTGTCTCCATTGGCTTATGATAAGCTGAGTCGGGTATATTTTGGCGGAGAACCCCAGCGTAAAAGCTGCGGCAATTGAAAAAAGATTGCTTTTTTCTGACACCATGCATCTAATGCCACGCGATGAGACGGCATCAAGAATTTTGATGTTACTTTGGAGCGAACTGATGGTTCAGGTTAATTATGACTTAAGGGACTATAGTGAGCTACGAATTAGATTAGTCTCGTAAGCTGGTGATAATTAGCTATATACCAAAACTGTGACATTTAGTTTTGGATGGTGGGCAAAAAAAATTTGCCGCCTGATCATGCGTTCAGCTAGTCGCCTTACAGACCCTGATGCAACATGCAGACATTAAGACATATCTTGCACCAGTTTAAGGAAGTAAATCACGGCATTAGCACTATGTGCGGCAACCCACATTGGCTCAAACGTTCGACCCCACTTGGACCCTAGCCGCTTGTTAGCATTACAATATCTAGAGGGGATACCCAACACATGGATATGACCTAGATTGGTTTATTTCAACCCACCTATAACCGAAATTGTACGCGGTTTTCATCATTTGTTAACAAAGTTCCCCTGCCGGCTCGTTTCATTGCTTACAGGTGTTGCCTGCAGTATTCCGTAACCGGCCAAATCCCCGACGGCGGTTTCCTTATTGGGTGACTTTGCCATACTATAATAGGATAATATTCAAGTATTTTGCATCTAAAACCAATATTTGACAATTTTTCATGCACAATACCCGTTTGCGGGGCCTTAACGGCTTGCACTTTTGAAGTCCAACACGGCATTATCTTCCTCGACGAAGCCTCTTTCAAGATTGCCCGTGCAGCACCTACACAACCTTCCCTGAATCTTCAAGATTTTGTTGGGGCAGTGTCCTGATTACCGATTGTAATTGATTCATGGTATCACGTCAACTTTGCAGTCATCGGAACTTACGGGTTATTTGCTGGGCATCGTCTATTGATCCTATGAATTTCTTGGCTGGAACAAGTCCGAGTTCTCGATCAGGCCAAATTCAAGATTAAGCTTCTTCAACTACTGCTTCGGAATTTTGATATCTGTATTAAAATCTGATATGTCGTAAATGCCGAACGCTCGGTGCTGCAACTACTTCGTCATCAATATAAGTCCTAAAGGACCTTTGCCGTCTTTGAATCGACCGTATATGGTAAGATTCGGCGAAGGCTACAGAGCTCGAAATTTTAAGTATAGCATGCACAAGTTCACCATGGCTTCATTACATCAGATTTCATGTAAGATTAGATCCACCAGTCAGAGCGGATTCATGCTACAGTTTCCGCCTATCTTCAATACAATCAGGAGGAAGGTGTTAGCAGACCTCGCTTATACAACGGTTACTAATTTTTACTCACATCTCTCGGTAAATTTATGATAGGTTTTTTGAGGTACGTTCGCAGATATTATGAGACTTTAAAATTATTTTACTATCACATACGCTGGATCTGCAGCAAATTCCACCAGATGTTGTAGCCCATAAAGTGAAACGGGCCACTGACTTTATTAACTAAACCTACACAGAGTAATAGGTAAGGCTAGATAGTAGCGTTAATATTGGTTAGATGGTTGTTTGTGCACGTGACTGCTAAACATTGATTTATGTCTAATTAGTATTTAATCATATAATCTAGTCTTTATCATATTGGATTCTTTGACTTACTTCAATGGCCAGTAACCGGGGAATAAGAAAGACATTTTCTCCAAAACTTCCTTCTTCAAAGCTGATGGAGCAGTACTAACAGAGAACTTGACACTTCCCTTCAACCCAGCACCCAAATCCTTACCGTGAACACTGATAACATCAATTAAGGTAGCAGCAACCTTGGCGGCGTTGGCAGAGTTTGCTTTCAAGTTACCCACAACAGTTTCAACCGTAACGGGTTCTTCTTGATCGTTCCAAGAATCGTAGTCTGTGGACATACAAATCATTTGATAGGCGATTTCAGCTTCTCTGGCGAGTTTGGCCTCAGGCAAAACCGACATATTGATCACAGAACCACCCCATGATCTGTAAAGTCTGGATTCGGCTCTTGTACTGAATTGAGGTCCTTCCATACTAATGACCACAAGATCATCGGCACCTGGCTCATCGCTCTTAGTGTGAAGAGTTGGAACAACCCCTTCTTTGTCTTCGGCCTCCAAGAAACCAGTTTTTGGAATATGGTCTTTGATCAATTTATTCAATTGGAGGTCAAATGGTTCACCAAACATGGCATGAGCCACGAACCCCTTTTCGAAAAAAGTAGAAGGTCTGTTACCCTTGGTTCTATCAATGATCTGGGTAGGAACCACGAAGTCACGAGGCTTGATTTCTTGTTGAAGAGATCCCACGGCCGAGAAGGCAATAATAGCATTGACTCCGATACTCTTGAGAGCAGCGATATTGGCTCTTGAAGGAACATCAGTAGGAAGGAGATCGTGATGTTCACCATGTCTTGCCAAAAATGCCACTGGGAACCCCTTGTCAGTAAGACTAATCGTAATTGGAGAAGAAGGAAATCCCCATGGAGTGGCAATGGTGAGTCTAGCCACTGGTTTAAGATTTGGAAGTTGGTAAAGACCGGTACCTCCGATAATGGCAAGACTTACTTTACCATCGTAAGTAGTAGGAAGTTTTTGGAAGTCAATTTCTTCACGGTGAGCAGACATTTTAGATACTACTTTGATAAATTGAGTGGAGGAGTTCGTAAATTGTCTGAAGTATTTTTCAGATAAGTGACACCGCAGTAAATTAGTTAATTGTAGGGGTAAATCACAAAGTTTATTGCGATAGAGTAGGAAAATAGTGGGACTGGGATTTACTGAGGTAGCGGGTTTGGCGATTTATATAAGGTTGAAAAGCCGACATTTATACCATGTGGCCAACCAGTTGAACATGCTGACATCATCCTAACCTGCAATAATCTAATACAATGCGTAAATTACTGTGGGTGCGATTTAGTATGAGGGTAAAACATACACCAATTGAGGTATATAAAGACAATAATTACGGTGTGGTATATTTCGTATGATTTGCTTAATCCTGTCGGTCATTTCCTATATCTATTCGAAAGGAGAGCAATCGGTAAAAAATTAAATTTGATAAAGCCTGAATTTCTGATACAGCATTAACCTGAATTGACAAATTCGCTCAATTTATTTCTAAGTAGAGCTGAAATGACACTTATTTGAGCCTCAACCAAATTGTCCCTAAGCAATAAGAGCGTTCAATCTTTGCAGTAGATTTAACCAACCTCCAATTAATTTTTGTGTAAGGTCTGAAACGTATAAGCTCTAACATTAATGGGCTATAGCAAAAGGTTCTTTTGAGCTACTACCAAAGTAAGCTGCCACATATTGAGCATATTACGCCATGTAAACACAGATAAAAGCCCTATAAATACTGAAAATTTTCTATGTTAGTACTTACGTATATCCAATTTGGAAAATGTATTTGAAAGTGAGTAAGTGTTGAATTTCTCAAAAATTCCCATAAAAGACCTAAAATACTTGAAATGAAATGATCTTAAGTAGTCTACCTTCTGAGCCCTTCTTGTAGACCAGCAGAACACTGGAATTTTACAAACCTTTCTTCTCGTAACAATTACTGTACTCTATGTATTGATGGCAAAATAACCTGACGTCCTGCATACCGTCACACGGTCGACCCACAAAATGAGTCTTCTCCCACTTTCTATACCCATTTATTCATGCTACAATACTTAACAAGTCGTGCTCCAATACGGTTGTCGGGAAATATTATAAGGACCGGTACCAGAACCATTTCCTCGAAGTCCCCCAAAGATTCTGATGATATTCCTCCAGTTACAGCCAAGAAGAGAGTCTCAGTTTATCCCAAGAACAAGCACACCAAAGCACAAGATGGAAGTATAATACCTGGTAGTGGGAGCCCCAAGCTCCGTACCAAGGCAGATGAAAAAGCCAAGCTTCTTAGAGCAAAGAGATCTATCAAGAGAGACTCCACTCTCACTAACACCAATACCAAAGACAATACCACTTCCAGTAAAGATACTACTCCTACTCCAGCTGCATATATCCCATTTTCTAAGTTTCCAAAAGTTCCCGAATCAATACTAGCACAGTCTCTGGACGAACTTTATGCTAGCATCAATCTAAAATACTCTCCAGTAACAAATTCTGAACCAAGATACATTGATTTTGAGATCCCCGATAAGTTCATCAAGTCAAAGACTAAAGACTTGATTACAGACAAAGATAGAGCTCTTGTGCATGAGCTTGACAAATTCTCCAAATCTGATGAAGACGAAGAATCAAATCAAACCCAACTTAAACTCATCAAATTATATTATGATCAAGATACGAATACCCTCCAACCAATGCCCGAACATGCTCTCAAGAAATCACTCCTGGGAATGATCAATATGAACAAAACTTTGAATGACATCGAAGATGATTACTTATGGGAGTTAATCCCCAGAGATAAATTGTTTGGGATTCCACCATTTGAAACATCGAATGGAGGTATACACGGTTTCAAAAAATGGGAGAAGGAAATGCTCCAAATCGAAAAGAAGGCTCAAGATTTGAAAGATGAAGACATCAGACAATATAAGGATTTTGAGCAATCATTGTCTGAGAACAAATCCTTTTACAAAAAAGCTTCAGGCGGCACCAGAAAGAAAGTTGATCGAAAGCTTGTGAAAAGATACAAAAAATTGAAGGAAGAAGGAAAGATTCCCAACAGTGAGACTAAAGAAAAGTTGGAAACCATCAATATTAATGATATTTTTGATGAATTATCTTAGGGGATTATAGGAGTGTATAAATGCATACTAGATTAAATTTAACCTTTTAAATATTAATTACTGTATGTAATTTTATAACGAACTAATTATAGTTTCAATAAATAATGCACTATTTAAATAGAGGGAAGATGATTTATCGATCATTCAGAAATTACCAAATCGACATCTCCGTATCCAAACTTTCGTTTGTTCTCTTCATAAACCCTCTTTAATTCATCAATGTAAAGTTTGTGATAATGATCCAACAATTCAGGAGGAATTTTAGTTTTGATAGTAGATTTTTTGGGTTGAGTATTAGTTTTGAATAGATTGGTGATAGATCTTGATCTGAGGACTCGAGTATTCTCTTTTGGTTCAGGTGAGTTGACAGGTTCCAAGTTTTCAAACTCTGGATGTTTCGCCTTGTAATCAGCCAAACAATTAGGAGGAATATTAATAGGTTTTCCTAAACAAATATTAATGGGATTTCTATAAGGAACAATCCCAAAATCATAAATAAATACACCACGAGCACTGAAAAATGGTAGTGTAAACAGAAATGTTGATTTCATCCATCTCTGAAAGGTGTAACCCCAGGAGCCCGGCTCAGGGATTGATAATTTATAAATGTCAACCTCACCAAATGCAAATACAGGGACCAAAGAGACATTTCCAAGCTCAATAGCAAGTTTCACAAACCCCTTTCTCTTATTAAGGACAAGCAGAATTTGTCTTCTTGTAGGATTGGGTTTTCCTGTGATGGTGATACCATCGTCCTTGCTACCTTCATCAATGGTTTCAATTTCTTGGTCATTAATTTTGATAGTTGTTTTACTACGTTCCAGGGGATTTTGAATAGTTTCTAATTCAATTCCATCATTAGTTTGTAAGTTCTCATTACTGCGATTGTTCTTGTAGCCATGTCCTATTTTGTATTGATTTGTGACCATATCATTTAAGAGAGATTCTTGAGCGCCACCCACTACCAAACATATTGAATTATCACCATTATTAATTAAACTTTTGATGTTTTTAGCAGAAGCACTGGTCAAACCAAGGGCTAAAAGATAATCACGATAAAACGGAACCGTGAATTGAGTGGTTAAAGTCAAGGGGAAAACATTACCAATACCAGGTAATACTCGCTCACCTTTTGAAGGGTCATGAAACAAAGGCTTTAAGAATTTTGCTGGAGGTTGGAATGGTTCGTTTCTAACGGCATTGGTTGCAAATGCACCCATAACTCCCATGGAAATCACCCCATGTGGGTGATAGCCGAAAATATACCGAGGACCGGTGGAGACTTTTTTGTATTTTTTAGACCTTGTGGGAGGAGTTGATTCAGAATCTCTAGGAGGAGGAGATGAAGAATCCATATCATTGAGACGTTTGCTAAGACCCAACCGTTTGAAGATCTTATCGATGATAGTTCTGGAGTCTTCAGAAATAAGATCTTCTTCATCATCAGAAGGTTCTTCTTCTTCGACTAATACATTTGAGAAGGTAGGTTCAAGTTCACAAGTTTTATGAATAGTTATGGGGAAATAATTGGCAAACCATTCCCATACAATAAAGTTTTTGAGCCAATCTCTGACCCGATATACGGCTTTACCGTTTGTGGGAGTATGAAGATCAAAACCGTACCACCAAATAAAATATGGTAAAATCACCACCATCCAAAAGACCCAGCCCAAGGAAAGAAATCCAAGGAACAAACAGGCAAAAACAGGAATGGATACAATATGCCATATCACACCTAAAGTTTCTAAACGAGCTTGTAAAGGAGTATTGAGTGGAGCAACATGAAGAAATTGTTTACGAGAACGTTTTGATTTGGAAGGAGACCCCGTGGGAGATTGAGAATCGGAGTTGGAGGTATCGGAGTTGGAACTATTAAGTGAAGAGTGAGTTGAAGGAGCTCTCCTCCTAAGATTAGTATCCAGAGTTTCCATTAGGGAGTATACCCCAGGGATTGGGATGGTTTATATAGTTGCTTGAATCTGCGGCGCGGACCTAATTGGGCAACTGGGGGAGCATCTGGGGTTAGAGGGGATTGCAAAAGCGAGAGAAAGCGGAAAAAGAACGAGATTTATACATTGGACCTAAACTCACTACTTACACGTAATATCATCTATGGTGGTTAACAAATTATATGATATTGATAAAACAATAACTCACTTTGTATAGATGTGGTATTGGTGGTGGTGAGAGGGGCGAGCCCTGGTAGAGTGAGCCCTGTGTGAGGGGGAAGAGGGGGTCTCCAAATGGAAAAAGGACTCATGCATCCGAATCGAACAATTATCCAATTAAAAGGTCTCAAGGTGGGGGATATCAGTGAAGTGGGTAAAAATCAAAAATATTTAATCAGTAGTACGTTTGTAATGGAAAAGGTTTAGACTGTGATTTTGACCCTTTGGTATAAAAAATCATTCCCTCATGATTCAGTACCCTTCCCCACATATGTCATCTTAAACTTGTTAGGTCACCCAATCCTGCTTGCAAGCATAAAACTTAATTGATTTCAATTTTGATTAAGGGGTTTGAAAATACTAATTTGTTCTTTTCCCTTTTTGGGATGATGCGACAAAGGTTCATTAAATTATTTTTGTTTACGAAAACTTCACTCACAAAATTAGTCTTGGTAGAGTCCAAATTATCATTAGCAAGCCCGTGCCCCCTCACGTGTCGCTACCCCGGCCATTGATAGTTTTAGTCTAATCCTTGAACATTGAGCCTGATACCCTACCATCCATCATGTCTGATTGGGGGGACCCATCCGAAAATTCTCAAAAAACTCACTATGTGATCCAGCCCAAACGAAGACGTATTGCCTCCCAAAAGCTGGAAGATCATACTCCTTTTAGGCCACTTTTATCGGGGTCGGAACCTCGTGAACTTGTCAATAAACGTCATCAGATCTACCAGAGCTTATGGAAGAGGCAACTCGACAAAATTGACTATATTCTTAACAATTCCAACACCGAGCTCTTCCGCCAACTTGTACAGTTTATAGACGGTACTACGGTGCAAAATCAAAAACTTCCCATAGCATTTCTTCAGTTGAGTTCCAATACTGCCAATAATGTCCGTGTGATTAGCGAGTTTAATCGGTACGTAGGCGACAAGTACAAGGTAGTCAATTTGTCAAGCAAAACCTGTGGAAACATCAAAAGCTCCATGAGAGAGGTTGTGAAACAAGTACGTGACGATGGACTGAAGACTGTTGAATCAGTGGAAAAGGTGGAACGTGCCGAAGTCAATGATGAAGATCAAGAGGACAATGATGAAGATCTCGAAGATGAAGACGTTGAAGACCTACAAGAAGATGAAGACCTACAAGATGATGAAGACCAACAAGAAGATGAGAACAACAATGCCCAAGAGGTGGATGACGATGACCAAGATATAGATTTGGTCGGCCCCAATAGCTCTAAGATCAAAGACAGCAGAGTCAACTACGATCTTGATATCATTGCCGATTGGTACACGGAGCATGGAAATGACCGCCATATTGTAATAATACTTCAGGATGCCACCTCAGTCAACAATCAAGTTATCAATCAATTTGTCAAGCTAATTCATGCTGCGTCCCTCGGCTTGCCAATTAAACTAATCATGGGTCTTTCTTGCAATAATATCAGTAGTTGGGTTAATGATAACTTTAACAATGAAAGCAGATTAGTAACTAGCGGTTTCAAATTCGAAAGTGACGATAAAGGTGTTGGACCAAAAATATTACAAGAGTTATTCTTGAATCCAAAGATGTCTGAACCTGACTTATCAATGCAATTAATGCCTTCACCATTACTAACATCAATTATTATTTCCCGATTCCAATCGTCCAACAACTCGATTGACTCGCTCATTGCAGAAATAAAGCTCTCGTACATGATACAATTTTACAATTCTCCACTCTCTTTACTCATAGAAGAGTCTCCTAATGAGAAACATGTCTTGGCACTACGAAAACTTTCCTCGTTTAAGAGGTATATAGAAAAGAAGTTATTCCGTGCTAAAAGCGTCAAGGACAGAGACGAAATAAAAGACTTGCTCACCTCAAATCAAGCGATCAATGACTTGTTTCAATATTCCAAGAATCAATTCCAACGCTATCGACTTGCTGTGCTTAACTTCACCAACGTTGTCTATAAGGTTCAGGGAGTGAATGGAGGAAAAAAATCCAAGTTTGAATTGTATAAGCTCATCATTTCCAAGAAATTAATCAATTCAGTTTACTTTAATGACCTTATCAAAGCAATAGATTCGGCAAATGTTAGGGATTTGATTTCATCCGAAGATCTAGTAACAGAGCTTGGCTCAATCATTGATGAAGAGACAACTTCATTGAACAAAAAGCTTCAAGAGGACCACCCTAACAGAGCACTCAAGGAGTACTTCAAAAACAGTTTTGTTAACCAGTCAATTGAAGAACTAATTTTCTTCGAAATCTTTACAATCAATGGGGGTGCATCCAAAACAGTCTATGAGTTACCTGTCTTTGAGGAGAAGTATGAAAACTTGATGATAAACTTGTTACGACCCAATTTAAGAGGAACATTAGAATCAAGCTTAGAGACTTGCAAGGACTACTTAAGGAAGGATTTGAAACAAATAAGGAGCAGCGTACAAACTGCGTTCAACAATCAAAATCCCAAGGATATTCAAAACTCAGACACTCCATTTTCCAGTCCTATCATTAACCAACTTTTCAGAGTGTATAAAGAAGCACCGGTGTCAATTAATATATACGACTTTTATATTTCGTTCAAGCATTCATTGAACAAGGCAGACTTGATCAAACTGACAGGCGAAACAAGAGAGATCAACGACAAAGAGTGGGATCAAATAACATACTCATGGTTTATCCAGTCATGTTTCGAGTTGATGATGATTGGGTTATTAAAAGAAAAGCCAAAAGGTGATTATCTAGAGAAGGCTCTCTGGAAAGGTGTGTAATAGAAACCATGGCATATAATTCAACTTATACTAGAATACTAAGTATCGTTCATTAGGCATAAATAAGACATTAGACATTAGTCACTATTTTTCATGAGAAATCACATACTTCCGTACTCAGTTCAACTCGAGTGCTGGAATTCTGTCTCGGGCGTATTTTCAGCTGCTTCCAGTGGCTTGTAGTAGCCCTTTAGCTTATCAACAAATGAACCATCAGCTTGTACTTCGCCCTCATTGCTCGCCTTATAGGTGAACATTAGAACCACAAGCAACAGGATCATACAGGCTAAGAAGATGGTCACCATGACCCTTTGGGTCCTGAACATCCGACTGGAGATTTGTGTAGAGTTAGCTTGCATTGGTGGTAGTGGTAGTTGTAGAAGTGATATTTCTACGAGTATTGTGCAGGTCTATAATATATAGCAAAGAGTGAAACCACCATGAGAATAAAACATGACGTGAATTAATCAAAAGGCAAATAAAGTGGATTTAAAAAATTACCCTTTGAGAGCAATTAGGATCTTGTTGGTAATCGTATTTATGAGATTTGGGGGTACGAGAAGACTGTCGTTCCGAGAGTTGTCATGATGATCAAACTAGATGTACATATAGACAATACATATATCCTATATCTTAAAATAACTTGAAGCTCGGAGTGACAATCCTGTCGCGGATCCTCCTGCCCTATTAAGATGCGCGAATTGTTCAACATATCCTTATCATTACCTTCAAATTATGCTATCTCAATTGCTTATCTATGAAGCTAAATTTAGTATTGTGGCACAGGATCCGAAAAACGGAATTTTATCGTGGTCGATATCCTACAAATCAAAAAATTCTACTAGACGAGGTATTAGGTGAAAATTTGACATCTGACCAATGTAGACAATGTCATCTCGAATAGATAAACTCATCCCTAATTAGTTAGCCGAAGAGCTAGTTAGTCTACAATGATTTAATTTTGACTTAATAATATTTTTAATTAAATTAAACTATCCTAAAATACTGATAGTGACACCACTTAACACCAGAAGTGGTAAACTCTTTTGTACAATGGTTGAGCTGCCATGTATTCTCTCTCTTCGGCAATTTCTTGTTTCAACAAGTCCAAGTCCAATTCTCTTCTACCGGTATCGACATCAATGTCCTTTGCTCTGATGAATAATCTCCAGTTCTTAGTCCATATCTTGTGACCGAAGTAGAAAGCTAACACAACTGGAGCACTCAAGTAAGATTGGAAGAAATCACTAGCATTTGGCTTACCACCTAATGGCCAGACAGCAATCCAGAATTGTGCAATCAACACAAGGAAGTTCATAATAAATCCGAACCATGCACCTGGAACTCCAACCTGGGAGGTCCAGTAAATTTCAGTAGTATCTCTACCTTGTACAGTAAGAGCTCTTCTGTATCTAAGTAAAGCAACATTAATGGAACCCCAAGTGAAAATGGATGATAAACCAGAAAGAGCCAATAACCAGTTGAAAACATCACCAGACTTATCAGAAGCTGTGATGAAACATAATAAACCAAAGATACATTGCACAATAATACCAGCTAATGGTCTACCTTGTTTATCAATGTAACCCAAGAACTTTGGAGCTTGACCAGAGGCAGCCAAAGCAGCCAAAGTTCTAGAAGCACCGAAAACAGAAGAGTTACCAACGGAAAGCACAGCAATCATAATAACAGCGTTAATCACTGATGGTAAACCTTTAATACCAGCATTAACAATTGAGATAACGAAAGGAGAGGCAGAAATATCAACTGAAGAAGAAGAAAATAATCTCTTATCGTTGTAAGGAACCAACAAACCGACCAAAGTTAAACAAATCACGTAGAATAAGGTGATTCTCCAGAAAACTTGCTTGGTAGCCTTTGGTAAAGACTTTCTTGGGTTTTCAGTTTCAGCAGCTGCAAGACCGACTAATTCAGTACCAGAAAATGCAAAGGCAGCAGTGACGAAAACGGAACAAACACCCTTGAAACCATTGGCAAAAGCACCAGGATCATGCCAATGTTTACCACCGATGTAACCACCATGTGGACCACCACCACAAACAAGAATTATACCCAAAAAGATGAAACCAATAACGGCTAAAACTTTAATAATTGAGAATACAAATTCGGCTTCACCATAACCTTTAACACCAAAGAAGTTAATAGCGACAATTAACACGTAGAAAATCACCACCAAAGCTGCTGAATTTATCGAAGTATTCCAATATTTAATAGTAATAGCTGCAGCCACCAATTCTAAAGGTAACACCACCATCCATTGTAAAGCATAATTCCAAGCCATAGCAAAACCCCAAGAACTATCAATAAATCTAGAGTTATAAGTAATGAAAGCACCAGCCACTGGGAAAGTAATGGCTAATTCACCAAGAGATTGAACAGTACAATAAATCATAGCACCAATAAGAATATAAGCAATCAACATACCGGCGGGACCACCAGTACGTAAAGAACCTCCTGAACCAACAAATAAACCAGTACCAATGGCACCACCAATGGCAATCATTTGAAGATGTCTATTTTTAAGAGATCTAGACAATGGAGAGTTTGCAGTCAAGATAGCCAATTTTTCGGCATCAGTTAAATTTGGATCTAATCCAAGTTCATCAGTATCTGCTCTTTTAAATCCATCCTTAAACTTGGCCCAGCCTGTTAAATGTTTATTATCTTGAGCTTCAAAAGCATCTATGTGAACTCCTCCATTTTTATCAGTAGAGGAGCTTGCACTCCTAATATAATTTAATTCTTTTTCAGGCATTAAATGATTATTGATTAAATTTACAGCAAGTTTAATCTATTTATACTAGTCACTAACAGTGCTATCAATTTTTTAATTTTCGTCCAAAACTTTGATAACCCCCGCGTATTCTGCTTCAATGCCGTTTCCTAATTCCACTCATCCAACACTCTTATCAGCGGCGCTGACACAAAAACGCCGGTTGTCCGCACCTACTAAAACAATATTATGATCGTACTACCATTATGATTAACAGGGTCTTTTGGGTTAGTAGTGATTTAGATTGCAAGGGTAGTAAACATGGATCAGTAGTGCCACTTAAGTCAAGTCAGTTATTTGAATAATCATATCAGTTTTAGAGTTATTCATGTTCACATGGTTTATTTGGGCAACCTCCAAAGAGTGCACAAAACTGTCAGGGCCGGTTATCGTAATATTCGTGCACGCCATATCGCCGTAACCTCAGACCTGTGATAACTACCCAATTTGGCTGCTGACTACGATTATTTTTAAGAGGGGGTATATTCATGCATAGAATCTCCTAACACATACAACCTCTTGGCTACAGGACTGGTGCCGTTTGAGTTTTAGTGAAAATGCCGTAAATTGCCTCAGATCACCGGATGGTCAGCCCTTCGCAACTTAGATTATTCCCAAGTATTTGAAACTAATTTTCTAGTAAAGTGCCTTGTTCCTTCATAGATTAAAAGCTTATTCCCATTCCCCAATCCTCGCTAATTTAACTGAAAAAAAATACACTGTCAGAGCCATAGTGGGGTTTCGTAAATTATTTGAAGGGGCTGTTACATCATGGTCATGGCAGTACGAACGCCTTTCACTGGTTGTGTATATTTGGTACTACCAAGCGGATATCATTAATTACAGATCTTTTCCTCCGAAATATGCCCTGATCAAAGCTCTGCACAATGTTCCCGATTGCCGATACAGGCGCGATCACTTCAAAGATACGGGAAAAATTAACAAAGAGTACAGGCAGATACTTCGCCGGAACAACAGTTTATGAATGATATGAATGTAGATACGAGTTTTTTCTTATTGTGACATGACGATGAGATTTGACTTTATTGATTGAGATATACTTTCGATTATTTTGTGGGATCCAGAATTTAGTTCTTGGTAACAATCTCCTGCCCATATCGTTCTGGTGAGATACAATCTGTTGGTGCCTAAAATGGAAAGAATAGCCACCGATTAAACATTCTTGGACCAAAGACAAAATTATGACAACAGATGTATAAGCGATATTTCATACCATGATTCGTGACCTTTGTTTCTCGAAATATTGTGCGTTGTAACCGAAGATTTGATATATTTTATTGCTAACATTTGACTGCTTGTCATTACAAATTGTTCGGAGTTGCCTCCATAGTGGAAAAAGTCACTGACTTTATCAACTTGTGGCTCTTGCTTACCAGAGATGAGTTTACGATCCTTGGAGATTTGGGTGTATTATTGGACTCACTATGCCAAGATAATACGTCTTGATTTCTCGTAAAGTATTGGGCTTTGACACAGCAAAAAGTAATCTGACAAAGAGAGCATTTTGATAAGCGAGCGGGTCTCCAAAATTATCACACTCACTAACCAACACCACAAACTCATACTAACCATCTACCTATAGCGAAGCTGGGCTGTGTGTACTTGCAACCCTGAGTTTTTTGTTACCAAGTCTGTATTTATTATACCTAAGCTCTGAAACCAGCAGGCTTAAAACCTGTTTCACTAATCACATTGGAGTTGAGCTTTCTAACTGTAAATCTCTTAAGCAACTTAACTTGTATCCGCCACGAGAGAAATGTTTCTTCTATAGGGGTATGAATTTGGCATTATCCACCGAATCTATTGACACAAACTCAGATGAGAATTAATTCTTGAGTCTTAGCCTTGAACCGTACTGACACTGCGAAGCATTGAAAATAAAGTCAAAATTATGCAAATTTTTAATAAAATTCTCTGGTAGTCTTGTCTTTGCCTAAGTTCCAAACTTTCTCCAGTTATATTTTGTCTTCATCTTATAGATAATGAAGACGGTCCCGTCCGAGTCAACACAATATACACTTTTTGTATTTACAGGACCAGAATACTTACAGGAGTCCAAGTCAAATATATTCCAGCTTCATTGTTATGAGGACACTACTACAGAGCTTGCCAAATATTAGAATAATTGAGCGTTTTTGTGAGTTACTTTGGGTCTGGTTGTTTCATTTACTGCTCCAACCTACTTTTTACACTTCATCGATATCCTATCTACCGTATGCTATTCCGTTTTGTTTATTGGCTATTATCGAACTTCTATTCTGATGAAATGAGAATCTGTTGCTACTGGTCGTATAACATAACTTGTGGGGCACTAGTTCATGATAAGTTTATGACACTAGTATTGAATTTGCTTCCTAATCTCACAGGCATTCTCTAAAAAGGTAGGTCGCTTTTTTCATAAATGTTGCTTATTTTTGGTACTCGTCTGGATAGAAAATCTTTCTTTCCACACCTTTCGCAGTCAACACTACCAATCTAATCACACCACCAGAAGAACCATCCCATTTGATGGCCTCACTCAATGCGGTCTTCACAAAGGCAACACACTCGTCTTGTTCCATATCCCTCTTCCAGTTTTCATTACACCAACCATAGATAAATGTGGATCCTGATCCTGCTATAGCATATTCTTGTTTATGTATAGAACCTCCAATTGGAATGGAATAAACACTACCCTTGTTCTTATCATCGTACCCGGCACAGATGATCCCAGCACTCAATTGTTCCTTATTGTTATAACACATTTCTTGAAATACATTGGCTGCCACTTCAGTAGTAGGTTTCTCATCAAATGGTAATTGTGAGGCATAAATTTGCAAGTAGTATTTCACCATGTCAGCAACCGCCTGTGTGTCTGCCGCAGACCCGGATCTACAACAGTATATGGTATCATGAATCTGAGTTAACTTATCAGTGACTCTGTTGGCAATATATGTTCCTGTGGTGGTTCTAGAATCTGCTCCTAAGATCACACCATCCTTAAAGGTGACGGCCATGATGGACGTTCCGAGATTGACCTCTCCTTTCTTTAAATGGTTGATATCGACTTGAATTCCGTTCATGGTTGTGGTAGTTTGTTAACGATCGCCACCGGTAAAAAAGGTTGGTGAACTTTGCCAGAGGCTCACGTGCACCTCCACCCTAGATTTATACGCGTACGACCCTACTATTCATACACTAATCGATCTATGAAGTTTGGTTTATGTTTACTGGCCATATTGGCCGTGGTGGCTCCAGTAATGGCAGCCTCGGTTGAGAAATCTGCTTTTCAGCAGTTGGAACCTCCTTTGACCGCCCAAGAAATCCAATTTTTGTCCAAAGATCCAATCATCACTCATAAAGTCACCTTTAAGATAGCTCAAAAGCAAGCTAGTTCAGAAGTTGATATTGGATCTCTTACATTGGGAATGTTTGGAACGGTTGTTCCCATCACCGTGATGAACTTTGTACATTTGGCCAATCTGACTTATGGATATGGTTACAAGAATTCCATTTTTCATAGAGTTATAAATAATTTTATGATTCAAGGTGGAGATTTTGAGAATGGTTCAGGGACAGGGGGACGTTCGGTTTATCCTTCAGGTAGGTTTGATGACGAAAACTTTGAACTTCATCATAACAAACTTGGAAGACTCTCTATGGCCAATAGTGGACCTGGTACTAATGGAGCACAATTTTTTATTACGAATATAGAAAAAATCAGTCATCTTGATGGTCATCACGTTGTGTTTGGACAGTTGATAGACGGATTTGATACCCTTCATTTAATCAGTACTGTGAAAACCTCAAAGAATGACAGACCCACCGAAGAAGTTTATATTAAGGACGTGATAGTTACTGAGTTGACTCAAAATGGTAAGAGTTTGATGATTCAGAATAAAGCCCAGGAGGCTATTTCTGAAATTGAAACTGGGGACACAAGCTCATATGTATACTTTTTCGTATTCCTTTTGATTTGTGGATGTCTTTTCTTTTTCAACCAGCGGTATCATAAAAGGCAATACATCACCGATATCAAAGATTCCAATTATTTCTAAGATATTGTTAAGAAGACTACTTTATTTATTTAGATAATTATCAATCTATATACAAATCATTCTTAACTAATTAGTTTAAGACCCAAGTTCGCACGACCCATTATCGCATCACCATTTCCACCAACTGTTAGATGGCCAAATCCAACTATCCTATTGTTTTAGTCAAGAATCTCCCTTATAACGCTACATCTTCGGCTCTCTACGAATTGTTTGGGAAGTATGGTAATATCAATCAAATAAGAGTACCGGATGGATCCTCAGGTCTGGCCAGTTTGGGTACCAGTATAGTTGTCTACAACAATTTGGAGAATGCTTTGCGAGCAGCTCAAGAGTTGAATGGGGTTAACTTTCATGGAAGGTATATCGTTGCTACCATGTATCAAGTCGATCCATCCAAGGTGATGGAAGAGGACTTGGTGGTGAGAAAAGCTCATATAGATGAGTTGAAACGAGAGTATCACATCGATTAGTTGAACTATCTGTTTCTCTCCCATCAGAGTTGAGACTTCCCACCGACTCCTTTCCAACAACTCCCAAAAACCGTATCTACAAAGAATAAATCATTAATATGACCAGTATTTGATGCCAAAATAATCCATGCTGAGATCGCAAATGGTTGCTACTAAAGTCATAGTTCATCTTGATATTTATAGTCATCACAGTCAAAGTCAAAGTCAAAGTCAAAGTCAAAGTCAAAGTCAAAGTCAAAGTCACAATTTACAATTCACTATCAGTATGTTTTAGTTATTCTATACACTATTTCTCGACTTCGCTCACTCTGAGATCAAATAATCCCAATAAATAATAACTCACCAATCCGGTAAACACGAAACCAGCAATTTTAAGGATTTTGTAGAGGTAACTGGCCCTAGCATATTTGTAGGTAATAAACACATCCAAATTGTTGAAAGCATCAATGGCATTTTCGTAATGAATAGTGACCTTCACATGACCTGCGGAAACGTCCAAGTAGGATAATTCATTATCAACAGAGACGGACTTGTATGCGATTGGGGAAGCAACGTTGACGAATTCAGCACCTTCTGGTAAGTAGAAAGATAAGTATACGTTTTTGTAACTGACGTCTACTAAAGAGTTCACAATAGAAGCCTTAGCAACATAAGTGTCTGAATCGGAATCAGATTTGTGAATGAAGTCAGACAATTTATAATTCCAAGACAAAGTAAAGTTATAGTGCCAGTTTCCAAATAATGGGAATCTTGGTTGTAAGATTAAAGTGTTTTGAATAGTTTGATGGGTAGAAACGGCACCAACCAAATCACTGTAATAGTAATCATCAAAAGAATTATCATTTTTAATGGGGAAGTTCAATTGACTCAAAGCCCAGTGGTTACTGGCGTCATAACGACCCTTCATCCAGTCGACTCTGGCAAATCCCTTGTTCAATTCAGCACCCTTGTTAGTCACTTCATAGTATTCTTCAGCAGGTAACTGTTCCACATTGGAAGCAGGAATCCAAATAGAACGATTCAAGTTTTCCACCACAGTCAATGGACGGTTGTGGTCATAGTATAAACCCATTGGAGCCAAGGTAAATGGTTCAATCTCGTGAGTGATAGGGCCGTAGACCAAAGCTTTACTTTCCACTCTTGGCTTAAGTTCAGGAGTTTCAGAGACCACCACCGTGTCTTCGAGGAACAATTCCATTTCTTGACCCTTACGGATACCAGTGAAAGTCAAAGAGTATTCTTGAGTTGTGTATGGGGAGTAAGGGAATTTGTTCACTTGGACCAAAAGTTGTTGAACATCCTCAATTGCGATTTTACCAGGCAATGCTTGTAAGGAATTCAAGTAGATATAATTAACAGCAAGTTCTGCAGTACTGGAAGGGGCCACTGGAATAGGTAATACCAATTTGTACAACTTTGGCTCCACGATTTCGGCTGCGATTTCAGCCTTTTTAGCTCCTTGTTCAATGGTGAAGGTAATGGCAGCAATGTCCTTAACAGCATCAAACCCGTCGTTGACTGCAAAGTAATACACAGAAGCCGGCTTGGAATCCACGTTTTTGATTTGAACCAACGCTGTTTCCTTGACGTAAGATCTGGAAAGATCAATCGTACGCAAGTAGTGGGTGTTTTCCCAGCCAGAAAAAGACCCTGGAATCAATGCCTGGCAGAGATTCACAGAGAGGGCAAGGATGGTCAATGCCACTGCCCAAGGATGGTGAACGGCGGAAACTTTCATCTTGGTGTTGAACAATTTGGAGAATTGAACACATATCTTTTGGAGCCGTCACGTGGCGCGACCTGTCACAAGAATGGGAAGGTGGAATGGTATTAGAATTGGAATCGGGAATATCTTTGAGGTGTTGATGAGCCGATTGCGTGTATAATTCTTTACTGTAGCGGTATGGATGTGGACGGTGAAGACGTTTATTTAAATTTTTTTTTTAGTTTTTCATTTTTCATTTTTCATTTTTGGCTGAAGAATATCACGAAAATGGAAATGGTATCGCCTCAATTAAATAAATGTTCTATTTGAAACAGCATAGGTAGTGCTACACGGAGTCATGATAGTGCCATCATTTGATTGTAGTATACCATAAAATATATTACTATGATTAAAGAACCGTGGATCATCATGACGGTTAAAAGTACTCTAAAGAGTGTTCACAAAAAAATGAACCAAAGTTGTCACATACTCAACGGTACATATCTCGATATATTCCAATATTGTTAATAACACCACAATAAAGGTCCTTAATAGGAATAATATCATCCAGTAATATTTCTAATACCCATTTTTAATATCCATCTCTAATTATACATCTTTAATATCCATTTCTAAAATCCACTCTTTTTTTCATTTCTAATATTCTTAATATTTTTAATATCCATTTTTTATCCATTTTTATCCATTTTTAATATCCATTTTCAATATCCATCTTTATTTATCCATTTTTTATCCAATTTTTATCCATTTTTAATATCCATTTTTAATACCCATTTTTAATATCCATTTTTTATCCATTATAATATCCATTACTAATGTCCATTTTTAATATCCATTTTAATATTTTTAATATTTCCAATATCCATTTTTTATCCACTTCTAATTATCCATTTTTATCCATTTCTAATATTTTTAATATCCATTTCTAATATTTCTAATATCCATTTCTAATATCCATTTTTATCCATTTCTAATCCACTTTTAATATCCATTTTTGATATCCATTTTCAATATCCATTTCTAATTATTCACTTTTACTATTTTTTATCAATTCTAATTATATTGGCCCGTATTTGCGCGGTGCGCGTCGACTATTTGCATCCATCTGATCCATCACAGCAACCATCCAATCAAACCGAAAGAACTGCTGAAATCTCCTCGGTACTTTCAACTTATTCGCCTAACCTTAAAAACCGTTACAATGTATCGTTTGCTTGTCATAGTGGGGACAATTTGGGTATATACACTCCTCCAGCCATGAAAATAAGTTGTCTCAATTTGTAGTCTAGAACGCTTGAGATTTTCCCAATCCGAACTCCCTTTTTTTGGTTGCTTCCATACTTTTACCCTCTTCTACTCTGTCCACTTCCCTTCCATTAGAACCTTATATCCTACACACACTTTCTCCATGGTTGCCACTGGCTCACGTGCCACTTACCCGCCCGCGCGTCGCCCTCGCCCTATAGCAAAGTCCAAATTTCACCACCCAGTCACCGTCAGAATTTGTTCAGGCTTGCTTCTTCATTCTTCTCTCTTTACATTGATCTATCCGAGGCCCTTTGACTAGCCTGTGCCTATCCCTCCGTTTCGGTATCAACTTCCTTACCATCTACCTTCAAGTCCATATTTAACCGTGCTCACTATGTCTTTGGAAGATCTTATTCCGGTGGTTAACAAGTTACAAGATATCGTGACCACCACCCAATTGGCTGATTTGGATCTTCCCATCTTGGCGGTGGTGGGATCTCAGTCATGTGGGAAATCGTCAGTGTTAGAAAACATTGTCGGCAAGGACTTTTTACCAAGAGGTACCGGGATCGTAACCAGAAGACCATTGGTTTTACAACTTATTAATCTTCAATCTGATGATCCTCTTATTAATAATGGTGGGTTGATTTTGGATAATAGCTCCTCCAATGGTTCTTCTATAAATAGATCCAACAATCACCATTTTTCTCAAAGCTCACCCGGATCCTCTTCTGATGAACGTGAAATTAATTTGGAAGAACACTTGAAAAAACATGCTAATGGTGGGAAATATCAACCTCCTAGTGAATGGGGTGAATTCTTGCATATTCCTGGTAAAAGATTTTATGATTTCCATGACATTAGAAGAGAAATTGAAAGTGAAACTCAAAGAATCGCCGGTCAAAATAAGGGCATCAGTAGATTACCTATCAACTTGAAAATCTTTTCCACAAGAGTATTGAATTTGACTTTGGTAGATTTACCTGGTTTAACTAAAATTCCTATTGGTGATCAACCTTCTGATATCGAAAGACAAACTAGAAACTTGATTTTAGAATACATTTCCAAACCAAACTGTATCATTTTGGCAGTTTCTCCTGCTAACGTTGATTTGGTCAATTCAGAATCGCTAAAATTAGCTAGACAAGTCGACCCCACTGGTAAAAGAACCGTTGGTATTTTATCTAAGTTAGATTTGATGGATCAAGGTACTAACGCTTTGGATATCTTAAAGGGTAATGTTTACCCATTGAAATTGGGATTCATTGGTATTGTCAACAGATCTCAACAAGACATTTCTGAAAATAAATCTTTAGAAGATTCTCTTCATGCAGAACAACAATTTTTTGTGAATCATCCTGCTTATAGAACCATGTCAAATAAGTGTGGTACCCGTTATTTGGCTCAAACTTTAAACAAGATTTTAATGAATCATATTAGAGATAGATTACCTGATATTAAGGCCAAATTAAATACTTTGATGGGTCAAGCTGAACAAGAACTTGCAAACTATGGTGATATCCCTTCAACCTTGACTGATTCGAAAGAAGCAAGAGGTGCAATGGTCTTAACGTTAATGACTAAATTTGCCAATAGCTTTGTTAATTCTATTGAAGGTACTTCAATGAATGAACTTTCTACCAAAGAATTATGTGGTGGTGCTAGAATTTATTACATTTATAATGAAGTATATGGTTCACAATTAGCTGCCATTAACCCTACTCATAATTTATCCATCCATGACATTCGAACTGCAATTAGAAATTCCACTGGCCCAAGACCTTCATTATTCGTTCCAGAATTAGCATTTGATTTATTGGTCAAGCCTCAAATTAAGTTGTTGGAAGAACCCAGTCATAGATGTGTCGAAATGGTTTATGAAGAACTTATGAAAATTGTTCATAATGTTTGCTCATCCAATATTGGTGTTGAATTAAACAGATATCCTAAATTACAAAGCAAGTTAATAGAAGTGGTCAGTGACCTCTTAAGAGAAAGACTTGGACCAACTATCAAATACGTCGAGTCTTTGATTGAAATACATAAAGCATACATCAACACAAACCATCCTAACTTCGTGGGAGCTGCTAAGGCTATGAGTATTGTTGTTGAAGAACGTCAAAGACAAAAAGATCATGAACTGAATAGTAAATTAAGGTTAGCAAGTGAACGTATTTTGAATAAGAAATCAGAAGATGCAATTGAAGAAGAAAGTGAATCTTCAAAGAATCTTGATGAAGATATTCATTCTGTTGATGACGAAATCAAACCTCCTAAACAAAGAAGAAGTGATTCCAATAGAACTTCTCACTCACTCAAATCTGATGCTAATTCAACCTTCCATTCCTCTCAGCATGTTCCACAACAAGAATCTTACTTGAATTATTTCTTTGGTAAGGATCCAATCATTCATCAACAGCAATTGCAGGCACAAGCTCAGTTGAATCCTACTCCTTTCAAATTCCCTCATCATCAAGAAGGAACTTTGCAATTCAACACTAACTTTGTCAACAATGGAGTTATTAACAATGCACAACCTAACTTGGATCAATTCAAGCACTTGAGTGTTAACAGCCCTCCTCTTGATGATGCATCTTTCGAAAGTGATGATACTATCAATGAATTGAGCGAAAGAGAACAACTTGAATGTGAATTAATCAGAAGATTAATTGTTTCATATTTTGGTATTGTTAGAGAAATGATTCAAGATCAAGTTCCAAAGTCCATCATGTGCTTATTGGTGAACTATATCAAACAACATATTCAAAACCGTTTGGTTGTTAAGCTCTATAATGAGTCTTTGTTTGACGACTTATTGAAGGAAGATGAAGGAATTCAAGCTGAACGTGAAAAGTGCTTGGAATTATTAAAAACATACCGCGAAGCTTCTAAGATTATCAGCGATGTGGTATAACCTTTTATTTTTGGTTTCAAAAATTTATACATAGGAAACTTTTGGTGTTTATAGTTAAGAAAAATATTTATTATGGTTTTCTAGTAGACACCCAATACTGAATAAATTTAGTGTTACTACATTTGATGGCGTGTATATTATTGATTAATTATCAACAATTTTTGGTCGCTTCTTCTCTATAATCTTTTAGATCATTGACCTTTATCGATTTTAAAAATTCTTGGTTGAATTTCATTAATTCAGGAAATTTGATACTACCTGTAGTACCATGATCATAAATTTGAGAGTTGTTACTGTTCAAATATTCATATAGGGAATCCTTGTCAGCAATAGTCAACAATATTGGCTCCAAACATTTTAAGATTGCCAACGTAAGCGAAATCAATTTGACAGACTTTTTCAATTCTTCAGTTGAATCTTTCTTGTCACTGTGGTGTTCATCATTGGGGATTGATATTTGTTCAGTGAAATCTCCTATTAAAATATTATCAAATACTTTGAACCAGGTATCTAATTCAAGGAATTTTAGATCAATGAATAAAGTCAACCACCAATTCATAGTGACCAATTCAATATCTAATCCAATGGAGTTGAAATGGTGTGAAAGTTTGGGGATTGTGATGTTTAAGTAACGATCTTTCATTACCAATTGATCCAATCTAATACTCAATAATGAATTGTAAAATGACTGGTCGTAGTTGAGAGAATGGGAGTTATCGTCCTTAATAGTCGATTCAATGGGATATTTAGGAAGTATTTCTTCAATCACACCAATAAAGATCCAAAATATATCTTCTTCATTGTATCTATCATTAGGTTCTTGAGTTGATCCTGTCCCTCCGCCTTTAACCAAAAGAAGTAATAAATTGCCCACAATCTTATTCATTCCCTGAAGATATCCAATCTCGGGTCTGTAAGCAACAAAAGCATATAAAATTCTCTGAAGCTTATAATAGTTAGGTCCAGGTTTCAATTCAATGAGATTGTTGAAATAATAATTTCGAGGTAATGTCCGATGTAGATCTAATTTGATTTGTTTAATATTATGCTTTATTATCTCCTGTCGCTTAGCAGAATTAGACTTATCTGGACTCTTGAACTCATCGTTGTCGTTTTCTTCACTTTCTTCATAATACTTTGCTTCATTAAGTAACTCTTGATATTCTCCATTTACTCTCAAGTTTTTCGCCCCTGACAATTGAAGCCAAAGATTGAATCTGTGCTTTGAAGGTATACCTGATTGACTAATCAAACCTACCAATCGGCTATAATGATCCGTCTTTCGCTTAATCACCCCTCGTTTCTCATTATAAGTATCTAGTTTGATTAAGTTAAGACCTCTCATTCCAATCATCATATCTATACCTTCATCATTTCCTATATCCTTTGAGTATGCAAAAAAATCTTTTTCAATTTCTTTGATAAAAACATCCCATTGATTCTCAAATTGAAGACTTATGGAATCATGAATTTTTCCGATTTCTTTAAGTTGATGTATTGTTTGCAGTTTGTTTTTGTTTCCAACAAAAATTCCTAAGGAAGGATCTGGCTCCAAAGAACGATTTGAACTTGTACTGGGGCTAAGAGTAGAAGCATGATTAATACCTGAAACTGCATATGCCGGGGAATTATGAATAATCTTGCCACTTGAACTTTCTGGAAAATTGAGTAAAGAGGGATTAGGGGAATTCAATCTCTCACGAGGAACAATGGTTGGAGTTGAAGGAAGTTCGGATGATTGAGGATGATTTAATGGTGGTGATTTGAGACGTGATGGATTTGTGCCTACTACTGGGCTTGTCAGGTTCGATTTAGTTTCCCCCTTAGATGGTTTTTTAATCTGTTCCATATCTACAAAAAATCCGTATTTGTCAATTTGAATATCATCGGTGGTCTGTGCTTGTTGATACTCTTGGTCGTATGAATTACCATTGGAATGGATATTTTCCATTTCCACTGGTTGTTTATCTCGAATGCTGAATGTACTGGGTTCACTGGCCCTTTTGAATTGGGTAAATGATCTTGAATGTGGTCTAGTATAATATTTTGATGCACCATGTGCAAGATTTGTATATGATGATGTGACCAATAATTGATTCAGATGTGGTGATGGGTTGGATAAGTCCTCACTAGAATTAAACCAGTTTCGTAACCAACCTCGGTTTGTTTGTTTATATACATGGCTGGAGGAATCTTCTGAAGATATTGAATCATCTCTGGATTTAACAAGTGTTTGATCTTTCGTTAAGGTTGGTCTAGTAGGAGATAATTTTTCTGGGTACTCTGGTTGATCTATAGTATCACTCATGGCAATGTTTATCATTCCCTTAATTGCCCCATTGACATTTTCGGAATATTCTTCTAACTTTTCTTCTTGTTCATTTAATTTATGATGTATTTCCAACGTGGATAAATTACCATATTCGTTACATAACCTGATCAATTTTTGTTCATTGGAGAATTTCTCCTTCCGTAGTAAAACTAGTTCAGACTCCTTTCGTGCTAAATCTACTGATAGTTGCTTAATCAATAGTATGGGATCACCATGATACTTTACGTTGATGAGCTTTTGAATTTGCGCTGGTTTGAGTTGGTGAAGGTTTCCCCCCAACGAGTCGATCACATTCTGGGGACTTTGAGGTTCAGAGGCTTGAGAATTGTCTTCAGCAGACTTTGGAGTGTTAGCAACGACTGGTGGTTCGGTATTGGAGATTCCAAACAATGTGGACTCCACTTCGGGCTTTAGGTTCGATGAGAGTAGAATGGCGGATGTATCTTGAGGAAAAAGATTGTTCCTTTTCTTAGCCATGCTGTTAATGAACCCTGCAACAACTCGTGAATTGAGTTGGTTAGAAATGAGTACTATGTCGCGATCCCTCGCAGGAATCGAACGCGCGACCTAAACCAAATAAGAGAAATGTTAAGATACCACCTTTTTCACAGTATTGGAGCTGTTTTGAGTTTGTCCTGACCTAAGTGATATTGAGATAGCTTGGGATTCAAAAAAAAAAATGGTAAATCTCTTTGTAAAGCGTGTCATCTTTATGCAAGGACAATGCTAATCTTCTCTGTATTGTTAAAATTGACAAGTGTACCACCCCGAAGGATAGTACGAACAAAGTTGAAAAAAGTGCGACTATATGGTGGTAGGTGACAAAGCTCAAAGTCGATTTTTCGGCTGTTTTAGAGACTTAATCGCATCAAGAGAGCTAATTATGTGTTTTAGTCACCTATAGGTATATTCTACCGTCTTGGTGAGCCCTCAAATTAAGATGATACTTTTGTGGTGTAGACACCTAGTTTGAATCAAGCTACAATAACAATTTTCAGCTATTCAGGCAATTCTAAGGCTGAGAGACACTGGATGAACTTCCTATTTGATAGTCTTAATGTATCAAATGGTATAGCTGCCTCTATCACTGTGTGCATTCTGTTAGAATTTTGATCGGTACATAAAGATCTGATCTTGAATGCGAGGTAGAAACTTGATTTTCGACAGAATTAAGAGGTCCACTTCTATCCTTTTCTTTTCCAAAAATCATTCAAAGCTACAGACGCTTCAAGGTTGATCCAAGAGGCCAGTGAAAACACGAATATTTTAATCGGTCGGATCGAAAGTCGAAACTTTCACCGTATGAATCTTGTGTTGAGGGTTCTAAAATTCACCATTAACTAAAAATAACGAGGTGAGTATTTCTAACGTTTTGCATCAGGTACAGCTAGCTAGGATGGACAAATCCCTTTGTTATACCATGTCACAAGTATATCTGAGATACAACTCATCGAATTCGAAACTTTAGGTATCACTTAATTGGTAACAATTCCGAAAGTCTAAGGTCCTGGTTTGCTACCTCAACTGAATTTTCAAATATCAGAAAGCGGACTTCTGCCACGTTACAAAGACTATGTCCCACTTCTTCTTGCAATTGTCACTGGATAAGGACAGTTGCCAAGTTCATTAATTTGAAATGGCTGAGTTACATTGGTGAACATTAAAGCTAGAGTCCATTAATCCAGTTTAAATACTTTAATATTATCTTCCGAATTACGGACATGATGGGGAAATACACTATCGACCGGATAAAAAATATCATCCCAAAACCCGAAACACTAACACATTTCAAGTGTTCTGATGGCTCCCTTTGTTCGAAAAAAATAACAGTCGTATCCTAGCCATAATTTCTGGGAAAGGAGGGGGGAGGGGGGTAATTTAATTCAGGGTAGAGATCCCAATTGGTTTATACGAAGGTCATATACCCAAGAATGGTGGCCAGCATAGTTCATGCGAGATAATAAATTGGAAGTACAAAGCTGATAGTGAATTTTATGGATTCTTGAGTGGCATATCTGGTGATGCATATCATCTGCAACATGTCAAAATAGCGCAACAAATATACAGAAGTGCACTTCTAGGACTCGGAAGTGAATGAACTAAACCCAGACCAACCGTAACAGTATGTTGTTCCATTAAGAAATACCTAAATACGGATGGTGAGGACCGGATATTATTTACGAGTGAGTTAAAAAATAAGTTCATGGGAAATTTCACAATCCACCGGGTATGTTAAACAAATTTTGCGGGATTAAGCCACCCAAACGCGTTTGAAAATTCCCAGTGTTGAGTTGTAAATATCAATGGTATATAGACAAGCCGATTTTTGGTATCATTGGTAGAAATTTCTAAAGTAAGTGCACGATTTTAGTAACACAGTGACGTGTACGTAAATTTCAACTGTACTGAAGTCCGGCAACATACAGTATCGGGTTCGGTATCCAATTACGTCACACGCCCACAAATTTTGGTGGTGACAACAATTTATTTGGGAAAAACAATCCTAAATATTGATTGGTATTCTCATCCGCTAAGACCACAATCACAGTACAAGCAATTTTGTTACAACTAAACTAGTCAATTTTAGTCCCCGTTACAACAAATAGTCTCGTTGTCGCACGTGCAGTCTGTGTTTGATATATTGTGACGGTTAGAACTATTCTTATTTATTCAAACATGCCAAGGGTTCAGGTACTACGTTATGTGGCCGTGGCCGTGGTGTTATTGGTGATCTACTCACTCACGTTGGTGGCCAAACCAAGCAATCCTCAGGACAATATGATCACCCATATTGAGCAACCGGTTGGATCAGGGACTCCGCCACTGCAGCAAAAGCTTCCACCACCTCCAGCACCACCATTATCACCACCAATTAAGGATCATGCACAAGATGAGAAGCAAGGATCGCTTCAAATCAAGGAAGGTGAAGAAACTGTCCATGTTGCATCCACAAATAATGAAAAGATTAAAGCAACATTTGTCACTTTGGCTAGAAATAGTGAATTGTATTCACTTATTGAATCAATGAGAAGTGTGGAAGATCGTTTCAACAGAAAGTATAACTATGATTGGGTATTTTTCAATGATGAAGAATTCACCCAAGAATTTAAAGATCTTACTAGTGCTATTGTTTCAGGTAAGACCAAGTATGGACTTATTCCCAAAGAACATTGGGGTTATCCTGATTGGATTGACCAAAACAAAGCTGCTGAATCAAGAAAGAAAATGAAGGAAGATGGGATCATCTATGGTGACCTTGAAAGTTATCGTCATATGTGTAGATTTGAATCAGGATTTTTCTGGCAAAACCCTCTTCTTGATGAGTATGATTGGTATTGGAGAGTGGAACCTGATACTAAGATTCATTGTGACTTGGATTATGATTTGTTTAAATTCATGAAGGATAATAATAAAGTTTATGGATTTACTATTTCAATTCATGAATTTGATAAAACCATTCCTACATTGTGGAAACATACCAAAGATTTTATTAGAGCTCACCCTGAATATTTGGCTCAAAACAATTTGATGGATTTTATTTCTAATGATGGAGGAGAATCTTATAATTTGTGTCATTTCTGGTCCAATTTTGAAGTTGCTGATTTGAATTTCTGGAGATCTAAAGCGTATCGAGAATATTTTGAATATTTAGATAAAGCTGGAGGTTTCTTTTATGAAAGATGGGGTGATGCTCCAATCCATTCTATTGCTGCTTCATTATTTTTACCTCGTGATAAAATCCATTACTTTGAAGATGTGGGTTATAATCATGGTGTTTACACTCAATGTCCTTTAAACAATGAATTTAGATATAAACACAAATGTCACTGCAATCCTAAGAGTGATTTTACTTTCAAATCTTATTCATGTGGAAACCGGTACTTTGATGTAATGAAATTGACTAAACCCAAAGAATGGGCTGACTATGCTGATTGATTTCGAATTAGATTAAATATACATTTCCATTATCTATGTGTCCCCTTTTTTGTAAGAATATAAACCAATTCTCGGATATACCTTTTATTGAAAGACACTTGATGTATCGTACCGGTGCTAAAATTATCTAAATCTATCCATTAATAGATAGAAACAATAGTGTCCAACAGTATAGGCAAGTTTATGCATATATGTATGAACTTATATGCATACTCACGCCCGTATTTTCTAACATGTTATTGTAGTGAGAGTTATTGTCGTTAAAAATAAACGAAAAAAAAAAAAAAGAGGACACGCGAGCCTATGTCACGTGACGCGCCTATAGTTAGTGATTTATTGGTATTTATACCTTAACTAACCTAATTATTCAAAGGGTTGTGCAATTCATCAAGTTAATTAATATTCATTTTTTTGGCTCGGCACATAAATATACATGATGCACGCGAAGGTCTCCCTAACGCGTCGCACGTGACGCGCTACACGTCGCAATTTTTCGACCGCCTATAAGTACACCTGGCGTTCCCTTTTTCAGAATCAAACATGTCTCCCAGATCTAACGCAAGGATTGTCCGGTTTGGGATCTTTGCCCTTATCTTGATTGGATGTGGATACATCCTCTCAAGGGGCTCCAACTATCCAACAAGTATTCCTGCCGCTGGTAAGGCCGTTTCTGACGCTGCTGGCAAGGTCGCTTCAGAGGCCGTTGCAGAAACCTCCAAATTAACAGAAAAAGCACCAGCCGCCGCTAAACCTAAGACAGAAGTCGTTGTCCCTGGTGACAAGATCAAGGCCACCTTTGTGTCTCTTGCTCGTAACTCAGACTTGCACTCACTCTTAGGTTCCATTAGACAAGTGGAAGATCGTTTCAACAAGAAGTTTCAATATGATTGGGTGTTTTTGAATGACGAACCATTCAACGAGGAATTCATTGAAGAAACCACTTCCGCCGTAAGTGGTAAGACCAAGTATGGTTTAATTCCTAAAGAACATTGGTCATACCCTGATTGGATTGATCAAGAGAAGGCAGCTTTAGCCAGACAAAAGATGGTTGAAGATAAAGTTATTTACGGTGGGTCTGTTCCTTACAGACACATGTGTCGTTTTGAATCTGGATTTTTCTGGAGACATGAATTGATGGCTGAATATGAATACTACTGGAGAGTTGAACCTGATATCAAGATTTACTGTGATATTGATTATGATATTTTCAAGTGGATGAAGGACAATGGTAAGGATTACTCCTTCACCATTTCATTGCCTGAATATGGTGCCACCATCCCAACTTTATGGAAAACTACCAAAGAATTCATTACTGAAAACAAGCAATACGTTGCTGAGAACAATTTATTGGAATGGATTTCTACTGATAATGGTGAAACCTATAACGGATGTCATTTCTGGTCCAACTTTGAGATTGCTAACTTGAACTTCTGGAGAGGTGAAGCTTATACCAAATATTTCGAACATTTGGATAAGGCTGGAGGATTCTTTTATGAAAGATGGGGTGATGCTCCTGTTCATTCCATTGCTGTGGCTTTATTCATGGATAAGGAAAAGGTCCACTTCTTTGATGATGTTGGATATTTCCATGTTCCTTTCCACAATTGTCCAGTTGATAAGGAAGTTAGAAAACAAAAGAATTGTGTCTGTAATCCAAATGAAGATTTCACTTGGAAGGACTACTCTTGTACCAGTAAGTTCTACACCTTGACCAACAAGAAGAGATTGAAGGGATGGGAAAACTTTACTGGTTAGATAATGCCTCATGACATGTATAATTTAGGAGCATTTATGCTTTCAATTGCAGGACACTGCCAATGTTGATTCAAGACATTTTTAGCCAACTCAGGTATAGGGTGTAATACATTAAATACATATTTAAACGTTCTGATTGCCGAAGTAGAGTTGAAAGCAAATACCACTACTATTTCTACACCCTTGGATGCAAAAGCATTTGCATCTCAGTTTTATCGGTCATTTAAGCCTGTTAGGCCGAATTTTTAGTAGAATGGACTTCATACTCGTTTTAGATTGGACACATCTTCCATGGTGGCCAGTTGAATGGTTACATTGAGATATACGGTGATTCATCACCGCTTATGGCCCAGATAGAAAACCCAAAAGTTCTCTTATTACTTGTTTCATCAACATCAACCTCTCATTTACTTTCATTTGGTACATCACCAAATTCCTTAACTTCAGTTTCATTTGGTGCAACCCCAACTATCCAAAACAAGTTTCTGACATTACTAAGTCTTTTATCATCGCCTCCACGGCGTAGTTGGCGTGAAAGGAGCTTGAAACATCCATAGATTTGCCTCCAGTCAGTCTTGCGACTACAGTCGCTACTGTACGGACAGCGATAGCTGGCTATGGCTATGGGTGCCCTTTCTTAGTGCCAACCACCATCCAGAAATAGAAATGCGCTTGATGCTACAAATATCACCAGAAATTTGACACTTTTTTTCCTGTATCATCCGTCGCTTCTGCAACTTTATTGACATCAGTATTTGCTGATCATTTTTAAGGGTATGTTCATAGATTAGCTTTAGCTCATTATACCCATAAATTGAATGGATGCTGCATCACGTGCGTGCTCGGCTCAAAACACCGCACGCCCCTTTGTGCTCCTGGGCCCCCAACGTATGCATCAAGTCGTTTCATGTTGTTTTGTGCTCAAGTGATGGGGCAAGACACCCATGAATCAAATCGGTGAGGCGAGATCTAGCAGGGATAGGGTGAGATTCTACCGCATTAAAATTGTATAGTTTCCTAATTCGAGTGATTTAAAGTTGCCGTGATTTACATTAGTGTGGATGATAATGTTTCAAATGTGCATCGGTATACCTGAGCATGCAGCCACACACATACCCTAACCAGAAGTTTTTACAGACGATTAATGATTTGAAGGAATGTAGTTAATGGGGTAAAGTAATAATAAGTTTGAGGGGCTTATTTATGAAGTGGATATTGGCGATAAAAAGGATATTGGCGATAAAAATGTTCCTATTATTGAAATTAATAAGCGAGCATTATGGATCAGCCGAAGGACCGAAATATACTAGTAAATCGGTATTGTTTAATTTGAAATTTATAAATTAAACTCTAACTTATGACATCTGGTTACATTCCTTTATTGCATAAGTCATGGGACACCACTTTGCTATTCCAGTTAATAATCTTAATGTCGTCTTTCTTACCCGCATAATCTGAAACACCCTTTGTGTAACGTTAATTTTTAGTGGATATATAACAGTTAGCACTTATCCCCATTGAATCAAATTCCCAAATTCATCAGCCAGTTTAAGGCAATAAACGATTTATTTAATCATCGGTCTTAATCAAGACCTAACAATTAATTCCTTCACCCTGATTAATTCCCATCGCTTTAATATTAGTTAACCTTTTCACAAATTTATTCCCTTGTCCGAGTTACTTTTGAAAAGGTACCAATAAGTTTTACTATTATATTCAACGTACTTATTGCAGTTAGTTGCAGTCAATATTACCGATTATTCCCGATCTTGGATCGCTCGTCTAGCTCGTGTTTGTACCACTGGTTTCAGGCACCCACCTTCTTCGCGTCACTTTTCCTCAATTAATCCTATAGAGTGGTGGTGGTGCTCATTTTTCAATTTTTATTAAATCATTACTATCAATCTTAACCCTATTTGGTTTACTTTGATAGTGAAAATCTTTCAAATAATTCATATCCTTTATTATTCACTTCCAATTTAATATCTTTCTTACTAAATATACCCCTGATTTCACCCTGGTCGCACCTATTGTTCAATCTTCACTCATTGTCATTGTCTTAATATTTGGTCATATAAATTCTACGGTCACTCCACAATGTCTCAAAGTCAATTAGATATGGCCATTTCTTCTCCTCCTCATCTTGGAACCCTGGGTCCTCCTGTATCACCTCGACAATCTCCCGTTAGAGTCCTGCCTCCAGCTCCTTCCAAACGTCATCGCCCTAAATCATTGAATTTGAACCCTCAAAGTCCTGCTAAAGATAAAAAGACTAAGAATGCTGATTTGGCTCTAAGAATCGTTTCACCTGGTCTTCCTATCCTTAATGAAGAAATGGAAACCACCGTGAAAATCTCTCAAAAAATCGAACTTCAACAACGTCATTTGATTGCAGCAAGACAAGCTGGAGGGTCTGTATCCGCAGGACTGACATCTTCAGCCCCTCCCACGGCTACAGAACCTCTGGCTCCAACTCCCTCAATCTCAGCAAATACTTCAGTAGATGATTCTAACAGTCCTCCTCAATTAAAGCATCCCCTTCCTCAACAAGATAATCTTTCAGTACCTGCTTCAGCTAAAAGGTTGAAAAGAGATAATATTCCCACCCCATTAAGCATTGCACCATCAACCAGATCTGCTCATAAACCTTTAATTCAATCTGCTCCAATACGGTATACTACAAGAGTTCCTGTTTCCAGACATACAATAGTCCCACCTCAAGTTAGAAGGTACAATCCACTTACTAGTGCCGTTCCTATTACTCCCCATCCTCATTACTCGATCCAAAGCAGATATAGACCAATTCCAAATGCTCAAATCACATATCAAACCATTCCTCATCATCATCATACTCAACAACCGCTCATACCTTCCACCCCATATAAAAGGGTTAGAATTGCTCATCCACATACTACCACCTCTCCATATTTTCCTAGAGGGATCAGACGTTCAATCGTTCCATCAGGTCCTATTCAACAACCTACTCAATCAAATCAACAAGATGGGAAACCTTTTTATGTCACCGATATTTATCATGGTGATTTGATGAAGGTGGCTCCATTACAATCACAACCTCTTTCTGCCCAACGGGATTTTTTTGAGTCCTCCTCAGCTAAACCTACTCCTACAACCAGCCATAAAATGATTGATGAGGATAGATTACCTGTTTCTGATGAAGAAGTCAGAGAAATGCAGGAAAAGTATAAAAGGAACTCTGAGGAGGGCAAAGATGACAATAAGGCTGGTGGAATCCGTTCTTATGGACAAGCTGCTGAATATAATTCACAATATCCTTCACAATATCGTCCTATAAAATCAGGAGAAATATTTGGATCAATTAATTTGATGAATGAAAGCATATTCAATTTCAAGATTTTTGCCCAATCTCCAGATTCTGATTATCGTAAAGACGTTGATGTTGAGGATCATGCCATTGAAAAAGAACAAGAAGATCCCAAGGATTCGGAAAAGTCTGAACCAGAAAAAGCTGAGTCAGAAAAAGCTGAATCAGATAATGTCGAACCAGATAATGCTGAATCAGATAAAACCGAATCAGAACAATCAGAAAAAGCGTCTGCACCAGAAAAGCCAGAAACAGAAAAACTGGTCACACCCTCTCCTTCTTCGAAAGGTGAAGAAGGTGAAGATTGGTTGGCTAAAGAGAAAGACAAATTTTTGAAAATCTGTGAAACTAGCTGGGATGAATTTGTCAATACCAGAAAATTGGCAGGTTGGTAATTGTTTATTGGTTTGTATTGCTATAATGGTCGTCCTCCTTATTTAATCCTTTAATTTCTAATTCATCTTCATGATCCACTCTGGATTCAATTTTTGAGGCTCTATTGACTCGAATATGTGTGACCTTGTACTATTAATTCTCTATGTTCATATTGGTAACCCATGTTAATACATTGCAATGTTTTGTAGACTACAAGAGAATGAATAAAATTAAGAAGTGAAATAAGAAAAATTATAATCTCTTTTTGCAGGATATATATCACTTGTTTTATTAGGGAATGATACAACTTGGAAAGCGACTGATTCAACCACAAAATAGAATGACTAATTGCTCAAAAAGAGGTTTATTAATTATGTAGCATAGTGAGGTAACTTCAGACCTTGAGTGAGAAAATTTCAATGATTGAGTGAGACACCCAACGGGCCACTAATTAATCAAATAGTCATTTCTAGTTATTTTAGTTGAATATTCACTCCCTACTAGCAACATTTATTTATTCATTAACCACTATCTAATTGGCTAATTATCCAAATTTGGATATTGAAGTAATCCCTACTGCGGTATTAAGTCGTAGAAATTTCTAAGGCTGCACATACAAATTGTAAAAAAATTTTAAGGCAGTTATGGCAATTTTATTTATAACAATGACACCACTTCCATACTTAACACTAGAAATACACAGAAGTATATCATAGAAATATTTCAAGTTCTTTATTTCCTCTACAAGTTTCTGGTATACCCGCGACCTACCATTGGGAGGCGAAAAATTCACGACACTACTAGTTTGCTTCAACCATGTTACCACGAATCCTTTTAAGGAGAGCCACTGGTCTTTCGTGGAAGTTCTCTCCCGTGAAGTATGGGAACTCTTATAGGACATTTTCTAGTCTCAACAATCGTGTGACGTTTAGAACCTCTACCAGGTTGAATAATCAAAAGAACGACAATGATCACAAGAAGGACGAGGTGAAACAAGAAAAGAACAAGGAAGAGGAGACCGAAGAGAAGAAGGCATCGGAATCAGAAAAACAGTCCAAAAAGAAGGATATGGGTAAAGAAGAACAAGATATACGGGAAGAAATTAAGAAACGATTACAGAAAAAGAATCCCAACATTAACCTTAACAACATCAAGGTGTACCAATTTGATAACAAATCTATTGTGCGTTTATTTATCGGATCCTCGGTGTTAACCATTCTTTTGACCATGTACATTTTGACCAAAAAGAAAGAACAAAATGAATTATCATTTCAAGACTTTAAGATAAATTACCTTGAGAAGGGTCTTGTGACAAAGTTGACTGTCATTAACAAATTTGCTGTTCAAGCAGACTTGATTCGAGGTGCGGTTTCCGATCAAACGTTTCAAACTGGTACAGGAATTCCTGCTGTTGTATTTACCATTGGTTCAGTAGAATTTTTCGAAGAAGAAATGAAATTGACTCAGGATAAACTCGGAATCCCTATTGAAGAAAGATTACCGATTTCTTATGAAGAAAGAGGTTCGTGGTTAAATTATATTATTCCTATTTTACCAACCGTTTTACTTATTGGTGGTTTATGGTATATGACTATGCGTAGAGCAGGCCAAGCCGGTGGAAGTCCTGGTGCAGGTGGTCCAGGAGGAATCTTTAAGATCGGAAAATCCAAGGCTAAACTTTTCAACCAAGAAACAGATGTCAAAGTCAAATTTAAAGATGTGGCTGGTTGTGAAGAATCAAAGGAAGAAATCATGGAGTTTGTGAAGTTCTTGCAAGATCCTAAGAAGTACGAAAAATTAGGTGCCAAAATTCCAAGAGGTGCCATTTTATCTGGTCCTCCTGGTACTGGTAAAACCATTTTAGCAAAGGCTACTGCTGGTGAAGCTGGTGTACCATTCTTATCTGTTTCAGGTTCTGAATTCGTGGAAATGTTTGTTGGTGTTGGTGCATCCAGAGTCCGTGATTTGTTCAAAACCGCTAGAGAAATGGCCCCTGCTATCATTTTCGTGGACGAAATTGATGCCATTGGTAAGGAAAGAGGAAATGGAAAGATGGGTGGTAATGATGAAAGAGAAAACACATTGAATCAATTGTTAGTTGAAATGGATGGATTTGATAGTTCCGATCATGTGGTCGTTTTGGCAAGTACTAATCGTCCAGATATTTTGGATAAGGCTTTATTAAGACCTGGAAGATTTGATAGACATATCTCTATTGACACCCCAGATGTTGAAGGCCGTAAACAAATTTTCAAGGTTCACTTATCAAAATTAACTTTAACTATTGATGAAGAAATTAAAGCCAGTCAAAAAGATCTCGATTTCAGCAAATATCAAGAATTGAAAAATGAAGCGATTGAAAATCTTGCCGGTAGATTGAGTGCATTAACTCCTGGATTTGCGGGTGCAGACATTGCCAACTGTTGTAATGAAGGTGCTTTGATTGCTGCTAGAGAAGATGCAACTACGGTTGACATTCATCACTTTGAACAAGCTATTGAAAGAGTGGTTGCCGGATTAGAAAAGAAATCTCGGATCTTAAGTCCTGATGAAAAGAAAACCGTGGCTTATCATGAAGCCGGTCATGCTATTTGTGGATGGTTTTTAGAATTTGCTGATCCCTTGGTTAAGGTGTCTATTATTCCTAGAGGTCAAGGTGCGTTAGGTTATGCTCAATATTTACCTAAGGATCAATATTTGGTCTCTCAAGAACAATTTAGACATAGAATGATCATGACTTTAGGTGGTAGAGTCAGTGAAGAGCTTCATTTTGATACTGTGACCAGTGGAGCATCTGATGATTTCAAAAAAATCACTCAAATGGCTCAACAAATGGTATTAAAATTAGGAATGTCAGATAAAGTGGGTCATATTTATTATGATACTGGAGAAGATGGTAACGGATTCAAAGTTCATAATAATTACTCTCAAACAACGGCAAAATTAATAGATGATGAAGTCAAAAGACTTATTGATGAGGCTTACGAAGCATGTCATTCCCTTTTAACTGAAAAACTTCAATTGGTTGATAAGGTGGCAGAAGAATTGTTTGAAAAGGAAGTTTTAACCAGAGAGGATATGATTAGATTGGTAGGACCAAGACCATTCCCCGAACGTAACGATGCATTCGACAAATATATAAAGGGTAAGGATGCGTTCAAGGGTAAGCCTAAGGAAAAAAAATGAGCCAATAGCTCTCATACAATGTACATAGAGATCATGTAATACATGGACATAACGAGAAGTTTTTATTAATGTAGCACCAGTAGTAGTAGATTTATTATCATGTCTATTAGTGAATATTTATGCAGTCATTATCATCCAATCAATTATCAAAGAGTTCATCAATAGATTCATATCCCTTGGTGTCAAAATCGATGTTGTAGTCTATGTGGGCTTTAGCAAGATCGGGAACATGTTGAATTGATATTTTTCGGGGCTCAATTTCGGTACGGCTTGAATTAGTGTATGTTTCAAGGTTGGACTCATGTGGTTTTGTATTCATGGAAGAGTTTTGAGAGTTGGCAGAGAAAGCTGGGTCCTTTGAGGATTTTAAAATGACAGTGTGGTCCACCTTAGGAAAATCAAACGGATCTTCTTTTTCCGTCTCAAGCTCTGATTTGGAGTCCTCATATTCTTTTTCATACTCAGAGTCTTGATCTGATTGCAAATCTGATTCAATACCACTTTCATCGCTAAACAAGTCTTCGATGTTGTCGTTGATGTTACTGCTCTCAAGTAAATCTCGGCCCAAGTGATAACGATCAGAAGGCTTGTTCTGCATGAGTTTTCTTTTGGGGTGTATTTCATGCCTCAGATCAATAAAGTGTGATCTCCATTCCAAATATCCTCCATCTGTCATGTAACCACAACCTAGTAGCGGACACATTAGTACTTGCTTTTTGTGGGAGCACTGTGCACTATTTTGGTGCTTCTTCAAGGCACCTATGGATAAGAAAAATTTCTGGCACTTCCCATTTGGAAGTGGATTTTGACAATAAAAGGGTTCGCCTGTTGTAGATAATGCGAGAGGAGGAACTGAATATGTGAGGGGAAATTGGACATTTAACTTTTGGGCAATTTTAGGGGAAACATCAATAGGTTTTTCGTCATCATTCAATGACACGGGGTATCCTATTGTGAAAAGTGCACCTGAATGCTTTTCGAGAAGGTGCTTTTGATAAATAGACTTGTTTCCTGTACAGTAGTGGCAGCCATCAAAAGCACAGTGAAATATCAGTGATATGGAGGTTGGGTCTTCCAGGTATTCTGCCACTATCAGGTATTCTTCCTCGAAGGAGTCCACTGAGGAACTTTTGATATCCTTTTCATCAAAGATTTCGGTAGAATGGTATAAATCAAAGCTTGAACCTATTGTTGGGCCGTCGATATCGGATTCAAATAATCTTTTGGAGCTCCAGCTTTTGAGGGGAGAACTGGGATCTTGAGAAGTTAATTTCTTTCGTTTAATAGGAGACTCATCCTCACTGTCTATCTTCAACTTTGTAGGCGAATTATCGTAGATGGAGTCACCTCGTACTGGACTGCTACTGAGTCTAGATCTTTTTGTAGGGGAAGGATTGAGTAGTAAATTATCATCCAAAGCACCATGATTGGGGTCCAAAGAATCCGAGGACAGGTTATGGAAGAGGTTCATCTCTTTTAATCGAGATTTCAATTGTTGTTTATGTTCCTTAAATTTCCTCTCTTTAACTCGATTATCGCGTTCCCAATCGTAGTCCACCGCCCAGATGTTACCATCTAGATGAGTGGTATCTGTGGCCAGTTGGTTTCTCAAGGACCTCAAGTGGCCATTATCGATTGTGATCTTACCAGTTAACAAATCAATCTCATCACTTTCCACATCGTCATCTATAGACGCGTATTTCAGGAGAATCTGCTCCCATTTGGACTGAAACTTCTTGGTACTCTGGGCCTTCAACCGCTCCAACTCTTTTTGAAACAAATGGGAGTCTTGGTACTTGTCTTGGATAATATCAAACTGGGATGGTTCTCCATCGCTATCGATGGGGATCAGTTTAGACCGATTGAACAGCCCTGAAGAATCGTACGAAAGGTCGGGGATGTTGTTCATGGTGGGCCTAGCTGATTCTGGGCATCAACTGGGACATTAGTTGTTTCAACTCGATCTGTTCAATCTGTTCAATCTGATGACAATAACAATAGGGATAATTGAGGGTGCGAATTATCGATTCAAACTGAAGCACTTTTACAATAGCACAATTCAGTAAAGGCCCAAGTTTGAAATAGAGTTGTTTAAAGGTTTCTATATTAGTAGTTGTTGTGATTCAAGTGTCCTTAGTGGAACTCAGGTGTGAGTCGTAGATTTGAGTAGAAGTATTTTATTATAAGCCTCTTAATTGTTAGTCATTGAAGTCTCGCGACTTATAGTCTCACAATTGATAGTCTCACATTTAATAGTCCGATGATAGTATCATAACAGTTTCTGAATAAGTCAAATGTGAAAAATCAGAGTTACTGAAGGCTTTGTAGTTAATTCTCAAGCAGTTACTTGAAATCCACTTTACTTTGGCTTCTCTTATAATCAGATAGTTTATGTTACTAATTGAGATAATTGGCCCATTTCTTAGTCTCAAAAGAACTAGAAATTTGATGATGAGACTATTTATTCTTATAATACATCAAGCTTCACCATTGACATGAAGAATCTTGTGGTATGATCTCGTTAGATATTACAAGCTCAATTATTGAATCTTCTGGGCCTCCTATCAATTACTGGATATATAGAATTTATTCAGCTCTTATTTCCTAATTGGTACGATTTTCCTATAAATGCTCATATACTGGTCATTCAATAGGGTTGAATGTCCATCTCTGGAGTCGACTCGCTATATAAATCACACCAAATTCACTATATACATACATCAAGTTCCTTATATACATTTATTATACCACAATTTGCTATATACATTTATACCATTCTCGCTTTATACAATAGTTCACTCTTGAATTCAAATGAACCTCCTCCCTTCGGTTTCTTCTATTTAATTAGTCAATTGGATTGAATTGGATTGGATAGGGCAATAACTTCCAAGTCAACTATCAAAGTAACTCTTTATCAAAACTCTTTTTCAAAACTCTTTTTCAAACCCATCAAAGCCTTTGTATCAGATACCATTGCTCTTTCAATTTCACAGCTCCTGTGAAAAAACCTCCGCCTAACTTCTAAATCTTCCCGCTGATTCCCCCTTCATTCCTTCTCGTCATTGTTCACAGTGCTTGTCCGCTCGTTATTCTTGTTCTTGTCCCAACACTCACGGAAGGCTTTCATCTCTGCCAAACACTTGCGCCAGTCGCCGGTGTCTGCGTGACATAACTGGAGCTTGAGGTTTTCATCATGGCAACCGGTCTTGATGATACGTTGGTCCCACTCGTCGGGCTCGTCGTCGGCGTACAGCATATTGGAAGTAATGAATATAAAAGTGAGACTGAGTCCCCACAAAATTATGGTGCTAAAATTATCAGGTCACTACGAATTTGGGGTAGAAACCGTGAACTTTTTACAATTTGTTGTATTCAACACTGATTGCCAGTTATAATTTTAGGTCTAAATTACATCTAATATACACTAATATCCAAACCCTCCCTTGGAGTATGCCATGGGCTTGATATCGGGATGAGGAACCGCACTGAAGGTTTCATATTCCAATTCCCAGGGACAGTTGTCATCATTGACATTTTTGTAGCCTTCACCATCGTCTCTACTCTTGTCGTACTTGGCATTTTCTGTGAAATGAACCACACCTCCCAAATTACCCGTGGAGTCACAGTAGTTGGGGGCACTGAAAACGGTAACTAATCTACCCTTATGTTCTTCTTCCACACCTCCCATTCTAACTTCATGAGATCTTAACACTTTTCTGATCTTATTGTTCAAACAAAAGTTTTCGGTGATGTTGGGGCCAAACTGCATACCTATACCTCTCTTAGATGGAGATCTTCCATCAATAAATTGAGGATCGGTCCATAACAATTCCATAGCAATTCCTTCTCTTGGAGGTTGGGTGGATCCTGATGCTGGGAATCTATTGTATTTTTTAATATCTTCCAAAGTCACACTATCATCGGAGAAAAGTCCTCCATGCATACACAAGTATGAGCCATTAATTAATGCTGCCAATGGTAACGCACCAAATGATTCAGCAAATACTTCAAATATCTTTTTGGAATATTTATGCTCACATTCATCAGTGAATCCATAAGCTTTATTCATATCATTAGTTTCATGATTACCACGATTAATGAAAATAGATTTGGGGAATAAGATTTTTAACACATATAAATATAATGCCACTTCACAAGACCACGATCCACGATCAACGAAATCTCCATTGAACAAATAGATATGGTCTTCCGATACAAATCCGAATTTTTGGAACAAATTCAATACATCATAAAATTGACCGTGAGTATCACCAACAACCGTCAACTTTTTACCGTTTTTCAACACCATCAGCTCATTTTGTTCAAGTTGAGTATGAGGTAACGTAAGCTCGACCAAGGTAGGCTCTTGACGAAGTAATTCATACACTTTGGCCACAATGGCAAACACATGCTTTTTGGGTAATCTACCTCCATCTTTAAATAACTGAATCATATACTTTAAGTAGTTGATGTCCAACCCTTCGATCGACACTGTAACAGGCAAGCCCTTGGAGCCTTCTGGAGCCTTTTCAGCCTTTATTTCGAGGGCTGGCCCCTCCCATGATTTTTCAATTTGAACCCCTTCGTAGTCAATAGTACTTATGACTGAGATTTTCACATCGGCAGCAATGGCTCTTTCGAAAGCTTGACGTTTCAAATAGTTGGTACATTGCTTAAAGTTCTCTAACGTAAGCTTATCGTTTGGTAACTTTTTCAAGATGATTTTGAAGTTTTGTTGGGCCTCTTTATGTTTCAAGATCGCCATGAGCGATACACCTTTCCGGTAGTACGCCTTCACAAAGTTTGGATCAATGGCCAACGCCTTATCACAATCACTAATGGCCAGTCCGTAGTTTTCAAGTTTTATATGAACTTGGGCACGATTGGAATAGAAAACCGCATTTTGATCGTCCAACTCGATGGCTTTGGTGTAAGAGTCGATGGCTTCCGAATACTTCTGGGCCTTGAGGAACGCATTCCCTTCGTCCTTGAGTTGGATGGCTTGTGCTGCTGACATTGAAGTGTGATTGGAAAAGAAAGTGATGAAAATTGGTGATCTGCCGCGCAGAGATAACCAGTGATCAGAAAGGACCGAATAGGTTGAAGAAGTGATAAATGAGTAAAAGAGTAAAAGAGATGTGAAATAATACTCGTGTATGGTCACTGGCATTTTGTCTAATCTTCTGATTTTGTCAATTGACTTTATCTAATTTTGTCTGTTGGCTTCATGGATTTGATACACTTATGGTTAGTATGTACTGATCGGCCACAACTATCCAGAAACATTTTATTCTGATTACTTCAATAGTCCGTACTGTTGTGTGCCAGACCGATGTACTATCAGTTTTTACTAGCCGACTAAATCTACAAGTCAAGAAAAATTCCCATAAATTGGTCTAATTTAGTCAACGTTTTTTTGATATTTTGAAAACCACTATACTTCAGTTGTACCAATTGCTTCTACCTAGTCAACCATTCCCCACAATATAGCTACATCATAACCACGAAATAATTTTCATTCTTCAATTCACTTCATTACTGTTATTTGCCATTACAATTAACCGTGTTCATGATGATTTTACAGATACTTCATCTTTACACATTATCTGATAACATTTATTGAGTATTTTTGTATGATAAAAAGCTTTTAACTATCCCACGATACGTAATCCAGAGGCAGGAACTCCAATGGCAGTAATACCAGTGATCTTACATACCTTACCCTTAAATTCAGGCTTGTATCTGGCATTTACCAATGCTTCGGTAACCAGTGGAGAACCCTTGTAGATTGGAGTGTATGAAGCTGAACAGATTTCGAAATCAGCGTAAGGATCAAAATCAGTTTCGACAGCATCGCTAGAAATCGAATCGGCTCTAACTTTTAATTTTTGTGCTTGTTCGGCTCTAGGACCACTAGAAACAATCTTTAAGAGTTCACCAGCAAAATATGATGCACTGGCATAATTCTTGTTTTTGAAAGTTTGACTCATAGCCACTTGCAAAGCATTGACTCTGTGAGGATTTTGAAGTTTGGTTCTAGTGAAGTATGCTGCCAATTCCAAGTTTCTCTTGACATTAGAAGGATCCAAAGAACGACGTTCTAATTCTATCGATAATCCCAAGATATATTCACGACACAAGATTAAAATATCTTTACTCTTGGCTTCTTTTTCTTCATCTTCCACAGTTATGACAGTTATAGTATAAATGATTTCTCTGAATGTAGCAATGGCAGATTTCAAATCATTTTCCTTAAATTGTCTAAATCCAACTTGTAACTTATCTTCTAAAGTTTCATATCCTGGAATATAAGGCTTGAATTTGGCAGAATTATCTTCATCATTTTCAGCTCTAATATAATCCTTCATTGCTGGCAAGTCATCAATACCTGGTAACTGCAATTTAGAACTTTGATAGACTTCAATGAATCTAGGACGTAAAGGTTCAAAGTTGACAACTCCCAATTGTTTGTTCAATAATGATGCAGCTTGTTCAATAGCACCTGCAGCTACGTAACCAGCGGGAGTCTTGGCATTAGATAACCAAGTACCAATTTCGCCTTCATTAGGAATCAAGGTTGGGATGGCTACATCCTCGGGAATATCATCGTCAATATCCAATTCATCATCTAAGTCCCATGCTCCTTCATCTTCATCATCTTCCCCAAATTCAGCGAGCTCTTCAGCATCTTCAAAATCAGCTGTGGTTTCACTGATCTTGGATTCTGGCTTGTCTTCTTCAAGACTTAAGCTTTCAAGATTACCCGATTTAAGAGCGTTTTCAAAGTAAGATAATGAAGAATCCTTCAATGGCCAGTTTTGGATTGGTTCTTCTAAAGGCTTTGGTAAAGAAAGAGTGGAACCAAGTTTTGGCAATGCCACATCGGATTCTTCAATTCCAGCTTCCTTCAAAATCTCGTCGGCCAATTCATTCAATCCATTAGATTTAGCCAAAGTATAAGCTAATGGCAATAAACCAGATTGGATGTATACCTTAATTCTCTTTTCGACATCTTTATTGTAAAAAGTGTTTTGAAGCAAACTTGAAAAATCTCCACGGTGTTCAGCAATGGTAGACATCTTGGATAATCTATCACCATCACCTCTAAGTAAGTAAAGGAATGACAATTTGTCGAATTGGTGTAATTGTTGATTAACAAATTCAACGATATCAAGATTACCTTGGTTCAAAGCTTCTTCACCCAATTTTTCCCAAATCTTTGGATTATTTAAGACCTTGGCTTGTTCAAGAGCAACATCCAAATTACTACATTCCAAGGCCAATTCAAATCTAGTTTCAGGATCTTGAACGAATTGCAAAGCAATCTCTGGGTAACCTTTCTTTTGCAAATAACCAATGATATTTTGACCAACCAAGTTGGAATTTTTGATGATTCTCAAAACTTCACCAAAGTTCTTGTTGACCAATGATTTCTTGAATCTATATTCAGTTGGATCAATGGTAACAACTTCCACTTCACCAGCTCTGTTCAAACAATAAACTTGATTGTTGGTGATTTTAGTAATGTACAAAGTATTTTGTAAAGTTTTAATAATACCATTGTCCCCGTTCAAAAGTGTGTACTTGATATGGTTCAAAGTGGAGTATAACAAAACACCGGAATCATCCCAGGCAGCACTCTTAATTCTGATAGTTTCGTGCATGGAAGTAATGAGCTTTAAATCTTTATCAGCAATGGTAATGGTGTGCTTGGACAAAAATGCCAAATATTGGCCATCTGCTGAAGCAGAAACATATTTGACATTGTTAACGTTTAATTCGGCCAATTCCTTTCTCTGTTGAACATCATAGTTAATAACCGAATGACTCTTAACAAGCAAAACTCTCCCAGCTCCACCATACAAAACATCATTAACGGATGAATCCAATTGAATAGTTTTGGTGATATTGTTAGACAAGTCCTTGACGTAAAGGGTCTTAGAAGACTTGATGAAAGTGACAAATCTATTTCTAGAAATGAAAGCAGCAAATCTACCTTCACCTTGTCTAATATCAGTTGGTTCGATGGCTCCTGTGACATGCTTAGGTAAAGAGATCAAGGCATAACCACCATTGTCACCTTCACCATGAGTCACCAAAATGGAGTGGTCAGATTGGTTATAAGAGAGGGTTCTCATGAAAGACCAAGTTTTTCCAATCTTCTTTAAACTCAACATAGGCAAGGAAGTTTCTTGTTTTTGGAAATCATACAATTGAAGTTGTTTCGCCGCATTGACAAAGAATAATTTGTTTTGGAATAACGCATGAGCAGGACGTTCTCTTTCTAATTTGAAAACCATTACACCAGAATCATGACAGGTAGCAAATAAGTTCATAGAAGGATGAGAGTTAATCAACCAAAAACGATCATGTTCTCTTCTAAATTGCTTGATAGGAACACGCTTGTTGAGATCCCAGACTCTAATGGTCTTATCATCGGAAACCGAAAGGATCAAATCTTGTTGAGGATGGAAAACCGCACTCAATACATTACCAGTATGACCTCTACAAGTGTCGACTTCCCAAGCCTTAGTGTCACTCATTCTCCACAACTTAACTAATCTGTCATCACCGGCAGATACAATTAAGGGCAAAGTAGGGTGGAAAGTAGCCCAGTTGACCCCCTTATCGTGACCTTCTAACACATACTTGACAATAGCATTGACATTACCAAAAATGTCTTGTTGAGGTAATTGTTGTCTTTGCAATTGATCTTCAAATGATCTAGCAGCAGAAGTAGGAGCTGAATGCTTCTTTCTTAAGCCGGAAATATCCCACACTCTGACAGTTTGATCCAACGAGGCAGACACAATCAAATCATCTGTAGGATGGAATTGAGCCGACATCACATAATGGTTGTGGCCGGTTAAGCAGGCGATTTCCTGTTGGTTTTGCCAGTTCCAGATCCGAATGGTTTGATCATCAGAACAAGAAATGATCCATGGCAATTCGTTGTGGAAAAATACGGTCCGAATATAATCCAAATGACCCTGGAGAGTGAAGATGCATGTTCTATCCTTTAACGACCAGACTTTGATCAGGTAGTCATCACCACCAGAAACAAACAATGGTTGGGTAGGATGGAAACTAACACATCTAACAGGTCCGGTATGTTCTTCAAACCGATCGATCAAAGTACCCATACGGTAATCCCATAATTGGATGGTGGAAGAATGGAGAGAGACCAAGACCCAAGGCCGTTTGGGGTGGAATGCCACACCCTTAGCCCTGGAGGACTTGGACTCGAATTTCGTGAGCATCTTCATGATGAATGGTGAATGATTTGAGTGTTGTGGCCTTTTTGAAAATATGGACGAGGTCGTGCGCGGGCTAATTGGCTAATTCAACTCTGGTAACAATTATCAAAAAGCTTTTAATGGGAATCTATGATAAATGGTATACAAGAGATTGAGATGAATTAGTGTCCTCTAGTGGTAATTCAAGTGTAAAGAAAGGTGTATTCACGTCTTGTTTTAACACGCGATTGTGCGACACGCGACATTTTACGGACGCCAACCCGATCTCATGACGACATTAAATGAAGTCTTGAGGTTTCGATTCAGAGGTGAAAATCAATGTTAGATGTCACTCCATCAACCGATCGGGTGAAGCCCGTAATTTTACTTTGATTTCGATTGGTTATAATGAAACTAAACAAAACATTGTTAAAATCGATCAACCACTAAGGCTGAAAACTAGTAGAAAATTTCTTGTATATAACAATGTTTTGTTTAGTTTCATTATAACCAATAATTTAGTGTACAAATGGCTCGAATTAGATCGTGGTTCATAGTCTTGCATTATTACGTAGATTAAAGTACATGATTTGGAATAAAACTCTGGAGCTGAATGTCCACACTACTCATGCGAACAAAGTGATGAAACCTGCACCCACGGCTGCTAAAATACTGGCAACGATTTCGAGAGAAGCGGTGGAGGCTGCCCCAGAATTGGCGGAGGACGAGCCAGAAGCAGTGGCACCAGAACTGGTGGAACTGGCTTGGACGAAGTCGCCACCAGCAGTGGTTGTGGAACCAGAGTTTGAGGAGCCAGTGGTGGTAGTTTTAGATTCAGTCTTAGAAGACGAGTCAGAAGCAGAAGAAGAGGCAGAGGCAGAACTCTTGGCAGCAGAAGAGGAAGAGCTCTTGGCAGAAGAGCTAGCACTGGAGCTGGAACTCTTGGAAGCAGACGAGCTGGAACTCTTGGAAGCAGACGAGCTGGCACTCTTGGACTTAAGCAAATCGAGTTCTCTGTTGAATCCAGTGGAGTTTTGAGAACCAATGAGTGAGTCTTGGTTGGAGATTTGGACGTTGTGATCCCAACCATCAGTGCTATTATAGATGTAAGAGTTGAAATCAGTGCTCTTACCACCAGAAGTATCTTTACCAACACCATTTGGCAAGTCGTAGCTTTCCACAGTGATGTTCTTCAAGTATGCATAATAATATCCGTGATCCTTGATGTCAGGGGCTTCCCAGTCAATTTCACCACCAGCCCATGCTCTGGTACCAATAGGAGAAGTAGCATTACCACCTGGCCAAAGTGACAATTGAATTCTTGAAGGAGTTTGAGGGAATGCGTAATTGTTAGAGGTGGAGTTAAAAGTAGATTCTTTTTCAAGAGTTCTGATCTTGTCACCATCAATGTACCAGTCGACACGGTCTTCTTGCCAGTCGATGGTATAAGTGTGCCAGTTTTCAAAGGTATCACTAGTGGTGGCATTGTTACCCTTGGTGTAATCCAAAGCACCTTGGGAGTAGTAGTTGGTTTGGGCTTGGAGGGTATTGTAACCAACGAATTCATAATCGATTTCATCTTCAACATCGGAATAAGTAATGAAGGAAGTCACCACACCTTGCAAATGCGAAGACTTGATGGTGGCACTAATTTTACCGTACCACAAGTATTTTGTGGAAGAGACCACAGAACCACCAGAGTATTTTGGCATTTCGATTAACAACGAATCGTCATGAATATCCACCCATCCTGAATATAACCAGTCGACTTCGGACGCATTTCCCAAATAGTCGATCGACACCTTTAATTTGTCAAGAGAATCGAAGTTGGTGTGTAAGTCACCCATTCTAGGCATGGGAAGACATGAAGTCAAGTTGAACGAGTTTTTGATGTTACAACCGTTAGCACAAACATTACCGGTACCACATTCACCGTATTGGGAACAACATGGGGTAGATTCGGGACATTGCTTAGATGCACTACAGGAAATAGCTTGGGCCAGAGCAGCCAACAAGAATCCGGCAATCGCTGTAGAAAACTTCATTTGGATATTCCCTTTAATTCATGGGAATGATCGCTGCTTTTTATATGTATGGCAAATTGGATCCGGCTCTGTCCAATCAGCCCTGCCTGACTTGGCTCGGTGTTTGAAGCACTGCCTCTTTTCGCAGTTCGTCTATAAATACGAGGCTCGACTGGGCTCAGCACTCCACTATAGTGGTCAGAATCTCTAAGATGTTCACTACTACCCGAATATCAACTCATACTGACTTCCAGACCAAAAGACTGTCATTACCGGGTTAAGCTTGTCCTCGGTGATCAATGTACTCTGATATTCCTCGGTTTGACTGACGTTTGATAAGTACAAATAATAATACACAAAGTTCATGCACGGCCATATTAACGAATACGACCAATGTCCAAATCGAGACATTGGAGCGAGGACTTAAGCACCATTTGTTGTAATTACATCGACTTGAAGCCGTACATGCTTTTAAGTTCTCCATTGCATCCCAGCATTTGCATTTGTGGACGGCATGAATGCGTGATTGAGATCAAATTAGTGCGTTTAGACATTTCTTTTTGTGTGGATTGATCTTAATCGAGCGTATTTTCAACCCAGTTGCAATATTTTACGACACAAAGTTATGAACACGCGCTCGACTCATCAACTTCAACCAGAAACAGCATAAATCCGGACAAATTGTTTTCGTTTTCGTCTTCCGTCTCTCATGGTCTTTCGACTAATGTCCTCAAGCATATGGGTCGACTTTTATTAGTGACTACGTGAATCATAAAAATTTTTCATTCATTTGAAGTATTTGTATTGATCTGTCAAAATGAGATCCATCTTTAAGAATTTACTAGATACAACTAACAATACCCCTTTTTCAGCTTAAGATGTAACTGGTAAACCCATTTAAAATCCACGTCTTGATCAATTCCAAGCTACCACCAGTATCGGTAACCTCTAACCAATAGCTTAATATTGCACATCGTCATGCACGCGTGAATGAATAAAAACAAACAATTATGCAGAACGCGCATATTAACTATTATTAGAAAAAAAGTTATACATGTTGGGTTGATAAGTAGACGGATTGTTGTAGATGAGATCTGAACCTTGGCTATTCTCTCCAGGCTGAGCATGAGAAGGCTGACCTTGGGGAGGCTGAGTTGCTTGATTTTGCGGGGAAGGGTGGGAATATCCGCCACTACCTTGTGAATATCCGCTCAGTGTCTGCAATTGTGGGGTGTATGCACTATACTGTGATCCTGGTGTATATGATCCGGAGGGTGAATATTGTGGCCCGGACGAATGCTGAGGTCCTGGCGATCCTGAAAAGTATTGACCTGGTGAATGTTGTGGTCCGGTATTTTGGGGTCCAGAATATTGTGCACCGAAATAGCTCTGGGAGGGTCTCTTGGGAGGGAGTGATGGTGCTCGGTACTCCTGACCATAACTGGTAGGTTGGGTTGAAGCTTCGATGATTTTTTGCTTGACACCTCCACTGTAATTTAACAACTGTTGGTAAAATACAACTCCTCTACTTAATCCCAGACTGTATTGTTGCCATACGGGATAAAATTCCTGAATTTTATCACGAATACTCTGAATCAACTGGGTAAGAAAGTTTCGAGATTTTTGTATATCCTTGACTTCATTGTTTTGAGATAATTGATCCCATTCAACCTTGAGCTCGTTGATAAAACCCTTTTGTTTTTCAATCAACTTATCCAATTCGATGTTATAAACTTCGAATTTCCTCATTTCTTCAGGAAATATCACTTGCTTGATCTCACTGGAACTCTTTACTCTGCTGTTTAAAATCAAAATATCAGAAATATCATCTTCATGAATTTCTTTCTTCAATGCATCAATTAGCTTGGCTTTGTTTCTTCTAATCACATTCAAGTCTTGTAGAATATCTTCAACTCTTTTAATGTTTTTCTCAATCCCTCCTCCTTGAGATTTCGTGGGTGCTGAATCATCGATATCAAGCAAACTGATTTCTTCAACTAGTTTGGCGTCCAGAACAGGTCCGTTTTGAACCTGGAATAATTGATTGAACTCCTTAGAATTCGATCCTTTTCCTAAGGTGCTGTATAATTGACTGTTCCTGTCATTGACAAGTCCAAACAATCTGCCATCCGAATTCGTGGCATCATAAAGTGCCTTTTTGATTTTAATGATGTCATCTTTAAACTTAGAATCTGTAGTTGGAGTTCTGGTAAGAACAGATTCGGCCTCAGTGATGTTTTCATAAATTTGCTTTCTAACATGAGATATTTGATTTCTATTCTGTACATCAGTAGAATATTTTGAGGCAATTTCATCAGCAATTATCTTTAATGGCCCAATATCCTCAGGAGATCCGCCTTCATTGTTAAGGTCATCATTACCCATTAACTCCTTCAAGGTAACCAAAGCCTTTGGTAATTTCAAATACTCTAAAACTGATGATAACTCCTCATTCGAAACATCAACCAAGTCCAATTCATTTCTCAAGAATTGAGATTTTTCTTCAGAGTAGTAACTCAAAAGCTCATGGATATTTATTGGCACCACGTTGGTCAAAAAGTGGTTATAATTATGTTCGTTGACTTCTTGAAACAAATCAATTTCATTCATAGGAATAATTTTAGTACTATCCATGGGTTTAATATCAGGCAATGTTACTAAGGAAGGAATAATATCATGGTAGATCAAATCGTTGTCCTTGGTGAGGTCAGCCAATTTGATGGCTACTGCATCTTTTTGGTACTTGTAATTGTCTAACAATTCATAAGCTTCACCACCAATTTTTTTGCTGATAGTCTTCAAAATCACAGTCGATATTTCGTTCAAGATATCAGAAGATTTGGTCAAGTATGCCAAGGCATCCCCGTATTTTCTACCAGCTTCACAATTCAACCCATTGAAATAGAATGCTAAGGACTTATAATAGAGCAACTTGAAATGAACTACGGCAATCCAGGTTTCGTCCAAATTGGCATCTACCTGTGTACTTTCCTCCACATAATCTTTGCTTGAAGGATTTTCCCATTCATCGGGGGCTTCAAGTTCATGAATATCTTCATCGGTAGTGGAAACCTTACCAACCTCTGGATCGAGCTCGTTTATCATTTTAAAACATTCTTCATAGTGAGAAGCAGTACTTCTACACAACTTAGAAATCAATGAATTTTTTGTTTGTTCCAAATCTCCAGTGATTACCTTCATGACAAATATTTCTTGAGATTGGGCCAACATGAGCTTGACCAAAAATCTGATCGTGGACTGGCTCAAGTCATAGGAAGGAGCATGGAGAAAGTTTTCCTGAATAAACTGAAATACCCCAGCTGCTTGCAGGAGAACCTTTATCGACTCCTTTATCAATTCATCTGTATTCCCCGTAGTAGACTTTTGAGAATCGTCGTAACTTGCAGCGGCGTACCCCGATAAGATGGCACCCAAATTAAATAAGATATTGGCTTTTTCGAACGGCAATGCATGTTGCTTATGAGTGACGTCTGTCTGAAACACATCGTGCCATTCAAAACTGATTTTCTTGTGTTTGTTAACGGTTGGAAATGGGACTCTCAAATCAAGAAGCTCGATCTGACTATAATACTTGCAATAGAGTTTAATTCCCGTCTTATTAGCAGAAGCACCCCGGAGGTCCAGCCTCAACTTATCAAGAGCACTAAGATCTTCCTGGTACTCGGATGTGTTGCCATATATGGAAAGAAGGTAGTTATTAAGTGGCTTGTACCAATTGAGTTCTTCGGTTCTCTTGGTAGGAACCTGAAGTAGAAACGTTTTCATTATGGATGATTCAGATAAGGATGGATGGATACACTTGTCAAAACGTGACTTATATTGAATAATCTTGTAATGGTTATAGTACACAGTTAGGGGCGTGGTAGAGCCACGTCGAATTGGGTGGATTGCGAATTAGGGTTGGGACAATCACCACCAAAATGATTGGATGGAAGATGTAAACTGGTGGAATTTGAAGATTTGATCATTCAAATTTTCTTCGTTTATTTCGCCAAATTGGCAGTTTTATTGCTGCCTTTGAAAACAATTTTAATAATGTATTAGAATGGTTGAGAGTTGTAGCCAAATAATTTTAGGGCATTGGATAAACTGAGGTCAATGCTTTATAAGTACATTGGACAAACTGATATTAGATCATTTACAAAGGCGTTGAATGAATTAATGGCAAGTTTTAAGGCATTGAATGAATTAATGGCAATTATTAAGGCATTAAATTAATTGATAGGAACTACGATGGCATAGCTGATGAGGAAGTTAAAAGCTGGCAATAATTAGATGAAGTTTTTTAGTATGAAGTAATCCAGAACAATTTATTTTGTAAGGGTTTGAACACTTTTTTACTCTTAGATAGGAAGCTCTTTCGGTATAGGTCAGTGAAGAAGCTCCTTGTTGAGTTGGCTAAAAACGATTAAAATGCGACACTACGATAAATCTACCATTTTGCCTATCACTGGTTATAGCTCTTGACATTTTAGCACTATCTGGCTCTGGTCATCGGTTCAGAGTGACGATGTAGATTAGTTCTCGTCAAAAATAACAACCTTTCTGGAACAAACTAATGATTATTCACCTGTTTCCTTATCACTTTTTTCTCTCATTTTACTTATTTTGGTGCAAAAAGTTGCAAAATATCGATAGACAAATGTATAGTTTTATGTATAGTTTTAGGAACTTACGATCTGAATCGCTTTAGACTTACTGGGTGTTGAAGGGATCCATACCAGAGCTGAATTGTTTCATTTCAACATACGATGGGATTAAAGTGCAACACGTTTACCGATCACTTCGGGCTGGAAAATTCCCTCTTTCTGGATTCCATTTGGTGTCACCTTTCTTCCCCCAACTGAGTGCTTTAATCCATTATTCCATATCCGCATTGTCCCTTTCTCATAAATGTAGTCTGAACAAGTCTCCTTCATATCTGCTACTCTCAAGCATCATTCTAGACCTTACTCTGAAAGAGTATCAATATTCACAGTTATTTCTCACAGGAAATGTATCATATTTCATGATCATCATCATACTGTGTAGCTTGAACTGTCAACATTACGTGTATAGTTATGGAACTGAGCAAATACATGGAGTTTTGAAATAAACATGTGTATTCGGGTTGTGACTTCTAATAGTTTACCCGAGACTACCTGAAACAACAACTATACTAGTGACCATGATCAGATTACTCTAGTTGCTCATGACAAACTAATCGTCCATGTGCTGGTTACTTCTAAGCTTCTGGCTACTCTGGTAGTGGCAGCTTCACACTAATCATTTTCGCAGCTACCAAATTAACTATAACCCGTATACCGTACGTTCTGTCATTTTGTCATCGCTACCTGATAAGCTTAGTGCACAATGAGAAAGGATCATGACCAACCAACTTCAACAGATCGTCCAGCTTTCCAATGACTTCCATAACTTAGTTCCAGTCGGAACCATTGGTGTGTTCAACTTACCTAGATCCATAGATATCGGTGGAGGTATCCCCCTACAACACCTGAATGTTACAAATGAATTTATTAAAGAGGAAAATTCTACTAAACCCAATGAACTCCAGAGTGAAGATTGGAAGTGGCTCGATTTGAATTTCTTAGACCCAGGTATCATAGCCAGGGCCAATCCCATTATAGCAGATCTTCAATTGTTGATCAATTATCGTTATATCATGGCAACTTATCATATATCAAAGGTGCTGATTCGTGACAAGTTGGTGCCAATCGGCAAAATACGAGTTTATATTATTCCATCCGATATCAATGGTGCCAGGTACTTGGAAATATGGAGAAATTCGAAACCAAAGAGGCTGAAACTTGATAGTAACTACAAAAAGGCATGGATGAGATTGTTATGTGTATTGGATTATTCTAAAAATGCATGGGAGAACGCAGAAACGAAATTGCTTGGTCCTTTGGTAGATTTTGAAGGAACTACAGATGAAACAAACATCAATTTTCATATGTCCAGATGGAAAGATAATAAAGGTCTTTATACAGAAAGCTCGCATCAAAAGAATTCAAATTCATTTTCTAATATCATTCAAAATCTCTATGACCAAATCCAATCTCCAGATTTGTCTTACTATGCTGATAAAGCTGCTCCACGTTCCAATAGCAACATCCCCAATACGCGGGATACAATCGTCAAATTAATAGACGACTCCAGAAAAGGGGTTAATTCGATTCCTGGGACGAAATCTATACTATATCCATTCCAGGCTAATTCATTAGCAAAAATGTTAGAAAAAGAATCTTTCCCCTCCAAAGGACTTATTCCAAATATGATACAATTGAAATCTCCAACTTCCATGATTTATTACTATGACTTACTCACTAGTAAATTTTATAAGAATCCTGAATTATATGATTTGCCAAGAGGAGGAATTCTTGCCGAGAATATGGGTCTAGGTAAAACTCTCATTTGCTTGAGTTTGATATGTTTAACCAACCATGAGGTATCACAAATTCCTGACAACATGTTGTTATACCAAGAAGATAGGGCTTCACCTTCTCAGGTGCATTCATTAGTTAAGTTGTGTAAAGACACTATCAGTCGCAATTCTCTACCTTGGAGATATTTTAAGCTGGATCTACCAGAGACGATAATCGATCAGTTGGTATCCAGCCCGGGCTCCTTCAAGATTCTGTTGACCTCAAATGAGTATGAATCGCCATTCGTACTACGAACAAGAAAAGCATCGTCCCGACAGCAACTTTTCCAAGACGATTTGCCCAAGGAAGGACGGGTTTATCGTACCCTCCTTTTATGTAATACCACGTTAATCATTGTTCCTGATAATTTATTGAATCAATGGGACAATGAGATGAATAAGCATGTTCACAAATTCTATTTGAATGTCCTCTTCCTTTCAAACCAGTTCAAGCGATTGATGAAAAAAAATAAGAACACTTACACCAACGAAATTCCAGATGACCCGAAAGAATTGATTAAATTCGACGTTGTATTTACCACAAATTCTTATATTTCCAGACAAGTAGCAACAGCATCAAACAACATATTTACTCTGATCTATTGGAAAAGAATGATCATAGACGAAGGCCATGGCTTGTCCTCAAAGGTATCACGAATAAGTCACTTGTGTCGCAGCATCCATTGTGAACGGAGATGGGCAGTGACAGGTACACCAACATCTGGTTTAACCAAATTGCATATGGATGAACAAGACGAATCCACAGTTGGAGATCTGCCTAAAAAGATTTCAAAGTATACTGTCAAAAATAATTTCAACGAGAAGGATGATTTAACAAAATTAGGAACTATAATTGGTAATTTTTTAAAGATCGAACCGTTTCATTCCCAGTCTAAGTATTGGACCACACACATACTTAAACCTTTAGAAAATGATGTGTTTGGTTCTCAGTTGAACTTGTTGAATTTATTGCAGGCTATTATCATCAGGCATAATTTAAAAGATATAGAAAGTGAGCTTAAATTACCTCAGTTACATCACGAAGCCATCTTCTTAGAACCATCATATCACAACAAGTTATCGATAAATTTATTCACCTCGGTATTGGCTGTAAACGCAGTCTCATCAGAACGCAAGGATATTGATTATATGTTTCATCCCAACAACGCTCAGCAATTACGAAGATTGATTCTTAATCTTCAAAGAGCTACTTTTCATTGGACGGGTTTCAAACAAGAAGATGTCGAACTTTTAATTGAAGTTTGTGAAAAATCCATGAAAAAAAATGAAGAATTGGGTGGAACTGTTTATAACGAGTACGACTTGGAACTACTCAAAAAATCAGTTCGTGCATCAAAAGAAGCCTTGAAAAACTCCAGGTGGAGAACATCTGCATTGTTACACGAAATGCCCTACTTTGTCAAAGGATTGAATCAAGAATTTGTTAAGGCTTTTGGAGTGGGATCGACAGAAACTGGTATAAGTGTTTTTGGGGCACCACATCTTCATCAAATTCAAGAGTTCTACTACAAGAATAGATTCATGAATTTAGAAGATAGAGAACGATTGGAGCTGAAACTAGAAGAGGTATCTGTTCCATTTTGGAAATCATACTGGGAGGACGATATTAAGCGAAACAACGAAAAGTTCAACAAACAAGATAAAACACAACAGTTTGATGGAAACTTGAAAAGCACAATCAAAAATGCAGTTGATATTCCAAGCATTGTTAAAGAGTTGGATGATATAAATCATAAGGATGGACACAAACATATCAATTATTCTTATGAAGATATTAAGGATGCTCAAATCTTAGGAACTGCTTCGTCCAAATTGTCATACCTTTCTTCTCGTCTACTTGAACATCAAAAACAAAAAGTTAAATCTCTAGTATTCTTTGAATTTGAAGATAGTGCTTATTATTTGACTGAATTGTTAGATGTCCTTGGACTTAATTATATTCTTTATGCCACGTTCATCACTTCAGCAGAAAGAGCTCGTAATTTAAGTGAATTTTCCACGTTTGATAATGAAAATATGGGAGGTATAACCTTGATTATGGATCTTAAACTAGCTTCCCATGGTTTGACCATTATAGCAGCCACTCATGTTTATTTCATTAGTCCTGTTTGGAAAAGATCAGTGGAAGCTCAGGCAATAAAGAGAGCTCATAGAATTGGCCAGACAAAGGAAGTATTTGTTGAGACTTTGGTTTTGAGAGGGACATTGGAAGAAGAGATCTATAAAAGAAGATCTCGAGATGACGTGGATACTGATGATAAAAATCAGAAACGGTATGTTATTGATGATACTGGAATGCAAAATTATATTTTGAGACATGAGTTTTTGAGCTTGGAAAAAGAGGAGCAAGAGCATCGTTCGTTCAATGCCCATTCTCTGAACCATTCACTAGATGTTTCATTACTGGATGAGTATTCTTTGAAAAAACATCAAGATTCACTTGTTAAAACCAATCATGGTCTTATCAGATCGTGGGATGTGTACTTGTTCAATGAAGGAAATTTGGACAAGGTTAACAAAATCAAGGCTGATCGAGCCCGGAAAGAGTTTATCAAGGATTTGGAGGGTGAGGAATTGCTTGAAAATACTGAAATAGGGACCAGGTCTATCCTAAAAGAAACGATTGGGGAACCGGCAAAGAAAAAGGTTAGATTTTGAGAATTAATGTCCCCGATATCACCTTGTAATTAGCTAAACCATATTGATTGCAATAAAGGATAGCTCCCTATAAGCGATTCTCTCAGATTTGATTCCTTGTGCTAATCCATCATCTGTATTTGTAAGCCAGTGTTTGTTTGTCGATACTGATTCATACCTCACGAACAATCACTGTTCCATCTGTGGATGTAGATACCACGATTGGGTGCAATGGATGGTAGTCAACATCCAAGACATTTCCCTCATGGCCGGAATATTTATTTGTTACTCTTCTTGAGCCAAAGTCCCAGGAAGTGACAGTTGTATCTTCCGAGCCAGAAAAGATTGATATGTTATCGTTACTGAAGCATGCCCTAGTCAATTGAAGCTCGGTTCCTGATGGTGCACCTTCATAGACACTCGAATTTACTCGAGGAATTCCCTCTGGCACAAACTCCTTGGCACTATATGTCTTGATGATTCCGTTCATTGATCTGGATAATAGGACCGAGTCGTCGCCAGACACCGCCAACGCAGTGATAGAATCAGTTTGACCTCCTGAAACCCATAATTCTTTATCTAAAGCCCGTACATCATAAGCCCTCACAGTAGGATCAATACCACCAGCATATAACGTATTGCCTCTATTATTAAAGGTGGTGGCTAACATGGGAAACTCGGAGTCGATGGTGCCTACCGCATTCTTCTCTCTTTGGTCCCACATCTTAATACTTCCATCATCACCTACACTTACTATATAGGACTCTGTAGACACGTCGACCTGATTGACCACACCTTGGTGGCCATGAAATTTTCGTACTCTCTTGCCGGAGTCTGTATCCCAAAGCCCCAAAGTGGAATCGGCGCTAGCGGTCACAATGTTTCCATCCCACAACCACGATAACGAGGTCACTGCCGACTTGTGTCCTGTCAACACGCCGTAGTTGTGATGATCGTCTTCGTTGGTTGGAAGGTGCCATAAGTTGACCAATTTGTCGTGGCCGCCAGAAGCGATTTGGCTGCCATCGCGGCTGAATTTGGCAGTCAAAACTGGTCCTTGATGAGCCTCTAACACCACTGCTTCGGCGTAGAGGGTGTTTCCGGTGGTGGAGGATGCTTTGGTCTGGACCAATGCTCTAGAACCGTCTTCGGTCTTGTGACGTTTGACTGACATTGTAAGTGTGTGTTTAGTGCTGATATGTTGTGAGATTTGGGTGGTGAGACTAGTGAGATTAGTGAGAATACCGGTGGGATAGAAATACTTGATGAGACGGAAACAAACTTAGTGGACTGAAGCAAAACTTAGTGGACTGAAACAAACTTAGTGGACTGAAAGACTTGAATAATACTCAATGGACTGTAAAATCACTTCATGAGGATAGAAACTTCGTGGTTAGGAATATTCAGTGAGGATATAGAAATATAAGGGTTGGTATCATGGTGTATTGACGGACGCTGTTCTAAAGTTTTCCATTAACAATAACTGGTAGAATCTACAGTACTGAGAAATCACAATTAATTAGTGTAATATATATGGGTTACTCTAATTATAAGCACTTCAATACTTTGCCTATGTCTCTTAGTCGATGAACTGTTTTAGAATATTCAGCCATACTACAGTCCCACCTATTGAACGTGAATCAGCTACAAACAAATATTATTAAAGACTTCATTTACTGTGCTCATTGATTGGTTCTATATGTGAGTCAGTGACATTAATCGTGTCCAGCTCCACTGTACACTACGAAAGGTACTCATAGCTATTACCTTCCACTCTTTGAATGTATTGCTTTTCAATCAACTGGTCGATTACTCTCTTGACATCAATGATTTTGGCTTTGAATCTAGACAGGGTCTGAGGCAAAACTTCATTAATCAAATCATTATGCTTGACGACTTTTCGAGATTTCATGATTCTAACAATACATGCAGATAAGAAGTTCTTTCTTGTTTCGTCGATTTCCTTATTAGCTTCGTCTTCTTCTTGTTTAGGTTCGGTATTCTTGATCACACTAATAAAGTTGACCTTTAATTTCTTAGATTTATATTCTTCAACAATAGTAAGTTTAATTTCATCATTGGTGAGATCTCCACTTGGTGATTGTTCAATTAATTTATATTTGATAAGTGGCAACAAATGTGATTCAAAGATATGTCTGGATGTACCAACAATTTCATAAAGCGTACCAACAGTATAGGTGTTGTTCTTGTTAAAAGCAATCAAAATCATCAATTGGATGTTACTAACAGTAAAAAGAAATGGAGGTTTACCTTTTTTAGATAAGTTTGCCTTAACCTCTGCTCTACCATGATTCCAGAGCCATTTCAATTGTCTTCCATTATGTTGAGAATCATATGCCTTAACGATATTGTCAAATGGTTCTATCAATTCAGTAGCAACATTTAAATTATATTCTTTGGAATGATTGAATGGCCACATACTTTGAGCTAATATTAATGGGTTAAAATCTTTAACAATCAGATTGTTAATACTAATTCTAGATTTCAAATCTTCGGATGCTTTCATATCCGAGAACATCTTGGTCATTTTAGAAGTATATTCGATGGAATTTTCTTCTTGTAATCTTTGAATTATACTTTCCTCTAATTCCTCAGATTTACTGTTGCTATTGATTAATCTCTTGGCTAATTGACGTCTGTAAAACTCTTCAAAAGAATCTTTATCATTGATGAATTTGAAAATAATCATTAAGTTGTCACCATTCATATCAATAATATCGGATTCCTTACTGTTACTTCTTAAAAATAAATCAGAATACTTGGCCAAAAGTTCAGGGGTTTTGCAAGCTGATTTGGGTGTTGGTAATGCGATTGGATTGTTATTAACAAAGTAACGACAAGCATTATCTAATGCCTTGATGAATCTAGGATCCTTATTGAATGCTTTAATCACAATCTCATTAAATTGTAAGTATATGGTGATCAAGGTGTTGATATAGGTCTTGGGATCGATTGCTGACAGTGCACGCTTTGGTTTGGATGAAGTTGTGGTTGAGTTGTCTTGAGCTGATTCCATGGAGATTCTCATATCTTCAATCGATAACAACGCTTGTTGTTTGATATAGTTTTCTAAAGTATCAGCCAATGGGTCGATGGTTTTAGGAACTTTGTAAAGTAATTTATACATTCTTTGAATATGATCAATTTCATTTTGTTCCAATAAGGCCAAAAACTGGTCATACATTTCCTGAGAGTGATCTTCAATCAATACCTTGTTCAAGGTTTCTAACAAATATTTCTTTGTGTGATCTTCCAAATAGTTGTTTGATCTAGAAATTTCTTCTGATAACCTGCTTTCACATTTCTTCATGTATTCAACGACGTTATTCTCACTCAAGAATTTGGCACTTTCGTTACTGTAGTATTGACTAGTTTTTTCCAAGAACGCCTTTTCAAAACTGGTGATATAGACCACCAAGCTGGGTTTCTTGGAGTCTTGAGTCTCAAGGCCCAAAAACACCAATGACTTGATGGCAATGGAGATCAATTGGGTGTTGACTACCTGATTATTTCTCTGTCTCTCGATCAAGTCTAAAATTTCAGCGATCAACACTTCGGCATTATCATTGAACATTTCAGTTTTCCATTTGTTCAAAGCCAAGGTATTGACCTCATGAATATCCTTTCTTCCATCGGACCGTTCTTTCTGTACCCAGTACCGGTTCATGTAATCGAACACATTATGAAGGTAACCTGCACCAATGGTGAATCTAGTCCACTTTCTGACATAAAATTCCAAAAACGTATCATTGGGGTCTTTCTTCAAGTTTCGAATGAATTGAGTTAAGTACTGATCCAACCGAGTATAAATCTCAGCCCCTGCCAATGAATACAGATTAGATTCATTAGCAGCCGAATGGTGATCATTGCTTCTTCGAGACTTATTAACACAGAAGTTATAAACAGCGGTATAGCAGTTCATATACATTTTGGAGGTCACACCTTGGTCTTCATGGGACCCAAGGATGTACTCGAGTCCCGGTTGGATGAAGTTCCAGGTGGCGTCCAAATCGTTTGCTATGGGCAAGGACATGGTTGAAGTGTAGGGGTAAGAGTCGCCGCTGAAATGGGGAGACACGACAAGCGAGCCTGGATTGTTAGTGTAGAAGAGAGAAAGGTGATGAAATGGGTGGTGAAGGAAGGGGTCGGGTGTTGTGCTAGAGAGGGACTTGGTTTAGCACTTGAAGTGGAGGTTAAGAAGTGAGATAAAATGTGTGGTTATATGAAAAAATCGAAAAGGAAGTCATGAAATCGAGATCACGAAATCGATTTCGATTTCGGTTTCGTAATCGTGAAATCGGCATTTAGGACAAAGAATACCAAGTTGGATGTATGTGAATCTCTACGATTGTTTGATTTGTACACTTTGCCACAACTATTTCTGGTGGCTGGTCCGAATGTCATTGGTGTAAATTGTATTGTTAGGAGTGAGACCAAAGTGACGATGTGATGTGGCTAATAGTAACGATCACAACTTACCAGTGGTTTTCAATTGAATCATCAAGTTGTCAATGGTTTGGTGCCAAAAGAATCATGTGTTTGATCTACTCAATTGCTACAATATATAAGAGAGAGAACTTGTTTTTCACAACAGTACTCTTTTATGACCACAGAACAACCCTAATGAGCGACGAAAGTGAGTATACTGAAACAGCGATTCTACCCAGAGATCCCATTAATTAATCAGAGAATTGAACAATAATATTGTAAGCACAGTAATAAGTAGAAATGGTATAGAGGCCCCAATAGTGAAAGTTATGAGCAGTAGTCAGAGAATTAACTAGTGGAATTTGGGAAAACTAAGTGGTAATATTACAGAATAATAAATAGCAATTGCCAGAATAGAAGATAATGATAGCACGGGATATTAAATCGTAGTTGTCTTAAATTATCAGTCAACACTGGAATAGAGTGTTCTAATTATCTATTTCTATTGTGTATTGTGAATACTATAAATTTATATCCAGCGATATCCACAATTGGTGATATTCACTTTTTAAATATTAATGCATCTATTGTCTTCTATTCTACTTATTTCTAGGATCAACCGCATTCACTCTGTCCACCACCCTCACTATACTGATAGTAAATGTCAACACCCACATACAAAGCACAAGGAACAAGAACGCCGCAAGAGCACGTTGACGTCTACAAATCGACGACACAGTAGGGGAGAATATTCCGGCTGCAACCAAATCTGGATCGGTTCGACAAACCCACTCGTGATCATAAAGGGTATTAAATGTGAGTGAAAGGTTGGCAGATGAAAAAATGATGAAGAGTAAATCCAACATAATAAGCTTCATTTTTCCCAATGGATCCCGAAGCCCAAGTGGTTTTCCACTATATTCATCATATGCAATATAGATGATGTATGCTATGGCACAACACTGGACTACTACTGCCATGATGGTACTAGGCTGTTGTTGGATAGAGCTATCGTCGTAATCACGTCTGGAGTATACAAAGATTGTAACTGCTAAAGCAAGTGCTGCTACTGAGAAAATTAAGATTAAAATTCTCATGAATAACGGAACCAATGGATTGTGGACAAATATTCGGTTTAAGGTGGGGAGTAAATCTGCTCTCTTTTCATCAGACATCCAATAGCCAGCTTTTGAACGTACTCTGGGAGCGTCATCCTTGAGTTTCTTTGGTTTTCTTCTCCAGGGAATCCACGAAAGTACTCGTTTAACCTCATCCCCTACATATGTATCTTCATCCATGGACGAAGTACCCAAAAGGGCCAAACGAAGTCGATCGTCACCTCCCCAATTACCATTGAGCTTTCTTTCGTCATCTTCGTACAGTTCCAATTGCACCCTATCGTCGGTATATGTTGTGGGATGCTGAACGGAGCTGAAAAACGAGGCCCAGTTGTTACTAACCGAACTGACATAGATATCATTGGCAAAACTGAGGTATTGTTCTTCTTCTCCTACTTTCAGAGGTGCCGGTTTGAGGTTAGGAGGAGGACCCTGGGCATTGGTATTAGTATTGACCAACTGGTCTTTGTAATGAGCTTGTGCAAGTGTATCTAGGACGTATGGAGGGACAATGTTAGGACGGTGTCCATAATAATGAACGTCAGAATCGATACGAGGGGGATGGTCCAGAAGCTGTCTTGTTCTGGCCGAGTTCGGTACCAGCCCTGATGCCTCCGACATGGTATGGTGGGGTTGGGTTGATATAGGGGCCACTGTGATTGGATGAGTCTATGAAGGAACTATGAAGTTTTGAAGTTTGATGTTTTGAACGTTTGTTCTTTTGTACAGGCTATTGAAACGTTTGTTCTTTCGTTCTTTTGTACAGTCTGTAATTCGCTTTGTATTCTCACTTGCTCTTGCTCGCTAAACGAATACGCGGCGGGATTGCTATAGGGGAACGAGCGAGGAGATGGGCGTAGAGACTTGAAATGTCGTACTACCAAATAGAATTCGGTTATCTGCAACCTTGGCAATTGGTTTGGAGTTTGTTTACCTCTTTCCGTGTAGGGGATGTCATGTGATTACGGTGACTATGTCATGAAATTGTCCCAAAATGAAATGACAGGAACCGCAATCAAAAATGGAGATGGTTCACCAAACTGTAGATCGAGTAAATTTCTGGATAAGAGCCAACCACTAGAAGTCTTGAAATGGAAAGAGCTCTATATTTGTTGAACCTTCAAAGTCTGTCAAATTTAGCATACTTTGACAATCACCACCAGGCTTGACAATTTCACCTGGAGATTGGTATTGTAAATTAGCCATAAGCATTTTGAATTGTAGCGATATCCAATCCAATTAAATACTTATTCAGCTATTAATTAACAAGAGCCCTTCAACTCTACAAAATTAAATTATTCCAGGTTACTTGTAATGATTACAAGTTAATATCTCGCTAATGGCTTGTATCTTATAGGTTGCTCTAGGCTCACAACAATTTCTTGCTTTTGTTTTGAGCTCGTTAGATCTTTGGGCTCAGCATGATCTCCATATCTTAATTCTTCTACCAATTCAATCTTCACTCCATGTCAAACTATTTATCCGTATTAATCTGATTTCTTTTGTCTCTTTCGCAACCTCAATCACTGGCCAAACATCTTTCCGACACTTTTGATGCCAAAACAGTTTTCTGACACTTCCTTTAGTTGCCATTTGTAGGAAGGTCATGGCGTGACCTCGCTAGTTTACCGCCTCAGTACAGCCTTGCGGCTATCTTTGCCTCCGACATTGTCGCCACTTTGGTATTATCGCACTGTTAAACAATCTGACACTTTTGCTACCACCCACCAAAAGATGAATGTGCTCCCTAGTGGCCCTATCTGTCGATCTTTAGCCACTCGAGCCATTAATAGGGGCCCTGTCTTAAGCAGGTGTACGCCTACCCTTTTCCTTCGCTCAAATTCCACCATTAATGACCCCAACCTTAATCCCCCATCTTCATCACATACCCCTAAGATATCCAAATCAAAAGTTGACAACGATAAGGAAGTTCCTTCGGAGGTACGCAACCAGTTTGGAGGACTTCATATCATTTCGATCCCTATTACCCCTACAAAGTCTTACATTTCATGTCATCGACCTGTATCATCAGCTCAGGCCAAAAAGTTTCCATTAATTCATAAACTTGAGGACAAAGCAATTGCTCTCGCCCTGAAAGGTTGGAATAAGCTTTCAACTTCCAAAAGTACCATAAATGTCAAAATCACCGAATATATTCAGAAAGCATTGGACACAGTACTGTACGAAGAGAACTGTCTTAAATCATTTCCTTCAAGAAGCACGATGGTCAGAGAAATTAAACAATCAATTAAACAACAATCCTCATTAGTTCAAACTGAAATTGATAATCTTTCGATTCCTGTGGATCAACTTAAACCCATCACCGTTTATCATCCCGAATTTCAGTCGGTGGAATCCATCTTGTCTCAAATGCAACGGTTCCGCGAGCATGCTTATCAGGAACACAAAAAATGGGCTATTTTAAGTGCTATTGCGATTCCACTTACATTACCATTTGCATTAATCCCAGTTCTTCCTAATATTCCAGGATTTTATGCTGCATATCGACTTTATTGTAACATAAAGGCATTAATTGGGGTGAAACATTTAGACTATTTATTACAAGCTGACACCCATCATTTGGCTTTTAAAGCGTTACCAGCATTGGATAACGCATATACCAAGCCAGGAAAACTTCTTCTTACACAACAAACGATAGATTCGCTTTGTGACTTGGGCTTGGATCATCTTAGACCTGATCTTGAAAAAGCATTGAAGCAAGAAACTTCTAAAATTAATCAATCTCTGTAAATAGAAATATTATGATTGCAAAAAACTTTTAGCCCTGAGGGCTCATGCCCTAAGAGTCGCGCGCGGGTCACGTTGGACGTGTCAACCGTATAGCAATAAGATGATGCCAAACTATCTGCAGGACGGCCCACCGTCATCCATACCCTGTCCGGTGGACGATTCAGTATTATAAATTTACCGCATCTTCTCTTTTTCTTACTTTTCTACATACACTAATTATCATTCAATATGAGAGATAAGTGGAGAAAAAAGAGAGTTAGAAGACTTAAGAGAAAGAGACGGAAGGTTAGAGCTAGATCCAAGTAAACGGACAATTTGAATAATGTTGTCATTTCGTCTGGTTAATGAATTGTAATGGTCAATCACTGCTGCTATTGGTTAAATGGATTATGATAATATTGTTTATCTATATATATGCTAGTTCTTCCTTCATCTATTGATGACGTCCGTAATAAATGCAATTTATATTGTACAACTTGTAGTCGGTCAATTGTAGTTGGTGGCATGATAATTGCTAGGAGATTTCAGTATCCGACAATTGTCTGAAAATCATTTTGCGGGGCGTTGAGGTTTCAATAAAAAAATGTCGGGTACAAATGGCTGCAACACAAATAAAAATAGGTCCCAATCATATTTGTTGGTAGAGCCCTACTACAACTACAGATTGTCTGTTTTGGTTGTTTTGATTTACGATGCCTCGTGGTGTGGTGCTTCCCCATAGCACTCCGGTACTCAAGAGGCGAATTGACACTGAAGAAATCCGAAAGTGTCGGACGGTTCTGGTGTCTCACGAACAACGAGAACCACCAATTCATGAGAATAGTGATGTGTTTTCGTTCACAGCTACTCCCACCATCAATGTGGAGCCCAGGCTGAAACGCCGGAAAACTCACGTTTGCCTCGAGCTTCCAATTCCCCTTCAAACCCTGGCTGAATCTGAAAACTTGGCCCCTAATTTTCCATTACATAGGAAGCAACAAACCTTAAATGGTGGTGAGCTGGTGGGTGTCCAGGAACCATTGGTTATTTGTAGTGCTCCATTGAACGGACGGTTTCCCAGTATTTCTAAGGAGGATCGGTTCAGCTTAAAACAACATGGAATAACCACTGACCCTACAATGGTGAAATTTCCCTATAAAGACATGTACCATGTTGTGGAATCTCCCCACTCAGTAACTTCTTTGGAAGCGCTGTCAGACGATTATGTGGAAGTCCCGTCTCTGGATCCATCCCCTTGTCCAGATTTCGCAGCCAATATTCAGTCACCGCATGAGCCTACCTCAATTCAATTGAACCCCAAGCCTTCTCTTAGGCAAGATTTAGCATATTCCAGGGACAACATGGGTCTATTCACTGAAATAAACACTTTTCAAAATTACATGGAGGAGAGATTTGTTCGCTGGCGACCAAGTGACTCTCAACATAATGTCAATGGAGCTTTAGGTGGAACCCATCCGTATCAGGCCGAGAACGAACAAGAAAACTCACAAGCAGCAGGATCAATTATCAATAAGTTAAAAGGATGGCTTGGTACCGGCAATCCCCAGCCTGGTCGTTCGAGAGATACCCTTCAACCAGTTCATGATAATCGCAGTAACGGTGAATTACTGAGAATTATCAACGATGTAAGAATGAACCCCAACACCTCGGAATCGATCCTTAATATTGGCTTGTCTGTCATTTCACCCAATTCTGCCATCAGTACAGAAGTACAACCAACTCCAACACCTGCTGCCATTCCTATCAATAATCTTGAGTTCAAACGTGATCCCGAAACCGTTGAAGAAATCCAACTGCTCATGTCAGAAGTTATGGAAGTTTTCCAATCGTTTCAAGAATTTTTCTGGGGATGTTATAATAGTATAACACGGTGTATAGGAGATATAACCTCGTCATGTCATAGTTTTTATTAACTACAATGAAAAGCTTGTTAAACTTAATCAAACGTATATTATAGTAAAAAAAGCATTCTGACACTTTGATCAGACATTTATCAAAATAAAGAATTAAAGTAATATTGAGAGAACTTACTCAGAAGCTTCAGCGAAACCTTCGGAAATCGAGGTTAACAAGTCGTTGAATTCTTTCTTACCTTCTTCTTCACCTCTAGATGGTTCAAAGAACTTAGCAGAGGAAACGGAGTGCTTGATGTCAGAAGTGGCTTCGGCCAACTTGGACCATTGAGCACCATTGGCAACCGCCTTTTGAGCTTCATCGTGGTAAGAAATGAAAGCTCTCATCATGTCGAAAGTCTTCCAAATAGGACAGAATGCATCGTAGGTAGAGTAACCATTTTGTTGTAAGAAATCTTCTTTAATCAATGAGGCAACATCCAAAGTAATCTTGTCAGAATCTGATAAAGCAGATTTACCAACCAATTGAACAACTTGTTCCAATTCTTCGGCATCAGACAAAATTTCTCTAATTTTATCTCTCAATGCTGGGAATTCAGGGTAGTTAGAATCATAGTACTTGCTCAAGATGTTGGTATACTTCGAATAAGAAACAGCAGTGTTAATGGATGGGAAATGCTTTCTTTGAGCCAATTTTTTGTCCAAACCCCAGAAAACTTGAGTGATACCCAAAGTAGAGGTAGTAACTGGATCCGAGAAATCACCACCAGCTGGAGACACGGCAGCAACAATGGAAACAGAACCAACTCTTTCTGGGGAACCTAATGCAATACCCTTACCGGCACGTTCATAGAAAGAGGCCAATTTGGCACCCAAGTAAGCTGGGAAACCTTGATCAGCAGGCATTTCACCCAATCTACCGGAGATTTCTCTTAAAGCTTCGGCCCAACGAGAAGAAGAATCAGCAATCATAGAAACGTTCTTACCTTGATCTCTGAAATATTCAGCCAAAGTAATACCAGTATAGATAGAAGCTTCTCTGGCAGCGACAGGCATATTGGAAGTATTAGCAACCAAAGTGGTACGTTTCATGATAGGTTCTTTTCTACCAGAAACTTCGGTGAACAATTCAGGGAATTCCATCAAGACTTCGGCCATTTCATTACCTCTTTCACCACAACCCACGTAAATAATAACATCGGAGTTAGAAAACTTAGATAAAGATTGAGAAATGACGGTTTTACCACAACCGAAAGCACCAGGAATACAGGTGGTACCACCTTGAACACAAGGGAATAAAGAATCCAAGACTCTTTGACCAGTCAACAATGGATGATCGGCAGCCAATTTTTCAGCAACTGGTCTTGGAACTCTGACCGGCCAAGTATGCATCATAGAGTAAGAATGTTTTTTACCTTCGAATTCCACTTCCAAAACGGTGTCTTCAACATTATAAGAACCAGCTTCAGCAATGGAAGTGATGGTACCTCTAGCTCTTGGGGGTAACAAGATTTTATGATCATCCAATAAGGAATTTTCATAAATAGAACCAAAGATATCACCACCAGTGATGTGATCACCAACCTTCAACTGACCAGGTTGGAAATCATAGTTGACGGTTCTAGACAATGCTGGAGCATCAATACCTCTTGGAATATAAATGGATTGAGATTTATCCTTGATAGCCTTTAAAGGTCTTTGAATACCATCATAAATAGTTTCCATCAAACCAGGACCTAATTCAACCGATAAAGGTTTTCCGGTTCTTAAAACAGGGTCACCCACAGTGACACCTGCGGTTTCTTCATAAACTTGAATAGTAGCTTTGTCACCACTAATACGAATGACTTCACCAACCAAGTTGTCGTGACCCACCTTGACCAATTCGTACATGGCACAACCAATCATGTTTTCGGCCACAATGACGGGACCAGAAACAGAGTAGATTTGTCCATACTGGGACTCTTCAGCATCTAATGAAAGACGCTTAATTTCTTTACGAGCATTTTCTAAAGCACCAGCCTGGTTGTTAGTAGGGAGACAAATTGGGCTAATCCATCGACAAGGATGTTGTGCCGAGGCTTGGGTTGGCCATTGGACCCGGCACGTCTTTAGATACACATACCATTTTGAGTTTAGATAAGTTTGAGTGGCACACCTGGTGCTCAATATTAACGTTGACTATGATGTTGAGCGTGGGCGTGCGCGCACCGTGCAAGGTTACCCGCAACGATAAGGCTGCTACCAATCGGGATAATGGTCAAAATTATACGAATAGGGTGGTGAAGGGTTGAGGAGAGTTTCAGTGACTCTACGGAGGTTGCCAGAAAAAAAATGGTCGAAATTTGTTCTTTAGAAATTGAAACCGGCGTTGTTCCAGAGTGAAAAATGACGAATAAGTGCTGAACCCGAACGTGTATGTAGGGGAATGAAAGAAAGTAAAGTGGATGCCAATTGGTGTGATAATGTCCGGAATTTTGATTGCAACAGAATTTTGTATTTTGAATTTTTATCAATTTTTGAAGAATATTTAGGAAATCAATCAATTTCAACAAGTACAACTCTCTACACTCAAAATTAACATAAAGATTGATTGATATTCCCACCTAATTTCAGTCATATCGGAGCAATTATAAACAATTTGAACCAATTAATTATCTACTGCTTTAAACAGACTTTATTGCTAAATTAACTTTCAACTCTCTACACTCAAAATTAACATCAAGATTGATTAATATTCCCACCTAATTTCAGTCGTATCGGAGCAATTATAAACAATTTGAACCAATTAATTATCTACTGCTTTATACAAACTTTATTGCTAGATCAACTTCTAATTTTTCACATACTTATCCTATCTATTTATCATAACTTAACCTTACTGTTCAACTTTGCAGCTCTATCCAAGGCGATGTCACACATTTCCTCAAACGCTTGTCTCCTCTCTTTGGAAATATCTCCTCTGTCTATTCTTCGTTGCATGTCTTGCATCACCACTTCTCTACTGCGTCCATTAACAAATACCACGAACCTCAACCCCGGAAACGTCTCCTCGTATAAATCATTAAGGTGGACCAACTTTGCCCGTTCCTCCTCGCTCCCCTGCAAGGATTTCTGTTCTTTTGATGAGTGCTCTGATAACTTATCAGCTGGAGCTTTGGATGATCCTCCTAGTCTTGGATGTGCTGCAATGATCTTTGAAATCCTGGGATCAATTGGCGACTTTTGCAGTTTGGCTTCTTCCTCAGCATTTTCAAGGAACTGAATCAACTTGGTTCTGACACTTTCGATCAATTCGGGGTAGCTGTGGAACTTCTGGCCAGAAATGGTGGTTATGATGAGGTCTGAGAGGGTTTCGCATGGTTCAAAAAGATGCCCAAGAGCCTCAGCTTGCTCCGAGCGGCTGAGGGTGGTGAACGTGGTGATTTCTGGAAGAGTATAAGTCATGATGGAGAAATTAATCGGCTGTGAATGTTTCTGGGGACTTGGTCGGAGAACTCCGTCGATAAGGGCACGTGACACATACAAATTTATCTTAATCCCAATTTTGATAAGGACCAATGTCATTTATTGATATCTATGGTACATTTCTACATAGTTTAGCTGTTGTTGTGTATTATGCAGGTATGTGATCAGGTGAAGTGTTCGAGTTGACGCAATCTTTCCAACTCTTTCTTGGATGGAGCACCCTTTTGGGCAATCAATGGATGTCTCCAGTGCTTAGTATAAGTAAATAAGACATCGGCCAATTTGTCGATATCTTCAATTCCCACATCCTTGAAAGTCTTTGCGTTTTGATCAATAGTTTGGTGGATTAAGTGTCTCTCAATTTGGTCAGGGTTAGTCAAGTTCCAGTACGCCAATTGCTTAAGTTGAGCAACGGCCTTGGCAACAGCCACTGGCACCTTGTAGTCAGCGAAGTTGTATGATAATGGACCAGCATATGAGAAGTTTTGGGTGACACCGTGAATCATTTGTCTAATTTCAAGGAAGGACAATTTTTCTTGACCGTGAAGTTCAAAAGTTTGACCCACAGTAGAATCATCATAACCGATTTTTTCCAAACCTCTGGCAACATCGGTGACATGAACAGGATAGATTTCCTTGGCATTTCTGTTAGGAGTCCACATCTTCAACTTTGGTCCCAAATAATTCAAGAGATTATCTTCTCTACCAAACATAGGAGCTGGTCTGACAATGGTGGCATCTGGGTTGATGTCTCTGACCACTTGCTCACCAATACCCTTGGTGGCGTAGAAAACCGAGGAGGAGTTTGGATCGGCATTGTATGAAGAAACATGAACGTATCTGGGGACACCAGCATCTTTAGAAGCTTGAGCAATTCTTTCAGCAAGAGCAATGTTGATGTCAGCCATGCTGAAGTTCTTGGTGTTGTAGTCCACACCAATACAGTTGAACACAATATCGGAATGTGCTACTGAATCTTGAATTGATTTCAAGTTTCTGGCATCGATTTCCACAAAGTTAACCACTCCCAAGTCACCGGTGACTTTCAAAAATCTCTTCTTCATGTCATTACGGAAGGGAACAATGGTGGTGGTACCATGACGAGCCAATTTGGAAGTTAAGTATCTACCTAAAAATCCGGTAGCTCCAAAAACGGTAGCAGTGTAACCGGTTCTAGATGAACGGCCTCCAGGACCAACGCTGACGTTGACCTTTCCATTTCTGGTGATGTTGATGTCGGACTCCAACACAGACGTGTAGATGGATCTGGAGAACCTCTTGGATACGTTTGTGGCTTTCAACATGTCTGGTATGGATGTGTTGGTAAAGGTTTTTTTGAGAGTTCTGGTTGGTTCAAATACTGTGCGCGACACGACCGGGGGATTGATCAAAATCTTTTGAGTTATTACCGAACATGGTGGGATGGATTGAGACTCTAGTTGTAGTTTGGATTGACTAAGCAGTTGACTTGTTACGTTTCTTGATTGAAACCGTTTCGTGAAATATTGTGGTCGTGCTCCAACCAGCATTACGGCTAAAGTATCATCATTGTTCAACTACTATTGGTTCAGTTGTAGTTAATGTAAGAGGAAGATTCCAAGTCCCTGGAGTTTGATATTGGAGCTTGGTTAGTATGTGTGCAACTATCGAAATATAGAAGGTAGTTTTGTAATTAATAGCAGTTAAGCAGTGTGCTAAGCTTCAAGGAACAAATAGTCGAACCAAGTGATGGACCAATAGTTATAATGAACTAAGACAGGAACAAATATATAAATCAAGAAAGGATCAAATTGTTAAACCAAGAAAAGGATCAAATTGTTAAACCAAGAAGAACCAAGTTAAAGAATGTAGTATAACTGATTTTAGACTTGACAATTATGGCCTGTTTCATTACTACAGCTTAGAGAAGTATGATCACAGGTGTAGTTGTATCAGAAGTGTGGTTTGTTCAGCAGAAACATCTGAATTTGTGAAAAAAACCAAGCGTTGTACTTTGAACAATCTCAACACTTTATGATTAATTAATTAGAACAAAGAAGGTTGATTTTGTCTGGAGAAATCGTCTTACTATTTAACACCAAAGTGAACAATTCATCTCTACTGAAAGCTTACAACTAAGTCGATTCATCATATTTGTTATGTAAAACATACAGTGACTGGTCAGCCATCAGTTCAACAAAATAGACCGGATTGATTTCTTCCTTATTAGAAGAGATATCCGTGGCAAGTGATTTCACAAATTCATTGTAGAGGGAGACTTCCAGATTCTGTTCTAATCACATCTTCCGGGGTTTCAGTTGGGGGCACATATTCAGGTGCAAATAGGAATATTTGCCATTCGTGTAACAAAATAATTCTACATCACTCCAATACAGTATATATTATAAAAATTAACAATAGATCGACAGTAAGACAAAGACAGAACCCATTTTATGGACCAGGATTAATATTGAAAGTTCCAAAGGATCATAAGAAGTAGTCCGGAGTCTTTCTGGTGACGGTAGGCTCACCCGGTCTGACGGATGGGTCATACTGTAAGAATTGTCTATTGTGTTGTTCATCCACTTCCATAATGGCTGCTTGATTTCCACATCGATAACAGTAATTAGGGGCAGAAAATATTGTTACTACCGATTCTTGATGTGACCATGAAAACCCCTCCATTACCAATTGATGAGCTCTAGCAATTAAACTCAAATCATTAGTGTGATTAAACTGTTCTGAAATATCTTGGCCAAAAGTGAAACCTGCACCTCTTGGAGAAATACCCCAGCCACCTCGATCATCGGGATCTGACCATAATAAGTCACACATGGGGCCTTCATGAGGAACTTCTTGAATTCGATTAAGTTCTCGGACTTGATCGATGGTTTCAATCATAGGTGATAAACCACCATGCAAACAGAACACTTTGTTGTCTACCAACGCGGTGATAGGGAAATAGTCAAAAAGATCGGTGAATAATTTCCACACGGTGGCCGAACCATATTTTCTTAAACATTCATCATAAAATCCATAAACTTGAGTGATTTGTCTGGATTCATGATTACCTCTTAAGATGGTAATACGATTAGGGTATCTTACCTTCATGCATACCAAATATGATACAGTTTCTACCGAATAATAACCACGGTCAACATAATCACCCATAAACAAATAGTTTGTATCCGGACAAGGACCACCGATTTTAAAGAGTTCAATGAGGTCATGGAACTGACCATGAACATCTCCACAGATGGTCACGGGAACCTGGACCGGTTGGACGTTTTCTTCAAACTGTAATACGTCGATTGCCATGTCGCATAATCGTTTAACGTCGGCCTCACTAAGAGGTTCACATTTGGCCAATTTATCGATCCACTGGTCCAACTGATTGACAGAACTCATGGTTAAGTCTTGTTTCTTGGCATGTGTTTGAGGGAGGGTCAGACCCGCTTGCCTCAACTGTTGTTCTTCGACATCTTCCATGGGGACATCAGTATCTAAGTCCATGATTGTAAGGGGCCAGCGAAGGTCAATGGAGGTGCTAGTGGGGAGTGCTAGTGGAGCGTAAGATTGAAAACTAGCGTGGACAAGCTAGTGGGATTGATTGGGTTGGAAGAAGGAAGATGAAAACTGGTTGATTTTTTCGAGGTCGTCGTTGACCGAATTTTGGTCGATTTTGGGATTAGGGACGGCGACGAGTTGGTGGTGACGACAATGGTGTGAGATATTGTCGGCTGGGTAGGGATGTAGTGATAGCCAACAAGATTGGTGGCGTAGAGGGGAGTGATAGGGAATTATCGTTGTGAAGTTGTGAGAGAGGTGAGCGTAGTGAGGGTAGTGGAACAACAGACTGACGGTGAGCAACGACGGAGAGAGTAGTGAGAGAAGGTGGGGATTACAACAAAGATGTAGCGAGAGTTCAGGGATTTAACAAGAAACTATAGCGAGAGAAAGACCGGTGGAGACTTCTAGTAATGAGTATAGCCGGGAAGTAGTGACTGAGGTTAATGGAGAAGTGGCACTGTATGACAAATAGAATAAAGTTTGGGAATAGAGTATGGAGGTTGTTGATGGTGGTATATGCATAACGGATACCTGTGGGCCTAATAAGGTGTAGAGGTAAGGTGGACAGAATAGCGAGAATACTTATTTCCACCATGAATACAGTGAGAGCAACTACACCATAATTAAAGTGAGAGCAACTAGTGGCACCATAATTATAGAGAGAACATTTAGTGCTACCGAGCGAACCAGTCTATGAGCCATTGGATTCCCGTGTCTTACAAATGGACCGGATGGTCTTTTTTAATTTAGAAAAGCATGAAACAGCCATGGCTATACCAATGGATCTGAAAGTCTTTGGTTCAAATTGATATTATCATCTAGATTCGATTGAATGTTAGCAGACTGTAAAACACTATTCTTAATGGCCCTCTTCATATTCCACCCATTGGACTTCCACCTTGCGAAGAATCTTTTTGTAACCAAAAGTGGATTTTCACCGTTTACGGAAGCTGTGAACTGGTGAATCGAAAAGGAATGAGTTTTGAAAGGAGTGGGTTTCAAATGAGTTCGAAGTTCCCACGCTTTCAATTAATTCCTGACAGTTATTCAACTGAAGTGTTCTATCAATAGGTGTTTTTCAGCATCTCTATAGCCTATTTGTAGAATGGTTTGGCTGGAATATGACCTCCAGCTGAACTGCTCAGTTGGACTAGTCTATGATGTAATGCATCCTTGCCTATTTTGGAAGTACCTCCAGTGAGAAGATTCACAGCTAATTTCATCTTTCTAAAGTTAACAAAGATATCACCATTTCCTTGACTTCAGTCACAGCTTGTACAAATAGAAGTGGTAGCAGAAGAACAGAAACAAAGGAGTAGCAGAAGTAAAAGAGTAGAAGTAAAGGGTAGAAGTAAAGAGTAGCAGAAAACGTATTAGACATGTAAGGCAGAAGCAGCCTTTTCATCTGTACAGCTTTTTCTACTGTCTTTGATGGCTCAATCAAAAGTCAGGAGACTATAATTATCTATAAAAAATGTCAAGAAATGTGAGAGAATATATACAATTATCCGTTCCATATTGAATGAGATAACTCAAGAAGGGAGGAAACCCATTGGATATATAAAACCGGCAAATAAGTTAATCTGTGAGGATAATAACGAATTGTACAATGTTAGTGAACTAACAAATGGAATTAGTAGTTAAGTAGAGTGAAATAAACCAACTAGTATCAAATCTATTACCATTTATTAAAGCTGGTGGCGATAAGCAATATTAATTCCAGAAACTAATAAAATGGTATTCAATAAAGGAAACTCAGCTGGGAATTGCTCTGATGGGTTTATTAATAGTAATATATCAATAAAATAAATATGTTGACACATAAAATTTACTAAACAATAATACCTAAACGTTCACATTAAATTAAGTATTAATGGGTAATAAATATCAGTTAATAAATAAACAACTAACTATATGAATTTAAATGAATAAAGAGAACCCATAATTTAAGCTATAATCTATTTAATAAATTAGAATTAAAAAGGAGAAGCTAAGATTATTACCCCACTAAATAGCACTACCTTCTTAAGTTTATTAATGAACGAAACCTTATCAAAATCTTATGTGAAAAATTGGAATTAATTAAAAAATATAACATAACGAAGCTGCTAATTAATACTATACAATATAACTTAGTAATAACAAAAGAGCTATGAACGGACTGACGCTGCTCTCATGGTTATCACAATAGATTTATGTCACTATATAATTAATTAACGGGCAGCTTTTCGACTATTCTTTAATCTGATTTCAATTGTAATTTACTCACTGTATTAACTATCAGCCATAGTCTTATTGAGATGTTTCTTTAATAACTCTTAGACAGGCTTCGGGGTTCTACATGGTTGGTGTAATAATTGAAGAAATGATACGGCCCAATTTCTGGGTTTAAACTCAAACGTGTATTGGGTTAGTCTATTGAAACGTACAGCAGATAGTAATTGTATCTTTGGTTGGAATAATGCATGAAACTCTTGGACCACATATTTCCTGTATTATCATTTCTAAGGTATACCAGATATCTTAATTGGGAGGACCTGTTGGAGTGTAGGCCCCATTCATCTGGAACAAGTTGCTTATGCTAGGGCTGGTATCACCCATGAAATCATCACTGATCTGATTAAATAAATTGTATAAGTTCTTTGTACTTTCGCTCATGGAGTTGGAATTGAAATCTTTACTGGTGGTTTCAGACACAGAATTCGGCAAGAGTTCGACAGGGACTTCATGCATGGTACTCAAAGTAGCAGAGGAAATCGGTAACGGCTGCAATGCAGGTTCTGAAGCATACAGAAATCGAGAATTGACAAGCCCGGGATGATTCATCAAATTGTCATTTTCCACCGATCCCGATATCACTGAAGACGGACCCGACGAAGAGGAAGACGCAATGGATGACCCTGAATGTGGTGAAGGTTTCGAAGGTTCTGCTAATTGGGGCCCGTGTTGAATCCGAGGAACAATGGCAAAATAGTCATTTTCAGGTTCAGGACTAGGATGCGAGGTACCGGCATGTGAAGGAGGTCCAGAGTTTATACGAATTCGAGAAGCATCCAATTCGGTCCTGGTTTTGTCTATATGGGGAAATTCTCTATGAGGAAGTTCTTTAGGAAGTTCTTTTATGGTGTGATCTTTCTGGGCATGGTGATGCATTTTCCGGAAGGCAGCTACCTTCAGTTTATTATCGTTAAGGTTGAGAAACCACGTACTAAACACCTTGGTAGCACGGATCAACTTATTGATATTGTTGAAAAACGGAAAATGGACCACGAGAGTATCTGTATAATCAATCAACATGCCGAAATGAGTGGTGACGCCTCCTTGGGGAGCACCATCGATGCCGTTTTCCACGAGGGCGATACGCAAGAGGTGCAACAATGGTTGGAGCAACTGGTAGTTGGACATTTGAACTTTGAAAAGATCAGAATCATTACGAGACAACTGGACGGTGAAGAATGATACAAGCCAAAATAATTCTTCATTGGCCTCTTGGAAGGGCCGTTTATAGACGAGCCAAAGCTTGAAGATGAGAATGCCCTTGACGATCTCAAAGATCGGATCATGGTTGGGGATGCTAAGAATGCGTTGTTTGAGTGCAGGGTATGGCGAGGATGTGGCACTGGGTGCATACTGTGGGTTGATATTGAAGTTGGTGCGACGAGTCAAATTATCAAACAAGGATGAATCTTGCTGGGCCTGATGGTGCACCACGCTGATGAGTTGATACAACAGACTGGAATCAGAAGAAACATTGGACATCATTTGACGAGACGAAAGCAGGAGTAGAATGTCGTTGTTGCGGAGAACGTTGATGTTGTAGTTGTTGGAGGAATAGATCAAGTAGAAGCGCTCGTAACTGAACAAGATCTGGTAGAGTTCTTGGAGCTGGATGACCACCGCATTGTCACTGGTTTTGACGTTAATGAGCTGGTAGTAGGTGATACTTTTTCGCAAGTTGACCAACTTGTGGTGTTCCTGGGCTTCGTTACCATAATTATGTTCAAGGGTGGAGGTGGAATTAAGGGTATTGGTGAGGTTGAGTGTATGATAATAGTTGCACAAGTGTAAGCAGCTCAATGACAAGTTGTAATAAATCTGGTACTGATTAAGATGATTCAGATTGATGTTGTTGATGTTTTTAGGGTTGTTCTGAGGAATGATGGGAGGTACAATGAAATTCTTTTCAATTAAAGTGTTGATTTCCATACACTTAAAGTGACAGAGATTTTTGAAGTTTTTAAAGTTACGGGCAAGGAGATTTTTCTTTGGGTACTTGAGGAAATCACGAAACTTTTGCTTCTTAAGTTTGATTAAAATCTCAGCAATAATCATATTGAGAGTCAAGACGATCAACAAGTTGGATAAGAAGATGGAGTCGTCATGGTTGGACAACAAGTTGATTTCCTGATCCATCAAACCGTCAAACTTCTGTTGCATGAATTCCACCAATTTGGGATGGTTGGCCACGAGCGACTGCACCGTTAACGGCTTTAACAACTCGTACACCACCGGTTCTTCCGATATCAACATGATGTTTTCGACCATATTGATGGGGGTGGGCTTATAGTCATGAGGCTCGGGGCTGGAGGTGTTTTCAGGCTCGGAAGTTTGCAGTATTGATCGGTATAATTTTTCCTGTTTGACTGTTTCAGGCAGCGATTTTCCGGAGCGATTGTAGTTGACTTCAATGACTTCATTTAGGTAACTGATGCAGTCAAGGGTCTTTTTCTGTAAGTTTTTGGGGCCACTCTTTTTGCGTTCTCGTAAGGAGGTACAAGTAAGCTTGTTGGTGACGCAATGAGTACAAGGTCTTTGGTTTTCACATTTGACTTTACGAACGGCACAAGCATCACACGCTTGTACATTTGACTTTTGTTTCTTATTGGGTTGAGTCCGATGATAACTGGTATACCTAACAGGGGCATCTTTAGCTGAATTATCCAGGCTCGGACCCAAGCTGACACTTTGACTTCCACTACTAGAATAACCTCCTGTAATCGAAGGTTCACGAGCATCTGGGCTGTAGGTAGGCTCTAATTTAGGACCTCCATAATAAGATGTAGGGTACGCAGACAGCGAAATGTAATGGTCCTGAGACCCGGGTGGCTTGTCTTCCTTCATGGTTGGGAGACGTTTCTGACACAATAGAAAGGATTATACCAAATGATTTGGCAGTGTCAACCAGAAGAAGTCCCCAAAACAGATTCTTTAAGTTTAATTACGATGACAGCTTTGATAGAGTGGCCAATCAGTGGGCCGCAGCGGATGTGGAGAACAAAAGATGTCCCCAACCATCGATCGACGCACAAAAAGAAATGAGGGGGGGATATTTTGTGACACTAAATTTTGATGATTTATGCGGGTAATCCCTAATACCTGTGCATAATGCACCTTACCCGATTATTCTCGAATCAGGATCCGGCTACATTTGATTGGTTACCCGGCAAAGAATCAACAATTCTCCAACTTTAGCATACGAGTAATTAATGGGGTATCACCTAACTCCGGAAATTTGATTGGTGTATCTTGGCGTTCGTAAAATACCTCAGCCAAGACGCGTCACGTGCCACGATTATCAAATAATGCAAGTCTGCATTGACAATTGCATCCATGTCGGTAAATGGCTTCGTAAGATGTTTGAACCCACCGTTAACTTGACCAAACTCACTTTATATTACCAGAGCGATAAGACAGCGATAAGACCTGTTTGCAATCATACACTCATTTATCGGTACTGGAAATTTTGGCATTCCCGTACCGTTATGAACAATGTCAGCGCTTAACTTTAAATGCAAACGTTTTTAACAATTTATGGAAGAAATATGCATGAAATGTCTGCATGAACCCATTTTCGTAATCAAAGACGCTTCCAACTTAATAAACTCACACCACACCACACCACACGACGTTGATACCACATAACCAGCCACAATAGAACCGTTTTAATTAATCGCGTTCAAAATTTGACTAACTTTTTGAGGTGCAGTAAAAGTTTCGGATTACAGTTCCAAATTTGACATTTGATGCCGACACTAATTATGTATCGTGGGTTGTTTCCTGGCTATTGTTGACGAGGCCCCGATAACGGGTCTGGAGCAGGGCCATATCCAAAAATATTTGGTACTTGGCTTCCAAAATACTAATGCTTCCGTTTGTAGTAATGTTCTGGAAGGTCTTGCCACCATATTGTTCAAGTACCGTTTTTACCAGATGTTGCAACTGGTTTCCTATTGCGGCAATTATTGATGCTCCTCTGACCACCCGAAACTCGTTCTTGTCATCGGCGATAGTGCGGATTTGCAATCGGGTGATGTTGGCCAACAACTGTAGAAACCGGTGGTTTTGGCTTTGTGAGCCGCATACCACTAACCCCGTAATTCGAGCTCCACTGGTAACCATTTTTTCAATTAATTGACGGGTTTGGAACGCCAAAAACTCAAGTGTCAAGTTGTACTGGATCACGAGCCGCGTGGTGTCGTCGGAGTGGTCCTTGGTCCAGCTGGACGCATTGGTTCCGTCCACCATCATTTCTCCCATACTAAAATCATTGTAGGGGCTTCTGTTTCCATAGACATCCCCGTAGTAGAAGTAGTACTTGAGGAGGTCATGGATGGGTCTTGCGGTTGAAGTCTCGAGCTTCTGGGTCTGAGTCTCCAAAAAGTCAAAAATGTCTGGCTTGAGTCCTTCAGTGGTATGGGTTAATTCTTTAAAATTCTGGAACAATCTCTCGAACAATTTTCCGGTAGCAGGCTGACCAAATTCGTAGAGGGCAAGCTGGGGGTCATTGAAAAATTGAGTGAACGGTCCCCATACACCTGGCACTGGTACATGTTGCTTTGCGTACTGTGAAAGAATGAAACATGTAGAAGTGCCTGCAATCATTGACAAGTTGGGAGCGGTGGGGTTAGCACTAAAGAGGTCTTCTGGGTCATCCACAGTATCGATCCATCCCGCGTAGCAGTCAATACATCCATTGATAACCTTTATTGTATTTTTGGAAAACGTTTTAGAAATATCTGGATGCATATTTCCCAAGTACGTTCCTGCTGGAGGAAGTGCTCCACCTTGAGGCAAGTTGATACCACTGTGTCCCACTTTAATATTGGAATTTATTCCAAACAGGGCCAAGTTTGCGGAGGACCAACCCTTTATGGAAGCATCAAATGCATAAGAATCTTCACTAAAATCCGACACCACTCGTGAAGCTTCCACGGCATTACCATTGGTTAAAAGGAGGTAAGTTATCCAATCGTGGAGCTCAAAACATACGAGTTCTTTATTTTTGGAATTGTCACTAAGCCATTTAAGTTTTGGGATTCCCAATTCAGGAATGGCATTGCCACCTATACGCCATAAGTTCTGAACCAGGATGTCCAATGAGTTTAAACTGGTTGTTTGTGATTCTGCTCTTGAATCCATCCACATCAAGACGTCCCATTCAGAGGGCGATTCAAGGTCAAGAGAGTCCAAACCAACGCTTTGGAACGTACCATCAGCAGCACGCTGCACCACCACCATAGAACATGTTGCAGCTACTGATATGGCTTGTACATTTACGTTGTTGACGTTATGCAAAAGGTCCAATATTGCGGTCCAGATTTGATTAGATGATTGAGTGACCCAATTGGAATGCTGATTGATGGAAATAGGTACAGACCATGTGTGGAACGTAGGAGGATCGGTGGTGATGTCGTTGCAGCAGAGTCTGATTGAACGGGACCCGATATCGATTCCAATGGTGGCCATTAATGGAGATGCAATAGAAGACGCTGATGTTGTGACAATGTCGTGAAAACGGTATGGAATCGGCGTAGAATGAACTAGGGTTCTCTAGGATGACGTGCTTCAGTGTTCTCTGCTTCAATATTGAATTGGTCCAGTTGCAAATAACTTTACATGTGCTCACTATAGTTTTACCGAGCAGCCAATAAGACTATCCCACCAAGTGCTATCCCACTATTATTACTAGTGTATACATAGGGAACGTGCTACCATATTTGTCTAGCACCGTCATTTAATTCTGTTCCTAATTAATAATACGGCTGGGGCTATCACACCTACTGCCATATTAATTCTTTCTTAGTGACGAATCCTATCATAGCACTTGTGATAATAAGGTACTATACTAAAATTTTAATAAATATATTAAGTAGTGTTCGACACATATCGATAATATATTAGATATTATTAAGTACTATACTAGATACCATACTAAATACCATACTGGATACTTAATTAGGCATAATTAATGCTATGTTATGAATTATTAAATAACGTTAAATACTATGTAATATACTATACTAATTACTATAATAGATAGGACACTAAAACCATACTAAAACCATACTAAAACCATACTAAACCATACTAGATACTATACTAAATACTATACTAGATTCTGTACTATATTCTATGTTAAATATTATTAGATACTATATTAAATTTTTTGTTTAGTGCTAAATAATCCTACTTTACCATATAACTATCATAGTGATTATCATTTCCATAATCTATGCTACCATATCAATAGTAAATATTTCTCACCTTATTTATTTCATGAATAGATCTAATAACCATCGCAAACACACTCAGATCACAACGTATCGATATGTTGGACTGGAGGGTTTGTGCTTTTGATAGCTGCTAAAGAGGATTTAGAGGTTCGGGTTTGTGCTATTGATAGCTGCTAAAGAGGATTTAGAAGTTCGATCATAACTGCTACAAAAGGATTCTTTATAAGTAGATGTCCACAGCTTTCCACCAACCAATACTGGAATTTCCAAATGTTTCATCGCCATCCATATCCATGCTTGTAATCTAAGAATTATTCCATAGATGATCCGTTGTGGATTTCTTGACTAACTTCTTCATGATTGATTAGCACTATATTTTTATAGTAGTTTTATATGGGTATAAAAAAGATGGTAAAAAATGGTAAGATGGAATTGGTGTGACTGGAAGATCACTATTGCTTTTATTGTCCGTTCTTGTTCCCTTTAATCCAATCCATACGGTGAAGAAAAATAGAACAAAATCAGATTTAAAGTATATCAAGTCTTACCATGTGCATTCAGAAACTCATAGAAGGTGATAATTTGCTCTCCAGGAACAGTGCCGTAGACTCAAGTCTCGAAAAGCAGAAAATGAGACAGCTATGGAGCCGTATTAATTTCCTAAAAGTAGATATAACTTTACTTGTATAACTCTTTAAATAATTATCTTTACGTACTTTGTCCATTATTTCTCTCCAGATATATTCCCTATAGAGATCACTTAATATTTCTTTATTTAAATCTCATTATATATATTATAATCATACTCAAATTATTCTTGAGCTATCCTGAACTATTTATTAAACTATTTCCTAAACCATTTCTTAAACTATTCCTTGACATATATATATATATATATATATATATATACATATATATTTGATTGATTATTAATTTTGTTATTTCTCTGATTTCTCTCTAATCAGCTCCTTAGTCACTTCGATTATTCCCTTTTGCACAAGTTCGACTTCGCCTTTATACACGGTATGATTTGTTTTATCTCGGTGTTTCCCGAATCGTCACACAAATCTTATCTATCCCGATTCAGTCTTAGTGGTAAAGTTTCAATAAGAATTATGGAATTTAACCAGTTTAGGCTTAGTTCCACATGCAGACCCCTTCTATTGCATCTACTATGACAACAATCAGGTACAGTCCCAAATTCATTCCAAACAATAGCAATCCGGTCAATTCCGGTATAATTGACCGGGTTAATTCATAAACCGCGTTCCACCGCAAAGATACTGTTTTTGGAACATCATGAACCTAAAAAAACATATAACCAAAAAGAAACAAAGGTGCAACATTCGATTGTTTCTCTACACTACGGTACCACTGTCGAAATGAGCTAGACTGATTCTAATAAATCTGTGACCATTGACGGGGTCGGTTACAAAGTAGTCAAATTTATTCAATAAGGCCCCATTTGACTATTTATTAGAAACCTATTTGACTATTTATTTATATTTATTGTTTGCTGGCTCTTTGTCCTTTTTCTTAATCTCATAATAGTACCATGAATATTGAGTTAGCCATTGAAATAAAGTTAAATAGAGTAATGTTGATGGACGAGTAATCATCATACAGAAGGAGTGATCATTGTTATTTGTTTTTAAGGTTTAGTAAGTAACTTGTATTTTCACTGTGAATGGATAATATTACCTCCAACTGTTAACTGGTCTACTAATTTTCCTCACTCAAATAGCCATAATTGATCAAGCTGTAATTAATTAACGAGGTCATATTTGTTTAGAGCTATATTTAATCATAGCCATAATGAGCAAGACTATATTTAATTGATTGAAGCTAAAAATTAGAGCTATATTTAATCAATAGAGCCGTTAGTTGTTTACGTCAATAAATCTTTAGGCTGTGTTTTCCTTGTTTATACCTCCGAGCAAATTCACACTGATGGATTGGCGGGGATCGGCTCCTTACGCTCGAAGCACCGTCCGTAACTGCCGTAAACAATGCCGTTGAAGAGGAGAAAAATTGATTGTACTTGATCCCAGGCTGCAAAATTATTATGGGTTGGCCACGGTTTCGGTCTTCTTGTTACTCCTATTTCTATTTAGGGAGTTAAGCAGACGGTGATCGGTGCAATCCACAAAGAACAACTTCTAACAAGCTAGCTCCAGCTCACTATACTACGGCCAGCTCTAGTTCTCATCCAAGCGGAATTATTCAGAACCAAAAGGGTATTATCATTTATGTAGCTGGCCAGTTATAACAGAACAGGCAATAGTAGCTCTAATTTAGCTTATACGATATACTGTCTCTAATAATACTTTACTCCCTCTACAGTCTTGTACAAGAAAACATCTTTTTTAATAAACAATCTACGAGAGAATGGCCTTGGAGCCGGGCTTGCTGATCCAGGCTTCAACGGTTTCTTGACTCAAAGATGGGTCAAAATCTTCAGTGACAGACAAAATGTGGATTTCACTGTCAACGAAAATAACAGCAGCCTTTAAGGATCCAGAGGTAGGTCTGGTGAAGTAGTCGGAAGTACCACCACCACCTTGGGCATTACCGTTGTTACCTTGACCATCGTGCAAGTGGTTAACCAACTTATCAGATCCTGGAGCCAAGACTTCAAATAAATCTAATTCACCACAACCAGTGGACCAACAAGAACACTTTTCGTTACCGTATTGTAAAGTTCTTGGAACCTTGGCATTCAACATCCAGATGGCTGGCATATCATAGTTGAAACCACTACCACCGGAGGCAGTAGGCATTTCAAATTCAAACACAAAGATCTTGTTGTTACCACCAAAACCGTGGTAAGCAGGAATACCTTCTCTGTAGTAACCACAGTCGTTACCACTACATTTGTCACCTGAGAAAATACAGTATTCCTTGTTGGAGTCGATGGTGACTTCTTCCAAAGCCACAGGAGTGGAAGAACCACCAGAAGCATCGGAGTTGGCGTAAGACAAAGAGTTACCAAACGCAGAAGACCACACACCTGAGCCGGAACCTCCAAAGTAATTCAAAAACACAACGTTATCGGTCTTACCAGGAGTGTAGTGAGATTTTCTGGTCCATCCACCAGAAGGCACAGAGGATGGGTTGGAGGAGGCGGTGGCACTACCAGAAGTGGTGGTAGGAAGTGACAGCGTGGAGAGCGAACGGTAAGCCTTACCTTGGCCGCCAAGAGTGGTATCGAATTGGATATCGTCAGCTGGGTTGGAGGTTTCGCTGGACTCCAAGGTGTGCGTGGCTTGCGAAGTGACGGTATTACCGTCTCCATTCACCAAAACAGTCTGAGTGACTTCGACCACTTGGGTGGCTCTCTTATGCTTGTGATGTTTATGGAACACGGCAGAGGTACATTCTTCTTGTTGTTCTTCTCTCTTGTTGTTAGGGGCAGGGTAGTAAACACCGAATTCCAACAACTTAAGAGGGCCTCTGAAATGGATACTTAACTCTTCATCTAATGGGGCCAAGTTACCAGAAATGGACTTGGATTGTTGTGAACAAGTACCGGACTTTTCGTCCATATTGGTGACGTCTTGGTAGGACCCCGAGTACCCGACGCCTTGGTAGATGACTTTGTTAGTGGATGAGCAGTACCAGTTGCCTCCGTCGTTGGTGCATCCGGCTTGGATGGTGGCCGCCAAAATGGCCATCATGGCGGTGTATGAAAACTTCATTGGAGATGTGTAGTATGGGTTAGGTCAAAGGAATGTATGTGGGTGAGCGTGAATACGAGTGTTAATAGCAAGAATTTAAGGAATGACTTGGGTAGGATACGGACACTGTCTTAACAAAACTGGGAAAAGGACGGTTGTTATAAGGGGCGGTCGCCGTGGGTTTGTGTAATGTTTGCGTTTGTGCGCGGCGATCGTGAATAAAAAATAAGCGGTCGAGGTCGCATATCCGAGGGTCTGTACCCCCGTTATAGGTTGATGTATATGCGGCTGAGACCAAAAATGGAGTGAGAATTCCAAGTTCCGGGTGCGGGTGTCGTTACCGGATTTGGACTTATTCCAAGTTGGTTTGTGCAAGCGCGCCAATGTTAAGAATGGTTGCAGAAATGTAGGCAGTGCAGGATTTAGACTGCAATTGTCCTAATTGGGCCATGTGATGCTGGTCAATATTCTTCACTAACATAAGCCAGCCAAGAACCATACCAACATCACCATAGTAACCTAGTAGTGACCTAAGGTGATTTAGCACGAATCACCCACTTTACGCTACAGCTTATGTGTATCCAAACGTATACCCGATAAAATATCACCTTTTGTCCTCCCCTCTCTAACCACTCCAACGCGGTTCTAAAACATACGGGCCTCTAACAACTTCGCCCTATTCTCCTGACGGGATAAGCTACTGCCTCTGGCGACAGTGCGCCCAATCTGGCGAGGTACCGCCAGCATTTCAAACAACTCTCACAGCCAGCGACAATTGATTTGGGAAAAGTAATTTAGCCAAGAACTGGCAAAACCTTCCGAGGCCAGAACCTCCCAAAATGGCCAGAGCCTCCCGATCCAGGACCGCCAGGATAGTCACAACTTCTCACTAATTTATGGACATACAATCGGATTTGATGGGGACGTTACGTACTATTGTTCTGGATTTAAGGAGTCGCTACGTTGTGAATTGCATCACCGTCCTCGTCTAATCGCCCCTGCATTGTGCGGTGTTTCAGATTTGAAAAATTTCGAATGTGACGAGCCGGACACCTTCACGTGATCCAACGTCTGTATCGATGGGCACAACCATAGGCGATTTACCGGGGCAACAGAGGGAGAGATTTGACAACGGCCTGATTTGGTCTGGAATGGTGCATGACCGTTGCATGATATTGTGAGTGGTTGTGTGGGTCGGTGATTGCACCCGGAATGTTGCAAATTTCGGTAAGGTCTAGCCACAAGATCAAGAGGCATGTTTGGTTAGTTGGCTAGGTGCTCGTGTACGACCGGGGGATTTTGTATGGTCGAAATGACTAGTCTAGACTATGGAGTAGGTCTCGGTGATTGCATAATAAATGCATGTAATTTACATCCGATGACATATAACGTTTTTGGCGTGTGCGTACCATGGAACCGGGACCAGACCAACTCCGTCTCTTTTACGTTACGTTACCTTTCACGGTAGACTGTCAGAGGGTACCACGACGTATACTTGCTTCTATACACATGTCATCTAATGTGATTTGACATACTTTAACAAGCCATATGGTGAAAAAATCGATCGACTCTATCCTGCATTGTTTCTGGTTCCATCTTGTGATCCACTTGATGTTGCATAACCGTGCATGGCCGTGCTCATCGATACAGCCAAATCACTCTAGATCTACCTCGAGGTTTATAACCAGTGCATATCATAATCCGAGAAACCTCATAGGTCTAGTATGTCCGATGGTTTCTTTTCAGATGTGACTTATATGCCAAAGCAGATCAACAGCCTAGACCGGTAGATTATAAGCATCTGTGCATCAACCGGAGATTAAAAAATCCGGCAAGAGCCAATCAACGATCCCTAAATTATACCAATATGGTCTAGACCATCGTATTTTTCATAAAATAACCGTTATGCCATCGTAAATTAGACTCGGGTAAGATCTACAGGTCAAAAAGAAAGGAATATGTGGAAAGATGCAAGTAAATGTCACACGTCATTTCTGATCCAGCACAACCAATGAAACATGCAAATGAACAGTAGACAGCATATATCAAGGTAACTCTAGCATTCGACATTGCCAATTATATCAGCCACCAAATTAGTAACTATACTTTGATAATCTAACCAAGCCATTTCTCCAGATACAATTTTCTAGATATTACTTCTTATCCCCATTACCAAAGGCATAGAGTCAGATGCAAACAAATAATACAGGAACCACCCCGATGAGCTCATTGAAGAATTAATAGGTCAAAGACAAGGTTATATTAACAAGAGAAAACGGTGCCCCAATGAAATGCTCAGCTATATGGGTTAATAATAAAGATGAAGATTCACAGACAGACGCCGTTCTGCTCTGTAAGCCATTTATATCGGTTCAATTCCAATCTTCCTCATTTAGTAATAATAGAACCTTCTCAGGAGGAAATATAATAGAATATTAATTATAAAAAAATATATAATGACAAATAATGTAAGAGGATATATACACTTTTGCTCGTTCTGCTCTCTTCTGCTCGTTCTGCTCTTTTCCGCTCTCTTTTGCTCTCCTCTGCTCTCTTCTGTTCTTCTCTGCTCTCTTCTGCTCGTTCTGCTCTCTTCTGCTCGTTCTGCTCTCTTCTTCCCTTCACAAAGTTCATTTTTCGCAGCCATACACCCGGGAACCAAACTTGACGTCTTTCATGACTCAAATTCTCACTGACTACTTTGATATCGCCATGATTCAAATCTGACCAGATCACCGTTACACCGTTGATACGCCAATTTCCTCATCACATAGCTTATCATTTCTCCAACCTCATTTCTTATCATTCCATTCTATTAATTTCAGCTATACTTTGTCAAATGAAATGAGTTGACGCAACTGAATTTATCTGGATAACATGTAATTTTGTTTTCACTTGCCTGGCTACTACTGTTATACCTGATAAACATCCGATCATAAGATAGGGGCTCACATCACACCTTAATCAGTTCATTCGTGAAACTTTGCGCAAAATACCCCCGTACCACGTCCACTATTCCACCCACTTTTCTTACTATCTTCTTCTCTAATTATACGTATGTTCCTTCCTCACATAATGATTATCAATATACAAATCAGAAGATCAAACCATGTTATATGGGACAATTTCAGATGGTCAAGGGATTTATTAGTGGTTTTATCTATAGTTGCTTAGATTTAATAAATTCCCTTAACGGTTCGTTCCTTAGTTAACCTGTATATGATAGTCTAGCCTTGACTATGTTCCTTCCTCACATAATGATTCTCAATATACATGGCAAAATAAGCTCATTGCATATTTCAAATTTGATCCGTTTAAGTATCCATGGAGATGAGGTTGCCAATAGAACAAAATCCCCAACCAGTGTCTCTGCTCTGTTAGATAGACGTTATTAGTAAAAGTTTCCAGATGTTGATTTTATGGGTATGTCACGTGACTGTATAATATGATTCTAAAATTCTGCGATGCCATCTCTTCACCCACCATGACTCCTTCTCTCAAAAAACAAAAGGTGGAATTGACCGATAGCACTTCCGAAGATGCCGGCGTGCTCGCAGCACCCGTAGGTCGCCACACCACTACCGCCGCTCTGGCCCAATCCCTCGAAAACGGCCCCACCAACACCTTCACCAACCAGCCATTCTCCCAAACATACTTCAAAATTCTTGAAACTCGTCGTAACCTTCCCGTTCACGCCCAGAGAGACGAGTTTCTCCGTATCTTCCAGTCCACCCAAATCATGGTGTTTGTAGGTGAGACTGGTTCGGGTAAAACCACCCAAATCCCCCAATTTGTACTTTACGATGATATGCCTCATTTGACAGGCCACCAGGTGGCGTGTACTCAACCAAGAAGAGTGGCAGCCATGTCTGTGGCCAAAAGAGTCAGTGAGGAGATGGATGTGGAGCTCGGACAGGAGGTCGGTTACAGTATCCGTTTTGAAAATAAGACATCTCCCAAAACAGTACTTAAGTATATGACTGATGGTATGTTACTTCGAGAAGCCATGGAAGACCACGACTTGAAGCGGTACTCTTGTATCATCTTGGATGAAGCCCATGAAAGAACCATGGCCACCGATATCTTGATGGGATTGCTCAAACAAGTGGCAGTAAGAAGACCTGATTTGAAGATCATCATTATGTCTGCTACTTTGGATGCAGAAAAGTTTCAAAACTACTTCAATGACGCCCCTCTCTTGGCAGTTCCCGGTAGAACACACCCAGTGGAAATATATTATACTCCCGAATTCCAGCGTGATTATTTGGATGCGGCCATTCGTACTGTTCTTCAAATCCATGCCACTGAAGATGAGGGTGACATTTTGCTTTTCCTTACTGGTGAAGAAGAAATTGAAGATGCATGTCGTAAGATCGCTCTTGAAGGTGATGAATTAATTAGAGAACAAGATTGTGGTCCTCTTAAAGTATATCCCCTTTATGGTTCTCTTCCTCCTCATCAACAACAGAAGATTTTCGAACCAGCACCAGAACCTCTCAGAGCAGGTGGTCGTCCTGGTAGAAAAGTCATTATTTCCACCAACATTGCCGAAACTTCGTTGACCATTGATGGAATTGTTTATGTGGTGGATCCAGGATTTTCCAAACAAAAGGTCTACAACCCTAGAATCAGAGTGGAATCATTACTTGTAAGTCCTATTTCCAAGGCCTCAGCCCAACAAAGAGCTGGTCGTGCTGGTAGAACCAGACCTGGTAAATGTTTCAGACTTTATACTGAAGAAGCATTCAAAAAGGAATTGATTGAACAAAGTTATCCAGAAATTTTGAGAAGTAATTTGGCGTCCACCGTGTTGGAACTTAAGAAACTTGGAATTGATGATTTGGTCCATTTCGATTTTATGGATCCTCCGGCTCCAGAAACCATGATGAGAGCTCTTGAAGAATTGAATTATCTTAAATGTTTGAGTGACGAAGGTGATCTTACTGGTCTTGGTAAGTTGGCCTCTCAATTCCCATTGGATCCAATGTTAGCAGTCATGTTAATTGAATCTCCTAAATTCAACTGTGCTCAAGAATTATTAACCATTGTGGCATTACTTTCTGTTCCTAATGTGTTTGTAAGACCTGCTGCGGCCAGAAAGAGAGCTGATGAAGCCAAAATGGCATTTGCCCATCCAGATGGTGATCATTTGACCCTTTTGAACGTTTACGAAGGATTTCAATCGGAAGAAGCATACAGTCTTGGGGTTCATCAATGGTGTAGAGACAACTTCTTATCATACAGATCGCTTCAATCAGCACAAAGTGTTCGTGCACAATTGGCAAGAATCATGGAAAGATACGATGTTGAATTGAATTCCACTCCTTTCGAAGATCCTAACTATTGGGTCAATATTAGAAAGGCCCTTACAGCCGGGTTCTTCATGCAAGTGGCCAAGAAGAGAAGCGGAAACAAGGGATTCTTGACAGTTAAGGACAATCAAGATGTCTTGATCCATCCATCCACCGTATTAAGCAGTGAGGGAGAATGGGTCATTTACAATGAATTTGTGTTGACCAGCAAAAACTATATCAGAACCGTGACCAATATCAAGCCTGACTGGTTAATAGAATTGGCTCCTAAGTATTACGATTTGGAACATTTCAGTAAGGGTGATGTTAAATTGTCATTAGAAAGAGTGGTGGATAGAGTTGAAACCATGAAGAAATTGGACAAGAAGAAGAAGAAATCTGGAAAGTGAAGTTATGAAACCATCCAGATCATCATGCATCTATAGATGAACAGAATTATGCAAATTTAGTAGAGGGAGTTAATTATCATAGAGGTGTCCCAATAGAATTGAATCTCTCAGTGAGTTCTCCTAGATAGTTAAATGTTAAGATAACTAATTGAAACCTTGTAGGATATTTGGCGGAGAAGGTGTTAAAATTTCTCTCTTGAACATCATTTGTTAGCTGATTACATCAAGTATCTGTTAAGGTAGCTCCGTGTACGCCTGGATTTCGTTGAATAACTGGAGAGACTAATTTCTCGATTAGGAAGTATTGTTGTAATCAATTATATGTATCATTATATGTATCCACAGACAGTTGAAATCCGAAACTGTCTAATAGTGTTGGCAAAATATTAGATCAACACAGAGGTAAGTTTTCGGTATAATTGTGAGCTAGCTCTTATGGTATATCTAAGATATAATTATTGAACTTGGTCTACCAAGTGCTGGGTATCACTATGTATTGTCTTAACTCTACGAACACGGTCGAGTTCAGTCGATTATCTTTTATAAAGTGTAATTGAAGGACGCTCAAGTTAGTGTTTTAAATTGGAAGCTAATAATGAGTTACTGTCGTTGATTTACGAGTCTAAGTCAATAAGAACAGACCCCTTATGGTGTTAATATTCATTATTACCATGACTTCGGGTTGTAATTAATAGTCCACGTATTGGGTTGCCATTAGTGCATTACTGTCTTGGCTTCGAGTTGAAATTAGCAGTGTAATTAAATGGGATATTGTTAATGGTACTATAATATATCAAATCCAGTGATTACTTTTATTCACATATAGAACAAGTCAAGTTGTTCTATCACGTTCTAGCTGGCTCCACTACTAACAACAGTCTACGATATTTCCACTAATTGGCCTAATAATGTTCACGTCCTTTTGTAGTTTGGTTGTAGTAGCAAGACAATTCAGCCATCGAAAAATAATTTTATAATCACCATAAATAATTTTTAGTTACAACTATTTATAAACTATTGTAAGTATGTGTCTTCGCAGCTAATGGTTCAACGGTCCTCGCGTCTCTAGCTTCAAATGACTACCCTTTTGAGTCAGATTGCAATATTGATTTTATTTTTTGGCAAATCTGGTCTAAGTGTAGAAAATAGTCAGTCCACACAAAAGAGAATCAACCAAAAAAGGGCAAAACCTTTGGAATCAAAGAGACGCAAAGCTTCTTCAATCGAGATGAATATCATCTCAGATTCAATTATTGCTGTACACCCCGAGGACCGGCATAAATTGCGATTTAGTGTTCCAAAATTAGGCAAAACACCGCCCGTAATTATCCAACCGACAGCTAGGACCGTATCATCAGGCGCATCTTATGCATCGACTACATATTTCAGTTCTTGATATATGTACCTAATAACAATACCCATCCACCTATTGGTCGCTTGAATCAAATTGTCAGCGAGTCTAATTATGCATATTGAATCATATTTCACCTATATATCTTGTGCCTTACATTAACAATTAACAATAAGTTTCACGTGAACTCCCAACATTACACGATAAATGTTTGTGATAGTTATGCTCGTCTAATTACGGATAAAGACGCGTTTGGTTGAGAATTATCCCGAATCGGCCAATATCCCCCCTGAATAAGCTACCAAAAACCAGTGGAACCAGGTTGGATGTCACCGAGTGCCTTACGGCACCTTTGAAAAACCATCCACAAGTGTACCTCAACGCCTAACATCATGTCGGGGAAACGGTTCGGTTGATTTTTTTACGCCGTCGTAAGCGGCGTGCGCCACCCACCTCCAGTTTTGTAACACTATTATGTCCATTATCATTTATATATATTGGCGGGCGCCGTATCGTCAGATTTGAGCAACATTGACTTTAGCAAAATCACGTTAATACCCTTACCAATCGTTTATATCCCTTCTAATCTTCATCTGCTTCAGTATCATCATTAGCCATGGGTAATTTAGTATCCAGACTCTTTAAAAATAAAGAGATGAGAATCTTGATGCTTGGTCTTGATAATGCTGGTAAGACCACCATATTGTACAAGCTTAAGTTGGGAAAGACTTCCAAAACCGTGCCTACTGTTGGTTTCAACGTGGAAACCGTCAAGCATAAGAATATTTCATTTGCAGTATGGGATTGTGGTGGACAAGAAAGAATCAGACCTTTATGGAGACATTATTTCACAGGTACCAATGCACTTATATATGTGGTTGATTCATCCGATATAGACCGGTTGGAAGAATCAAAGAAAGAATTACTGAGAGTCATTAATGATAAAGAATTAGCAAATTGTTTATTGATTGTATTGGCCAATAAGCAAGATGTTAGTGGAGCTATTAAGCCTAAAGAATTAATTGAAAGATTTGAGTTGAATAAGTTGACCGGTCAACACACCTGGTCTGTTATACCAACCATTGCTCTTGATGGGACTGGTTTGGTTGAGACATTGAACTGGATTTCTAGTCATAGTAAATAATTTTAAGCAAGCGACGCTATAATAATATTTCCCTGTAATTTCATCTTTACGTGGTTTGTAGTATGGGCTTAACTGTTTTTAATTTTTTTTTTTTTTTGAGTTGGTATATCCCTCAAATACCTCTACCCCAGATCTACCAAATTCGGTAACTCCGCTCTCTCTAGCTTGTACTAATTACGCTATAAACCTCTACTTGGTACTCCAAAGCAGCACCTCTCCAGATTCTTCTCCAAAGTACGCTTTCTTGGCCATACCAGTAAACAATCCAGTTTCCACCACTCCTACTAAAGACTTGATTTGAGTATGTAATTTGGTAGCATCTTCAATGGCTCCGAAATCAGCATCGATTAAGAAATTGTTATTGTCGGTAATCACCGGACCTGCCTTGGCGCTTCCTCCTTGTCTCAATTGAGCATTTTTAGCTCCAAGTTCATATAATGATTTCAATACCGTCGCATACGAATTAGGAACAATTTCAATAGGGACACCTTGAGTCCATTGGATTCCCAAGTTGGAAGGAGATTTCTTACGATAATCAGCCACCACCACAAACTCCTTGGCCACAGAAGCTACCAATTTTTCTTGAAAAAGACAAGCACCTCCTCCTTTAATTAAATTTAAATCGGAATCCACTTCATCAGCTCCATCAAACGCAATATCAAGGCTAGGATATTGTTCAATGGCACCCAAGTTCAATCCATTATCAATAATAAGTTGTTTGGATTGGAAACCAGTAGGAATACACACAAATTCATGCTTATTGGTAAGTTGACCTATTCTTTCGGCAACATAAACCACGGTTGAACCTGAACCAATTCCAACGACTTTAGCATGAGCAGGAAAGTTTTCGTCCACTGCTTTGTATGCAGCTGCCTTTTTGGCTTGTTCAACAAGTGACATGGTACTTAATCGTCTTATTAAACCTGGTTTATTAACTAGTAATTGTAGCATGGGGTATCGCGTGGGCGCACTGCATGGAGATGTGAGGGTGTGCGCCTAGGGCTTGAGACCTAGCGGCAGGCCGCATGCACGTGGCAGGCTGCCAGATGCAGAAGCAGTCGCACACCCCCCCTCCCTTTGTAACCCGACCTGCGCAGAAAATTTTCCATCCCTCACACACCCTCTCGCACCAGTTTTTTCATTACTATCATCAATTTACTCTCAAATTCTTTCGTGTCTAACAGTAAATCAGTATCCAATATGTCTGCTGCCCACAAGATCTTGTCTGACAAGCCAACTGAATTAGAATTAAAGGTTGCCCAAGCCTTCGTTGACTTGGAATCCCAAGCCGACCTCAAGGCTGAATTAAGACCATTACAATTCAAGTCTATCAAAGAAATTGATGTCACTGGTGGTAAGAAGGCTTTAGCTGTTTTCGTTCCAACTCCATCTCTTCCAGCTTACAGAAAGGTTCAAACCAGATTAACCAGAGAATTAGAAAAGAAGTTCCCAGATCGTCATGTTGTTTTCTTGGCTGAAAGAAGAATCTTGCCAAAGCCAGCCAGAGGTTCTAGACAACTCCAAAAGAGACCAAGATCCAGAACTTTGACTGCTGTTCACGACAAGATCTTGGAAGACTTGGTTTTCCCAACCGAAATTGTTGGTAAGAGAGTTAGATACTTGGTTGGTGGTAACAAGATTCACAAGGTCTTGTTGGACTCCAAGGACTCTACCTCTGTTGACTACAAGTTGGAATCTTTCCAACAATTATACTCCAAATTGACTGGTAAGCAAGTCGTTTTTGAAATCCCAGGTGAAACTCATTAAACGGGGCTGAATATTCATATTCATTGTAATGATATAGTCATATTAATATAATTACAAGTTTGTAATATAGATCAATTGACCTGATGTAAATTTGTAGTATATGCATTTAAATATCTTCATTTTATTTGTTTTATTTCTTTCTTTCTTCTGTAGATGATTTATCAATTCTTTTTAAGCTTGTTGATTGCTTTAGAATAGTCAATATCATCTTTTCCGAAAACTACACTAAATCCAATCACTAACCATGCTGGGAACCATCCAAAAATAATCACAAACCATGTCCAACATTGAAGTTCATGCCATGATGTAAGCAACCCTCTCATTAAACTAACAGCACCAGTTTCTGAATCCAAATAACTTCCAGCTATGAATAAGGCAAAGAATGGATTAGAAACAAAAAGACTCAAACTAATTTTGATCTGTGATTTATTATCCTTAACATAATCCAAAAGTTTTGATAATGGATCCTGTTTTCTTGGTGACTCTTTGGATTCACTTAATTCTTTTTGAACTTTTTCTTTTAAAGCTGCGTTTGTTAAAGGTTGAATGAAAGTCAAAGGAATCGCCAACACTCCAATGACTAATGCTAATGAAAAATGAACAATCAAAAGGGTCATAATCAACATGGAAATGAAAAATAATGACAATGAAATCAATCCAAATTTGACTGCCTTATTAACTTTGTATTTAGATTTAAGATTCAATAATGGTGAAAATGACACTGCAATATTGACCAAAATAAATTGTAGCAAGATTTGAAATACCGTTATATCTTCAAATTGTTTAGCAGTATTAATGGTGACATAAGGTAATAACAAACCCAAGAAAACTGAAAAGACTTCAATGCTCGAAAATAATATAAGAACAGTACTAATATTATTGATGAAATCTTGTGAAGTCACACCACTATTCAACAAACAACCCAACGAACTCAATGCAAATGCAATTGAAATAACCACTGCTGCAGGTAAATAAGTACCAATTGATACAAAGTGATCAGGGGATAACATCAAATAGAAAAAGAATGATTGATGGAATTTTTCCAATAAATTGTTCACCGATCTAAAAGTATTATCAACAAGTCTACCGAATTGAGTGATGTCAGCAGGACCATTTGAACCTTTTGCTCTAAGAGTAAAAGCTTGGATTTGCCAACCCGAAAACGCTTCCGAACCAGCGGGATTTCTACTTAAACCAGCTAGGGTTAAGTTAATAATACCTCTGAACAAAGTTCTTAATCTTGTGAAGTAAGTTTTTCTAGTGAGTTCATTCGATGGAGTTCCCTGAATAGAATTTTGTAAATTTTCATGGAATCCAATTAAAGTAGCAGTGTTAAGCAAGTCCAAATTGGGCAATTGGCCGTTCAATCCTTCATAGATCATTTCAAAGTAATCGAAATGATCCCCATTCTTACCATATTCAATGACGATAGCTGCTTCAATAGATCCAGCGGTTTGATCCAATGAAGTATGATAAGCTTCCACCCAAGATCTTAAAGGATAATGTGCGGTTTCGGGAAACACCAAAATGATATTCTTGGACCAAATCGACAACTTACTAAAATATCTTGCCAATGCCGCAGCCACCGCCAAACCTCCTTCATTATGTTGTTTATCACTAGTGATCCATGGCACCGCCAAAACCATGGCCTCAGTGTCATCCCCTCTGGGAGCGTGCATGATGGCATACAAAGTATCATTGGTAACACCATTGTGATGATAAGTAGTCACATACCCAAAACTGTTAAGCCATTTTTCAATGGTAGCTGATTTCACATCGATAGGATCATACTCAAACTTCTTGACCTCTTCACGGTACCCTCTCACAATGTTCCATTCACTCTCTCGAAAGTATGAGTTGGCCTGGAACGGCATCAATGCATTCTCCGAGATATACGTGTTTCTGTATTGGCCCTCCAATGGTAAGAACAAGAGCCATCCAATGCTGGAAAGTGCCAACACAAACGAGATCACCGGCAAGAGCTTGATGACCTTGGGCACGACTCCCAACTTGTGGATCTTTCTCAATACTGTCTCAGCCAAAGCCATATTGATGGTGAATAGGTAGCTGGGTGGGCTTGTGTTGTATAATAAGCCGTCGCGTGTGGTCACATGACCCGCTGGTACCAATAACTGACTTCGACAACCACATGGCCAAACCTCCCTGGAACGTTCCACAGTCTTATAAGAACGTGTACAGACGTGTCGTACGACTTCCTTTAGATCGGGGTACAATTTTGAAGCTTGCGGGCCTCGTTAAAGCGGAGTATCGCAGCCTCCCCTCAGGCTCATCGAAGCCATCACCATCGAGATATAACCGTCTTGTTAAGCAATTGGATCGAGTTGTGAAGGATGAAAAGTATGACGAGGTGTCCTCCGTTCTTGATCTCGTCTACAAGCCCCTCGACCTGCCTCAATGGTTGCGTTCCTTTCATGAAATCAATTATACCAGACTAAGAGAGATATGGCCCCAAGTCCATTTGATTTTTGAATTGACGAAAGACCCATCGGTGCTTGAGAAGTACCGGTCCAGTCTACAACAGGAGAAGGCAGACGGGTTTTCCACTATACGACATTTCAATTTGAAGTGTGAACATAGTGAGCTCAAAATGATCCGATCATATTCCAATAAGCAAGACTACACTTCGATGATGAATAATGTGAAGAAGTTGTATCGATTGCTTCTGGATAACCAGTCAAAACTTTCACGGTCCAAAATCCAACCTTTGGAAGTAGTTTATCCCACCAATCGATTTGCTTTACCAATGAGTCCTAATAAAAGAGACCATTTGTTACGTGACAAGATAGCCAATGTCCGCACCATTTTTCGGCAACATAGGCCCATCCCCAAAGCCGATTTATCCAGGCTTATCGGTGTAGCTTTAGGTGAGCAAGGTCTTCAATTCGATATCAATCCCAATTTTTATAGATACATGATAAAGAAGCATCGTCTAGAAAAGGACAATATGAATGTTGCTGTACGCAAAAAGCTTCGTCAGAAGCAGTTGGTCCCTAATGAGAATAATATTAGAAAGTGGTATCGTGAGTATGTGGTACTGCAATATTACTTAGATGATGATGGTGAGTATAAAATGAGCTGGATGCTGAATTTTTATGCTGACAGTTTGAACCCTTCCAAAGTTACAAGGTAAACACCACATAGTCTCTTCTATTCGCATCAAGAAGACATCCATAAGATGCGCTATCGTTTCTGCTAATAGCTAACGATTTCGGCGAACTCAAACTGATTCGCTCCTTCTCAAGTATACCCTTCTTCCCTATTGAGTCGAAGATAATTGTTTCAACTTCATAATCAAATAATGAAACAAAATCAAAAACTGCTACTTGATAACTCGTATCTCGCATTAGTATCACGAGTTCATGATTATTCTTGAATTCAAATGTTTCAATTTGACTTTGAAATTGAATTGTTCTTGATACATGGGGAGAATCCCCCATTGGACTAAACCTTATAAGTTTCAAACTGGTTCTCAGTTCATGCAATCCACATATAATAGCAGTATTATTATCGATACTTTTAAGGGTCAATTTGGTTGGATATTGTGAATCAAGCTGGAATTTACGTTTATTAAACGTCAAATTGGTGATGATTAGCTGTTTGAATGCTTGAATTAGTCCAGAATCTAGTTTGGAGTGTAACGACTCAAATGCTTTAGATAAATCATATTCACAGGATTTAGTAGGAATCAAAATATCATTCGATGATAAATCTAATTGGAAATAGTTCCATAATTTACTTTGTAATAATGAATCATTAATATAGTTTATGACATGCCCATGATCATAGTTTGCTTGATGAGGTTGGTTTAAGTATGTAGCCATATCATCTTCCTTGGCTATTTTATCTATTATCTCACGTTTAATCCAAGTCATAAAATGATTGAACGCTTTTTGCTCTTCGTTAGCATCCCAAATTGCCTTATAAAAATTCTTGAGTAGTGTTTTGGCTTGATTTATTAAATCGGTAATGACATTCACGTTGATTCCTGATGATAATTCGTTATCCGAATCTTTAAACCATTGTCCCAAACTCTTAAGGTCATTTAATAGTATGAGTAATCGTTCTATTGAAGCGATTAACTTCTTGAAGATCACATTTCTGGTTAAATCATATACGGAGTTTCCTAATTTATTCAATCGTTTAAAACCTCTATCACCAAATTGATTAATCCAAAAATCTTTTAGAGGTTCAGGAATCAAACTAGTGAGTAATACATCATAGAGACAGGTGGATAGTATTAGTTGAGGATCACTATCCTCACCATTATCCAATGAATCTTTTAAATTAGATAAGTACCTGTCGAAGACTTGGAAAAATGGTTTGATATCTGATTGCAATTTAGTTAAGCTTTCTTTGATATGATTTATAAGAGCTGTGATCTTGCACATCTTGAGGATTATGTCTATTATGTATTGCTTGCTTGTAGGAGACTGGAACTTATCATGAAGTTGAACAATTTCTAAATTCGAATTATTATTAGTGATGAAATATTGATTGAACATATCGTTATTATCCAAGTAGGATATCACATCGGTATTAGGATCTGGAAACACGATTTCACCCAAAGTAAGTAGATTATTAAAATTTATGGAAAGACTATTGGAATCCACTATCACCAAATAATTCAATATATCCACATTATTCAATTCTTGAATATCGATATCATTAGAGGTATCTGACTCTTCACCCACCATCTTAGGCAATTTCTGAAGGATATCCACCTTGAACAAATCCTTAAACTTGCTTGTTTGGCTATTGGCCATATCATGACAATTCCACTGGATCAACTTAATATCATTAAATGATTTATCTATGACCTTGACCAACTTCCCATTATTGGAGTCATAAACCTTGATGAGCCCATCCAGACCTGCCAAACAAAAGTATGAACCTCCACTGATAGTACTTATGGCAGTAATGGGGGCCCTATTGTTGACAGAATAGATCCGTTCACCATTGAGACGATACACCCATAACGACATCTTGTTCATGGAGATGGTAAGAAGGTTGAGGATGGGGCACCAATTGAGGATGTTGCCATCCGCTAGGCCCATGAACTTGTTGGTGGAGATCACCTCGAGTGACATGGTGAAGTGAAGTGGTTTCAAGAGTCGTTTGATTTAGGACGTTTGAGAAGAGACGTTTGATTGAGCCAGATTTGGCAATTGAAGAATGAAGACTTTTTATAGTGGGATCTGGTGCCTTTTATAGTGGATTTTGGCGCCTAGTGGTGGGAACTGGCGATTTTAAGGTGAAAGAGGTCAAAGATGGTGTCTTTTATAGTGAGACCCGAGATGTTTTGATTGTCACTATGTTAGCTGCCAAAGTGCGAAATTGATATCAATATATGATAATAATATTGACCAAGATCTACGCTGATTATGACCAATAAGGACTCTGGTGGGTCTATGGTGATTGTTTAGAACTGTGTAAAGTGCTAAAGGAGCCTGGATGATATTATTTGAAAATTTGCTTCGTAAATGGTTCATATTTCCAGAAAAGGTTAGCTAAATTTTAACGATTTTTATCAAAATTTATCAATTTTTAAGGATTTTTCATATTTCATTTTTCATTTTTCATTTTTCAACCATTCATCTTTTCTACTATTCATCATTTCATCATTTCATCTTCTTATCTTCTTATCCTTTCATCTTTTTATCCTTTTATCCTTTCATCCTTTATCTCTTCATTATCCGAAAAGTGAAACATCTTAAACCATAATACACTCTAAATACTTTGTATTGTCACTACCACCTGATCTACACCTGTCCTATTCGTTCGTCTATGACTCTATATACAAGTTAGAAGTTTCTAAAGTTGATCACCAAGGATGGACCCATGGTGGAACTCAAACAGGTTTGGCCAATAATATTGGGCTTTCTGGTCCCAGCCGGTTGTGAATCGTAAATGGACTGAGACGCAGCCTTCAAGTTCTCAATAATTTCCACGTCACTGAAATCACATCTTCCTATAGGAATCGATAAATGTTGATCCTTTTGCTTGAAAGGTAATGCTCCCACCGATTCTTTCATCAAGGTCTCAATATCATTCGAAACCGTACCCTTCTTGGGGGTAGGCATTAAGCCCTTGGGCCCGATTTGTCTAGCAATCACCTTCAAATCCTTAACAATATCCGGGGTTGCAAATGCATGAGTAAGGAAATCCAATTTGATGTTTCCCTGTTTGATCTCTTCAATTAAGTCCAATCCTCCAGCATAGGTGGCTCCAAGTGACTTGGCGTGATCCACCACTTCTGGTTGTAAACTGAAAACCATCACATGATTGTCTTTGATGGGTTTTGGTAAATAAATCGAGCCTTGCAAAGGTTTCGAACCCTTTTCGGGCAAAACTGTCATAAGAATCGACACCGTGGTCTTTTTGGCGGGTTGTCCTACTTCGGCGGCTCTCAAGTATCTCATGGCGCTAGGAACATCCATATAAAGAGGGTGTAATTCAGGCGCTTGTTTATTTTTGAGTTTGATGGCCTGTTGCTTTCTGAGCTTTCTTTTACTGTCTTTTTGTTGATCCTTTGGGTTTGGTTTGAGGGCTACCGCCGAGTGGGAGAAAAGGCGGCATGGTATACGCAATGCCTGGGGGAAGGCCGGCCTGACCAAGGAATACATGATGGGGGTGAATGATGGGTGTATAGGACGAGATTTGGAAAGATTTTCAGTGCGTGACTGGCGTCACATGGGGTGCGCGTGACGAGTCACGTCGCACCACGTGCGCATGCATGTGCATGCACCAAAAAAAACCTTAATATAACCCATTTAATAGATCAAGTTTTTTTTAAGAAGCAAGTCAAATGAAATTTTACATCGGAATTGGATATTTCTGGGCCATGAATTCCTTTTCTACCTTCAAATTTGAAATATGCTGCAATAAGGCGCCAAAAATTTCTGCATCGAAGGATCGGTGCGTCTTCATGCAAAATAAATCGGACTGAATTAGGATAACTCCGGATGTCTCAATATGCAAGCTGGGGCCAAAAATGCAGATAATCTGAAATACTGAAATAATCAACGCAATGTACAAAGTTTAATATGGTCACAGAATCATTCAAACCAACTAGTCACTGCTAATGTATTGGAAAATGTTGATAAATTGAGTATACTTTATAATTTATTAAACCGCAACTTTAACCCGCAAAAAAATAATTTGTGCCTCAGTGACGTCGTCGATGTTGGGTTTTTTCGGGCTAATTATTTTAGGTCATAAATGAGGGAAATTTCTTGATCACACCATGAATTGAAATATTGGTCTTTTTTTAACTTTCAAATACAAAAATTAATGACTAAGTACATTAATAATAATAATTTAACTAAACATTCATTTGCATTTCGTTAAAAGTTAAACATGCCATTAATCATGCGCCAAACCTTTAGTAGTAGTACCATGACTGGAAAATAAAAATATCTTAACCATTTTGTCGATTACTTGTTTCGGAATGTTCGCTTGCTTGGTGTTTCATCGCACCAGTTTTGCCTCTCCACATATAAGATGAAACTTCGCAGTGAGAATTAATCATTACTAACCCTCAAACTTTATCGTAAATTATTCCAATCTCACCCATCTTTCAAAACCCTCTAGTTATCAACAACCAAAAATCATCATAACGGTATCGGATGAAGTCGAAAAAGAACCCTCAGTTCCTACCCACGGATCCTCTGCCTCTTTCAAGTCCTATACCCAAAAAAAAATCTCTAAACAAACCCATACGACATGACCCACCCACAACGGTTCAAATCCCTAAACCCATAGTTAATACCCCTCGAGAAGCCATACCGTCCACCAATGATGACCACTACGATTATGATGACCACGATGATTATCACGACTCTCATACTTATAATGTGCCCCCTGAGTTTTTGACTCGGTTGTCCACCTTTCCACTTTTCAACAAGGCTCCCAAATCGTTCCATTCGAGGGTGGCATCGAAGTTGACCCTCGTCCAGTACCATCCTCAAGAATATATCATCAAGAAGGGAGATCCTTCCAAATCGATGTATTGGATTCTTAAGGGGACTGTAAGTGTCACATCGACCGATGGAGAATCGGTTTATGCTGAGTTGGCGGCAGGGAGTTTCTTTGGAGAAATCGGTATTTTATTCAATCGTCCTAGAACCGCCACAGTGGTCGCTAGAACCAAAGTTTTGGTGGGTGTTCTTACCAGTGACGCTTTAAATACAGTTTTAAAACATTATCCTTCTATAGAAAGAAGAATTAGAGATGAAGCCCAAGAAAGATTGGCAATGCAAGAAAAGAAACAAAAATATGATATCCCCAACGTTATCTCTAAAAATGGTAACAATCCCCCACCTCCACCTCCACCTACTTCATCATCATTTTCTCATGACTCCCTCACTGGTTTGCCTCCTATAGCCAGTGCCATCAATGCCAGTGTATTGGCAAACCAAGCATCTCGTTTACCAGGCCCTTCACTTCCTCCCATCACCCATATTCCTTCACCTTTATCGTCATCCTCAGGATTATCCTCTTCCGATAATGTTGACGCTTCCATTTCAATTCAAGACTTCATCAAGAGTTTACCAGTGTTTCAAAATTTACCCTCCAGTATTATTCATCAGGTAGCCTTGAATGTTGAACCTTTAAAAGTTAAACCTTTCGAATATATTTTCCGTAAAGGCGATACCGACTCAGATATTTATTTCATCATCGATGGTGAGGTCGAAGTTGTTGATGTTGTCACCGATCCTCATACCTCCAAAATCTCCGAACTCGTCTTGGCACGTTTACAAGCTGGTGCTTATTTCGGAGAAATGTCTTTCTTGTCCTTTCTTGATGAAAATGAAACCAATACTAGAAGTAAAAGTATTAGATCTGTTTCTTCAGTTGAATTAATGATTATCAAGAGTGAAAATTTAAAAAGCCTTTGTCATAAATACCCCACATTTCTTGAAGAAATGAAGAAGACTGCTCAGGAAAGAAATAGACTGAACAATGAAAAAGAATCCAAAGATAATGATGATTCAAGATTAGATATCAAGTATCTTATTAATTCGAACGAAATGAGAAATGATCCTCCGATTCAGCATCCACAACCAAATTCTAGATTAAACCCAAATTTCGTGGCTCCTAGACCTTCACCTCCTGCATTACCTGTATTATTTTCACCCAATTGGGATTTTTCATTGAATGGAAATGGTCCTGGTAGACTATCTCGATCAATATCTCCCAGTAGTAATAATAATGAACCTCCTACATCTTCAGTATCATCCAATGAATCCAGATTGGATTTGCAACGATCAAGAAATAATTCAATCGAATCAAGAGTGGACCCTCCACCTCAAAAAAGGAGAAGAACTTCAATTATACCCAGAAATATTAGTGAAGAAAATCTTACGCATTTAAATGTTCCATCATTAAATCCTGTTGTACCATCACTCAATAATTTTCAAAACTTTCAATTAAATTATAATACTTCCACCTCTTTCAATAATAAGGGAATGTTTCAGTATTTACCTCATAACAGAAGAATTAGATTGGCAAGTGTTTCTAATAGCAGAAGAAGATCTTCAATTTTAAGTAACACGGGACCTCTTCCTGATAGAATTTTACTTAAAGTCTTTGAGTTTTTACCTTTACCCACATTGATGAAACTTCGTATTTTAAGTAAAAGATGGAGACAATTATTATACGTGGCTCCCAATTTGTTTCATACTTTGGATTTAACTCCCTGGAATACGTCCATTGATGATGAAGCTTTGATCAGTATTTGTGACTTTGTGGGTTCAAGACCTCAAGTTATTGATATTTCTAATTGTTTCCATATTACAGATGAAGGTTTCAGCTATATGGTTAATGAAATAGGGATTTCCGGAAATGTCAAGATCTTAAGAATGAAAAGTAATTGGGAAGTTAGTGCCATGTCAATCATGGATTTAACCGTACCAAGTGTGGGTCAACATTTAAAGGAAATTGACTTATCTAATTGCAGGAAAGTTAGAGATAATGTTCTTGAAAGATTAATTGGTTGGGACCCTGAAAATACCCAAGATGTACTAAGGCATCCAGGTGATTTTGATACTGAACAAATCGGGTGCAAAAACTTGAAAATCTTAAACGTGGGGTATTGTAAACATCTTACTGATAATTTCATGTATCATATTGCTAATCATGCTAATAGAAGATTAGAAAGTTTGGATCTTACAAGGTGTACTACCATTACTGATGCAGGATTTCAATATTGGACCTATCGATCATTTCCTAATTTAAAGAAACTTTCATTGAAAGACTGTACTTTTTTAACTGACAAGTCAATTATTTCTATTGCCAATGCTGCTACCAATCTCGAAATTTTGGATTTAAATTTCTGTTGTGCTTTATCTAATGTTGCCATTGAAATCTTATGTTTAGGATGTCCCAATATTCGAGAACTTGATTTATCATTCTGTGGATCCGCAGTTAGTGACTCATCTTTGGTGGCTATTTCATTAAATTTAAGGAAACTTGAAAAATTGATCTTAACAGGTTGTATAAGAGTTACCAGAGCTGGAGTTGATGCTTTATTAAGTGGATGTTCTCCATTAAATTACATCAATATTAGTCAATGCAAAAACGCCCATATATACCCTGGACGAATTCCTGCTCAAAAATTGCAAATCAATCCTCAAACTAAATCTGCATTCGTTACTGCTGGACCTTTCCAGAATATCATTGAAATAGTCATTTAGATCACTGAGTGATTTTAACAAAATTACAACTATTCAAATTAGAAAATCGTCTAATTATTTTGCATAGACCATTAGGGTCAATTTCTTGATTTGTATTATTATAGATTTTATACTTTGTATTTATACACATTCCATAATTTTAACCTTGTAACTGATTTAAGAACGTTTCTTCTTTGATTTGGCCCGATTTTCAAACTCAATATATGAAATAGGTATACCCTTATCTTTCAATAAATCTATGATTAAATTACCGTGAGGTCCTTGAACGGTGACTTCGGTGATTTTAGGATTTTGAACCATTTGTCCAATGGTTGAAGAACCTGAACATTTGATTCTCATTTCTTCTGCTAATATATGGGGTTTAATATTGTAAGTTTCAAAGTTAGATACTCTGGTGATGACTTTTCTTCCTATCTTTGTCTCGGTGATGATCGTAATCTTGGGAGGTGCTCCCTTATATATTTCACCTTTAGTTTCCCCTGGCTTTAAAACTTGATAATTTGGTGTGAATGTACTCAAAAATGCTTTAAACACTTTATCTCGAGGTGTGGCCTGAGGTCCAAGATTGGTACAAGCTTTCAAATCATCATCGATACGAATGGTCTTTTTATCTTTAGGATTTACCAAATCTTGCAATTTAATATACTTCTCAAATAATGATCTTAATTCGGTGGTGGTATATAAATTGGAGAAATCGGATCCTACCTTATTGAAAAACATTCTAGCCTTGTTGTTGGGTTTGTATAATTGAACAATGGACATTTCATGTGCTTTCTTAGATGGGGTAGGGTCTTTATTACCCTTTGCAAGTTTGGATCCCATGGTCTTATGAGTAACAAAGTTTTCAACTTTTGGATCCTTAGTATCCAATAATTTGATGATGTTTAAATCTTCGTCTTTTCCTTTCACTTGTAAATATTTTTGCTTATCCATAGCCTTTAAGAATTTAGCAGTTTTCTTCCAAGAAGTCTTTTTGATGTTGCAATAGCTAGGATCGAGGACTGGTAAGTTCTTGTATATGTATGAGGCCATGAAATTGGAGGCGGTGATTGGCAATTCTATAGTTTCTGTTTTAATGGTCTGTATAAGTGATCTCACAAAGAAGTTATCAATTTCTTCAACGGTAAGTTGCACACTTTCATCTGAATCATCAATATTCTCTTTGGGAAGATCTTCTCTGGTAAGCTCTGAATCGATTATTCCAGACTCTCCTTCTTTCTGTTCTTCATTCTGTTCTTCATTCTGTTCTTCTTCCTCTTCTTCTTGTTCTTCTACTGGTACGGCCAAATCCAATTCTTCAGGCATAGCGATATCCACCAACTTGTTAAGCTTGAACAACTGGTCGTTCAAAGTATGCAAGATCTCCACCGCCACCCCCGTAGTGCCAATAACTCGATCATAGCTGGAAACGTCCATTTTACACACCCCAATGGACTTGATCACAGTGGGATTGGCACTATCCACCACCCCAACAACGGCTCCCTTGGTCAATCTCGAGTCAAACGGAGGAATTGTTCCTGGTAGCATCAAGTCGGCCCCTCCTTCAAGAATTTCAATCACATGAGGATGGGTCTTGATCAATGGTAACAAGTATGGATTCTTCCATACCGTATACAAGGATGGATATACTTGGGAGTCCCGCGACTTAAACCACACCGGTGTCTCGTTCTCATCAAAGTAGATACTACCACTATACCCTTGAATACTTTTAAAGGTGGCTAATTTGGTTTCTGTTGGTACCAATCGAACTATGGCATCTTTTTGGAGTTTTTCTTGGGGAATGTGATACAATTTGCAGATGTTTTCAAGGAGCTTGCGCCTCTCGGAGTTCTTGATATTCGCCGAAGCTTTAGGTTGAGGATCCTTCTTAAACATAATGTTAGGAAGATAGTATGGCAATTTTGTATATATCGTATAACGACATTTACATGCGACACCGCACTAAATCCAAGTTGGGACCGTGTTCGTTTCTTCCACCATAATGAACGAAAGTCGGACCATCACCATCATTAGGAGGTCCATTGTGGCCATTGTGTTTGCGGTCTTAGTGCTGTTGGGCTACCCGTTGATCGTCTCCACGACCTCTGTGTATCGGGCCGATCTTCCTGGAGATTCCATCAACAACTTGGCCGAAAATTTACAGTCAGATATCCATTTCAAAATCCCCGTGTTCTTGGACATACCAAATGCATTGGAACACTTCCTTGCGCCCACGCAGGCCCTGTTGGATGAACGTTTATACTCGCAGTATCCTGAATTGAAGGGGTTCTGGGGTTTAGATCTTCAACGGTACCATGGCCAAAAGGAAGATGAAAACTACATTGTTAAGTTTGAAGTGGTTGATAAAGAAGTCAATGAAAACGCCACCGAGTCTTACTTCATTTCTCCCTTTAGTAAGACCACCACTTTACTGTTAACTTCCACAATTATTAATGCTCATAAGGTGGGAGATTTCTTGGAGTTGATCCTTTTGGAAAAGATCTTTAAGGAAGAAATCGCCCAATTGAGCTCCATCTTGAACAAATCTCCTTCAGTACTGGCTCAAGCAGATTTGGTAATTCCTTACTCTTCAACCTATAACATTGTGTTTACATTGTTGACTGAAAATGGAAGAACTATCGATTGGGATATCGAAACCGCTCTTGAGCTCTTAAACCCAGCGTTCCAGAAGCTCCTGCATTTCTCCAACTTCTCGGTCAGCACCCAGATCCAATACTATTCAAAACCATCAACAACGATTGATTTTGATCAAAACCAAAATGCATACGTGATTAAGCCGGAAGCTTTGGCCCATTTCATAAACTTTGGGGATTGGAACTTGATCTCTCACGATATCGTCCCCACCATCAACTTCTTGGTCTTTTTCCCCGAATCAAACTACAATGGTATCCAAACCGTAATCAAGGATTCCTCAACAAATTCCTTTTTGGTTCCACAGTGGGGTGGTGTAAAGATTTTGAACAGGGATTTACCAATTGCCGAAGATTCTGTGGTCACCATATCTGAAAGTGAATTGATTCCAACATTGGAAATTTTCATTTCTCAATTGTTCCAGTTATTGGGCTTACCTGAATCTCCAAAGTCGCCAAGCATTCGGATCGACATATTGTCGAGAATCGCTTTCTTCAACAACATCAAAAAAGCGTTAGATACCCTCAAATCATTGATCAAATTGACAGAATCACTTCCAGAAATATCTGTCCCCGAACTTACTAAAACCTATGTTCATAAATCACTTGATGCTATTCAGAACTCTATACAAATCTTGAACTCAAATCAAGACTACCTTTCATCAGTATCGTTATCTGCCGTGGCCCTCAAGTTTTCCGACAAGGCATTCTTCGAAAAGGAAATGGTCCAACAATCTTACTTTCCAAGTGAACACAAGTTGGCAGTGTTCTTACCATTACTTGGACCTGTAGGATCGATCGTGGCTTTGGGATTTTTGAAGGTGTTGTCGGATAAAAAGAAGGAAAGAAAAGAAGCCAACGAAGCCAAAGAAAAGAGTGATTGAATCATGAGTACTGGCTGAATAACATAATTAATAAACTCATCACATACAAACTTAGTGTAAGAACTTCATTAGTCTCTAAAACATGGTGCTCAGTTTACAAACATCACATTGTACCTACAGCTTTATGACGAGCATATTTGTTTCGGACTATCCCTACAAACAAAAACTACTATCATATTTGATTTCACCTAACAAAGATCATATTTTTGCTCCACAAAGTTCATTTATTTCACCATTACAAAGATCATTTGATTCCATGATTCATTATTCAATTGGAGAAATCGAAGAATCAGAAGTGTACTTTGTCTGAGCGAGTGAAATGGTTCTATCATCCTGATTAAACACCGTATAAGCATATTTTAAGAAAGGATAACCCAAAATATTATGACCTGTCCATTCAGAAGGAAGAACAAGAAGAAAATCACAAGAGTTGTTGTTTCCTGGGACAATGAACTCCTGATAAGGAATCTTTATAGCAAGACTTCCAAAGTTGAACTCATAATATTTATCACCTTGGTCACAAAGAGGGTTACTATCCGAGTCAGTTGCCAAGGCCGACAAAAGCCCATAAAGAGCCAGAGATGGAAGAGAATGAGTGCCACTACCTGAATCCAAAACCACACTAGTGTTGACAGGATATGTAGTCCCATTATCGATGGTGATGGAGGTCATGTTGATAGCGTAATAAATAGGGTCAGTAATTGGGAAAGCAATCAATTCATTCTCATATTTGGCATGATCAATTCCTCCAAAAATAACACTACCATGACCTTCAGTTGCCAGGTTCAGATAAAGAGACAAGGCGTTTTTTTTGGTGATTCCAGCCTTCTTAAGTGCAATAGGAAAATTATCATATGGAGGTTTTTGCAGCAAAAGAACTTGAGCTTCAAGATTGGTACTTCCTAATCCTAAAATCCCGGTATAAAGGTTTGAACTTTGAGCAACTCCAAATCGGTAATCACTGATGGAAGGACCGTTGGGAAAGCTAACTTCATCAAGAAAAAATTCAATACTTTCATCACCACTTAAATAAGTCAAACTTTGTGATACACCAGTATCATTACCCTTGGAAGTGGAAGGGTCATACAAACCATAAAGGGAACAACCTTCACTGAAGGAGCAACTAGTATTAGGCCCTGGAACCCATAAATCAGAACTTCCTGTGTCTAAAAGTAAAGAGACTGGTTGTTTATTTGTACCAAATTCAAGAGTTACCAAATAGCTGTGATTTAAAACATTGAAACTAGAGATTTCATATCCCGGGGACAGCTTCAAAAGGTCAGTAATGGAAAAGTTGCTAGCTGGCCTTTGGGTGTCTGGGATTGTAAAATCGACTTTCTGATAACCGACGTCGTCACGTTGGTTTAAATTAGGAAGAGACAAGCAGTGTGCAATCAAAGCAAGACCGAGCCCATTGACAATATTGGTGAATGCAGTCATTGTGATTTGGATAATCAGAAGTACATGGAGAGATTGATGAGTTTATATATGGAGAATTGACGGCAAACTTCGGAATATTAAGGCAGCACAATTATAATTGGGTTAATTATGAAGAAGGAGGGCAATTATTGACTCAATCAACCACTGACAACGACGAAGACAATTGATATTTGACAGAAATTATTTATATTTGAAGGTCCTTGAGGTCTGTGCATGGTCAAGACTTTGAGATGATAATACGGACCATTTGAAGATGCCACTAGGATCAAGAAACATGATAAATTTGACAAATATTCGATTGAAACATAGTTTAAAGTTTTGGGCAAAGTTTCAGGTTTAGTTTTACATTCGATGCGAACAAACTGGTGGCACCAGCAACCTGTCAAAAATGGTATCTTTTGCCTAGGTGATATCAATTTGATGTGCTGATAAGATAAGTAAACTTTGCGAGCTCGGCGAAAGTTGTAACGGAAAAAGCCAAGTTTTGAAATGACAAATTACAAGTACATTTCATGGAACCAATTTATCCAAAGAGCTGTTTCTAGCAGGCAGTTTTGTAGAGCTTTATGGTTGATAGGAATGAAATCTTGAAACAGTTTGGTGATTTACAGAAACAGCTCTAATTAAATAACCAGTTGGATATTGAAAATGGTGAGAATAAGCGACTACAGAACCTAAAAAACTTACAAGTTGAGAGGTTTATACAGCTGAAATTGGAGTTTTCGGGTTTGTAGAGCTCTGTGAAATTGAAAATTCAACGGTTGATCGACCTACAAATGATACCAATAAACGAAGGACCCAATTCTATACCATTGATGATTGTTAGAATCAATAAGATCAATAAGACTATTGAAGATAAATTTGTAAGACCCTAATTGATATCCCGAACGTAGAATTATTATGAGAGCAAATTTCATTAAATCGGATGATGAAATGTTCATGAAATTGCCATACTTGGTCTTATTAATTATTCATGTTTAAGCGATTATATTATAGAAGACAATTATAAGAAATCGGGTTCGCTAAACTCGTCCAAAATAGCGAGGGTAATTCTCGTTAAATGCCGGAAATATAGTTGAACAATAGCCACCATTGACCAATTAGTTTTGATCTATTCACCGCAATATAAATATGGAAACAGATTGGTTTCGTCTGTAAACATCAGGTCTTAACAAATTGACAAATGGAGGTTGTAGGAATTATTTTATAGTGTCAACTTCAACCTTCTTATTATTCAGTTAACTGACTTAACAGAGCTTTAAAAGTATAAAGATAAATATTAATTGATTATTGTAGTTCCTCTACAAATGAAGTTCAACCTTAATGAGCCCGGGATCTACAAGTAAACCGTGAACTTAATCGGAAAGACCGGACAAGTCCCCTAAGTCTTCCTAACTCGTCTGCGCCAACCGCTAAATTTGTCCTAAATCATCGCTATTTTTACGATGCGAATCAACCACCATGGGTAAATTATTGGTCAACACGTTGGGTCTAGGGACCGTAGGTATCGCGTCTTATTTCTGGGGCCGTGCACTGGCACCAGAGTCCACCGTCACCTCCGACAAAGTGATCCCCGTGGCCACCACAGGGGGGTCTGTTCCATCATCCTTTGACCCATCCACCATCAGACCTCAGGACTTCTTCAAGTATGGATTTCCGGGCCCCATTCACGACTTGGAGACCCGTCTGGAGTTTGTCAGTTGTTACGACCGTTCCACCAGAAACCCGTACTGGGTGGTGGAACACATCACCAAGGATTCCATCAAGTCCAATAAGACAGTGGATAGAAAGTATGCGGTGTTCAAGGAAGATGAAACGATTCCTGCCAAGTTCAGAGCCCGTTTGAGAGACTATTTCCGTAGTGGCTACGATAGAGGTCACAACGCACCAGCTGCCGATGCTAAATTCACTCAAACCGCCATGAATGATACATTTTATTTAACCAATATAACTCCTCAAGTAGGTGAGGGATTCAACCGTGATTACTGGGCTCATTTTGAAGATTTTGCCAGAAGATTGACTTCCAAGTACGACAGCGTCAGAATCATGACCGGGCCATTGTATTTGCCTAAAAAGGGTGCTGATGACAAGTACAGAGTGACTTACGAAGTGATTGGATCGCCTCCCAACATCGCGGTTCCCACTCATTTTTTCAAGTTGATTGTGGGGGAGAAAAACGGCCAAGAAGATATCAGTGTGGGTGCCTTCGTGTTACCTAACGATGTGATTGACAACTCCACTCCTTTGACCCAGTTCCAAGTGCCAGTGGAGGCATTGGAAAGATCCAGTGGCTTGGACTTGTTGGCCAAGGTGCCGTACTTTAAGAAGAAGGATTTGTGTAGAGAAGTCAAGTGTGAGATCATAGTGAGGGAGTTTCCAAAGAACAACAGCCCACCTGGTTTACCCGCTCCAAAGAATAGTCCACCTGGCTTACCAGCCCCTAAAAATTGATAGAATTGGGGGTGCCACCAGGCTGTCAGCCTAACTGGTTGGTTGGTCTAGAATTATGCAAATTACCCAAGATTTATATAGGTAGAACTAATTATAGAAAGGTGTTAAAATAAACTATAAATGTTGAGATAATAACGTTGGCAATGTGATGCACAGAATGATTCTCTGCTATGCTGAAAGATTGAGTGATCTAATTAGTGCTTGTAATGAATCAACAGACAATCTATCTTTATAACTTGTCGTGGAAGTTTCGAAATTCTCTCTAGGTTGTGCTTGTCGCAACTTTCTCTCTATTTCACAGCAACTTGTCTTTATTATCGATAACTCGCAGGACTATCATAAGTCCGTTCTTTTCTATCAACCTCCAATTAGTCCGGATCTTCACATGCAATTCTAACAACCTGAATTTGGGTGCAAAACAGTTCTTGTTTGATGCGCACCAGTGCAACACCAGTGCAACACCAGTGGCATCACCAGAGGCAACATCATTAATTTTTGCTAGTTTGAACATTATTTCTTGCGTTAATGATCCAATTACCTCAGTAAGTACGAGAGCCATAAGTATGACTCCGACGGCCAGAACAACGAATAGTAGTTGGCCCCTCTGGTTGTGAAAATGGTTGCAAAATGCGACAGATATGAGACAGAAAATGCGACAAAAATGCATAAATCTGATGATTTCAAAGGGATTGGATCATGGTTTGGTGGACAAAAAAGCCAAAGGGAACATTGGTGTAGGCGCACGAGAGGTGGATTTGTCCGTTGACCATGAGAAATCAGAAGATGGCGGCTTTGCGAACGACGCAAAGATTGTCAACTACGAGTAACACCAGGATTTAAACGAATACTGTGAGTGTATCCAACATCTACTAAGAGTAATTGAGCGAAGCAAGATAAAATGGAGCACACCAAATAAATCAAATCAAGTAAGCAAATCAAGTCAAATAGAGAAATCAAGTCAAATAGAGAAATCAAGTCAAATAACTCAAACCAAGTCAAATTAATCAAATTAACTGGCTCAAATTAATCAAATTAATCGGCTCAAAGTGAATCACCGAATAAAAGCGGCCAGATCAACCGAATCTGATTTAACAGTCCAATTGGTGAAATGTCCCATCGTCTTCTCATCAGACCGTAATCGTCACCACCCGTCATCGTACGGCCAATGGTGGAAATCAGCTGGCTGAACGCGATCGAGAGTTGACAATTATGAAGCTCGTCCCTGAGACCACCACAAACCGGCAGTTGGGCCATAAATAATGCGCTACACATTTGCGTGGGGGCGATTTTGAAGGTGCGGATTTTGGATTACCGTGAAGTCGTAATCGCTCCAAAGAGTCCCAAAGTACAGTTTCAACAGCTTCGGTAGTCAAGTTTACACTGGCCAGAGACCCAGTTTCGGGTGACTCACCAAAACCATCTGGGCCATAAACACTGTTTATGACAATGCTAATATGATCAGACAATGTGTCTACTCACACCCGTATAGTGAGACCATCACCTCTAAATTTCCAACGAATAATTGCACCACAATTTTTGTACCAAAAAAGCACCAAAAAGGTTAGCACCATTAGTCACATTCCAGAATAAAGCCTTGACCCCTATTGACCCAAATAACCCATACTACACCCAGGCTTGGCCCACACGTGAATCGCCTTAAGCCCAAAATACGGAGGCCAACAAAACCGCCGCGCGCGCTCCCAACCACCCACACCTCAAAAAAATAATTATTGTTGGGAGTCACCAGGTCACATGGCTAGCCCCATAGATAGCCAGTGGTAAGCAGTACAGTACAGACAAAAAATCCCATAATAACTCTGTGGGCCCGCGTCCTGCAGACACTCTTTTGCAACTATCTATTTGGGTTGTTAAAGGTGGCCCTATAATGGGCAGTCCTCTCGACCAAACAACCGGTGGCCAAAAATAAAACGAACCCTTTGCTCTATGGCCGGTCTTGGTTCCACCGCTATGTCCTCTTCCATTCCTTCAACCTTCCTCTACTCGTTCAGATCGCTTGACACACCCAAATTTGTTATCCAACAAACAAAAAAAAATTCCACAAAAATTTGGTGCGTGTCAACCCATCATTTTACGGTTCCAACATATATAACGGCGAGCCAGGCCCCGATCTGGACGGATTGTCTTTTTTCATAGTTGTATTTAGTACCACATTTAAAATACACTTGAACAGATAGCTGACCCATCATTAATCGTTAATAGAAAGTCGTGTTCCCTACGCATCTAACCCTTCAATCCCGTTTTCATTCCTATACATATAATGTCCAATACTTCATCTCACCGTCCATTTTCGCTTAATCACGGATCCATTGAACACACATTTTTGGTACCCAATGATTTGTTTTTTAACTATTCTCAGTTGAAAGATCAATTCATCAAGACTTTACCAAGTGTTACTGAAGGTTTTGCTGATGATGATGAACCCGCTTCTCCTGCTGAATTATTTGGTAAATTTTTAGGATTTATCGCGTCACTCGTTGATCCAAAATCTCCTGGTCAATTCGATGAAATTCTTAAATTCTCCTTACAAGATTTTGATTCTACATTTTTAACTGGTTCAACTGATATTCATACTTTTGCCGTTTCATTATTATCTGAAGAAAATATTTACCCTACCACCGCCGCTAAAATTAAGGATAATGTGGTTAAACATTACTACACCGCCTTAATCAATTCTAATACCAAAATCGAAAAAATCGAATCTAATTTGTTGTACCACACTAAATCAGATGCTAAAGTAGTGGCTATTTTTGGTGGTCAAGGTAATACTGATGATTACTTTGAAGAATTAAGAGAAACTTATAAATTATATCGTGGACTTATTCATGACGATTTGGTGGTTCCAATCGCCAAACAATTATCCCAATTGATCAAGAAAAACTCGGCTGATCTTGATAAGATTTATACACAAGGTTTGGATATTCTTACCTGGCTCTCTAACCCAGATTTAACCCCAGATCAAGATTATTTGCTTTCAGTCCCCGTCTCATGTCCCTTAATTTGTACCATCCAGTTGTGCCATTACGCCATCACCTGTAAAGTGTTGGGATTAACTCCTGGTGAATTCAGAGATTATTTGGCAGGTGGTGGTTCTACCGGTCATTCTCAAGGTATTGTGACTGCTGTGGCCATTGCTTCTTCTGACTCTTGGGAATCTTTCTTGGAAAACGCATTGAAGGCGGTTTCCCTTTTATTCTTCATTGGTGCCAGATGTTTAATCACTTACCCAAGAACTACCTTGCCACCAACTATGTTACAAGATTCTCTTAATAACGGTGAAGGTAGACCTTCTCCAATGTTATCGGTTAGAGATTTATCTATCGAACAAGTTAATCACTTTATCGAACAAACTAATAAGCATTTACCTGAAGATAAACACATTGCTATTTCTTTAGTTAATGGTGCTAGAAATTTGGTGGTTAGTGGTCCTCCTGAATCTCTTTATGGTTTCAATTTGAATTTAAGAAATAATAAGGCTGCTGCTGGTTTGGATCAATCAAGAATCCCTCATTCTCAAAGAAAATTGAAATTCTCAAACAGATTCTTACCAATCTTTGCTCCTTTCCATTCTCATCTTTTAAATGATGCTACTGAATTGATTTTGGAAGATATCGTCAATGAAAAATTGGAATTCAAGAAAGCTGATATCAAAATTCCAGTTTTTGATACCTTCAATGGTGAAAATTTCCAATCTTATGATGAATCTGAAGATACTGTCACTGCTAGAGTTGTGAGATGTATCACTCAATTACCAGTTCATTGGGAAGATGCCACCAACTTTGAATCCACTCATATTTTGGACTTTGGTCCAGGTGGTGTTTCTGGTTTGGGTGTTCTTACTCATAGAAATAAAGATGGTACCGGTTCAAGAGTCATTATTGCTGGTACTCTTGATTTGACTGCTATTGATGATGAATATGGATTTAAACATGAAATCTTTCAAACCACTACTTCCAAATCTATCAAATTTGCTCCAAACTGGTTAAACGAATTCCAACCAAAATTGGTCAAGACTAAGGCTGGTAAGATTTATGTTGATACCAAATTCTCCAAATTATTGGGTAGAGCTCCTCTTATGGTTCCTGGTATGACTCCAACTACCGTTAACCCCGATATTATCATTGCTTCTACTAATGCTGGTTATCATATTGAATTAGGTGGTGGTGGTTATTTCAACCCTACCCACTTTGAATCAGTTATTCAACAAATTGTTGATAAGATTGAACCAGGGTTTGGTATTTCCATCAATGTCATTTATGTTAATCCAAGAATGTTACAATGGGCTATTCCTTTAATTAAAGATTTAAGAGAAAGAGGATTCCCTATTCAAGCTTTAACCATTGGTGCTGGTGTTCCATCTATTGAAGTTGCTTCTGAATATATTACTGACTTAGGCTTGACTCATTTGGGTTTGAAACCAGGTTCGGTTGAAGCTATTAGTCAATGTATTGCCATTGCCAAGGCTCACCCAACTTTCCCAATTGTCTTACAATGGACTGGTGGTAGAGGTGGTGGTCACCATTCTTTTGAAGATTTCCATCAACCTATCTTACAAATGTACTCTAAAATTAGAAGATGCTCTAACATCATTTTAGTTGCAGGTTCTGGTTTTGGTTCTCATGAAGATACTTACCCATACTTGACTGGTTCTTGGTCTAAGAAATACAACTATCCACCAATGCCTTATGATGGTGTTCTCTTTGGTTCTAGAGTTATGACTGCTAAAGAAGCTCATACTTCATTGGAAGCTAAGAAATTGATTGCTCAATGTACTGGTGTTCCAGATGATAAATGGGAACAAACTTATAAGAAACCAACCGGTGGTATTATCACTGTTTTATCTGAAATGGGTGAACCTATCCATAAGATTGCTACCAGAGGAGTTTTGTTCTGGAAAGAATTAGATGACACTATTTTCTCATTACCAAAGAATAAGAGAGTTGAAGCTTTAACCAAGAAGAAGGATTATATTATTGGTAAATTAAACAAGGATTCTCAAAAGCCTTGGTTCGCTAAGAATGCCAATGGTGTTTGCGATTTACAAGATATGACTTACCAAGAAGTTGCTCTTAGATTGCTTGAATTGTTGTACGTTAAGAAGTCTGAAAGATGGATTGATCCTTCTTTAAGAAACTTCTATGGTGATTTCTTAAGAAGAGTTGAAGAAAGATTCACTACTGTTGCTGACACTGTTTCTTTACTCCAAAACTTTTCTCAATTACAAAATTCTCCAGCTAAATTCACTGAAGAATTCTTTAACAAGTTCTCATTAGCTAAAGAACAATTGATCTCTGAAGAAGATTCTGATTACTTCTTGACTTGTGCTTCTAGACCAGCTCAAAAACCAGTTCCTTTCGTACCAGTCTTGGATGACAGATTCGAATTCTTCTTCAAGAAAGATTCCTTGTGGCAATCTGAAGATTTGGAAACCGTTGTTGATGAAGATGTTCAAAGAACTTGTATCTTGCACGGTCCAGTTGCTGCTCAATTCACCAACAAGGTCGATGAACCAATTGGTGAAATCTTGGACAACATTCATGAAGGCCATATCGCTGCTTTGATCAAAGATATCTATAACGGTGATGAAGCCAAGATTCCAGTTGTTGAATACTTCGGTAACAAGCAACCTGTCAAATTTGAAACTGCTCCAGCTGGTGTTAAGGTTGTTGAGACCTCAAAGGACAAAATCGTTTACAAGATTGAATCCAACACTCCACAAACTGAGCAATGGTTACAGTTCTTGGCTGGTGACAAGCTCGACTGGTTGCAAGCTTTTATCTCTACTGACAGAGTTGTTCAAGGATCTAAGCATGTGGCCAACCCAGTTCACAATATCTTAAAGCCTGCTGCCAATTCTATTATTGAAGTTGCTTACCCTGAAGATAGATCCAAGACCAGTGTTACTGTTTTAGAAAAGATCAAGGGTGACTTAAAGCCAGTTGTTGAAATCAAGTTGATCAAGAAGGATACCATTCAATTGTCATTGATTGAACACAGAACTTATGACTCCAAGCCAATCGGTTTACCATTCTTATTCACTTACAACCCTACTGATGGTTTCGCTCCAATCTTGGAAGTTATGGGTGATAGAAATGATAGAATTAAGGAATTCTACTGGAAATTATGGTATGGTTCCGATGTTCCATTTGACTTGAATATTGATGCTCAAGAAACCATTGTTGGTGAAGAAATCACTGTCACTGGTGAAGATATTTCTGAATTTGCTCATGCCATTGGTAACAAGTGTGAAGCCTTTGTTTCTAGACCAGGTAAGCCAAGTTTGGCTCCTATGGATTTTGCCATTGTTGTTGGTTGGAAGGCTATTATCAAGGCCATCTTCCCAAAGACTATCGATGGTGATTTGTTGAAGTTAGTCCACTTGTCTAATGGTTACAAGATGATTCCTGGTGCTACTCCATTGAAACAAGGTGATGTTATCTCTTCCAAGGCTGAAATTAAGGCTGTTCTCAACCAAGCTTCCGGTAAGATGGTCGAAGTGGTTGGTACTCTCTATAGAAAGGGAGAAGCTGTCATGGAAGTTACTTCTCAATTCTTATACCGTGGAGAATATAGTGATTTCGAAAACACTTTCCAAAAGGTGACTGAAACTCCTGCTGAAATCACCGTTAGCTCTTCTAAAGATTTAGCGATCTTGAAATCTAAGGAATGGTTCCAATTAGAAAAGGATATCGATTTACTTAACACTGTCTTGACTTTCAGATGTGAATCTGTTTACAAGTTCCAATCTGCTGAAATTTATTCTTCAATCACTACTACTGGTCAAGTGTTCTTGGAATTGCCAACTAAGGAAATCATTCAAGTTGGTATTGTTGATTATGAAGCTGGTAAATCTTATGGTAACCCAGTCACTGATTATTTGAAGAGACATGGTAAGACTATTGAAGAAGCCGTTACTTTTGAAAATGCCATTCCAATCTCTTCAGGTGAAGAATTGACTTCCAAGGCTCCTGGTACCAATGAACCATATGCCAAGGTTTCTGGAGATTTCAACCCAATTCACGTTTCAAGAGTGTTTGCTGATTACGCCAAGTTACCAGGTACTATCACTCATGGTATGTACTCTTCAGGTTCTATCAGATCCTTGGTTGAAGAATGGGCTGCCAACAATGTTGCTTCCAGAGTTAGAGCCTTTAAATGTAACTTTGTGGGTATGGTTTTACCTAATGACACTTTACAAACTACTTTGGAACATATTGGTATGATTAATGGTCGTAAGATCATTAAGGTTGAAACTAGAAATGTTGAAACTGATACCCCAGTCTTGGTTGGTGAAGCTGAAATTGATCAACCAATCACTACCTACGTGTTTACTGGTCAAGGTTCTCAAGAACAAGGTATGGGTATGGACTTATACAAAACTTCTGAAGTTGCACGTAGTGTTTGGGATAGAGCTGATCGTCACTTTGTTGATAACTATGGTTTCTCTATTCTTGACATTGTTCAAAACAATCCTAATGAATTGACAGTTCATTTCGGTGGTGCTAAAGGTAGAAAGATTAGAGACAATTATATTGGTATGATGTTTGAAACCATTGGTGAAGATGGTGAAGTTAAATCAGAAAAGATTTTCAAAGACATTGATCACACCACCACATCTTACTCTTTCGTATCTCCAAGTGGTTTATTATCAGCTACTCAATTCACTCAACCTGCTTTGACCTTAATGGAAAAAGCTGCTTATGAAGATATTAAATCTAAGGGATTGGTTCCATCCGATGTCATGTTTGCTGGTCACTCCTTAGGAGAATATTCTGCTTTATCATCTATTGCTAATGTTATGGCAATTGAATCTTTGGTTGATATTGTTTTCTACAGAGGTATGACCATGCAAGTTGCCGTTCCAAGAGATGAACTTGGTAGATCTAACTATGGTATGGTTGCTGTTAACCCAGGAAGAGTTGGTCCTACTTTTGATGATGAAGCTTTGAGATTTGTGGTTAATGAAGTTGCTGACCGTACTGGTTGGTTATTAGAAATTGTTAACTACAACGTGGAAAATCAACAATATGTTGCAGCCGGTGATTTAAGAGCTTTGGATACTATCACTAACGTTTTAAATGTTATTAAATTGAACAAGATTGATATTGTCAAATTACAAGCCACTATGACTTTGGATGAAGTTAGAGAACATTTGAAGGAAATCATTAATGAAGTTGCTGCTCAATCATTAGCTAAACCACAACCAATCGATTTACAAAGAGGATTTGCTGTTATTCCATTGAAGGGAATTTCAGTTCCATTCCATTCATCTTACTTAATGTCTGGTGTTAAACCATTCAAGAGATTTTTAGTCAAGAAAATTCCTCAATCTTCAGTTAAACCAAAGGATTTGATTGGTAGATACATTCCAAACTTGACTGCCAAACCATTTGAAATTACCAAAGAATATTTCCAAGAAGTATATGAATTAACTAAATCTGATAAGATTTTGGCTATTCTTAACAACTGGGAGTCTTATGAATCAGCATAATTAAAGTTCCGTGGTACGAACTCTTAATTAAATTTGCTAACCCCCCTGTACATACAAACTGGTCTTATTCTATTGGTGTTTGATTTTAGAAGTTATACAATTTTTTAACAAGCTTTAATTCGCTTCATTGATATAATCAATGTTGCTTATATCAAGTGATTGATGGTACGTGGTACTATCATCAATCGATGATATTTCCCGCTTAGGTAATTAATATAAATAGGATAAAATAAATTATTAAAATAATAGTCCGTAGTGGTTGATAATATACTATACAGATATTGGATTATAATCCAGAAGCTAAAGGACTTGAAATATTCACAGGGGTAAACTTCTTTGGTAAGGAAACCCGAGAGAATCGAGATTTTAATCTTTGAGTGACAAGATCCATATCTAAATGTCTAGTCAAACTGATTCTAGGAATACATCCAATGTAATGATCATCATCTAATTGGACATCCAAAGGATCTTGGGTATGACAACCTGGAGACAACGATAATCTGATAGAATGTTTCTTACCACTTGGACTATTAGGATCTCCAGCTTCATATAATTCAAAAACAATTTGTGACAAGTAGTCTAATTCGGGTAAAGCATTTCTGGCTATCTTCATGGGGAATTGAGATCCATAAATCACATTCAATAATGTATAGATATGGGATTCTTTGGTGAAATAATTGACCACAGCTGCTGTATCATGTTTTTTCATATCTTGAATATCCGATAAGATTTGTTTGGCCAATGGCAATGAAGTCAATAAACCAATATCCAATTTCTCTTCATCCTTAATACCGTATTCTTGAGGACAAATGAAATCAAACAATACCTTGGATAATCGGTATAACTCTCTTAATCTAGCAAAAGTTGGATGATCGAATGGATTATCATGAGTTTTCGAATTAGATGATTTACGAGCATTGCTCTCGTTATTGCTAGTGGAGTCCTTAGCAGTTGAAGTGGCTCCCTTTAATACCCAACCCAAAGATCCAGCAGATGCAGGGGTACTGGATGAAGTGATATTGGCAAGATTACTTTGAGAATTGCTATTTGAAGAACTTGGACTATTTCCATTATTTGGAACATTGATAGGTGCTGTTGCATTGTCAGGAATCTTGAAGTTGTTCATGGCTAAAATATTGATTGGATATTCACTAACCAAACCTGAAGAATTAATAGTATCTCCACAAGTTTCACTCAAGCGTTTCAAGAGCTCTTCATCATTAGGATCAAACGAAAAGATCTTTTCCAAGAAATGTCTATTGTGTAAGGCATCATACTTCATGGTATCATATAATTCAGAGATCTTGGAAGGATGAGTCTTTTCAACACTCAAAAATTCCAGAAACAATTTATCCCATCTCTCTCTAAATAAGAAAGGATCTTCTCCACAACACCAGGTAAGTTGGAATTCTTGAACATTCTTCTTTTCAAAATTATACTCCATAATTTGACGATGGAAGTTCATCAATTGACAAACACGTTTGATGACTTCAAACGGTTGGGGCATCTTAGGTGGCCACGTAAAGTGAGCGGGAGCTTCTGCACCTTGTCTAAGCAATGGCTTCAACTTTTTCTTGACTTTATCCATTAAATCCTTAGCAGCATTAGAATCATCTAATAAATCCTTTCTCACAATTAAGAAATCATCTGGTAACAGTTCTTCATCATGTCCTAATAAGGCCAAGGTGGAAAGACGTGCACTCGCAATGACTCTTCTTTCAGAAGAGGTAAACACCTTAACGTCTTTCAAGGCATCACGATTAAGTAATTTAATATATTGTCTCAATTGTTCACCAACATCAGTGGCTTGATGTTTGGCCGAGTGAGTTGGTTCACCACCCCATTTCAAAATCAATTGAACCTTGTCCACAATCTCGGGGTTTTCAGCATTAAGAGCAGGTTTCAATTGAATTTTGGTACCAGGGAAATTCATTTTCTTTTCTAAAGCTCCTCTCAATTGTTTTAATTTCTTCAAATCTTCCAACTTCTTTTCTTCAGCAACTTTGACCGTTTCTAAAACCACTTGAAGATCAGGCACAGCTCTAATAATGACTTCTTCTTTGTGACCCTTAAGTAATGAAATGAAAAGTGGAGATCTAAATGAGTATTTGAATTTTTGCTTAGGTGTACGATCAGCATGTCTGATAACAGAAACCATACCCTTAAAGACCCACTTTTGTTCTTTCTCTTCAAATTGACTCTTGTTGAGTAGTTTGGACAGATGAGGAATTCTTGTTTTTAACAAGTCACGACTCTTCTTTGCTTCGATAAAGAGGTCTCGTAAAATGCTAGCACAAGAGTCATAGTAGTCGTTGTTATCTTTAACAAATGAGAAACCATTGACATCAATCACATAAGATTCACCATTGACTCTTAATAAATCGAAACCACAAATAGTTTGCTTGAAGGCATTGGAAACATTACGAGCCATGGTTTTCTCCTCTTGACTCAATTCAGTGATGAATCTGATTTCCTTACCGTGTGTATTACGTCTGACAATACCATCTACCACTGGTGACTTACGAGTTTCAGCATGACAAAACCCTGGTCCTACCGTGTAAGCCTTGACATCCTCAAAATTGTCAGTGTCCATAAACTTCTCATAAATGAAAGAACCTTCAGTTCTGGGAGTACTTAACTCTGGGTCGAATTCAGAAGATTTGTTACCGATTTTTCTGAATAATCTCCGACCTCCTCCACCGGTGGATTTAGGGTAATATATGTACACATTATGATCTTCACCATCAACCGGTTTTTCCACATAAGGTTTCGTCAACACTTTATCACCCACACGAAGGGTGTCTTCATCTACCATTTCCCATTCTGGTTCTTCTTGATTAGTGAGGGTTTGCAACTGGAGTTCTGTCATTCCAGCAGCTATCAACTTTGATCTGAGTTCATTTTCGATCTGAGGGCCACCATCTCTACTGATTTCCAACCGATCAGGAGTAGGCACGTTAGCATGATTCAAGATATTCAATACCAATCTTCTATCCCAAAGAGCCTTTTGGAACACCAAATCATTGATAATATATGGTTTACGGTAATTGACATAAGCAATAGCTTTATCAAGAGGAAATCCCGTGGAAAAGAAACTTACTAAAAAGTCACAAGTAGGCCAGTTTTCAATGGCTTCATCCAAAATGACTTTATCACCAAAAATAATGGTTTCAAACTCACCATTTTCAATCAACCTGTTAAGAATTCTTCTGCATGGTTTGGACATCACCTTGGCATCCATGGCACACACTCCGATCTTACCAATTTTAGGAAGTCTAGGTCCAAATGGCTCCTTAATGGCAGAAACAGATTTACGAGAGGTGTTGGAAGAGTTGGAAACAGTCTTCAGTAAGCGGTGATGGTCCTGAGGCAACGAGCCACTGGAATTCGAATCTGATCTGGAGGAGTCGTTGATCTTCAAGTTATCGGCAGTTAACTTATCGCCCAGACTTAAAGCATCTTGGTGATCATGATCGAAATTGATGGGAGAGGCATCGTGAGGCACCGAATCTTCGGCAGATGTCTTGGGAGCAAAGCTTTCTAGCATGGGGGCGATTGAAGCTATGGCCTTTTCAGTAGCAGGAGATGCTAATGGGTGAGAGAAGAGGGACGCTTTTCTTTGTGATGGGTGATCAGAAAAGTGTGACGAGTCATCCAACGACAACGGCGACATGGGCTGGTTGATTTTCTGTTCAAGCTGAAGGGTGAGGTGTGATTTGGGTTGGATCTTGTCGGACATGGTGAACGTGGGTGGAAGATCTGCGAAGAAACTGGAGAAGATGCGGAAATACCACAGGAATGAGAGGAGTGACCCTGAAAAAAGGGCGAGAGAAAGAGTTTGGGGGTAGATTAGGGCACAGAGTTAGTTGAATATGTCGGTAATAGCCTACGTGTATACATCGTTAGTGTTGTTGTATTAATTGAAGTAAATGGTGTACAATTATTGCTCAATTAATGGAGAATTATTAGCAGATAATGGCTAATTTTTCACTATCTTGCACCCAATTTCAGTGCTTTCCGCACGTTTATTCACGCGAATCATTAGCAATTATTACCACTAGCCATGAATAGTTTTATTGAAAGACCCCCTGAAATTGCCTTTAATTACTTGCTATGAATATTTATTAATTTAGCATGAACTCCTCATAGTAAACAGAATCTCATGGTCAAGAGTTCCAGTTATACCTGCTATACACCTTTTCTATACACAAGCGAGCTGTACACCATTTACTACTCTTTTTCATATTTCTCTCTCGAATGCCCTTTTTAAAAACCTCTTTTGCTTCCTTCAGAATCAATCCATACAAAATTAACTATAAATCTTCTAGCAAGAGAAATACTCACCTTTGTCCCAAGAAAAGGTAGCTAAAGCCGTACTGAGAATATTCTTCATCAGATTTTAAGGACTGCGATTAGATTATTAAAAAAAAAGCCGATTAAATTAGGCAAGTTAATACGGAATAATTAGGTGCTATTTTCGCCAGATCATAGCCTTACCACTATTGACTACGCTGTAAACTACACATCATACTTTTAAATTCCACCAGTCATCCCTCTACCATTCTCTTCACCTAGCTACAATTTTTCATTAATATTGTCCATTACTCGTAAATTGTCGTTGTAAATTGGTTCACCGAGCTGACACCCACTAAACCAACCTACATCTTTGATATACCAACGCTCCGTTAGTCCCATAGCCCTATGTTCTCCGAAGAGGGGCTAAAGTCCTGCAACCCGGTGGTTGCATCGTTGGGCTACAATCACCTTGCGGTGATATCGTATAAATTATGTATTGATTATTCAACAGCAGCAAGAGAGTCGAACAAGACAGAAATGGACTCACCGAAGTGATCTCTTCTGATACACTCAGCAAAAATAGGCGAAACATCAATCACAACAAGCTTTTCCGAATGTTTCTCAATTCTTTCTTTGCCAATAGGGTAAGTGTTGGTAACAACGATCTTATCGATACATGAACTTTCAGTCAATGATTCCAAACACTTATCACTGAAAACCCCATGGGTACCTACCACATAGACGGCTTTAGCACCACAGTTTAATCTCAAATGTTCAGCAGCAGCAATAAATGAACTTGGCTTGTCGATCATATCATCCAAAATGATGGCCACCTTGTTCTTGACATCACCCACCAAGGTGATCAATTTTTCTTGATTTATAGATGTTGGTTCATCCTCATCATCAGAGTTACCAGCATCATAAGAGCCTCCCAAGACATCACTATCTAAAATGGCTTGATGTTCTAAGTGAGCAGTGTCATCCTTGGAAGCTTGTTCTCTAGCAGGATAATCATCATCAACAACGTGACCTTGGACAATTCTAGCAGTTTGGATTTCAGAAACAATATTGTCATCTTCATCATCTTCATTAACAGATTTTTTCAATGCCTTTTTCTTGGAATATTGATCTTGAGTACGACGTCTATCGGTATGGATCATGGCAAAGTTGATTTTTAAAGAATCAGCCAATGCAGTGACCCTCTTAGTACCACCGGGGTTTTTCGAAACCACCACTGCATTTTCCCAATCAGGGATATTATGACGAATCCATCTAGCCAAAGTTGGAGCTCCAAACAAGTTATCCACAGGTTTAGTGAAAAAACCTTGCATTTGAGAAGCATGTAAATCCATTGAGACAACATGATCAGCACCTGCCATAACTAATAAATTAGCCAACATTCTAGCAGTGATAGCACCTCTATGTTTTTTCATTTTAGATTGTTTGGAATAAGGGAATTGAGGAATCACCGCCGTAATCTTAGAAGCTGAACCTCCACGACAAGCAGATATTAAAATTAATAATTCCATAATATGATCATTAATTTGTGGTGATCCTGATTGAATAATGTAAACATCTTCATCTCTGATAGATACACCAATTTGTACGGAGGTTTCTCCATTGGAAAATTTCTTTAAAGTACAAGGAGCAGGTTCTACTCCAAGTCTATCACATACCAATTTCCCTAATTCAGGGTGAGATGACCCCACGAAAACCTTACACTTCCGCATGGATTGATTGTTAGGATTGGACACCTTGAAGTTGACTAGCAGGTTCCGACGAGCAGAACGGTGAGTGATCAATAGCAGTTACTCCGATTAGGAATAATGTTAACGATTCTAAAAAGAAGAAGTCGACGGTAAAATTTTGGCGATGAGCCGCGTGCACGCCGCGGACACCAGGGTTTATATAGAATAGGGTAAATGAGTAGTGAGTGGATCAAAAGTTTACCCCCATAGAATCATTCAGTAGTCATGGGAATAATTGTGATCTAAAGGTATTGACAATCTTTTGTGGAAACACCCGAAATTTACATAATGAACTATAATTTACTTGATAATTAATTGAGTAATTAATTGAATAATTTCTGGTCTTCTGGCCAATTTCTGGTCAATTACTGGTCAATTACTGGTCACTTTCACAGTATACTTCGTAACGGTAAGCTGGTGGCTAACAACCAGGACCGATAAGTTATGTCAACATCTTAACTCTTCAATAATTTACTATTGTTATTGTGTTATTATTGACTGATAATACCGGAGCCCCGCGGAGCTCTTTGTAATGTTTTAGCTCCTAGCCTCGGAACTTCCATGGATACTCCTAGAATCACTACCATTACTCTCCTCGGTTCTCATCCAATTACAGGCCATTAAAATACATTTCATTTATAGTTTCAATACAGGAGTTATCACTGGCTCATCAGCGTCCTGCATACACTCGTGCCCATATGTCTGAATACATCCAGAACCAAGCCGTTGAACGACCCGATAGTGATGAAAAAGACTCCATATCACATCAGACAGAGTTTATCAAGGCGGTGAAAAACCTCACTGCGTTTCAAACCAAACTTCAAGCGTCAGAATTCATCAAGGAATGCCAATTGTCGTTAGATCAACTTAAGCACAACATCACCACAATCCGATGCTTAGCTTTAGGATCACCAATACAGTCCCAAAACGCATTGTACCAATTGGCATTCTTATTGGTGCTAGCCAGCCATTTACAGGTATCTTTGGTTTCGGTGTATGACCCTATCTTCACCAAATCAGATGTCCAATTGTTAGAGGACCATTTGAAGTATAAAGTGGAGGAAAATCAATCCGAGCTGGTTCAAGATCCCCACACATTGCTCTTTATGCCACATGCTCCATTGGAGCTTACAGAGGTAATATTAAATGAATTGGAGCCATTATACTTTTTGGGGAATGATATTGTGGCTCATACTGATAGATATACTAAGTCCAAGTTGCATGACACTTACAAAAGCATTAGTCTACTAGTGAATTTGAGTGATCCTAAGGTCATTAAGAATACAAGTGATGATTTCACTACGGTGACAAGAAGAAGAAAAAAGAAAAATGTATTTGTTGAGCCCCAAATTCATTATGATTATTCCAATAGTTATTTGGGAGAGTTGACCATTTCAAGATTTAAACATGGATTCAAAAAGGATTCAGAATGGGGAAACTCGTTCTCTGATTTGGCCCTTCATGTAATTACACCCAAATCAAAAGAACATCAATCAAAGGAAGAAAGAGATGAAAAAGATGAAAAATCAAAGGAAGAAAGAGTTAAAGATGAAAAATCAAAGGAAGAAAGAGTTAAAGATGAAAAATCAAAGGAAGAAAGAGTTAAAGATGAAAAATCAAAGGAAGAAAGAGTTAAAGATGAAAAATCAAAGGAAGAAAGAGTTAAAGATGAAAAATCAAAGGAAGAAAGAGTGAAAGATGAAAAATCAAAGGAAGAAAGTGATCAAAAAGATGAAAACGATAAATCTAGCAATACAATCTGATTTAAAGATACCTTAATAATACAAATTTGAAGCTAACTACCTAGAAAGATCCCCTTTACAGTAATCGCTGTTTTTTAGCAGTCACTTCGGGGTCTTGTTTTATCGTTTGTGACAAGAGAATATCTGGGGGTGGATGAATATTAAGACTTGGAGATCCAAGAGCTTTATTCACTGCAGAATCAGGTAAAAGGGATTCTGATGTTCCATTAGGACCTGATTTCAATTCATCAGTCAACAAATGCTTAGCTAAAATTGAATATAAATCATCTTTGGTGAAAGGTTTTGCCAAAATATCCGACATTCCATTTTGTAAATAATTTACTAAATCATTGTCTTCAATATTACCTGTCATAGCAATGATTGGAGTTTTGGTATCAAATGATCGAATCACACTTGTAGCAGTAGCACCATCAAGATTTGGCATAACGATATCCATTAATACTAGATCATATTTTGTATGTTCAACTGTTGATATAGCATTTAACCCATCAGTAGCTACTGTAACTTGACATCCATACTTTACCAAAAATTTTCGACAAAGCTGAATACAAACATTATCATCCTCTACCAAAAGAACATGAAATTTTGGATTAACCAAATTGGTAGTGAATACTTGAGGTAGTTGACCTGATAAACCAGCCATTGGAGAGCCCGACGTGGAGGTAGCTAAAGGAGAATGAGGTTTTGGAGTGACATTGTCGTTTGTTGAAGGGTTGGGTTTTACATAGCCAGATCCAATTTGAGGGCCCGTAGGTCCACCAGGAGTATTTTGAGGCTGATTTGGGGTATGAGGTAATGTGATTCTATTGGGAGGGCTCGGAATGGAATTAAGATGGCTTACAGAGCCAGAATGAGAATGCCTGTTTTGCTGTTGCCCCAATGAAGAATTTGAGGGAGGTGGAACATTATGAGGAGGAGGAGGTGGTGGTTGAGGAGCAGGAGGAGCCTGAAGGTTCACTAAATTAGGATTTGGGAAATCCAATGGAGGAAGTTTTATGCCAGCTTGTATTAGACAATTGATTAATACACCCATGGACCTATGATATCTTTCATCCACGGTATTTAATGCCACGATACTTTCTATAATGGTTTTATATTTTGTTTGAAGCACACTGATTTCTTTTTGTAAAGCCTTATTATCCGCCTGCAAATAATCTATTTGTTCTCTCATAAATTGTTGTTGAGATGCGATTTGAGATAAATTTTGACTTGTAGGAATAGCATTAGCTTCCGAACCAGTGAAAACAGCACCTTTTTTAGTACTTGGACCTTTCCGTTTGATATTTTCTAAAGATTCAAGATCATTGATTCGAAAATCGGGATGTTTAAATTCCCATGCATCTTCACCATATGGATAATTTTGTTTTTCTTCAGTCGATACCTTCACTTTATGAAAATCATATTTGTTTAATTGCCTAACAAAACTGGCAAAGTTACTATGCTTAAAATGTTGAGGTAAAATTTCTTTAGTAAACTCATTTGTGTTTAGTACTACGAAACTATCACCAGCATGAGTCCACCTTACCACATCTTTATAATCATCTTCTTGTAACATTTGAAACAACTTTTTCACAAAATCATTAGAACCTCCAGTATTAGAACTAGAGTTCAGTACTTGAGATGAAACCAGATTTGACATGAGGTTTTTATAGGGAAGATTATATGACGATGAACCGTGACCGTAAAATTACCGGCTGGAGTTGGAATCCCTGGTGAATTAATAAGGAAGTTTGGAGACCCTGGAACTTCACTGGAACAACTGGCACTGGCAAATATCCGTGTAGTCACAACAGTCAAGCAACAAATACGGAAAGATGAATTTATCAAAGGTTTAACCTTTTGATTATCATGAGACATTCCTGTACATATTGACGGCCGGTCGTGGGCGGCCACCGCCCTGACCAAAAAGCCTCTTCCATTGACCGGTCACATGATGCTACGCCTCAGACAACTCAGTCACAATTAGCTAGATATCCCCATTGTAGCCCAATCAGTTGACCTGACCAATGGTCCAACTTTGGTCTTCTCCCGACTTCTATGCAGTCTACCTTCTACAATCGATACCACGACCTCAATCGTTCTACGTAGGCTCCAGTCCTGATCCAGTCCGGCGGCTCCGTCAACACAATGGTGAATTAACGGCGGGTGCTTATCGTACAAAGAGACAGGGACGTCCATGGCGAATAGCGGTGGTGGTTTACGGATTCCCATCCAAAGTGGCGGCACTTCAGTTTGAGCATGCTTTGCAACATCCGTTTCAAACACGACACATTCCACCGGATTGTCGGGTAAATAAACGAGGCCATGGTTCTATTCATCATCGGTTAGCAAATATACGGTTATTGGTTAAATGTCAATTTTTTGGGGGAATGGACTTACGTGTGGTGGTGTTAGATGCACTGGTGGCAACAGCCTGGACCACCAACAAGTTTAATGGTCCGCTGGTGAGTGCGGTTACGAGCGAATACCACCGGTTTTTTGTAAACGAGCACCCACAAGATACCACCAGCTTCAACCAGATATCCGTAACATACGCCTCGTTGATGCAGGACCTCCTGGCCCACTTTGTCAAGGCAAAGACTCTTATTCTTCAATCCCCTGCATGTTCCATTTGTGGAAGTAGAGTCGACTATTTCCCCGATATCATTCCCAATCTAGAATCTCGGCCTCAATTGGACACTTATCTCACCACAAACATGCCGTTGTTGGCGGTATGTTTAAGTCAGAATTGTCTGACAGTGTGCCACATGTCGTGCTTGGCTCGCCAATGGTTTTTGCTGCAAGATGGGCCCGGAATCATTCCTCAGCTGGTCGATTGTGTTGGGTGCAAAATATCGCTCTCATGGTCCCAACTCGCAGTCACTGCCACAAAACTTAGACGTTATGCTTTGAAAGATAGTCTCCAGGTCACCCAGTCACAGCAGTAGTCACTTATACTAGTTGTGGCAATCATTTTGTCCTGCACTTATCTCTCCCATTGTCAAACAGGCTTGGGGTGTCTCACTATGGAATGAAATGGCTATTTTCGTGAACCTAGGCAGGATGGGGCTGACTACTTTGCAATTACAACCGTATACTTGGACTTTGGGGATTACTCTACAAAACTACTACGTTATTGTCTTGTTTTCATATATTTTAGCACCTATAACTCATCGTGGTCAAGGTCATACTTAATATCAATGGTCCATTTAGCATTGATTTTAATTTGTGGCTTATGTATAACCACTTTGTTTACCCCAGTTTCAACTCTCGCTTCCCGTTGAACACCATTTTGACTGATTTTCACCAGTGAAATTTGGTGGGTTCCGGGTGCCAAAAGGGTGATGGTTTCAATTTCTTGCTGCAAACTGCTGACATATGCCTTGTTACCCAGAATGATATCTCCAGTAATAGAGTTTTTGGAAGCATTGAAACTCACATTGGCAAATTCGTCGGTTCTGGAGTACAGGAAAGATTCGCCATCATCGATATACAAACTACCCGAAGCCTGGCCATTGGAATTCAAGGCGATTACCAATGAGTATGGATCATTCTTCATCAATTTGGTGGATCTTCTGTATCTGTTTTTAAGTGCAATAATCGAACCCCCTGAAAGTAACATTGGAATATCGTTTAATGCCACTGGTTTGGTGAGATATTGTGGGGAATCATATTTATAAATAGTCACTTCATCAAGTTTTCCATTAGTGTAGTCATAATAAATTTCGTTATTAGGAATATAGATCAGAATCAGGTTAGCACCTTCATCAGTGACTGGTTTCACTAAAATTCCTGAACCACCGGAGGGAGCGCCTCCAATATAGAATTGATCATCAATAGAATAACTGTTCAAGTTTTCAAGGTTATCATAAAAGATTGGTCTCATCACGGGGATACCTGACTTTGAAGATTGGTAAAAGCTTGTATAAATTACTGGCAATAATGAGTACCTTAATTTAATAGCGTCTCTCATGATCGAAGTATATGGCTCACCTGCAACCCAAGGTTCACGTCTTCTGGAATCAATATGAGCATGAGCTCTAAAAAAGGGATACCAAATACCAGTTTGATACCATCTTGTTAACAATTCTTTGGATGGGTTACCAAAGAAACCTCCCACATCAGCACCCGCAAACGGCATACCAGACACTCCTGAAGTTAATACCATAGGGATTGAAACCTTCAAGTATTCCCATTTTGACATATTATCTCCAGTCCACATGGCAGCAGTTCTCTGGGAACCTGAAAAATATCCTCGAGTTAAAACAAATGGTCTTTCTCTGTTAGTATTACCAGTGTTACGTTTAACTAAGGAATTATAAGTTAATTCATGGAAACTCAAGCCATAAACGTTATGGACTGAACGATGTTCCCAACCTCCATAATGAAGATTATCTCTGGGTGAAGAATCTTCAGGTCCATTGAATACTGAGGGCTCATTCATATCATTCCAAAGATGAATATTAGAAGATTCACCACCCATAAAATGATTTTTTGAAGACCATTCGAATTTGGAATCCCAATAACTCTGTGAATTAGGGTTCATACTATCCACCCAGACAGATTCTCCTGGCCAACAATGTCCATAATAGGTAGAATTAGTTTTATCGTTGATAGTGATCTTTTTGGAAATTAAATCTTTACTGACAGAATAACCCGTTTTAATATGTGGGTCAACAATGAAGACCAAGTTCCTTCCAGTACGATCTAACTCTGATAACATTCTGTGAGGATCAGGAAACTTTTCGTTTTGCCAAGTAAAGTATTTCTTTTGATCGGCGTATTCAATATCGAGCCAAATAGTATCGTAAGGAATTTGATGTTCGTCAAACTTGGAATTAATGTCCAAAACGTCTTTTTCATCATTATAGTTCCATCTGCATTGATGATACCCCAACGAAAACAAAGGTGGCAACTGGGTGTTGCCTGTGATGAGTCCGTACTTTTCATTTACTTGAGCTGGAGTATCTGCAACAATTACCAAGAAATCCAACACTCCATTTTCTGAAATCCAGTGTGATTTAGAGTCGGTAGCATGACTGGTCTTATCGATATCAATGAAAGTGTCTGCACTATTTATCCAAAAGACTGCAGCTGAAGTATCTGGCTTGGTAGCCATCAAAAATGGGATCGAACCATACATCGACATTCTCGAGTTTGTTTCATATTCAAAAATGTCCACATTGAACAATCTGTAAGGCAACTTGCCTGTGGTATCTTTCAAGTCCAAAGAGTCTGCATGTTCTGGAATTCCATACAAATGTTTGAACCCTTTAAAAGTGAAATCTAAACCAAGTGCTTCAGGACCAAATGGTAACGAGTCATCTTTGGAGCTATGGAAAGAGTCCAGGAACATATCGTAGGTGGATTCTGGTTCGGAAACATGGTCTTCCTTTGGATCCGATTGAGATCTCCAATGCTCAATATTTAAAAGATTGTCGTTGTTGACTACAACGATAGGCTCGTTATTTTTGAGGACAGTGATTTTAACAGGATAAAAGGTCACGTCTGCTGATAATTCAGTTCCATACTCCAAATGGATGCCATCACTATTGATATCGTATTTGACATCTTGGAGATAGGAAACATCCGAGGTAAAAGCCCAATTGGAAGCTTCATTATATCTTCTGGTAGAGTAGACCCCTGGTAAATTGATCCCGTCTCTATTTTCATCAATTGTCACTCGGATAGTATTGTCTAGTATGGATATTTCAAAAGGGAATTGACGATTTTCACCACTAGGAATTGATTTCAAAATGGTTCCAGCCACAACAAACTTGTCAGAATTGGTTTGGACTCCCACCGACGATTCTAGAACGCGATATGGGGAGTTATAGTCTTGAATCAGTCTGATTTCATTAGCAAAATGACGATTTCTGTGACAAAACCCGGCCTGATCACACGATTTAAACGTATGCTCCTTAACAGCATAAGCTATTGAAAAAATCCACAACCAAACACACCATCTGGTCCAGCCGACGCAATTGGAGTACTGCATCTTGATTGTAGCAACAACTCGACTAAACTAAGGAAGTTAGTGATAAATAGATTGACTAGTAGTGGAGTCGTGCGCACCTGATTAGTGGTTACTCAAAAGCAAAGTAAAAAACTCATCACCAACGACAGCTCAACACTTTCAAGACCAACAAGAATCATGGATTAAAGGATCATCACTAGCCCGATGGGGATGGGAACTGGTGGGGCTGAATTTGGGGCTCTAACAACTTCCTGAACCTCTTTTCCCCCGCCATAAACATACTTTAGTCACCAAAAAATGGTGATAAATTATCCAAATTTGGTACATCAATCAACATTGAGCTCCTAATATCATTCAACTCATTAGGATGATGTTTTACCTTAACTTTACCCTCCAACTGGATGTATTGTCATATTAGGTTTCATCAGGGATATGGTCGTGTGAGATACGAACAACATAGTCTGGAGAATTTTTTTAATTCCAAAACTACAACCATAACTTACCCCAAAACATCCGTTTCAGCACACAGACAACGTGCTAATAGTCTCAACTACCCTTACTAAGTACTCTACTATTGTTGTCTGTGTCAACGTGACCCATCCAATATCAACTCTCCTCTAATCTATTGCATTTGTTGTGTTTGGTAATCATCAGATTATGGCAATGATAGATGATAGAAAACGGTCTCTTACGGACCCAGATGCCCATGAGGCCAAGAAGCAAAAGCCGTTGCACGTGTTAAGTGAAGAAGGTCCGTTGACTCAAAGTGATGTGGTATACTTCCAAAAAGAAGCCATATGGCGTCAGATGGAGCATTACAAACAAAAGGCCAGACTTATGTCGCGTGATTTGAACAAGTATAAGCAACAGTATGAAGCAAATGAAGTCAAACTTAATATTTTGGACGCGTGGTACGAACAAATTGTCACCTTGTTCAATGGAAAGATAGATACTAGTAACTCGGACCTTAATGAGAGTTTGTTGATCAAAGTCACCAACAACGATGTTTCTTCCTCTATTGATGATGTATTAGAGAGAAGAAGAGTTCATTTATTAAAAGTGCTAAGTCCGATTATTGATAATTTGAAGTCCTCTGTTCTGGAAGATTCCCAATCTTTAATCAATAAGCTTGAGAAGTTGAATTCTGAGTTGACCTCAGCAAAAGCTTCCAATGAATCATTAAGCAAGAGTAAATTGGATTTGCAACAACAATTGGAAACTTTACAACAAGATCTTTTAAATTTGATGAAAGAAAAGGAAAGGTTGAAATCCAAGACTCTTCAACGACTTGACGGTAATCCTAAAGTTGAATCTAATGGAAATGAAGAAAATGGTGATCATAATAGTCAAGTTGAAGTCAAACAAGAAGTGAAGACAGAAAAGGAAGTCACACCTGAAACCAATCAAATTGATAAAGAAGAACTTGAACAATTAACGAATCAACTTGAAGAATTGAAATCTACCAATTCGTTACTCTCATCACAAATCGAAGATATTACTGAAAAACATAGTAAGTCACAACGTGAAGTACTTCTGTTGGAGCACAAACTTCACAATTTACAGGAAGGAGATTTGGCAGAGAATATGTATTATAAAAATGTTGTGAAGAATAATCGAAGTTTGCAAGATCAGATCATGAAATTAACCAAGATAAACGATGCAAATATAACCAGGTTAAATGATTTAGAAGAAAAACAGAATAATTTGAAGCAATTGATTGCCAAAGATTTGGTGGAGGAGAATGAAAACTTGAAGGAACAACTTCATAAGAGTGAAACTGATCTCGTTCGGATTCGTACCACCAGAGATGAATTAATATCCAAACAAGCGATATTAAAAGCACAATCAGAAAATCAAAAAACTAACAATGAATTGATCAAATTGAATAAAATCTTGAGCTCAAGAATTGAACAATTAGAAAGCAATCATTTGAATCAATTAAATGAAGATAACAAATTGAATGAATTATCTAAAGAAGAATTAATAACAAGAGTCAATGTGTTGAGTAATGAAATGAAAGAAATTGAATTGGCTTTTAAAGAAACTCGAGAAGTTTCATTAAAGAAATTAAGTTCAGCTATTGATCAAGAAAATTTAGTTAAAAAATTAACCATTGAAAAGACCAAGGCAGATCAAAAATATTTTGCTTCTATGAGATTAAAAGATTCTATTCAAAGTGAAAATAAGATTTTAAAAGCACAAGTGACCAAATCACAAGATTTAATAAAGAATTTAAATGATTTAGAAACCAATCTTTTAAATAAAGTGGATATCTTAACCAAATCAATTAATGATTATAAAATCATCAAAGATAATTCACTTCAAGAAAATTTACAATTACAAGATAGTATTAAATCATTAAAGAATAGCAAAGAATCTTTAGAAATTGAAGTGAAGAAATTATCAAAATCACTTGAAACTAAAAGTGATGAACATAATCAACTTCAAGCTGAATTAAATCAAAGCAAAATTACTATCAATAAATTAGAAAAGAATTTGAAGAGTACCGAAAGTTTACTCAAGAAATATAAACAAAATAATACCTCCTTAATTTTACAAGAAGATGAACAACAACTTGAAGCTTTAAGATCGATTGCTAAATGTTCAGTTTGCTCCAAAAACTGGAAAGATACCGTTATCAGTGTGTGCGGGCACGTCTTTTGTCACAAATGTACACAAGAAAGACTTGCTGCTCGTCTTAGACGGTGTCCATCTTGTAACAAAGGATTTTCTGCCAATGACTTGTTGACGATTCATTTGTAATATAGTCAAATCTTGACAACTTTTGAAATAGTAATATATAAATATATATATATATAGTTAATGTATAATAGGATTATCTAGTAAACCCCCCATTCACTATCATATGATTGTATCAGGGCCGATAAACCTGGCAACTGGGCTGGCTTAAAATTTTTTGTTTTTTATTAATTTTACCCATACGCGTCGTTACCCGGACACTTTCGGTGGCAACGGCACAAAACGACACGTCAACTGCGACTTCCAGCCAGCATCCCCTATTCTTTTCACTTACACCGAAGTTCCCGAAACCACCACCATTAGTTAGGATGATGATATTAAACAACCAAAGTGAAGGTTGAAGGTTAAGTGATTCATCAGTAAGTAGAACTAAGTGTCATCAAGATTGAAATAAGGTCTATGATTTCATGGCCGGTCGTGCGCGGGCCGACGACAATGGGTCACTGGGAGGTTTATCGTCGGTATAAATTAAGTGAGATTCCCAAATGATTTTTGGGAGTTGAAGTCTGTAAAAAAAACTGGCAAAAAAACCGGTAAAGGCGATGCGATTGGTCATTTGTGTGGTCTAAAATTTCTTTTTTCTTCTCACAGATATTGTTGCCATCCTCCAAATTTTACAAGTTAGGTCTGCGCCGCACCGCCTTACAGTTACAAGTCATCAGACAATTTACAGGTTAGTCCAGTGTCGAGTTTTTTACGGTTTAGATCGTGCGACCCACGCGATTTATATATAAAAAAACTTTTTTGCACTTTTGACAACCCATAAATTGATAAAATTGGTTAGTTTGCGCGCCACTCCTCAACTCCTGCATAGGTCCCCCCAATCATATTTATTTGGTTCACTTGGCTGCAAACTTGCTCATTTAATTCATCATGTCTGAAATAATTCCTGATACAAATACTCCTGTTCAAACTCCTTCATCAGATAACTTTTTCCATAAATCAGATGATGATTCAACTAATGTCATTCATAAACTTCCTTTAAAAGGTAATGAACCTGATAAACCCCTTTCACCTCCAAATCCTTCTCCTAGTCCTGAAAAACATAAGTTAGATGAAGATGAAGATGTTGAACCAAAAAGAGTAAAACTTGATGAAGATCCACTTCCTGGTGGGTTGGCTAGTACTACTCCTCAATTTTCAGAACCTGCTCCAAAACCTCCTCAAGAACCTGATGTTAATAATCTTCCTGAAGATCCAATACCTGCACATCAATCCAAATTTGCCCTCAATACTATAAAAGCAATTAAAAGATTAAGAGATGCCGGTCCGTTTTTACATCCGGTTGATATTGTTAAACTTAATATTCCATTTTATTATAATCATATTCCAAGACCAATGGATTTATCTACTATAGAAAGGAAAATTAATTTAAATGCTTATGAAGATGCTCAACAAATCGTGGATGATTTTAATTTGATGGTTACTAATTGTAAAAAATTTAATGGTGAAGCTGCAGGTATTTCTAAAATGGCAGATAATATTCAAGCTCATTTTGAAAAACATATGCTTAACTTTCCTCCAAAGGTTCTTCCTTCAAACACTATCATCAAAAAGGGTGGCAATAAAGCTGCGGGCGGCTCTCCACCAGCTGCCTCCTCTGTACCTGTTACTTCAAAGAGAAAGGCTGCTGTTGATTCAGAGTTGTCGAAACGTGATTCAGTCGCTGCTCAAAGACCAAAAAGAACCATTCACCCTCCAAAATCAAAAGAATTACCATATGATGTCAGACCTCGTAAAAAGAAATATGCCGCAGAATTAAGATTCTGTAGTCAAACTATTAAAGAACTTATTTCCAAGAAACATATGAATTATAACTTTCCATTTTTGGCTCCTGTTGATACTGTTGCGTTAAACATTCCAAATTATAATGAAATTGTTAAAGAACCAATGGATTTAGGTACCATTCATACAAATCTTGCCAATAATCAATATGAAAATGGTGATGAATTTGCTAGAGATGTGCGTTTGGTATTTAAAAATTGTTATGCTTTCAACCCCGAAGGAACTGATGTTAATATGATGGGACATCGTTTAGAAGCTATTTTTGAAAAGAAATGGGCTAATAGACCAATTCCTGAACCAACTCCCGAAAATTCTGATTATGATTCAAGTGAAGGAGATTATGATGATGATAATGAAGAAATTAATGAAGCTATGTTATCAGAAGTACCGGCCATTCAATTTTTGGAAAATCAATTGATTAGAATGAAGAAAGAATTGGATGAATTAAAGAAAGAACACTTAAAGAAATTAAGAGAACAACAAGCCGCAAGAAGAAAAAAGAAGAGAGCCAAGAAGGTTTCGAAACGTAAGAATTCCGTCATTAATGGTAATGTTAATAATGGACCAGTTGTTACATATGAAATGAAGAAACAAGTCAGTGAAATGGTTCCAAATCTTTCTGATAAAAAATTACAATCACTTATTAAGATTATCAAAGATGATGTTGAAATTAGTAATGAAGATGAAGTTGAATTAGATATGGATATGTTGGAAGACAGAACAGTATTGAAATTACATAACTTCCTTTTTGGTAAGAAGGCAGCTGCTAGTATGGTAAAGAAGAAAAAGAGACCACTTTTGGGAACAGCAGATGATGAATTGGCCCATTTAAGAAGTCAATTGGCCTTGTTTGATGATGAACAAGGAGGTGTTAATGCTGCATTTATGAATATTGGACATGATCAAGAATCTTCTGAAGATGATGTTTCATCTGAAAGTTCAGAAGAAGAATGATGAATTCCATTCCTGTAAAAAGAATCAATTTAGTTTCCGGTCAATGGTTTAATTCATTATGAAGGTTTCTCTGTACTATAGCAGTTTAATAACTGATTATTTCCTAATGTATAATTAAAACAATCAACAATTGTAGACCAAGAGGTAAGAGCCAGTATGGAGCAAAACTTGAAAGCCTTATTAAATCAAGTTTATCAAATTAACTATATCTATATGTGAAGGTAAATTATTATAATCAATACAGGCAAGTCATTGGAAATTTTGGCTCCCATCACACAACTCACCTAATTTTTCTGGTCAAATAATTCTTAGAACAACTTGAATGGTGTTTTGGCCGATGAGATGGGTCAGGATAAAACCATGGAGACCCTTTCAGTTTCTACTTAATAAGGTAAATAGTGAGTTTGATTCTTTTTACTGTTCTTTAGAACTTTCACCTTTGATTTCGAATTCATTCTTGTAGTATGAGGTTTCTTCGACGAGCACTTCTCATAGTGTCATTTTTGACAATTTCAACATGCAAAATCTTCAAGAACTACAAGATCGTCTTAACTAAGCATACTCATTGGTATCCACCGATAAGAAGTCTTTGGTTCCTCATAAATTATATATTTGTCTTTGTGGGTGCGGTTGTTCCTTCCGCGTTAGGAAAAAGGATCCGATTTTCACTTATCATTTCACACAACTATCCATAACCATTTCAACCCTAATAACTAATATATAGACGGTCCACCCACCACCAACCATCCACCACACTCAACTCACAACCCCTTTTCACCAGTTACTTTTCATCCATTTTCATTAAAAGACACACCATGTCCATAACTTCAAAGCTCGATGAGCTTACCATTGAAGATCCTCAACCAGCAACCTTCCCTGTTAGAGACCCCAAAGACAGACCTATTCACATCATCAAGACCGCAAAGTCCACGCTAGGACGTCCGGCATTCATAGCAGGACCCATGGTCAGATACTCCAAGCTTCCATTCAGAGAGCTCGTGAGACACTACAATACCGATATCGTGTACACCCCCATGATCTTAGCCAGAGAGTTTGTTAGAAACGATATAGCCCGGATCTCGGACTTCACCACCAATGAACGAGATCGTCCTGTGATTGTTCAGGTTGGTTGCAACAACGTAGAAGATTTGCTTAAATTCGTGGATATGATCCATCCCTATGTGGACGGGATAGGGATAAATTGTGGATGCCCCATCAAAGAACAGGTCCGGGAAGGTATCGGTGCTGCTCTCATGTCGGAACCGGACTTGGTAGCTTCAATGGTCAAAGCTGTCAAAGACAAATATGGAGATCGTGTATGCCTTGAGACTAAAATACGAATTCATGCCGATATCAACCAGACTTTACAATTTGTGAAGCAAGTGGAAGCTAGTGGTGTCGATTATATCACAGTCCATGGAAGAACCAAAAATACTCGATCATCAGTGGCGGTGAATTTAGATGCTATTAAAGCAGTTAAACAAGCTGTCAATGTACCAGTAGTAGCAAATGGTGATTGTTTTTCGCTTCAAGATGCCTACGATATAGCTGAGTATACTGGTGTGGATGGAATTATGGCAGTAAGAGGAATTTTAAGCAATCCTGCTCTTTTTGCAGGATTTGATAAGACTCCTTGGGGAGCTATAGAATTATTTTGGGATTTGGCTACCAGTTATGGTTTACCTTTCAGAATCACTCAGCATCATCTTTCAGAAATGTTAGACAAAGTGTTACCTCGGAAATTGGTCAAAGAAATGAATGAAACAAATTGTTTGATTGATATGATCGATTGGTTTGATAAGAATTTTATTTTGAGAAGAAAAAGTGATCCCGGTTTTGCAACTTCTACTGAACCTGAATGGAAAATTAATAGAGAACAAATTGCCCATATATAACCACTTCTAACAAATTATTTATTAATATTTAAACCTCTTGACTTAAAAAATCTCGATTTTGTAATGAAATACTTTTAGTCTTATTGTTGACCTTATAAATCCCCACCAATTGTTGTGCTAATTCAAACATATTATTCCGTAATGAAATCACAATAAATTGTGCATTTTTGGTTCTTTCTTTGATGTAATTGGCCACAATTGAAACATTTCTAAAATCCAATGCCGCATCAATCTCATCCATAACATATAATGGTGTAGGTTTATATTGATGAAGGGCAAAGACTAATGCCAATGAACTGAGAGTTTTCTCACCACCTGATAAATTAGAAATATTTTTCCATGATTTCTTGGGTGGCATCACACTAAATAATATACCTTCAGAAAATGGATCCAAACTATCAACTAATTCAAGTTCTGCATTTCCTCCCATAGTAATCATACGATACATATCTTTTAACGTCATGGAAATAATATTAAACCCTTCCATGAATTCATCCAATCTTTTCCTTTTTAATTCTTCACAATAATTCTTAATTTCATCTCTTTGTTGAACCGAATTGTTTAAATCAGAACGACGTGTTTCAAATTCAATTTTCTTAGTACCATATTCTTTTAAAACTTCGATATCTACCTTAATATTGTTTAATACATTTTGTAATCCCTCAATCTCAGTATGAATCTCGTTGAGATCTAAATCTTCAATTTTAGAAGGATCTATTTCATCCAAAATAGCCCCATTGTAACGTGCTTGTTCCTCGTCCTCCATCCATGAGATATACTCAGTAGGGTCTCGTACAACTAATGCTTCGAGATTCTCTTGGTCACTGTCGATATACCGTTGACACTTCTTGATAATCGAGTTATATTTCTCAAGTTTATTATTAATTTCAATTTCAAATGATTTGAATTTATTGATTTGTTCATTCTTTTCTTCCAAATCAGAATGCAATTTTTCTAGTTCACTTTCGTGATCATTTCTGGTGTTTTCTAATTCTGATAATGCAGATTCAACTTCTTTTAAAGTTTCTGATTTCTCGGTAAATAAGTTCTGGAGCGATTTGAGCTCAACCTGCGCCAACTCTAACTCTTCGGTGGTTTGACTGATGGTTTTGGTATATCTTTTGATATCATTTTCCAATTTTTTGATAGCCATCCTATCTCCAGCTGTTTTCTCCGTAATAATTTCAATCTGTTGTTTGATGGAATCAACCTTCGAGTTTTGAACTTTCAATTCAACACCTCCGGCATCCATGATTTTCTCTTCCAAATCCTTGATTTGATCTTCTAAATCACTCATTTGAGACTTGAGGTTGGATTTTTCTGCTTTTAGAACATCAATTTCCGATATTTTTTGATTAATCCTATCATCATATTCCTGGTTTGCATTATTATTTTCATTCTCTGCAATAAGGTTCTTGCAAACTAACAGAACTTCTCTCTTCTCTGTACTTAAAGCTTCAATATCCAATTTTAATCTGGAAATCGTAAATTCGGTTTCAGGTTTAAGATCTTGTAATTTCCTTAGCATAGTTTCCTTCTCCTTAAATTCATTTTCAGCTATTTCAAATTTGGATTCCAATGCTGCCAAATCACTTTTCATCAATTCAATATCATCGGGACTAATATCCATGGCATCCCCACTATCAGAATTTGATAATCTCATACCACCTTTAGCAAAATGATTACCACCACCAGACATTGTTCCTGAAGTATCAACAACTTTACCATCCAATGTAACTACTTTCCATCTTTTTGATCCATAGGCAACTTTCTTTGCTTCATTCAAATTTGGGGCTACCAAAGTATTGTATAATTTACTGTAAAATGCTGGTGCAAACTTTGGATTGGTTGGTCTAATCAAATCAAACAATCTGAAAATTGTATTGGGGTTACCAGGAGTGTTAATGGGTGAAAGGTTAAATTGTCTTAATTTGTTCAAACAAATAAAATTGGCATACCCCAATTTGTTCTTTCTTAAATAATCAATGCAAGCTTGAGCTGTTTCGACAGTTTCAACTACCACGGAATCCAATCCTGGACAAGCTGTGGAAATAGCAATATCATAAATGTCATCAATAACTCCCAAATCACCTAATCTTCCGTAAAATCCTTCGATACGCCCAGACTTTGCTAATCTCATTAAGCTGTTGAGAACCTTGTTTTGATTTTGATGTTTGCTTAATGAGTTTACTGCATCTTGAGTTTTTTGTCTAAGTCCACCAAGTTGTGATCTTTTGGATTCTAATTCTTTCCTATCGTAAGCACATTGTTCTTCACCCAAAGCAATTTGTTCTATAATTTGAGACAATCTTTCTTGGGATTCAAGATACTCGGCTTCCTTTTGTTTACCTTCTTTCTTAATGGATGCAAGTCTTTCTCTGGCTTCATCAAGTTGCTTAGAAATGTTTATTTTTTGCAGTTGGAGCATTTCAAGTTCAGATTGAGCCAACGCAAGAGAATTTCCATTTTCTTTTAATTTGTCGTTCCATGGCTGTAATTTTGTTTGTAACTTTTCGATTTCTTTCGTAAACTTGGACGTTTTTGCAGTTAAACTCTTTCGTATCTCATCAAGTTTCAGTTTTTCCACTTCAAGATTAGTATTTAATTGCTCAATTTCATTCTTGAATTGAGTTGCAGCTTGACTACTATTTTGTAGTTTTGAATTGGAAGATGATAATGATTGTTCCAGTTGTTCTTTGGTTTTGGTGATCTTCTTAATCTTACTGATGATATTCTTGTTTTTTTCTTCCAATGACACTGTTTGCTTGTTGATTTCCTTTTGCTTTTTATTAAGTTGGGTGATCTTGGTATTAATTTCAGATATGGCATTCTTTGCTGCTTTCTGTTGACTCAAAAATTCATCCATACCACTTATTAATTCACTGTGCTTTGATTTTTCTGATTCCAATTCCTGATTCAATTCATCCACAATCTTGGTATTTTCTGCTATTTTCTGTTGATTTTCATGAATGCTAACCTGATATTGAATGGACTGTTTATTTATCAAACTCTTTTCCACTTCTAAGAATTTTAAAGCATCATTTTTCTTGTCTTCCAACTGATCCTTATCCTTCTCGACTAATTCAAACCGATTTTCTTTTTCAACACAAACTTCATTAAGTTCCTCCACTTTGGTTAAACTTTCTTCAATGAGCTGCTTATATTGCGAAGTTCCAATTATATCTTCAAGATATTCAAGTAGACCATCATCATTTTCACGTTCGGCTTTTGCTTTCATCTGGGCAATAGATTCAACTTCACCTTGTAAAATCAAGAATCTTTTATGATCCAAATCTATTCCCTTATTCCGAAGAAATTGAGTAACTTCGGTATAATTACTTGGAGACCCATTAATATAGTACAGTGATTGGTTGCTTTTGGTAGCCTTCCTAGAAATTACAAGTTCTGAATCTGGAATGATCTCAGCCTTTGTTTCATCCTCATTATCATCAAGAACATGATGGAAATGAATATCTACTTGACAATAGGGTAATTTTTCTCCACCGGATGAGTTATGGATCAATTCTGATAATTTTCCCTGTCTCATTTTCAGGGCCCTGAATCCAAATACAAACAATAATGAATCAATGACGTTAGATTTACCACTACCATTAGGACCTACCACAGCTGAAAATGAAGCATTAAATGGGCCAATCACTTGGGTACCTGCGTAAGATTTGAAGTTGGTAAGCTCCAATTTATTAATCACCAACCGGGGTTCATTCTTTTTGATGGGAATGGATGCAATATCGCGTCGTTTGGAGGGAGATTGAAGGAGAATGGCTGACAGTTGTTGGGAAAAGCTTAATGTGGACTTGGAGTCTTGTGATGCTGGTAGAGAAGGAAGCGGGCCCAAAGATAAAGGAACCACTTCAATTTTCACAGAAGTATTATTACCTGGATCCACAGAAGTATCACTTTTAAGATGTTCTTCTGGTTGTGTAGTTGTACCTTTTTCGTTACTGGGGGAATCTATCTTTTCTGGAGCCACAGGAGTGTCTTTCTGAGTTTCTTCGGGATTCTTGGACTCTGAATCAGAAAGGAAAGGGTTATCGGTATCTGGGGAAGGAGGGAGATCATGAGATTTAGAAAAGGAGACGTTGGATTCGGAAGCAGATTGAAAGTCGCTATTATTGATGAACGTCTCCTCGCCTTCACTAGAGTGGATAACAGGCTTGGACGACCTGGCACGCTTTATCCCCATTGATGACTATGAATCGATGGATGTAAACAGAAGATGGAAGACACGACTACGCGTGAGTTGCAAAAGTTAAAGGCTGCCAAAGAGTGAGGGCGGTAAATGGAAGGATTCAAAGAAGACAATTTGATAGTGAATGAAAACAAAGATGGTTAAGACTATATGATGATGTAGGTGGTGTAGGTGATTTATATTCTGGTTTTATTGAATTGATTTAAGTCAATGCTGGTCAATTTGAAATTTGTAAATTTTTGATAAGGTGATGATTGGTGAGCTTGGCCACTGATGAAGAGTATAAGCAACGTGGAGATAACCTGTAGTGTAGCAAGGGTAAGCGAGGGTGGCTTGATTGATCTTCCATGACGTTTTTACAAATGGAGTGCCATCAACAACTCAGAAATAGGTCTTTTTTTTATATATTTTTTGCAATTCTTCAGGAAATTGAGACACTTATGATCCGTTGTGAGTTTATGTTTATAGTCAATCGTGTTTAGAATAGATGTAATAGAAAGTGTGAATTCACAAAGTGATTGTACCGTTTCGTTGACTCCTTTTTAATCTCTATCTTCCCTCAAATGTTAAGATCAAACTGTCTGACTATAGGATAATCTTTAAGGTTGAACCGCCAACAAGATGGACACATTTGGAGTAAACGTGTAGGGGTGGTATTGGCACAAAACTGATTTCAAACTCGGAACATTCAATAACGGGAAATCCTACAAGGACTCAAAAATTACCATTGGATCACCATTGGATCACCAATAGGTCTCTAATAGTCAATGAGAGCGATCCTGTGGAGTCGCCTCAGTACTGAACCTATGTCTTTAACTGCATCAGATAATGATCCTAAAAACAACTCACCTACCTCAAAGTGACTTTCTTAAAGTGGTCTTCTTGAGGTGTTTCTCTTGAGGTGTTTCTCTTGAGGTGTTTCTCTTGAGGTGTTTCTCTTGAGGTGTTTCTCTTGAGGTGTTTCTCTTGAGGTGTTTCTCTTGAGGTGTTTCTCTTGTGGTTCTCTTGTGGTTCTTGTTTAGGGTGCAAAATCGCGAGTCTGATCGGATACAAAGAGCAAATGATTATACCCGTCACTCATACAAATCAGGGAGTTGAAGAGCCCAATAGTATAGTGAATAAGATTGAACCGAATCACTCACTAGACTATACTTACACCTCACCCATGCTACTGACATCTGTGACTACACTCTTCGCGTGGTGAATAATATTGTGACATTATCGTTGAGCTACAACTGTTGAGTCAACATCTTCAAAGAGCAGGTTCTCAGCTACATCACAGTTCAGTCTATTGTATTATTGTCTGACGCTATTTACACAATATCACCAGTTACGGCACACCTATGGTACAGTTTATGCAAAGAATTATTCGTCACTCTTGGACTTCTTTTTCTTATCCTTCTTTTCCTTCTTTTCCTTTTTCTCCTTCTTTTCCTTCTTCTCTTTCTTCTCCTTCTTTGGAGAGACTTCTACTTCTTCCATCACAACATCTTCCTTTTCTTCCTCTTCCTTTTCTTCCTCTTCCTTTTCTTCCTCTTCTTCTTTTTTTTCTTCTTCTTCTTCGTTTTCTTCTTCTTCTTCTTCTTCTTCCTCTTCCTCGTCAAACTTGATCTTCTTGTTCTGAGGAGTTGCTGTCTCTAAAGGCCGCTTAGCAGTCTCAGGTTCAGCAGTTACTGGTGGTAATCCTCTCAAGTCTCTTTGCACTCTCTTGAGCTGGCTCAACACGGTTCCACTTCCAGAGGCGTTGGACAACCCGGTCGTCACTGTTTCTTCTTGGACTATGGCAGATCCTGGAATGGCACTGGCGATGGCTTCACTGGCACTGATAAATTCAGAGAGAATGAGCTCAGCTTCATCGTTGTGGATGGATACGGTGCTGGCCACATGAATTTCGGTGGGGGTATTGACAGCAGAAGGAACGGATCTTCTGACACGAGTGGGTTGAGACATGGCGATGAGTTTCTAATCGATGAGGTTGTAAACCATCGCTCTCACCCTTATGTGCCTCACCAAATTTCGACCAAAAAAACCTCGAGATTTCACCACTCACCGCCAGAATAAAACAAAAGTCATCAAGATGTGGTCGCTAAGCAACGTGGTTAGATCCAATACCATGAGAGCCACCAAGGGACTCATGTCGTCACAACCTGTCCAAGGACTTTTATCGTCACAACCCGCCAACGGATCATTCTTGGTACAAAGAGGACTCTCGTTCTTGTCACAACCTACCACTCCATTAACCACCAGATTGAACTCACAAGCACCCATCGGCTCCATCGGCCCTATAACCCCTTCCTCCACATTTCAATCCTTGTTGGGACTCATACAGAGAAGGTTCAAGTCCAGAGGTAACACCTACCAACCCTCCACCTTAAAGAGAAAGAGAACATTTGGATTCTTGGCCCGTTTAAGATCTCGCAATGGTAGAAAGATCTTGTCTAGAAGAAAGGCCAAGGGAAGATGGTACTTGACCCATTAGATGTAAATAGCTGTAAATAAAGAACACAATCAGATTGTGTAGAGAAATGATAAGTTGAAAAAGGATAAGTTGACGAAAAGAGTTCATATTATAATTGCCAATAAGGACCTTTATGAAAAGTGACCACCATTCTTGTCATTCATTACAATATAGATTAAACGTGTTGGTTCTGATCCACTTGAACCAGCCATGATAACTATGAAACCGTAAAGGCTGGGCCCATAAATCAACGCTTCTTTACAAAATTTCATCACTACCGTTTGATTCAATTCAACCGGGATGTATAGAAACGTACCTGGTAAGGTTCAGATTTATCAGTAGTACTTGAAGCGATTCAGATAACGGATGAGAGAAGTGCATAATATAAAGAAAGTATCATCAACCACTGAATGAAGGATGACAAACTATTCCAATGGGATCATGGAATAATTTGATCCCACCACTTCTTAATCCTGTTTATTCAGCCAATATGATTGTGTTAGCTATAAGATATATATAACAACTAAGTCTTGTAATGTCTTCTAGTTGTCGCTAATAAATAAGCTAAATATTTAATTCTTTACATTAATTCATTATGCTAAACTATATAATATTCTTATAGTTATCATCATTATACCTTGTAATGATTATGCTTTACCGAGGATCTTAGAATATTGAGATTCTACTTCGTGCATCAATTTCTGCAACGAAACAATCCCCACTTGATGGGTGACGTTTGGAAACTTATCTCTATGTAATCCAAACCATTCCAATGGAGGGGTGGCATTACCCAATTCTTTAATTTGAGGAGCTTCAATAATGGCAGGTGCCAATGGTAAATATTTGTATTTTGATTCATCCGATACTTTATTCAATGTTTCATTAATGGCTTGATCAATTTCTTCAGTAGGATCTTCTTCATTCAATTGTTGTTTCATAATAGAAGAACTTTGAGAACCCTGAGTTTCGAAAATATCTTCATTAAATTTCATGGTCTCAAATGAATTCTTTCGATAATCAATACGTGATTTTAAAGCTTTGGAATGAATCGAATACATCTCTCGAATAAAATTAACTGATCCGAGATTCCAACGAACATCTACCGTTCCTCCAAATGACGATTGATAAAGATACTCAATCACATTATTATCATATCTCTGATAAGTTCTCATCGATATTTTAAATGATGGAAATACAAAGATAGTTCCTCCTCGTGCTTTATCAGCATATTCAACAAATTCATCAACTTTACACTGAGTAATAAAATCTTCCAGAACGGTTGAAGTCATCGATAATGAAACATTCAAATCATTAAATTTGATTTCCAAATCATTGGAAATACCATCTTTGAATTCATTTTGTTGAAAATTGGCCGTAGATTCATCCAAATGAATCACCAACACCTTGGAATCATCAAATGATGAAGGATAAACATGAACAAGAATTCTGCCCGCAATTACTTGGATTCGAGTTTCTAATTTTTTAACTGTTTCCAAAATATCAGCACCCGATATCGCTGGTTCCAGATCTTTGGATGTTTTCTTAGAAATACTTTTACCCTTGGAAGATTCTCGAAGGGTTTCTCGATATGATTTCTTATTTTCTTGCATCATTCTGGAAATGGTATGATAAATATCCAAACAATTAGATGCTGTTAATGAAGTGATATATAATTCAATGGAATCCAATTTGGTACACACAAACAAATGATCTTTGGAAATACTGATTTCATTTTTTTGATTGAAAACATCAATACTAAATCTTTCAATATTGGCAATTCCGAAAACATGATAATCAAATGATACTTTGACAGTAAATTTATCTACTCCTCCAGAAATCAAAATAAGAGGAACATCAAGAGTGGTTCCATTTTCAAGCTTCCAATTGATAGCACTATGAAGATTGACTTGAGTCACATTAACCGAGCCTCCTAATCTTCCTTCGGATTCTAAATTGATAGTGTCAATTCCCATCTTTAAATCCTGAGCCCAATCAGTTGATTTTTTAGAGACTGCCCAAACTTTGTCCACCGTCAATTTGAAATTACCCAAGGCAGGCCCAAAATCCACTCTTAAATTAATATTGGAAATAATAAATGTGAGAACCCACGGAATGGCATAGGACGTGGAAACTTCTTTAAACCTTGAAGAAATGTTTTTATTGGAAGCAAGTTCTGATTTATCCTGAGAGATATAGTTGAAGTCCCAGTCATCGGTTTGAAGCCCCTTTTTATGGAACAACTCCTTAGGAAACCAAATATCTTTAAATAATTCCACATCTTGAAATTGTTTGACATTAATATATCCATCAACATCGATCAAAGAACCTGAAGATAAAATACTGGCAACTTCTCCAAACTCTACTGAACTAGTAAGCATGGCATTTTTGATTCCAAAAGTCCCACTGATTTCTCGAGAATAAACATGTTGTAATGAGGCACTGACTGAATCAAATAATACTGCCAATACTATACTTTGAACTTCTTCAGTAGCTCCACTATTCAATTGAACATAAATTCCTTCCAACAGTACGATGGCAGCCACTTTAGCAGTAGGTGCACAACTAAGCGTGAGTGCTTGTTTTTCAATTCTTACCCCAAAATGAATATCAAGATCTTTCAAAACACTCTTGAAATCAAACTTTTTAGCGGGAACAATTTCATGATCATTAACTCCTTCAATAGGTGGATGCTTATCATCTGATTTGTGCATCATACTCTTGAACCCTTCCACAAGATCCACAATCACAGGTATACACGAAGGATAAAGAGTATTTTCTGAGGAAGTGGTAAGAACCTCACCCTTGAATATATGTTTCTTGGTAGCAGATTTATCATGTCTGTACATTCCCGCAATTTTAACAGCAGGAGAGTGAAGGAATAATGAGGGAGCAGACTCAGAGGCAGTGTCACTTAATCGATATAACAAAACATTGGACCCTTCGTAAGTAGCCACTAATTCAATGGAATCAAACAGCAGTTTAAGGTTATCAATATATTCATTAGGAGTGTCCCAAGCTTCAGGTTCTTCTCTTTTCACCGGCGATATTTTGGTGGGTCTTGAGGCAAAGAATTTCTGCATTTCTGATACAGAGTTGACTCCGTATCCTATAATCACCACCGAGTTTGATAAAAATTTGACATCCAATTCATCACCATGAATATTAATTCTCATATGCTTTTTCTCATCCACAATTTCCGTGGTGTAGACCAATTGCATTGTGGGTAAAAAGGCTCGATTGGGATTGCTCTTTTCTGACAGATTACTATAGAAATTGGATGAACGAGTCCCGTTGGCAACTGAAAGATATGCTTCCATCAACGTCAATTTCCCCACTTTTTCTTCCATTATGGCAAAGAACCGTTCAGCCCCAAGAATTATCCCTGGATATGTCTTGGGACTCCCTTCAAAGAGCCAACCAAAACAGAAATTATATGCCAAAAGATGAACCGATGAAAATTTGTCAAGGAAATAGCCTGAAGGTTCTGGACTCTTTGGTTGTACTACTTTGTCGTTTCCAAATGTTGGAAGATCCACCAGTTCAACAACTTTAAGGATCCCATCCACGAGATTGATTGTTTTGATGATCACGGGAGAGCTCAAACAAATTCGACAATATTGTGATTCAACCTGTAATGATTGTAGGTCAGAAGAATCGTCAGAACTGTTCAAAAGTCGGACTGCAACATTAACATCCAACATGTTCGATAACCCAATAGGAATACTTCTATCGATGATATTTAATCGAGCAGTGGGAACATCGAAATTTCCATATAACGGAACCATCCGATGAAGGTTTTCCTGAGTATTACCTACGTTGTATACTCCCAACGAAGCACTTTCAATTTCAAAAGAGTACTTCGCTTTTTCATGGAAGGTGGAAAATCCAATATAATCATTGGCAAATCTTGCCTTGAAGGCTAACGAAGATAACGGCAGTGTGCTTTCCGGTTTCTCATGTTCGGTTGTAGTTGTTTCCGGGGTTTCTGGTTTGTTTGTTACTGGAACCAAACCTCTCAAGTCATCAGCTCTGGTCTCAAGATTCTTGAAATTTTTTAAGGTAATTTCCATCGATTCGGTCACCAGAGGCACAAACAATTTGGTATAGCCCGTAGAAGACGTTAACGACAATAAGTTGAGATCTTCGTTGAGATTATACTTTAAGCTGTTTGCAATCTCGAAGTTCAGGAGCTCAGCAACTGTGTGTCTGTTAATTCTGGCCTCAATATCAACCTTTTGTAAAAGTGACTCCACCAAGATTGTTCCTCCCAAGTTTTCCACCTCGAGTTTATTATCTAAAACAACACCACTTAGACTCAAAGGATTTAATAATTCAATCAACCAAGTGAACTCTTTGATTCCCACTCTAACTGCGAAATCACCTATTCCTCCGAGGGTTAATGTTGGACTGGTCAGCTGTACCGTTGCAGACGGATTTGAGGATGAAGCAGCTTTGGTAGGAGCAATCTCTTTCAAATAAGGAATATCTGTTTCAATAAACCGTGTAATCCCACCTAATAGTCCATCATGTTTATCCAAAATATTCAAATCAACTTTGTCTATTCTCAAATCAGCAATTTTGGATCCTTCAATAATTCCTCCAGCATTGGTAATAAGATTACTTAAATCAATAACCGTCAAATTCCCAAGTTTAGAATCATCGGAAAGGATAGAAAAATCGAAGAATGCAAATTTCTGGACCACCGAAAACAATATTAAATCTTCAAACTTATCAAAAATCAGAGTTTCAACTGACCAGCTAATGGTTTCGGAAGTCAATTCAAGTTTGGTGATTGGCAATTGAATTGACTGGTCAAACGAGTCCAAATTGAAGAGAACAGAAAATTGGTTGTTATTTTCACCCTCACTTACATTAGCCAGTGGAACCTGTTCCCCTTGTAAACTTGAGCTTGGTGCTGGATGTGAATCTTTTTTTGTTTTGTTAACTAAGGCTAATCCTTTTTTAACCATGTTCATTGATAGAGTCGATAAATGACTCTTATAGGCCACTGCGTTCAACACAATATCAAACATCGATACATCTTCAACCATGCCCAACCCCACCGAAGTTTTATCAACTGACTCTTTAAATATATGGGCCATAACTGTTCCATTTTGTATGTTAAGAAAATCAAAGATATCAGTGGGACTAGAAATATTGAGAAGCATTTCTGTGATATCAAATTGAATATTGTAATTCTTTTTCTTCTCTTGTTGTTGTTTCTTGATCAATAGATAATTGAAAAAGAATGCTCTTTGAGCATAATTGGCTTCCCAGCTTCTCCATCGAGAGAAGATATCTGAAATTTCTTCTACTGCATTCTCTGGAAGTTGCCAATCAGTAGATTTAAACACTTTATTCTCTTCATCACACCATTCTTTAGGAGTACTATTCAAGATATGTCTCAATCTAGAAACAATTTTCCAACCATCAAAGAACCGAACATGATCTTCACTTGATCTCAAAATATTGGCCGGTTTAGTTAAAACTTCTGAATCATGATCCACCGAAAATTCTATCGATGCTAATGTCAATTTATAAACCATTTCGGCCATCGCTTGATCTTCGGAGATTTTGGGTTGAGAAAATTGGTCAATTGAGGGTGATATAAGTTCATATAATTGATGGGAATAATTCAACAACCATTCAAATTGATTTTCTTGAATATCCAAATCAATTTCTTCAATATTACTGGAAGTAATGATTTCATCATCAATAGAATTTTGAACCCAACTTTCCACATCCTTGATACTCAAAGTGAAAGGCAGCTTGAAACTGGATGGGTTGTAGAACGACACCACTAATTCTTTGACATGTAATGCCACGGTCACATCGGTTTCAACTTGAATTTTCTTCATTCTTTCGGGTTTTTCAGTCTTGAGTGACATCGCTAATGATGGTTCCATTATTAACATATTGATATGAGGAATCTTTTGGTTTTTCACGAAAACATCTCGAGCATGGTCAACTTCAAAAGTACCAAATTTCACGGAAACTTCTTGGGTAATAACTCGAAAATTGACCATGGAATAAGATGCCACAAACCATGTGTTTAATCCAGAAACAACCTCGACCTCCAATTTATCCATTAATTTATCCAATGAAAACTCATCCTTTTGTTGGAGTATTTTTGCAATTGGAAGAAGTGCTTGAGGAGTCATAAACGATTTAATGTCCCCCACTTCCAAAATGAGATTATCGTATTCAAACAATGGGTCGGGTTCATAGGACGGAATATAATCAGCAGGATCATAATTTTGTGTGGGAAGGAAGTCGTCTGGTTGAGTTTGTTCTGAGTCTTCGAAAGGATTGATTTTTCGAACACTTCCACCATCCCAAGGATTTCTAGAATTCAGGGTATTCTTATTCGAAGTGGACGATTTTTTGACCGAATGAGAGTTTAAAGGATAATTAACATCTGGAAGTGCAAGATTCGTAAGGAAACATCCATAACCTCTATTATAATGAGAATCACGATTCTCCTGATCTAACAAGAACGATGACCGATGGAAGGGGGCATCATTAATTTTGATATGCTCTTGTTGCTTTTCTCGATGATCAGCCATCCCCTTTTTCTGACAAAAATTGTTAAACACCAAAGAAGTTTTTAAACCAGCTAAGATCCTTTTCAGGGTATCAATTTTTTGTATGATATCAATTTCAATGGTAGGTATGAGAGCTGAAGCTCGAGTAGAATATCTCTCATTGGCCATATCATTAAACGAGAACAAAATGGGCCATAAATGAATTAAGAAATAAACATCTCCATCACACCCACTCACCGATAACTTAATTTGTAAATCATCACATCGGAAAGAAAGATTAATTGCATCAAAAACAATGGGTTCATCAAGTACCATGGTATTTTCAATGTCTTTATAACCAAAGATAAAGTTATCGGCCACTGTTCCCAACGCCATTAATAATCCAATTTCTGAATCAATAGCAATATTTCCAGCTTCAAAATCCCACTTACAATAATAAGTGATTTCATCGGGAGGTAAACCAAAAATTCTGTGAGCATGAATCGATAATCCATCAATGGAAAGATCAGGAACCTTCTTAACATAAACCGATTTATAATAAGGAATATCAAAGAGAATATCATTAATATTGGGGTGTTCAATAGCACGGCTTTCATCAACAAACAGACTGGTAATAGGACTGAGATCACCTTGCAAATCCATATAATAATTGGTGAATCGTATATCCACATCTAAGGATTCAAATGAAAGTCCAATATGTGATTTACAATCATAAAGATTGAGTGGTAGAATAATTAATCCATGTCTTACTTGGAAAGTGAATAAAATGTCCACGTCATTATCGGTTTTGATGATTTTCCAATAGTCAACCGTTTGCGAAGTTTTGGATGTTAATGATTCTGGAGTTTCTTGGTTTACACTAGCAATAGTTGAACGAATTGACTCTGTTTCTGCGGTGTTGGTGAATTCTTCAAAGGTTTTGAAATGAATATGATCCCCAAAATAATTTTCTCGAATCATGAATAAATATTTGATTAAGTATCCATAAAACTTAAGGGTGACAAAATCTCCAACCATTCGTATCTCGACATAGTCAGACGTATTGACTTCAATTGAACTGAAAAATGTATAGCACCCATCAATGGTGAAATTACTACTTCTTCCCACAATATTGGAATCTCTCATGAATGTTTTTGCTGTATGCCAAGGAGGAGTATCCAATACTAAATCAAAGAATGAAGTTTTGATGTTGTAATTGACGGTACTGGATTTTGCAAATTCTCCAAATAATGGAATGGAAAGCTCACAGGTTAGAGAATCTCCTTGAAATGAAAGATACTTGTTGACATTGAAATCCAAAGGATTATTGATAATATTGGCGTCATTAACGTTAAGATATAACTTATAGTTTTGGAATTCCCAACTAATATTATAGACAAATGGTCTGAATTCTTCATAAGGTGTAGGAGCACCAGAAGCAAAGTCACCAAAAATATCCGATAATAATAAAGTGTGTTCTCTAAGGAAGAAGATTTTGGCATTTTCACTAATGAAATCAAATTGCCATTCACATTTCCCATTCCATTCTAATGGGAATCCCACTTTGGCATTGATTTCGTGGGAGTCAGCAACAAATAAGATATCGTGGTTGACAGAAGTCCGTACTTCGGGTTCAATAAAAAGCACGTTCATCCGATTGTCCCATCCATTTTCGTTATCAGCAATATAAGAGGTGTAATATGAAAATGTAGATCCTTGATTAAGTTTTAATTCAAGCCATCCAAATGGTCGCGACACTTTATTTAATGGTTGCTGTGAAGGGGTTTGTTGCTGGTTCTGTTGACTCTTTTTCAAGATTTCTTTATCCTTACTTTTTTCTCTTGTCGGTACTCTAAAAATGACTTCATCTTTAACTATGGTGGTAATTTTAAATCCAGCATACTCTCTAACATCACCGATGTTTTGGGGTAAAGATTTTGGGAGTGAATCTCGAGCTAGTGAAGGGAAAAACACCGATTGTAATGGAACACGTTGTTTATCTGCCCAAGGCCCGTAATAAATGGTGGCCATAGAGAGTTCAATTTCCACTCCATGTTCGGGAGTTGAAGTTTGAGCGATTCCAGGAACAATTGTCCCTGGATTATCGTAGTAGTAAACCACTCTGGTTTGAACCGAATCAAGAATAAGGGTATATTTGGCATATTGCTCGTCTGAACTGATAATAGAAGATAAATTGACATCTTCTTGATTTCCAACGTATCTTTGTAAACCTTTCCAGCTATCAGTAATAGCATCATCATCCAACTCGTAAGGGTACCGTTTGCGGAGATGGGCATTAAAAAACACACGTTGGACCTTATTGATGGCTCTCTTGAATTTATACCACTGATTATATTTTTTGATATGCGAAATGTTGTGAGTATCAAGATCATTATTATGATCCTCCGACGGGGTATAACGATTCTTTTCGTAAGTAATATTGGGTTTCATCCAGACCTGGAACGTATCGAAATTAATATCATGCCAGAATCGATAATGATCCAAAGGACATGGAGATTTAGTCAAATCAATGGCCCCATTGGCAGATTTGAACGATGCAACAACTATAGACGGCGTGGCTATATTCCCCATCACTATGGCCCCCTGTCTTATTCTGATTTTAAGTGGTAACATCGATAGAAACATGGGAGGAGTTAAAGATTTAGGTTTGACTTTAGGATGATTCACACTATTTTCTGATGAAGAGAGGGATTTGGAAGTGTTACGATATCGTAAACTGGAGTTCTGGGTGGATTCTTTAGCCGTGGATTCATCTTCACTGGTCCGAGACAGATCATGTTGTCTCAAAGTTTCAAGAATATCATCATAAACAAAGGTGCGATTATAGTAGAACACTTCAAACCCATCCAAGCTAAGTAAGAAACGGAAGGGAAGCTTTTTGTTGGCACTATCCAAATCCACACCTTCCGGATCATTTTGATCAATATAATAAGCCGAAGCACGAGTTAATTTAAAGAGCCAATATCTCCAGGTCAAATTAAGTCGGATTATTGAAACCGTATAATCCTGGGTGGTGATGGTAACGTTCTTGGCCACGATTCTACCTCCCAATGGAGACACTTTGAACGCTTGTACATGAATTTTCATGCCCCATTGCTTCTGGAATAAGAGATTGAATGTATGAGAAAGAATGAACCCCACAAGCCGATTGAAATAGAACACAAACCCGATCCCCAAGATAAGGGCAAGGATCCAATCCACTAGATAGATCCAAGACGAGTTTTGCTCTAGCGAACTAGATACCACATGTTGTCTATGGAATACCATGATGGGTAATGGGATAGTGGCGCACGTGATGATATCGCAACAAAACTAAACCAAAGTAAACAAAACACAAACAACTGTCAAGCAAAAGTTTCCCCCGTCAATCAACATCACCAAAGTCAACGTTACCCTGTCTTGATGTCGAAACCGTTTGTCTTTTCCGATCAGGAAAACAAAACGACCGTCCACGATGAGAACCTGTTTGTGGCCAGAAAGAAGTCGTTATCGCAAGCTACCAATGGTAGAAGAGCTCCTATGACAAGAGTTCCCATGGCAAGGGTTCCATTGGGTGGCAAGGACCAGAATGCTCCCGGATTGAACCGATCACAGTCTTCTGTCAAAAACGTCAGGCCTCAAATGGCTCTTGCTAGACCTCCAGTGTTGTCTAAAGCCAACTCATCCTTGGGGTTCAGTCATAGATCTGAAACGTTTTCTAGGCCCATCGAGTCCCGATTACCGCCGGTGGCGGCTCCAACGCAGCCTAAAGTTGATTTCAATACTTCTACCAAACCCCATCTCTCGACCTCAGAGACTCCTCAATCGTACACTGATGATCTTGAAAAACACAACAGTGCTGTTCTTCCCCATATCCAGTCATTACCATCCACCATCACCTCCAAGACTCAATCCCTCCACAGCTCTCATATTCCCATCCATGATATCAACCATAATAACGTGGATCCCGTCAAAAAACGAACAGCACTGACTTTCTTCACCCCCAATAAATTCCAGAAAACAACTGCTCGTTTCAACAGATTCCAACAAGAGCTTATCAATTCCGATTACGAACTCGAATATGTCCCCAAAGAAGCGTCTCCTATCCCATATGTTCCTGTCGATATGGAACCCTTGAACAAAGATGACTTGGGGTTTTTCTCAGGTTCCAAACCCAGTGTTCCCTCTCATAACAAGGAAGTCCACATCGACACCAACCTCTCGTTTGGCTTTGAAGAAGAGATCTCCAATGATGGCTTGAACTTTCCCGTACAAATTGAAACAGAATCGTTAGGATTAAGTGTGGATGAACTTCACGACTTGTTAGACTAACTATCAAAATACTTCATTTTATATAACTCACCCTTTGTGGTGGCTACATTCAGTCTCGTGCATTGTTCATTTCACTTCCGATATCCTCATTTTCTACGACTACCTCTGGCAGCAATCGTATCTTCAAGAGCCCCGTTACATATCAGTCTATTTACATTCTATATATTTTTGATAATAAATCATTGTTGTTGACACTCTGGTTGTGCAGAACCGTAGGCTTCCTCTTGATAATGATCATGTTCGGCTTGAGGTTGGTCCTCGGGGTATTCGGGTAATGCGTCCCTTTTGGCAATGGAAAATTCGGTAATAGTATCAATATTAGCTTCGGGTAATGAATCACTATCAATCGCTTGTTTTTTAATATCATATTTGCTTTGTAATTCGGTGGGTAACAAATTCTTCATCTTTAATATATCGTTCTTTTCCAAGTACCAATTATCACGAGGAAATTCGATTTCTATTTCAATATAAAGATCACCTCTTTTAGAACTTGATCCCCCGAACCAGCTGTTTTGACCTCCTTTAACTGGCATCCCTTCATTTTTGATCTTTATAAAATCCCCTGGTCTAATAACTTTTCCGGGTTGGGTTGATATTTTAATTCCTCTACCATCCAAATGTTTAACCACTACTTTGGAAAATCCACATAATGCTTCAAATAATGGGATTTTGAACTTGGAATATAAATCGTCGCCTTTTCTTTTGAAAACAGGATGATCTTTACAGGTAAATGTAAGCTTAACATCACCAGTTTCCTTACCAGGGTATTGATCTGATTCTTTTGGTAACACTATGGTTTCACCTGATTTGGCACCTTTGACAATTTCAAACTCCAATATCTTGGTCTCTTCAATCAATTTAGTACCAGTACATTTTTTACATCTGTCCTTAGTACGATAAATTGAACCTGTTCCCTCACAAGTAGCACAAGTAACGTACTCTTGAGTGACCAATCCCGGTCCTACTCTTCTGATTTTCCTCACGCTTCCCTCTCCTTCACAAATTCCACATTTCTTCAGTACCGCCGATTTCTTAGCTCCAGTACCTTTACAATGAGTACATATGATGTTTCTAGTAGAAGTGGTCCTTATGACCTTTCCCTTAAACAAATCTTCCAACGTGACATCCACCTTAATTTCCGCATCTTCAGTCTTATTAGGAGGTCTTTGTCTGGCATGACCACTTCCTCCATTCATATTGTTAAAGAAATTGTAAAAATCATCAGCTCCATACTCTCCAGTAGATCCACCATAGAAATTGTCAAATGGATTCCCTTCAAAATCTCCAGGAACTCCACCATTCAGCTCAGTGGTCCCATAAGTATCATAATGTTCTTTTTTGACTTCATCTATCAAAATCTCGTAGGCATGAGAGATCTCTTTAAATTTGCCTTCTGCGTGCTCCCGATCTTCTTCAGTAACTTTATCAGGATGGTACCTTAACGCCAACTTCCGGTAAGCCTTTTTGATCTCCGAGGGACTGGCCGTCCTCTCAATCTCCAATATTTCGTACAAGCTTGACATGGTGGATTATGGGGTGTTTGGTTCGATGTATACAGGCAAAAAATCGAGTTTTTCAAATGAGAATTTGACTTCAAGAAACAAAGAGAAGCTCTCAAGAAAAGATGAGAGTTATCGTGCCAAACCACGAAACAGAAATACTAAAAGGAAGCAAATCGCATAAGACTACACTTCCAAGCAACTCCGTTGTTTGGAGGGAGTTTTAAAAAATGCCCTTGCTATTCCAATCAGGCTCAATAAATTATCTGAGCGAAAAGAACTCGAAGTTTTTAGTTCCCCAATCATTTGCACTTTGATGACGTCAAAAACTTAGCTATCAACTGGACATTACCAGTGTCTTGAATAGAGCTTTTTTTTCTCTCTTTTTAGTGAAAGTGTCGATATGACAATAACTACCTATATATGAAGAAAGGCGAAAACCCTCAATTCTTCAAAACGAGTAAAGTCAATTTCACAAGATTTCAATTATATCTGAGATATAAAATTTGATACCAACGAAGAAATAGAATTGGGAGGTCCAATGGCCAGTCCTTAGTTAGTCGTAGACGATAAAACCTACCGGAGTCACAAAGGTATCGATTATGGCAATTAGCTGATTGGTATGCAAATGAAACCAACAATACAAAGCATAGTTTTTACGTGGGGGATTGGCGTATCCAAGCTCATTCCAGATGAGACTGGTGTCGAACCGCAGGTAAGGGTGGTCATTATAAGTTGCTACTCGAAATTCGTGTTGGCATACTAAACATTGGACCATAGCATTTGATGGGGTTGGGACTGACTCAACTTGACTTGATTTGACAGAGGAAACTCTGCGTCCTCTGCATCTAAGGCTCCTAAACTAAATTGGGTCCGTGCATGATTTTAAGGATATCAAGATTCTAAGCATGGAGCCTCTTCACAGAATTAGGCAATTGAAGAGATAGTCTGTCAATCAATTTCCAAAATATCTTCCATTGAGTTGTGGTACGAATAGCATTTACATTGAGTGAGAAGAGAACATTATCTACTTGCATGTAAATTATTACTCCTCGTGCAAAGGAAATATCTGTGAGTGGAGGTATCATTCATCACGACAGAAGCTTCAGGGTTGAGGTTGGGATAATTATGGTCGAAAAAAATAACGACACGAGCAGGGTTCGAACCTGCGCGGGCAGAGCCCAGAGGAACCTGCATCCCCCGCCTTAACCACTCGGCCATCGTATCTTTGTTCACAAAGACGCATGCCAAAAAGTAGGCCAGATGGTGTCTCAAGGGATTTTAAATTTGCTCTGCTTTTGGCCCGAATTACGTTATTTCAATATATTCATGCATTTCTATCATTATTACTCTAGTTAGAGCTGTTTTCATGTGAAATTTTATAAATTTGGCGACTTGCATAGCATCTTCCATCGGTGGTACTTTTATCAGTGGTATTCGCATCTTACAAAAATTCCATTGACCACAAACCTCAAATAGAGTCACCACTTGGGATCTCCTCAAGCTTGCCTCAACTCGTATCTCCATTGCTCCTCGTTTTCGAGCTTATTTCATTGACTCATCTCTCGGTCGTGGCAGCACTAATCGTTTGTTTTAGTTCACTAAATTGATTATCGGCAGGAATAATGGAGACTTACGTGAACCGTTCCGACCCAAAGCATGAAGGGGAGGTGGATAAACCATTGGTATCAGATAATGGAAGTCCGTCTTTAAGAAGAAGTCCTGAAAGCGAATTGGAAGAAGCCAAAGGTCCAGAAATCGCCATAGAGCCTGAAACCGCCAAGTCACCGTTCGTTGCAAAAGCTTATGAAACGATACCGGTTTTATTGAACATCTTGAATGGGTCTATTTGGGGTGTTTTGGCTAGACTAGGACTAATTAAGCTCACCACATACCGCCGTCCATACATCGCTGGAGTTGTATGGGCAAATTTTGCTGCATGTCTTATAATGGGGATTGCTGTTGATAGTCACAAAGTATGGCATGGATTATTGAATACTCAGTACTCTTCTAAAGCATCGATTCCATTATACGTGGGTATAACCACGGGGTTTTGTGGGACTTTATCATCCTTTTCATCGATGATCTTGGAATGTTGTATTTTAACAGGTAATTTCACTTGGGATCGCCCAGACACTGAACTTGGTTACGGAACTCTTCAGTTTTTCTCTACACTCATAGTACAGTTGACAATGTCAGCAGGTGGTTATTCATTGGGTAGACAATTAATTACAGAGATTGATTCACACTTACCTACAATCTCCAAAAAGTGGAACAAGGTGATTAATTTAATTGTCTATTCCATAGGAATTGCTACTTATATCGTCGCTTGCATATTGATTGGTGTCTATAATCGTGGAAGTTGGAGACAATGGATGTTTTCAATTTTTTTCGCCCCATTTGGGGCAACTCTTAGATATTACCTCGCTAAATTCCTTAATTCTCGATTTCCAAACTTTCCTTTGGGAACATTTATTGCCAATATCTTTGGAACTACTGTTCTCGCCATTCTTCATATAATGACTAGAGGAAGATCGCGTACCTTTTATCCCATAAAGGATGAACTCACTTGTGTTGTTGCTCTTGGCTTAGAAGATGGTTTTTGTGGTTCTTTAACAACTGTTAGTACGTTTGTTGTTGAGTTGAGTAACCTCAATATGGTTCAACGTTTCAAATATGGGTTTTTTTCAATCGTCCCATCATTTCTTATCGCATTGTTCACTCTCGGTCCATTTCAATGGTCTGGTCATCTTTGGCGTGACAGTTGTTATTGAGACACCCACCCGGCCCATTTCTCGATGACTTATATCCATTGGATACTATTAGTAATTGTCTGGTCCAGCCTTAAATCATTTTTGCTTGTTTTAGTCTTAGTTCCTTCTAACAAAGAATATCATACACTTTATAATTTTACTTTATTAATTTTCATAGACTGATGAATAATTCCTGACCAATACCGTAATTCTATGTTCTATAAATCTAGTTTCTCCATACCACTTTTTCACCACTTACTTTATTCTGTTTCAACAATCCCATAGCTTCATTTCCAGATTCTAATCCTGACTTCAAAACACGTAAATTGGATGACTTTAATTGAGAAATTAATTCAGGAATGAAAGGTCTAAACTTATCAAATGAGTCATTTAAACCTTCAAATACTGGCAATATTTCACCCATCAAAAATTGGGGTTCCCCAATGGCAAAATAACCACAAGTTCTCCCAAAATGGACGTTTCTGGAAGGATCAGTTTTGATGACTTCTGGGTCTAAAAATGAAAAGTTATCAATCCACGCCTCTGGAGAATCTCTCAAAGTATCATAAAGTTGTTGGAATGTCTCTGGAAGGGCTATAGTATCAACACCGTATAAGATCTTACCAGCACCCAATTTCCTTATTTTTTCAACCACGTTTGGATCCCTGTAGTCGAACACTTCAGCACCAAGTGAACGTAAGAACTCATGATTATGTTCAGAAGCAGTGGTGATAACTTTTAAGCCATAAACTTTCCGAGCAATTTGAATGGCTTGAACTCCTCCAGCACTAGCACCTCCCCATATTAAGATGTATTTATCAGCATTAAGCTCTTTGGTATATGGGATACTGAGACTGAAACAAAGCGATACTGCTGCTGACATAAAACTTAAAGTGACAGAAGCCGCCCCTTCAAACGTCGATATCTTTCCGTATGGAGTCACTCCCTCGGGAAGTGCCGTATCAATAAGGGAGTTTTTGAAGTTAAGAGTGACTCTGGGGTTAGCAATGGCATAGTCCGCCCAGGCACCTCTTCTAAGATCGACACCACCACGGATGAAGGAGGATACTTGGTCACCTTTCTCAAACCCCGTCACGTTCTTACCCACCTGAACAACAACACCAGAAACGTCGTTTCCAGCAATGGCACCTACTTTTCCCCACAATGGACCACGATGTTTCCAGTCACACGGATTGACGGCGTAGGCAACCGCTTTGATGAGTATCTCATCATCATTGATGTTGGGGTATGGACCCTCCACTACCTTGATGAAGGGGTCTTCCGAGGTGTCAAGAACCACAGCCTGTCTGATTGACATCAAGATTGAACAAAATTTAATTAGAACATCTCGCTACAACATCTCTGAACAATCAATCTCAAACTACTAGATTACAAAGACTTTTGTTTGACATAATTGAGCCCATTGCCATGGCTACTTTTCATTCCCATTATTCTCTCTGGCTAGTCTGTGATGTTACTGAGCTTCTATCAAATAGTAACAGTGATGGATGTAATTCGCAGCCTGTTGAGGTGCGACTGATAATTTTGGCCCTCCTCACTGTACTGATCAATACTGAACCGTTATCTTAACCAACTGTTTATCTAAATACTTTTTCTTGTTAGAGTCGTGACAACTGACTGTAAATCCCTTCAGGCTTAAAAGCAATCCAAATTATCGCAAGCTTCAACGTTTCATATTTATCATTAATTGAAGCTGTCGGTGGTATTCTATTAATATAGTGAGGTCCAGCATCATCCACAAAATGTATATGTTCATAGATACTATATTGGAATAATACCTGCTAATACAATTCCTTAAACATATTTACAGTTTCTTTCATATGAATTTACAAACCATTTAATATATTTTATAATTGACAGTCTTGTCTCATAGGGCTCTTAATTAAAATTAATGATAAAATGAAAAAATTAATCAATTTAAAGATGATAACTTCTTCTCCAATAAACATATATTCAACCATGATTTGAAAGTTGAAGGTCATCCTTTACATCTTCTATACTATCCTACTCATTTGATAATGAACGTATTGTTCCAATCACTTGTATTTATATTATATTATTTTTATTATACATCTTCATTATTTGGCAGCAGCAGAACCACGTCCACCAGCACCAGAACTAATCAACTCCAAAGTCTCCTTGGATAAATTGATCTCTGGAAGTGCTTTTCCTGTCTTGGTAGGGGGTGGTAAGAATCCGATCTTGATCAAGTATGCTATGTAAATGCTCATTTGCTCTAAAGTGACTCCCTTACCCGAGCTAACATCCTCGCCAGTCCATTCAGCATCCAAGCTCAATGATTTGGCCGCATTAGTATCATCCAATTCAGGAGCTTTGGTATTTTGAGGTAAGTCATCCAATACAAAGTGAAGTAATGGGAACAAAGCAGAATCTTTAGAATCTTCCACAACGTATTTTTCAAGATTGGTTTTCCAAATTGGGTAGTCTTGTGCTTCAACGTCATAGCCATAGTCCTGGATAGAAGCCAAAAAGTCATTGAAACTAATTCTGGGGTGTCCAGTGACATGAGCCACCTTCAAGTCTTGAGCTGGTGGATGCAAAGCAGTCGCAACAACAACTCTGGCAACATGGTCGACTGGAACCATATTAACATTGTTGGAAATATCGGGGAATCCTCCGAGTTCTGCACTTCCCTTCAACATTCTCAACAAGAAATCATCAGTGTTGGAAGCCCCGGTTTCGGAAAATCCAGTGACATAACCTGGTCTGGTAATACACCCTCTTAATCCTCTGGCACCTGCTTGTCTAATGATGTATTCAGCAGCCCATTTAGATTGACCATAACCGTTTCCTAAGCCCTTGGCTGATCCTTGTAAATCATCCGATTCAGGAATACCAGAAGCTCCCTTGGCAATTAATTCATCTGATAAGTGAACAAAGTAATCAGTATCAAGAGCAGAAGTGGATGAAACAAAAGAAAAGTATTTGGCTTTACCTTGTCCACATAAATTCAAAACATTGATGGTACCAATGACATTGGCATCTCTCAATTGAGAGTATGGATATACCCAGTGAACAAATGCACCGTTATGGATGATCACATCAATAGTATTTGTCAATTGAGTCCATTCGGCATCCTTTAAGCCAAATTGAGGAACACTCAAATCTCCCAAAACAACTTGAATATGTTGTTTCCATTCTTCTTGCCAGATACCATAAGTCAACCCAGTTTTACGCAATCTTTCATAACCAGCTTCTTCTGATGAGGCTCTAACATGAGCAAAGATCTTGAATGATTTACCCTTACGAGCAGTCAACAAGTCACGAATGATGAAGGATCCCAAGAAACCAGTGGCACCAGTAACAAAAACATTGATGGTCTTAGAGTCATCAAGTGATTGTAGAGATTCATATTTGGTCAATAATTGAGTATTTGATAAGTCTTGTGCATCCTTAGCATAATCCACAATTTTTTCAGTTTCTTCTTCTGTGGTCTTACCATCTGCTAATTGGAAATCATCACCCTTAATGAATGATTCTACTTCTTTAGAAAATGCTTCCACGGTTGGATTCTTGAAGATCACTCCCAATGGAATATCAACTGCCAATTTCTTTCTTAATTCGAAAATCATTCTAGTGGCCAAAATTGAATGACCACCTAAGTCAAAGAATGAATCATCTTTAGAAATAGTTGCTGGTCTATTAGGTAAGACATCTAACCATAAGTCTCTGATTTGTTCTTCAACTTGACTCAATTTTTCTTCTTCTCCAGAACCAGTACCCTTATTAGCACCAATTACCTTAGAAACAATAGCTAATTGTGCAGTATCAGGGTATGGTAATTTAGGTTTGTCAACCTTACCATTAGGGTTCAAAGGCAACTTTGCCAAAGGAACAATAATGGTAGGAATAGCATAAGAGGCCAATCTTTTCTTCAAATGGGCCTTAATATCTTTAATCAATTCTTGATAAATGACCAAACCTTCCACAACTGGGTCTTGAACTTCATCAGATTCGGAAATAGTCGATTTAAATGATAATAATTCTGGAGAATCCTTAGGAACAATATAAGAAATTAAAGTAGGTTCTTCCAGCTTATCTCTTCTAACTAAAGTAACGTTTTCTCTAACCAAAGGATGTTGAGACATATGAGTATCGATTTCTCCCAATTCAATTCTGAACCCTCTAATCTTAACTTGATCATCTGCTCTACCACAACATTCCACGTTACCATCAGGTAAGTATCTACCCAAATCACCAGTTCTGTACAATCTATCTCTTGGACCCAACCAGCCATTTTCTCTCCATAATTCACCCTTGGCTTCGGACTTATCTTTGGAATTCCATTGTTCGGCATCGACAAACCAGTTTGTAACAAACTTTTGTTTGTTCAAGTCAGGCAATCCTCGGTACCCTTCAGCCAAACCTGCAGCTCTGACATAGATTTCTCCGATTTCTCCAACACCACAGGTTTCGGAAGTGTTGTTTCTATTTACCACCAATAATTGGACATTATGCATACCCGTACCAGCTGGCATGACATCTTTAAGATTCTTCAAGTAGGTGGCATCACTCTTACGGCTCTTAATTTCAAAGTAAGACACCGATCTTTGAGTTTCAGTAGTACCATACATATTGACGATATAAACGTTTTCAGCCAAGGTTTGTAATCTCAAGCAGTCTCTCTTTGTCAAAATGTCACCCACGAAAAAGGCATGGTGAAGAGAAGGAATTAAAGCGGTGGCTTGTGCACTCAACAATTGACCCATGGCAGGAGTTAAATGAGTGACGGTGGCTCCGTATTCAGCCATCCAATCAGCCAATTTACCTGGAGTTCCAATATCATCAGCAGTTGGTACAAGTAATTGCGCTCCCAAGAATAATGGGGTAAACATATCTCTTTGGATAGGATCATGTGCAATACCCGACAACATGGTGAATTTATCATTTGAGGACAACCCGAATTTTTGGGCCATCCAAGGGAAATAATAGGCAAGCGAGTAGTGACGACCCAAAACACCCTTTGGAATACCTTCAGAACCAGAGGTGAAAGACAATGTAGGGTTTGAATCTGGACCTACAATCACTCCAGTAGGTATGTCTTTGAATTTTTGGAATTGGAGTAAAGAATCCTCAGTTTGACCTTCAAAAACACCACCTTCTAAAAGTCCATCGTCATTGACCTTTAATTGAGGAATAGTGACTGTGACTTCCAAGTCAGATTTGATGTAATCCTTAACCAAAGTGTCCAAAACACCGGCCTTTTCTAACACAATCAACCCTCTAGGCTTGGCCACCGATAAATAAATATTCTGTCTTGCTGGAGGATAAGCGGGATCGATGACGGAGAAGGTAGCACCGGCCTTAAGAATACCCATGACTGCAATCATCAAATCCACTCCACGGTAGGAGTAGATCATGACGATATCGCCCTTATTGATACCACCCTCTTTAAGGTAATTACCCACAATGTTGGAGGCTTGGTTGATCTGTTCATAAGTGAAAGTTCTGGTCTTTGAAGTAGGGTCCAAGAATGACTTGGTTTCCACCACACATGTTCTTTCAGGGTGAGCCTTTGCATTTTCCTGGAAAATGTCCTGGATCGCTCCTCTGTAGCCGGCCCAGTCCAAGTCTAAAGTTGGATCTGGCAAATGCTTTTGTTGAGATGGAGTGATTAAGTTCAAAGAGGTGATTGGCTGTGAAGGGGACGACTCTGAGATGAACTTGGTGAATTGTTCTGCTAAAATCACAATTCTATCATATTTGTAGAGTAAAGCGTTGTAGTAGATGTTGACAGTGGTACCACTGACGAAAATTGCCAAATCTCTCACTGAACCTTCCACTGTGGTAGACAATTGTTGATTGGCATGAGCATGTTGATACGACAATCTGAATAATCCAGGAGCAGCAGCCAAGCCCTGTTTGACTTTGATGCGGTCAGAGACCTCTGATAACGACTGATAGTCGATTTTAGCCAAACTGTTATTATATTCGGTAGTCACTGCCTCCACCAATTGAGTGAATGTGAGGGTGGGAGTAAGATTTAATCTGATAATAAACTCTGGCGACGATTGGGAGTCTGTCGCTATCACGATATCATCATCACCAGTCAATCTATAAATCAAAGCAGCAAAAGTAGCCAACCCCACTAAGAACGAATCCTTATCAGAAGAAGGTAACGAGAACTGATAGTGAGCCTCAACCGCTTGATTGTTAGAAGGCTTGAGGAAGTCGTGGGGCAACACCGATAACGTCGGGTTGTCTAAGTAGTTCAACCAGAAATCAGACATGGTGAAGATTAATGTAAGTGAAAAATTGGAATAGTCGGAGATTGCCTGGAAATATATTCCCCGGACTGAGGCCGACACCGGTGAGTCAGTGCGTAAGCGCCAATATGAAGGAGTGAGTCAGAAATAAATGGTGCAACTCTTTAAAGCGCACTAATTTAGTGAGAGCAGCAGCCCTAGAATTAAACTATGGTATCCCAGTGAGTCTTCATATGTTTCAGTTTTTAGAATATATGTTTGAACTTAATTTATATGTTTCAAAAAATTTATATATAATCCAATATTCAGTACACTATTGTTTATAAGGATTAGGGTTATTTCCTTGGAGGTTTACCTTAATCTTTCTTGCTCTTTAAATCTGCGAAATTTTTCTTTATGAACAAGTTATTTATACAAAATTAGCAAAATTTACAAAATAGCAAAATAGCAAAAGAGCATAAAAGCATAAAAACATAAAAGTAAAATTACAGAATAATTACCACAACAGTACAATCACTACTTTACATAATAAGATTACAAAATATGAATTACACCACTATCTATTTTATCAACTATAGTTACAGTACAGTTTTTACTGGGTATCCTTCTGACACCAATTAATCGTCACACGACCAGCTATATCTAAACCTATTATTTTGGCTGCAAAATCAATCAGTTCATAAATAAAAACTGCAAATCGTCAGGAGTTAATCTGTTTACCGCAGCATCGTCCAGATTGATGGTGGCATGGATCATATTGGCCTTCTTTTCTTGCAACTCAATGATTTTCAGCTCAATACTATCTTCAATACAGAATCTGGTGATTCGAATGGGTCGTTTTTGTCCAATTCTGTGTACACGATCCATCGATTGCCATTCCACACTAGGATTCCACCAGGGATCCATAAGGAAAACTTGGGAGGCTTCACAAAGATTCAACGCAACACCACCAGCTTTAAGCGATACCAAAAACACTTCCACCTCTGTATTCTCCATAAAGTATTTGATGGTATTATCACGCTGTTGGGGAGACATGGATCCTTGAAGCTTAACGGTTTGGAATCCTGCACGTTTGAGTCTCCATTCGATTAAATCCAACATCGACGTAAATTGCGAAAATACAATTGACTTAATGGTGTGTCTATCAGATCTCAACTTATATAGTTCTTCAACTAATGCTTCAATCTTGGTTGACGATCTCCATTCACCCCCATGAGAACCTAATTTAATACGATTCACAATCGATGCTTTGGAGAACAATTCTTCGTCAACCTCAAGTGCTGGTTGTTCCAAATCAATTGAAAGTCCTATATGGCAAACTGGACACTCGAGTTTCTTTTCATCACCTCCAAACGATTCAGTATATTCCAGAATACACATACGACAGAATCTATGGTGACACTTGGATTCAATTGGTTCCTCAGCTTCATCATCACATAACTGACACATAATCACCCCCTCAACATCTTCTGAAATTTGATTAGTACCCACCCTCTTCAAAACCAAATCAGGATGGTCCGCCAATTGTCTCATTCGAGTGATCAATGTAAAAATATTGGCGTAGTTATTAAGCACCACACCCTCAGCAACATAATCATTGAATTTTCTTTTGGAATCACTGTAGAGTGATGTATACAAATCTTTTTCCTCTTCATTAAATTTATCTTTTCTAATCTCCACAACTCTGGGTGGCAATCCCAAGTCGTCAGCTCTTTCAATTTTGGTTCTTCTCAACATAATATTGCTCAATAAGAGTCGTATATGATTGAAACTGGTTAAACCGTCACCTTCAATACCATGCTTTTGAATATTTTTCAACATAAAATGATTGAAGAAGTTGGTATGCAACATTGGTGAATGTCCACATTGATCACAATGTCTCCAATCACTAAATTTCCATTCATCACTTTGACATTCACATTTGGTACAAAAGTATAAATGTATAGGTTCGATCTTTAAAAATCTGATAAGAGAATACATTTCACCGATTCTATTTTGCAATGGCGTACCGGTTAAACACCAACGCCTGTGAGTCTTGAGATTGTTTGCTGCTTTTGCAGTTCCCGATGTTCTATCCTTGATATTATGAGCTTCATCTAGAATAACCCGGTAAAATTGAACTTCGTGTAATGGCGACTTTTCTTTGACTAATCCATTCTTTCTTTTGAATCCATATTGTTGTTTTCTATAAGAAGACTCTAAAACAGAGTATGAAGTTAAAATGATATCATACTTTTCCAACTCTTCAGCACTAGATGCACGATTAGCACCATGAAATAATAATACTTTGAATGTTCCTGGATTTGTGTGCTTTTCAATTTCATTTTTCCATTGCATCAACGCAACAGTTGGACCGACTACCAAGTTGGGTCTTTTACCAAGATCATTCATGAACAAGGCAATGGTTTGAATGGTTTTACCCATACCCATTTCATCTGCCAAAACACCCCCTTTGAACTCACCATCTTCTTGCTTCAACAACCAATTTAAACCTTCTAGTTGGAAGGGTAATAATTTTATGGTCATGCCAGGTGGTTGAGGAGCTCTTTCAACTGGTATTTTAGCTAATGATTGCAAGTAAGGGAAAACTTCTTTTAAGTGGGGATGGAATTCATATAATTTGTTGGTGGTTCGGGTGAAATAAGGTACTTTAACCTTTGGTTCTTTCTTCTTTCTGGGAGCTCTCTTCTTTGGAGTTTTCACTTCTTTCCGACTAGACAACGGCAAGTCGTCTTCTTCATCAGATAAATCGATCGCCTGGCCCGAGCTGGCCCCCGTTTGAATAATCTTCCTATCCCCTACCACTTCCACATCGTCATCTTCATCATCATCATCTTCTTCAAGAATTTTCACGTTGAAATCAGCATCTGTGGTTTCCTTCTTCTTCTTTTTGGGAGCAGCACGCGTTTGTCGTGTTCTCTTGCTTGGTACTTCCACATTGGAAAAGTCTACCTCATTCTCCTCTTCTGAAGATTCTCGATATGACGTATTGTCCTTTATCCTTCTCGATCTTCTCGGCTTATACCCTGGATCGTTCACCAAGAAACCTCCACCTCCGTCTATGGGCGACTCTGGTTCTTCTGAGCTTGTCATCTTCTGCTGAGATGGTGGCGTATATTAAGGTGCTTGAACGGTGGCAAAATGGGTTTTCACAGCTTTTATGACAGATCTGGTGCATCTCTAGCAACCATGGTCACGTGTGAGATAACTAATCATTGCCAAAATAGAATACCGTAAATCAGGCACTGGAGCCAGTCAAGATTATAAAAGAAATTAAAAGTAGAAAGGTCAAGCTAAAAGAAATAAAAGCTTCAGACCAGCCCAGGCTTGTTGCAAACTTCAACGTTCGGTCTGTCAAATATTTAGCCATTTTTTAAAATTGTTCACCTACGGTGACTACAAATTATTTTGTGACATCATTTCATTCTATCATAACTCATTATTGATCATTCTATGGTACACGATAAACTCTTCATCTTCCACCTCTTCTAGTGTGGGAGAATGAGAGATCAGATCTGAGTGCGAATCGGATTCAGAATCACTGGGTGAGAGGGTCTGGGATATCTGTTGTGTAAGGGAAATGTCGCTTTCATGAGTGTCACTGGCAGTGTCTGACGACTCGTCTGATTGTTGTTCTCGTTCTCGTTCTTGTTCTTGTTCTTGTTCTCGTTCGTGTCTTTTTGCCCTTTTCAACTTATTTCTTTCTTTTCTCTTTCTGCGTAACTCCTTTTCAAGCTTTTTCTGTTTTTTAGCTTTCTTTGATTTGGATGTTCTGTGCTTAAGGGATTTTCGAGGAATGTCAATAACCAATGCTCCGTCGTCATCGTATAATTCCCAAGTTATCAGATCCAAATTTGCATAGTCAGGGTCGATCTTGAACTCACGACTAAACTCATCTTCTTCCGAATACACCTTTAGCAAGTATACACCACTATCCTTCACAAGTCGTATATTGTAGGAGTCGAAAGTTCCTCTGCTTTTGAGAATTTGTATTTGGGACCCGTCTTCGGTATTTATTTGTTTGATTTTGGGTGTGGACTTATGATAGCCATGTCTAAGCCTGGAGCATCCCATGAATGCTGGCAGCGCGTGGAACCCAAACGGGTCAATGAATTGTGGAAAATACGAGAGCATGTTGATGATAAGAGATTGTGGGGATTAATTACATTTATAGAAATGGTTAACCGTGTAGAATGTTCCAGGTTTTTTTTTCGCAGCTGAAATCCCAAAATTTCTGGAAGGTGCTAGAAGGATGCGTGACGCGACAAAAGATTTGTGTGTCGCGACATTCACTATGATTAGGGTAATAAGTATTAGAATGAGTATTAGGGTAATAAGTCACCCTGGTACTGGTATGGAATTATATTCAATTAGTCCGTTACATTTATCAACACCATAATTCAATGAAAATTCACTCTTATTCAATCTTTTTTTTTCTTTTTCTTTTTCATTTTCTTCTCTTTTTACATCTCCTACATCATCAATACTTAATGGGCATGTATTATACAGTGATAGTCTAGGGTCTACCATATGCTTAAATGTTACCAGAGGCATTAGCTTTTTCGGTTCTTTCGGCATCGAAAAGGAAATCAAAGTATGATTTATCGAATGAGTGTACTCTGATGAAACCATCTTCTCCACCACTACTGTAACCCGTACCGTCAGGGTGTACTGCGACAGTATTCAAAGGACCGAAATGACCTTTAACACGACCAATTTCATCTTCGAAAATTTTATGGTAGAATCTGGCTTCGAATTTACCTTGAGATTCGGCAGTAGTAGTAACGTTTCTAGCTTCTTGACCACCTCCCAAAATAACGAAATCTTTAACAGGAGTTATAGCAGCAGTATTCATTGGAGCATCTGCTTTGTATACCTTTAAAATTTTGAAAGTATCCAAATCAATTAAAGAAGCACATTTATCCTTGGATGAAGTAATGAAATATGTTCTATCTTCTGGAGCAAATTGTATATCAGTAATGGAAACATTTTTTTCTTCGTTATGAATACCATGAGCTTGAATAGATTCAACCACTTGACCAGTGGTAGAATCGTATTTAGAAACGTAACCATTGTCATGACCAACCACAATATATTTACCATCTAATGACCAACTAGCAACATTGGCTTTAGATCCACCTGGGGCAGTTTCAATGACTAATGATGGTTTTTGTGATTGGTTGGATAAAGATTGTTCATCATGATTTATATCAAAAACAGAAACTGTACCGACATGTCCCATAACTTGATCAGCAATTGCCAATAATTTAGATCCATCAGCTGAGAATGCAACTCTTCTACATGGAGATGGAGATTCCCAGGTGAAAACACACTTTCCGGTTTCAACCTTCCACAATTTGATGGCCAAGTCACCTCCTCCGGTGGCACATAAATGGGTTTCTGGATCAACATCAATCGACCAGATTACACCCTGATGTCCTTCTAAAGTACCTAATCTTTCACCGTTTGACGAGTACCAAATGGATGCGGCGTTATCTTTGGAAACGGAAAACAACAAATCTCCTTCTCTGTTGTACTTGACTTGCGTTAAGGAACGCTCATGTCCCATCAACTTTATAGGTCTCATTTTAAGTGTATAATGGTGGTGTTCATTAAATTTTTCATCGTTTTTTTCATACCTGGGTCGTGCGAAACCAGTGATGGGTAGTTGCCTACAATATACAGATATCAAATGAATACAAATTGTTACAATATAAAGAACTATTGGGTTCAGATTATTGGGGTTGGGTTATTCGTTAGATTTTAGTATGTATTCAACTTTTTTTTTATTTTTTTTTTTGGCAATCACAGGATTGACTAGAAGCCGTGGTTGGCCATCATAATACTTATAAATATTGATTATAATTTCGATGGTTCATGCTTCAGCTTGTTCGCTATCAGTTAGCAGACATCTTCAACCTCAACTTTCTTTCCATCGTGGTCACCGTAGTCCAACTTCAATTTTCTGTTGAATAATTCAAAAAGCCATTCCATACAGTTTTTGGTTGTGGCAGGATCGTATCTACCTTTGCTCATTTCGTCTCTGATGAACGCATGTTGGGCATCATTGATTTCAATAAAGGTCATTTCCACTCCATTTTTACGCAATGTGGATCTGATTAAGTCTCTACCCTCTAATGGAACATGATTATCTTTACAGCCAAAGATCATGATTAATTCTCCCTTGATCTCCCCACTTCTAGCAAGAGAATCATCGTTCTGGCCCTTGGCTAATGCGTGATTATGAATATCGGTAGCGAAGAAGCATACTGCAGCACGAACACGAGGGTCCAACGCAGCCCTAAAAGCCAAGTGCCCCCCAAGGCACATTCCAGTAGCACCAATCTTACCATTGCAAGTTGGCAAGGATGTCAAGTAGTCAATTGCCAACTTATTGTCCTCATCATACGATTTCAATTCTTTAGTGATCTTGTACAAATTTCCCTTATCAGTACCTTCAACATCGTATGCCAAAGCCTCATGGGACTCGAAGTTATGATATATCGAAGGACAAACAACAATAAAGCCTTGTCCAGCGATATCTTTAGCAAAACGAGACACAGGCCCGGTGACCTGATAAATTTCACTATAGACAACCACCCCTGGAAATTTCACTTTGGGATAGTTGATGATCTTGGGGTGGTAGACGAACAACCTCATGGTGGTGCCATAGGAGGTCTTGACATCGTGATATGATTCTTCAATCAACATGTTGGATAGTAATGGATGAATGTTTGATCACGTGGACGGACTTATAACGGTGGACAGATCTTGTTCCAATGTTTCTTGGTAGTGACTGTAAATGATAATATTATTTATGATAATATGTTACAGTAATAACAGCATTGCAACTGTGAAGAGATCAAAACAGAACTTCAAGTTGAAGCTCAAATTTTTGTTCGAATGGATCGATAAATAGTGCTAACATTAAGAGATATTTGATGCAATTGACAAGAGGCAAAGCATGATTGAATAACGTAACAAGAATAGTAACTAACTCACAGGTTTTAAGGATTGATATTGAATCAGGTGAGATTAATTTATTGGCAAATAATCGTCTGTTAAAACATGAATTGCCCGACGTTTGCTAACTCCAACTCGGGCCTACAACTTGCTGAACTCCTGTTGGCCCAAAAAAAAAGTCCATAATTACACGGCTGACCACAACCATTGACAAGACGACCTGAAAAATGAAAAACCCCTCCAGTGTTGGTCAGTGCTTAGTAAGTGGGTTAGGATCCATAAACGGGATTTTAGCACCCAAAGCCACAAGACTACAATTATGATTAATGAGTGTACATTCTTATCTAAGCCATCCCATGGTTGGTACAAGGGAAATGAAAGTAAGGCATTTATAAAACAACCAACAGATCTAGAGGCATTGAAGCCACCTGTATGACAAATGAGCCTAGAGCCCCGGGCCAAGACATGACATGAGCCAGAGCAAAAAAAGTAGGCAACGACCAAGGAATGTAAGGTCAAAGAAATGAATGTGCTATAGTTCGAATCGAATGGAACTTCTAATGGTTGGATTGAGCTTTTCTTGCATCAGCTAAATTTGTTAGTAAATGAATTAGATCATGTTGGATCAAACATACCTTCAGCTTGCTTTCTTCTCATTCTTTCAGCATCATTTTCCATTCTTTTGGTAGGATCTCCCGATTTCTTTTGACTTTTGGAAGCTTCTACTTGCTTTTTCAAATTCTTGGCTCTAGAAAGGTCTCTCTGATTACCTCTGGACATGGTATGCCTTGAAAATCTACCAGACTTATGCGCACCCTTATATATCAAAAATTTTATGCACTGTTTCCGTGGTCGATAACAGCCCGCTTCCGAAACGGGCAGGGTCACAAACGCCCCTATCCAACCCTATATTGAAATAGAAATATCCCCCCCCTCCTTACGCCTGGCGATCATGATTTGTTCTCTAAGATATTGTGGCGGAGAGCCGTAGACTTATCATCACTTGGAAACTGAAATTTTTCGGGCCCGCCTCATCTAAATTTCCGCGATCTTCTCAATCTCGATCGTCACCATTAATTATCCATCCATGGTTTGACAACTTGAATCAACCAATGATCCTTCGCTACTATTGTTATAACGGTTGTGAAATATGTTGATCACAATATCACCTGGCCAGATCAGGAGAAGGCGGATGCGTGGCCTGCACATGGGGTTACATGGTCAACCCCCAAAGGTTGTAGTGACAAATTAGTGATGGTCCGGCAAACTTAGAAAATCCTTGGGTTGCCTTTCAAAATACATGTCGTAAACCCGATTGGCAAATATCGGTTAGAATTTCCTTTCCAATATTCTGCGCGCTTGACGAGCTTATTGTTGAATAGAATCACCGTATATGATTCGATCGAACTCATTTTTTGTGTCATACTTGAGTACGTTCCCTACTCAGTTAATATGTCAATGTTAGTCTATTGTGAGTCTTGTCTTCGGTAGTATTGTTTCAAGCTTGTATTTATTGACCTGTCATAATCGGATTAATTGCCATGAGACCAAAAAACACGAACTCTCTTTTGAACTTTTGCGATTGGCTTGTGACAGATCATAAATAACTAAAGATTTTTTACTTTTTTTGACTAATATTTAATATTTAAGGCTGTACTCCTTGATTGATGATTGATCTTTAACGCTGAATAATTAGAGCTGATTATTGTATATTCTTTTTCTGTTTTGAATTTTTTTGATATCTTATATACATCTCTATTTACTTTTCCTCTAACTCAGTCACAATACCACCATCTTGCTTTGGATCATATGGCTTCAATAAAAACTTGGAAAACTTCTTCAAGTTATTGATTCCTCTGATTTCGCATCCCAACAATGGCATCTTGACCAAATGGTAGTCTTCATACAACTCAGCCATTTGATCCAAATATTTCTTTTGCATCTTCCATCTGCTGACACATCTCTTACATGGAGTATCATCATCATCTGCAAACAATAATTGGTTGACCACGATGGAGTTCACGTCCATCTTGTAGGACATCAATTCCTGGATCATTCTTTCTGTTTCGTACAACGACAAAAATTCCGAAATACATACACACACAAACGTGGTTAATTCAGGGTTGGTGAATTGTTCATTGACTTCAGTGACGTTCTTTTGCACCTCATTCAATTTCCCGAAAATGTCTTGTTGGCTACCAGCACCCCCTCCCAACATGTTCAACATAGGTCCAAACTTTCCAGAGAGTGACTGGAATTTGCCCAACAATTGTTGTAAAGTAGATGGCAATTGCAAGAAACGTAAGGTGTGACCGGTTGGAGCAGTATCGAAAATAATTGTACGGTATGCTATTTCTGAGTTCTCACTAGATTCGCCATCTTCAGTGGTCTTTTGTTTCTTGATATGCTTTAAAACTTCCATGAAAGACAAAGCTTCGTCAATACCAGGAATGGAACCGGTCATATCGTTCATAATACTTTTCAAAGGGTCATTTGGATCATTGTTATATTGTTGGGCTTGTTGTTGAAGATCGCTCATGGCTGCTTCGGGATCGATTTCCATACATGACAAGTTGGATAATCCTTCGACTTTACGGGCATCTTTACCAAACTTCTGGCAAAAGGCGTCAGACAAGTTATGAGCAGGATCAGTGGAAATCAATAAGAATTGATCATTTGGATGGTTCAAAGCTAATTGGACAGCGATGGAAGATGATGTGGTGGTTTTACCAACACCTCCCTTACCACCAACGAAGATCCACTTCAAGGTGTCTTGCTGTACAATCGACTCTAACGTAGGTTCAAGCTCAAAATCCATAATTGGTATATGGTAGGTAGTGAGTGGACACTTTTCATAAATATAGGGCCGGTCACGTGGTTCTAGAAACTTCGACAATACCTGCACCAAAGACTAATTACGAGACACCATAGATAACTAGAGTCTTTTTATCTCTGTTGCTTGGAGATAAGAAGGTACGTTAAAGGTGGGTATGGTAGATTACATAATCTCCACTACTACTCAAAATAATTTTCAAAAGCAAAACGCAACTTAATTAATTTAAATGTCCGGACACGGCCATAATCATTTAATCAGAGATAACCAATTAGTGAGAGATCATCGCTGTGAATGATCAACTCAAGTACGAAGATCAAATAATTAATTAAAAGAAGCTACGAACAAATATTGTTCACTTAATCCTCTCTCCAACGACTGACGTTTACTCCAACGTTGTTTTATCTACACCGATAATCATCTTTAGGTTGTTTTATCTACACCGATAATTATCTTTAGGTTGTTCTACGATGTTGCTCTTAACTACCTTGAAAATTCTTCCTATTCTACAGTACACCATCTTCCCTTTAAACAATATTTACTCATGAATTTCCTCTCGTTGAACTACTCGTTTTTATACATCTTAGCAACACGGTGACTGGACTCGAGTCTCGTCTGATTGCCGCACCGTCGCTGGATTAGGTTGTTACTCATGGCAATGAGTTTATGCCGCACACTCCACGTTTTTAAAGTCATCGCCTCGCGAATATTTTAGTTAGCAACCACCTATTTCAAGCCCTTTAGTAGTATGGTATTAATCTCAGGGTAGTATTATCACATCATAGATTGAATCTCCGACTGTAACAACCATTTTGATCCCTTCTTTAACATCGAAAAGCAGTACATTATGCTCAACAAACAATGAAATTCGCTAAAGTCTTGGAACAAACTTTGATAGAAGAAGAAATCCCCGAGGAATGGGTGGAAGCTGCTATTCAATATAAGAGCTTAAAGAAATGTATTACAAAGGTGGTTAACGAGCTTTCCTTCTTGGGACTTGAAAAGAATGATCTCAAGTTACTTCTTCAAGACCCCAATAATCCTGAAGTAATTGAATTAGATCAAGATGAAACTTCCCCAACCAATCCCATCATTGCCGAGTACACGTTAACAAAGCTGTCCACCGGTAATAAGCTTGACCATACCGACATTCAACCCATGCTTAAGATCACTTTAGATTATTCAAATGAGAACTTTTCTGATGATCATATTTATCAACTAGGATTACAGTTGAAAGATAGAATAGAAAGATTATTACACGAAGATGATGAAGACCATACACACGACATAGAAGAAGTCGATGAACGTACAAGTCTTAAGGATAAATCCGAAGAGTTGAATTCCTTGAAAGATGAACTGCCTTCACGACTGACATCCCCTCGTCGTTCTAGGCTGACTTCGCCCCATGAACATATTATTAAACTTGAGGAGAAAAATCATGAACTTAAGGTGGTTACTCCACGTTCTTCACCTTCACCTCCAATGTCTCCAGAACAGAAACCGGTTGCACCTATCGATGAGGTTCTCGAAGAAGACGTTTTGAATACCAATACCAAGAAAAATGAAATATATATTCTGTTGAATTCTGATACAAAATTCTTTCGAATGCTCAATGATGAATTGGAGAATTTGGACAAATTGAAATCTTCTGAAGAAACCAAACTTACTACTGAGGTTCAAAATATAGCTAATGTCATCACCACACTTGTGGACCCTAAAGGTAGACTCAAAACGTCCGATCTTTACAGGTGGAGAGAATTATTTAAAATTTATTTGGATTCTGAAGTCTACTTCAAGTATAATGAAACGAGCAATTCATCAAGTGAAAGGAAAGCAGAACAAATCAAAAAGAACCTTGATAATTTCATGAATAATGTTGAAAAGTCGGGAATATTGACTACCTTCAAGAACAAGAAATCTCTTTATACTTATAACAACTTCCTTCAAATGAACTTCCACCTTTTAAAGATTCTTCAGTTCCAGTCAATCAACTCTGAAGCATTTAGAAAAATCTTGAAAAAGTTTGATAAACAAACGTCACTTGGTATCAGTAACAGATTTCCAAAACTTGTTTCAAATGATCATATTTTCATTAAGGGATCTTCTTTGGCCCAATCAGTTTGTTTCATTATTCAATCATCAATTTTGACTTTACTTCCACAACTTGATGATTATACTTGTCCAATCTGTACCAGCGTTGCCTTTAAGCCTATCAGATTACATTGTGGTCATTTATTTTGTGTGAGGTGCTTGGTCAAATTGAAGCAACAAGATAAGACCAACTGTCCTATTTGTAGAAACGAAAATGCAGTGACGAGGGCTGATGGAGCCAATTTGGATCTTGAGGTAATGAAATTGATGAAGACTTACTTCCCAATTGAGGTTAAGGAGAAAATGAGAGAAAGAAACCAAGAAAAATATGACGAAATGAAAGGAAGAGGTAACGGTACTAAAGGTGAGAAATGTCTTATTGTATAGCGTTCAGTTTTAATGATTAATCAAGCTACAAGCTTTTAATATTTATATATTTCAATTTAATATAATGTACTACATTAGTATGATTAATATCTGGGTGTAAGATACGAGGGGCAATTTTCCAATAGTTTGTCAGTAAATGTGATGCCCATTTGCGTGGCTGCGAATTTAGCGTAATTCAAACGAACAATGGATAAACCGATCTGGGAAATAACCCCGCATACAGGTACTTAAGTGGGCTTGTGTATTGTACCATACTCATAATATTATAATTTGTATTCTATCTATGGGCCAGATGGTTTTGCGAGAATTAAATGTATAGGGCCCCAGATACCAGTAGATTACTTACTGGAAGTGTCTCTAACCGGAAGCTTGTTCCAAGATATCCTTGATGGTGTCATCTAAATCTTCTTTAGCCGAGGGTTGCTTTGATATCTCTTCGGAGCCCTTGTCGGCCTTGTAACCCTTTTTAGGAGTGGTATCATATATTGGAACTTGCGCTCCTTGACCTTTGGGTTTGGGGTTTTTTCCGGTACCCACAAGCTTATCTTCATCGTTTCCAACCACTGGAGCTTCATTGGCGATTCCACCCTTTGGAGCTTCTGCTACTCCCACTCCCTTTTCACCTTTGGATCCTTGAGCAAAGTTTCCAGCCAAATCGACGATTTCACTCTCGTCATCGGCCTTTGATCCAACAGAGTTGGCAATTTTTTCAATGTTTGGATGTTGGTTGTTGTTGGAGTCAGTCTGAGAAGAATCTCTGGAGGGTTTAACAAGCTCATAACTTGTTGGCTTTGGTGGCTTCAAATCCTCAGCCAACCACATTATACAGGTTCCAAACACGAGTAACAAGAAAAGGTATCCCAAAATCTTTCTTCGTGAGGTATTGAAGAAGTTGGCCGAATGCATGTTGTCATAGGGTGACTTCTTCTTGGATGGTTTCATATAGTAAGGTCTGGGTAACCCGTTATTTCTATAAGATCCTTGCATTTGTGGTCGCTAGTGGTGAGTTGACGTTGAAAGTACCTTAATGGCAACTAATTGGCAAACAGTATGGTGACAGTCTGGTGAAGGAGTGAACAAGATCAAGACTGAAACACAAGTTAACTTGACAGTTGTCAATCTTGAGATGTCTCCATAAATTTTCCCCAGCAAATCAACGCCGATTATGTAATCGGTTGAGACCAGCCTGCCCAACACTATCACAGTGGGGGGTTGATAGAAAGATAAGATTGGGTTCAGTCAAGACTTGGTGACTGTTGGATTGTAAGGGCTTTCGAAGTTCGGCTTTGATTGGCCACTTTTCAGATCTTTCATGTTCTTTGTGCTATCTTTTAAGATTGTTCGATGAGATCCATTGGTAAAAGCCATTTCTTCTGATCCTAAAAGAAGCTAAGACTACGACATAAAACAATTTGCATAATAAGATTTTGAGCTTATTCGTGCTTGTTGTGTTGAGTTTTTAAGAAATTTATTCCATCGCACTGAGACGGTAGACTCAAAATGGGATTGGACTCCTACTAAATAAAGGCTCGATTTAAAATAATTGATGAAAGTTATTTGAAGTATACTAATTACTACCTATATGTCTGTAAGTGCAAGCATATAATTCTCTTTGTTTAGACTTTTATATAGGGACGGTTGGTCCATAGTGATCACCCAATAGTCTATTCAGTACCACAAATTAGATGGTTTCTATTTTCTTTTTAGGAACAATATACATATACCATATGAATAAATTTTCAATATACATATATCATATGGATAAATCTTCCATAATCGTATCTATCGAGCCCTGTTGATTCTCATTTGGTTTATTATACGATTTGTTCAAGTTTTGCTCACTATAACATACTCACCATTTTCGCAGCAAATGTTCACAAACCCATCATGAAACTAGTATACCTCTATCTTGTCATTGTGGCTGCAACTCCTCCAGCATGTTTCCTCAGTTGTATCAACGAGGTTGCCCACAAATGTGAAGCCAATCAGATTGACATGGCCTGTCTTTGCTCAAACGAAGACCCAGTTGTGGGGTGTCTTGTGGATATCTGTCCCTATGGCAACTTTTTAAGTGCTAGGGACCATTACTTGGGTACTTGCTTGGAGCATGGAAAGGCAACGAACACCAATCCAGATCCTCCAAAGTCACATTTTGCTCGGGAAAAGGTACCAGGCGTTAAATCTCCAGATGAACCAACAAGCGCTAAAACTTCACAAGAGTCAACGAGAATATATGTACCACCAGAGCAAAGCAAGACATCCAAACAAAAACTAATCAAATCGTCCGAAACGGTACCCGGTAAATCAACAGATCAGTCCACCCTCACCACACATACTCAGAGAGTGACCAAGGCTACTCGGTCCACCGAGATTGATTTAGACAAATTGCAAAGACTTACAGACGAGGCACGTCTTCGGTTGGATAAGATGGGCCATGCTTCCCGCAAGCATGGTCAAGACCTTACACCATGAGATGCCAACATATAGCCAATCTAGTGATGTGGTAATAAATGATGAAGCTTCAATGAAACCTTGGTAGTGACTTGGAATTATTGTCGATATGACGCAACGAAGTTGGCTCAATAAGAACCATCATGATAGTAAGTTTTTAACTGGCAGAATTCTCATCTCTACTCTCGAAAATCGTCTTGTAAGTTTTCTTATCCACACTGGCTGAAATGACACTTTCTCTTGGAATACTTACCAAACCAATCTCTCTCTTGTGTAATTTCTCATTATTTACTCGATCTATGGAATACTCATACCCATTGGAAAGAAGAAGGTTACCAAATGGATCAACTACTGTCAAAACACCATCCAAGACACGTGAGTCCTTGAGTTTTACTCGTAATGTTGATCCGATAAACTTTTGGGTATTCACCTTTGATTCTACCTTTGTTTCTGACATGGTTAAGGAAGTCTTAGTTGATAGTTCTAATTTGCCCTGTACTGTCAAGCGTTACCCGGCTTGTCAAAATTGGTATAAAAAGAGCGCGATCGCCAAACTTATTCAGTAACATCATCGCATATTCACTCTCTGCAAAAGGCCAGTCTTGCATTTCTATTGTGAAATTGGTTGGAGTTCAAAGTGAACAAAAGCGTAGATCAACCACTTGCTGGAGCACGTTTCTGGGCGCCCGATGTTGACAAACCCGTGGAGCATTGGGAATCAGTTGTGACTAAATCTGTAGCTACTCCATTTACTTTATAATGGACGACTCTACTCAAAAGCACGAGCTTTCGTTAATTTCAAACGAATACAAATCGTTTTTCCTCGAGTGTAAACTTGAAGTTACCCCGACTCGACCTAGTGATTATTACAATCCTGTGAAAAAGCCCACACATCATATCCAAATTACAACTACTACCGGTGAAAAATTCAAAGTATCGGTTGATATTGGAGGCTGGTTCTTGATGTCTGAGAAAAAGCATTATGAAACGTTTGAATCCTTGATGATGACTGTATCCCCCGAATTTCAGCTTCGTTTTGGTACCGAACTTTCTAACAAGCTTGAGGAATTGTTAAAGTAATTAGAGAAATAGAAGATATTCGTAAAGGTGTAATCCTCAACTCTTTGTTCAATACCAACCAACAAATTTGATAAGACAACATGTATCTCATTCGTTTAATTAGTTTCTACGGCTAACCATTGTGTTAGAGACAAAACTGTCAATCCTCTACTATAGCTTTACTTCATTCGTTTATTGTATGTACAGGACTAGTTGGTTTCGGCCTTTCTAAGCTTCTTGTTTTGACGTTTTATAGATGCTTCAATATCATCAACATCAAGTTTGGTGTTTCTAATGTAATATTGTTTGGTTCTTGGTAAGTATGCCTTTGGTTTTTGAACAAGTTCGATGTTTCTAAGCTTAGGACTGAAAACAGGAATTCTAACTTCACATCCAACTCTATTGATTTTGTTTCTTATTAAAATGTTGGTTCCTACGTTATTTTCTCCTCTTTTAATACCTAACACTCTTCCAATCACATCGGTTCTATCAAGGTAGGTCACTTTGATTATATCACCAGCACGTAAACCAGTTTTTGGATGCACCAATGCTCTTCTCTTTCCAGTAGGATCGTACTTTTGTAATAATTGTTTTTGTAAGAATGGAATCACACCTTCTCCTCCTCTCTTCTTTGGTAATGGTTCAAAAACGGTTGGAAGGGCTAAAGGTTAGTTTGAGCTCAAAGTATTTTGCAGTTTCACTTACGTTTTCTGAGAGGTACAAACGTCCTCACGCTTTGAAGCATTCCTTTCCATGATTGGAAGGTAACGTTTCTTCCCACAAACCCAATCATGATAGTGTTATAGGTTAAGTTTCGCATTGGCATAAATCTCAGTTTTTTTCATCTGATATTGGACTGAGATTTACACTAGGAGACTGACACTAACGCGCGCCTTACCGTGGTAGTTTGAAAACTTATGAATTAAATAGTATACTTAAATATACAATGCTAACTAATGTACATATAGGATAATCTAGAAACGTGGACGTCTCTTTCTACCAGTAAAGTTGGAATCAAGGGCAACCTTCTTACCTCTTCTTCTCATTGTTTCTTTCTTTCTAGCAATAAAGTCCTTCTTACTTTCTAATTTCTTGAGTGACTTCTTTTTAGATTTAGTGGCAACAGTTGGAGCATCCATTTCGGCACCGGCCAAGTTGATATTTCTTTCGGTAGAACCTGCTGTTAATACCAAGTAATATTTCTTGTGTCTCTTAGATTCTGGATCATCAATAATTAAACCACCACCAAATCCAGCAACTTTAGCACAACTCAAAATGGTTTCAGTTTGAGAATCATTCATAGGATAAAATTGTGCAACAAATTTTCCTCCTCTCTTTAATGATGCATATAATGTATTAAAGAATGTCAAGGTTCTCTTCTTGGGATCCACGTTCGCAGTATCAGCATTACACAACCATTGGATTGCAGAAATAGAAATGGCAGCATCAAAAGTACCTGCCCTAAATGGTACACCATTTCCCAAATCACTCAAAAAAAGGTCTCCCTCAACTTCTCTGTCCAACCCGGTGGCCAACATACTTGGGGAGATATCCATTCCAATCCAGTTGTAGCCCTCTTCAGTAAGAATCTCTCCTGATAATCCTGAACCACATCCTAAATCAAGAATGAAATGAGGATCCTGATTATCCAAGTTCAATAATTCCAACGCTCTCAACGTCATTTTGGCTTGGATGTGCTGAACACGTGTGGAGGAAGTATATTTGTGGGACTCGGTGTCATTATAGAACACCTCGGGAGGTGCGATCTGCTCAGGTCTCGACATGTCTGGTGAAGGTTGATTTAGTATTGAATAAAAAATGAGATGCGATGCTGGGTCACGTGCTTCCAGATAGGAAACTCCAACAAGGAAGGTTAGCTATTTTAAGATGTTAGTTATCCTAAGAGGTTCATTATCCTAAGAGGTTCATTATCATAAGAGGATTGCTATCTTAAGAGGTTAATTAGGGGTCTGGGGTCCGTGATAAATGTCATTTTTACGCTACTATTTTCGATATCATGAGATATTAATACTCGTTCTATTATCGTTTATTATATGCGGGTAGCATTCCTATCTAAGGATGGGTAATCAGACCTATTTGGTCAGTAGGGTAATAAGACGGGTATCCGTCTTGCACAATAAATAGGGATCTTCTATGGTGCACTAGAAATGAATCTCATTAATCACTCGTGGGTAATATATATAACTTGAGTGGAGTTCTTCAGAAATGGAATTCTTCATCTTCCTTTTCTGTTCTAGGTTGTTTGAAATTATAGTTAGGAGGAGAGAAGTCAAGATCATTTTCTTCATCATAAGACTCCTTATATTGATTCGAATAATGATCATCAGTCTCATATTCGTATTCTTCCTCTTCTTCATATTCTTCCTCTTCATTGTCAGAAACAAATACCGATTGTTCGGCAGTGATGATGCTTCTAACCCTCTTTGGTAATCTATCAGGTCTATAGAATCTCAAATCAACTCTTCCAACAATGTAGAGCAAGTTGATAATAAATTCAAATAAACCCCAACATATATACATCGCCACTGGATGACATAATGGACCATTTTGGTAATGATACTTTCCTTGAAATACGACAATGCATCTCAAAAGTGCTCCCACTAAAAGCAAGAGAGTAGTTATCGCAATAATTATCAACGAATAATTATGAGTCAAATCACCTCTGTTATTGGTTAACCCTTCCACCATATTATAATGATGATGGGTTGCAGCAATGACTCTAATAGCATGACGATGGTTGTGGTTTCTTTTCATGAAAGTTTCTTCTGCTTCTTCCTTAGCACCAGGCTTGACGAAGTAAAATGGAGAAAACGATTCAATCCACCATGGTTGATAAGTATACAAATTTTCATCTTTTGCCGTTGGTTTGAAAAAATAAGCTAAACCAATCAACGAAATAGAAGTCAATGAATATAAAATAATCAAAATGGCTGAGGCTTCCACCACTCTTTTCCATCTGGTATAATTTTTTTCAGATAAAAAGTTGACATAAGGAACAGCGGATGCAAGAATAGTCATGGCAACAATAACAATCACAAAAGCGTATAAACCAATCATAAGATTCCAAAACAAATGACGAGAACCACCAACTGGATGTCTCCAAGTAAAAATACGTTGAGCTAAAATTAAATTAAGCGAGGTAAGTAAAATGGATGGTAAAATCAAAAACACTTCATTTGTAATACCTAAAGTGGTATCATATAATCTAGGAATCCAACATATTCTAAGGGCCCAACCAATGACACGCATAGCACAGTAAAAAGCCCAACCTAATGTTAACCAGAAAAAATGACCACGAGAAGCATTGATTGAAAAAATGGCAATGTGTAAGAACATCAAAATTGCAAACACTGCAGCAAAGATGGCAGATGGTGCTTTATCACTTGGGACTGGATAATTACCAAACAAGTTGATTTGGTAGTGGTTATTGAAATCCAACAAAGTAGGAGGAATACCTCCCAACAAGTTTTGAGCTTGAACAGCCAATATATGAGTACCAGTTCCTAAGGCAGGGGCATTATTTTGAGCCAACAAAAGGTTCATCAACCCCCGGGTTGCAGTATAATCCTCAAAATCCATAGTTATGGAGATAAACTCAAGTATAGTATAATCCCGTTGCTCTTCGAAAGGGGGGGAGATTACAGAATTGCGGTGCTATTTATTGGGAGTGGTGAACTTCCTCATCATCCTCGCAGCCGTTTCTCAACTTACCTGATTAGGACATAATTTGATGCAGCACAAAATTTGTTTCCTATTTGGGAACGAGGGTATTATACTATTCCTTAAACGAGGACTTTCTCCCAATTGAGGGTCCCATTAGTATTCAATTTGGTGAGAAAGGGAAAGTGGAATTGGGTTGAACTCGGGAGGGGCACTTGGATGCACCAACTACCAACCATAAATCTAAACTAAAGTTCTCCTAATATTCCTACCTGTCGATATATCACTTATACTTGATGCATACTTTGACATTAGTGTACACCAACAATGATGTTTCCGTAGTTTCTGAAGTTACCGAGTATACTGATGCTTATAGTGGCACTGTGTGTTGCTCCGAACTTTCCCTAAACAGGAAGTTTCTTGGAAGCGGTCACGTGCAGGCTCTTCGTTTTGCGATGCATATGATTTGTAGAGGACTGAGATCCTACCATCATCGGATCCTGCACCTTCGAGCTAAAGTAGAAGCTGATTAACTATAGTAATCACCTGATACTATGGTACCAGGCCCGGTCATGTGATCTCACATAGACGCGTTAGCTCACTACTACTTTGCACTCCATGCCTACTGCCAAAATCGACTATTCCCAAGCACATGAGATTTTAAACGTAGACCCAAGCACCTCTCAGCTCACGGGTCAAGATGGCGTGATTTCCACTCCTTACGGCCTCTCCATCCTTGAGATCCAGGGAGAATTGAACCTTCCATCTGAACCACCAGTAGATGGCCATCCTGACTCTGAATATGTCCAGAATTTTATAACGGTGGACGAAGTGTACCATGCTGTGAAGTGCGGCAACCTTGAGTTCGATCCCCAGGACCCAAAAAGAGCCACTCTTTTTATTGGGAAATCACAGAGACTTTTGGGGTCTATTATTGATATGGATACGCCGTTGGCAATATTAAAGGTACCGATAGGAGAACAGGACTCGGAACAGAAATCAGATATCCAAATGGTCGATATAATACGAAAGAAGATTATCTTTAAACAAAGACCATTACCTATTATGTAACCTACACAAGACCAAAACCTTTACAACACACACAGACGATCATTACTTATGATTAAGCCCATCACTACCCCACCACCACCACACCAACTCTCCCTTCTATACATTTTACAAACTTCAAGCTCAGAAGGATGTATATATTAACTATTGAATATATTTACTAGTTGGTTTATAATTTAATTTGAGACCTTTCGAACCCACGATGATGCCATTCGAGCTGGAAATTTTGAGTGAAGCTGTCTTCAATTACAACCAAATTCTTGTAAATCTTGAGGATATCTTCTTCAGAATATTCCAACACTTTAGTCATATATCCAATTATACTTCCATACTTCTTGTGAAACACTTCAATGGTGGCAAGCATGGCATCATAACGAGAACTCATTAAGTTATTAAATCCATCTTCTTCGACCTTAAACCCTTTCCGTCCTTGTCCAATAATGTCTTCAATGGTACCAACTTGTTCTATTTTGGCTTTCACTTTGGCAACTGTTTCTGAAAATTCCTTTTTGAGAAGAGGAATTTCTGGCTTCAAACCAATGGTTGTTAATTCATATTCTTTACTAATAGTGTTTTTATCAACTCCCAGTAACAACAAGATTAACATGGTGATAATACCAGTACGATCCTTTCCAGCAGTACAATGAAATACAAATGGTTCATTAGAATCTTTGATGTAATCAAAAATTATTTTGAATGCCCCAAGTCCCATTTCTAACATGTCTTCATATACACTCACGTACGTGTACCAACTTGTTAATAAGTTCGAATATCTTTTCGCAATAGCCTGAGGTGAATAATCATCAGCACGATAAAGAGGTGCATGAATCCTATTGATACCATAATTTTCAACACCCTCAGGAATTCCTGCCCTTTGACATTCACCATCTGATCTGAGATCAAATATGGTTTTGATTCCAAGTCTTTGTAATGTTTTGAGTCCATTCGAAGTAATCTTGGCCATATTTGCACAGCGGAAAATAGTGTGTGGCTTGACATAGTATTGAATGTTAGGGTTGGAGTTTAATTTGAATGTGGGGTTACTAATTTGCCAGCCTCCAATATCTCTAAAATTGTTTACTCCCTCCACTGCTTTCCATCTGGTTAATTTACCCACTGCAAGGTTTGAATTGGCGAATCTCTTAAGCTCTTCTTCAGGCTGGAGATATTCCACGATCAAATCACAAACTGCAAAATTGTAGTTTACCAATTTTTTAGAGTTTAATGGATAGTTGTAAGGATTGTGATCCTCAGCATCCATTTCATTATGAATAGGAACTGTACCATAAAAGTTATGATCAGCTTTATCGATGAGCTTTAATGTATGGGAGTAAGGACCTCTGTTTAATATATTGGCCCAGTGAGAAGCGTCGGTGACTGGAACAATTGTATCTTCAAGGCCGAAAATCGTCAAAAACGACCAGTCCAACGAAAGATTACGAGCTGGGCTCAAGTCAATGTTACCAATAGATTGCAACTCTGCCTTTGTGAATATATATGACCCTTGTTTACCGTGTCTAAGTACTTTAATCTCAACATCTTCCCATTCGTCCTTGGGATATCTATCATAAACTCTTTGAGAGGTGTAACGACCCGAACAATTGATCAAATTAGGAACTATAATTGCCTTGTGGCCTTCACCAGCTTCATTAAGATTGTGTTGATTGATAGCCCACGCAATCATGGCACAAGAACCCCGAGAATGACCTATCATAGTAGACAAAGTGAAATTGATTCCAAGTTCATTCTTCGAGCCATCAACCAAATATTCCGCTGCTACCTGAATATCTTCGACATCTTGACTTAATACTCTTCCTATTTTAGCATCAGCATTATCCACAGAATTACCACACCCTCTGAAATCAATTCGAAGCGAGTAAATACCCAAATCTGCTGCCAACCGATGGGCAAGCATCTTTTGGTAGCAGTAGTTCCGGTGACCACTTTGACCATGAAGAATTAAAGCTACTCGATGAGTACTGAGCGCAAATCCATCAATGTAAGGATTTTCGGCATCAACCGAATGGGGAATAGCCAAGGTTCCAGTTACACCATTAGGAAGAGTCACGTCAATCTCACGAGGTACGGGATACTGGGGAGGCTTTGTAGATGAATATTGAGCAAACATTATTATGAAAAATTATACCAGATTGTGTGGACTTATAAGTAGTATGGGGAAGTTGAAAGTTGGGCCTCGGATCAAGTGCGGAAGGGAAATCTAAAAAAACTACCGAAGAACGTGAATTTGTAAAGCAGAGTTTGGAAGAAAAAAGGTTAATTGGGATGGGTACTATCTTGGCTGGTTAGGGTGATAGAATTATTATTTGTAAAGGGTGGTACCTTGAGTATGTACCCCGCAAAATGCGATTAGACCGTGGATGCGAGGGTTTTAATTGTTGGAAGATCCCAAACGACAAACACAAAAGAACAAAATCCAGAGCAAAAAGGTAAGGGTTCAGCGCACTTACTCGTAATCTGATCTTAGTTTAAGGTTCTCGGCAGTGTTGGGTAAAATATGTGCCAATATGTCTAAGTTAAAATTAGAATATATTATTGTTAACCCATAGGCGGAAAACCATGAATTGCCGATGGAGATACTCAAAGATAAGTTAGTGAAGGAGTCACTTTGGATGTTTTTATTTTTCGTAAAGACTATTTCTGGATCAGTGGGGTAGCTCCATCTTCCTTTACTACGATACCAGTTGTATCGATTGGTTTTTGGGTAGTATTTTATCAACACTCTTGATCAAAAATTGGCTATAGCAAGGATATTGAATAGATTATACGGACTAAATTTTTAAATAAATTGTCACACTTGCTAGTGACTATTAGATGATAGCTGGTAAATTGGACTAGTTTGATAACTTACAAACCACACTAATTTGACTATATCGATCAACTGTATCAATAGAGTGGTTGATCATTCTTATCTCATTTTCATCTCACTCTCATTTTCTCACTATTTATCACCTAATGAATAGATACGACAAGGATGCGTTTCAGCAATTGGGCCGTATACTAGAGGAGAAGCACCATGACCAGCTTTCGACCCAACTCAGTGTGATCCAATCGGTTTTAATCAATTTTGCCCATGAACACGAAGAAGATATCAAAAAGAACAGTGAGTTCAGAGGAAAGTTTACCCGTATATGTGAGGTGGTGGGAGTAGATGTATTGGAGTTGGTACTTACTGGAAAGAAGGCCGACAACTACTACGTGGCCCTTTCTGTTCGTATCGTGGAAATAGCGGAAGAAACCAGAGATATCAATGGAGGCTTGATATCGGTCAAGGAATTGATTTCCATTCTTCAAACAAAGAATGTACCAATATCGGCTACAGAGCAAGATATCGAGAAGGCAATTGATATCTTCAATACTTTGGGTAAAGGGTTTGAGATTCTCAATATCAATGGCAAGAAGTGGTTGCGTTCATCAGGATCGACGATATCCAAAGACCAGAAAAAAATCTACGAGTTGTGTGGGTTCATGGGAGGATATGTGTCATTTCGTTTGTTGAGAGACAATTACGATTGGGACAAAGTACGGTGCAAGACGGTGATAGATGAAATGATCATGAACGGATTGTTATGGTTGGATAATCAGAACGGTGAGAGCTTATACTGGGAACCATCCTGGATATCAAGAGCAGTATGATCTCCCGGTAAGGTATGTACAGTGTGTTAGGTCCATGGCCAGCTAGCCCAATGTTTATACTGTGCTGGCATGGATAGACTTGCTACAATAAAGCACTTATATACATGTACTGGTCTATAAAATTAAGGTATCTTGATGGATGTATTATTGATAACTAGCACAGCTAGTCTTGCTGTGGCCCGTTTTCCTGTGTTGAGCCATTTTCCTGTTGCTTAAGTTGTTCCCTTTCTCTTTCCAATCTTGCGAGTTCATTCTTCTTTTGCTTCTTCACCTTGTGTTTTTCATTTACCACTTCAAATGATTCACCCACTTCCTTATTTTCGACCTTGACATATTTTGTGAAGTTTCTTCCACTTCCATCACCGATATTTACATTTCCACAACCAGGGGCATGTTCGAGCTTATCGAAATCCTTGAGGAAGATATCTTCCATAATGCTGACAATATTGGACTTTAATTGATAATCAAGAGCAACACCCTTAAATTTGGTGAAACATCTTAATAACTTATTTTGACTTCCAACTTCGATTGGTTCCTTCCATTCAATATCATCATATGAACAATCATACAATACCAAAGGCACATCATTGGCCATATCGTAAAGGGGTTTTCCTGAGAATTTCTCAATGTTTAAAAGGTCGGTAATCACACTGGGGGCTTCCAACTTTTGGCCAACTAAAAACAATACTGCCATCATACATCTGACTTGATGCCAAAGAAATGCACTTCCCTTTAAATCGAAGTAGTAAAATTCATCATTCAATTTTTCAATCTTGGCACTGTGAATGTTTCTTTTATAATTGGTGATTTGCTTTGACCCATCGATCTTACAGAAATTTCTGAAGTCATGAAGGCCCTCATATAATTTGGCAGCTTGATTCATCAACTCCAAATCCAAGCCATCCTTTTTGAATAGGTATTTGTAGTGTCTGTAGTTACAACTAAATCTAGCATCAAATCCTGGGGGTGGTCTTAATGATACTGCTGTAATACGAATATCTGGTGGTAATAATGAGTTTAAAATGGTAACATAAGGAATTTCTTTAGTATCATTTTCTGCCAATAATTGTTCCTCGTCAGTCAATGAAGATCTGACATTAAGTGCAATCACTTGATTCATAGCACTTACTCCTTTATCAGTTCTACCACATCTACTGAATTTACATGCTGATGGATCGTGATCTTTGATCAATTTGGCCTTAACCAAAGCATCCAAAAGTTCAAATTCAATGGTAGGAAGTGGTGTAGGTTCATATTGAAATGCTAATCCCGAATAATTCCATCCTAGGTATGCAAACTTGAGTGCTATGAATCTAGTATTGTGCTTGGAAAAGTCAAATGGTTTTTGTTTTTTGGTTTTGGTTTTGGTGACCCCTTCCAACTCCTTGATCTTGCTGATCAACTGCTCCTTGGTCCACAGAGAGTAGTCGGGAACTTCTTTGGTCATGGTTGAAAACGTTCGCTTTAACATCGACGATACTTTGAACATTGTAGTGGAATTTTTCGCGATGAGCATTGATAGAGTGTCAGATCTTACTCAACCATCACCGTTCTTTACAAGTCTATTGCAACCTTGTCAACCAGTCTTTTCAATTTAATACCATATAACTGAGTTGGTCTTGTTCTGGATACTTAATTTTACTTTTTTTGCACATTCAAATAAATCATCTGCTAATCCTTTATCATGGAAACAAAGAAAGGCTCCCTTTCATGGGATAACTTAAAGTATGAGCTTCATCCATGGATCAAAGAGGCCATAACCTCATTGGGGTTTCCTACCATGACTCCTGTCCAAGCCTCTACCATCCCCTTGTTATCAGGGAACAAAGATGTGGTGGTTGAAGCCGTGACTGGTTCAGGTAAAACGTTAGCATTTGCTATTCCAGTACTACAAAAAGTGTCTACTTACATGTATGATCAAGATGAAGAAGGAGAAGTCAATGGACCCCCTAAAAAGGGCCATATGTTATCAATAATATTATCCCCCACCAGAGAATTAGCAAGTCAAATTCAGTCGGTCTTCAAATCAGTGATAAAATATTTACCTGAAGATAGAGCCCCTATAAAAACTCAATTGTTGATAGGATCCATTTCTAACGTCAGAGAAGACTTGGCCAGTTTCCTCGAAAATAGACCCCAAATTTTAATCGCAACTCCGGGTAGAATGTTGGATTTCTTATCATCACAATATGTTAAAACTTCATCATTGGAAATAGCTATTTTGGATGAAGCAGATAAATTGTTGGATATTTCGTTTAAAAATGATGTGGTCACCATCCTTAAAAAATTGCCCAAACAAAGAAGAACAGGATTATTCTCGGCCACCATCTCATCTGCTGGTGATGCCATTTTCACTACTGGTATGAATAATCCCGTGAAAATCTCCGTCAAATCAAAGAACCTTTCTAATAACGCTGCCCCATCCTCCTTACTGATTTCATATATGTTTACTCAACCAGAATTAAAGATCTCCATCTTGTTGAAATTACTTTCCGATTATCAATACAAAAAATGTATTGTATACTTTCCTACATGTACATCAGTGAAATACTTTTATTCTGTCTTTGGGAAATTGGTAGATGATCAAAACCTCAATTTTTACTCGTTACATGGACAATTAGCTTCCAAGCCTAGACTCAAGACTTTACAAAATTTCACTGATGGTGATGCTTCAACAGGTAAGTTTATTTTGATGACTACTGATGTTGCTGCCAGAGGTATTGATATTCCTGATGTTGATTTGGTGATTCAAATCGATCCTCCCACTGATCCGGATGTATTTTTACATAGATGTGGTCGTACTGGTAGAGCCAATAAAGTGGGTCAAGCCATCTTAATGTTGGATGCCAATAACAATGAAGAAAATTATATTGACTTTATGGAAGTCAAAGGAGTTGCCATGAAAGAAATGGATGCACCAGAGACTCCAAATCATAAAATATTCCAAGAAAGGTTTAGAAAATTTCAACTTCAAGATAGATCTAGACATGAGTTGGGAGTGAAATCATATGTGGGGTTTGTAAGATACTATTCCAAACATTTGGCACATTCCATCTTCAGAATGCAATCACTTGATTATTTGGGAATAGCCAAAATGTACGGATTATTGAGATTACCCAAAATGCCGGAATCTAAACATATTAATAATGATGATATGCCTGAGGATGGTTGGTTGGGTGAACCAATCAATATGGATCAATATAAATATTCCAATGCTGAAAAGGAAAAGTCAAGAGTGGATAATTTAGAAGCTGAAAAATTAAAGAAGATCAACGAAGCTAAGAAGCGTAAGGAATTCAAAGTTAAAAATGAAGCTTGGTCTAGTAAAACTGAGAAAAAGGAAACCAAAGGTGAAAGAAGAGAAAAGATGAAGAGGAAAAGAGAAGCCATCGAAAAAAAGATCATGGATGAAGATTCTGACGATGAACAAACCATGGTTGATTGGAAAGATATTGTCAAGACCAATAAAAAGAAAAAGACTTCTACGGGAATCCTGGCGTTTGATGATTTATAATTTAGCATATTAAAGATAAATACTTGACATTTATTAATTTACTTTATAGAGGGTATATTCTAATATAATTAGGTATATTCAAATATTTTATATTTTCCATTTATCACTCATTGATCGAATACCATCAAACACAAAAAGGTTATCGAGTGGGGTATATTGAGAGGTAGCCAATTTTAAAACTTCTTGACTTACTATTCCTCCCATTAGACTATTAAGATTATGATAATTTTGAGTGTTATGACTTAAAACTTCTTGGAAAGTATTGATTAATGATTGGGGTATAGATTGGGATGGGTCGATAGAGAAAATTTGAAGGAATAAATTTTTGAAGGTATCAAAATCTTGAACTGAAGGTTTAGAATTAAATTTTTCAATGTATGAATTATAGGTAAGAATTGTGAAATAAATTCCGAGTGTATTATGATCTTCAGATGATTGTTCCGAATATAATAAATCTTGAATTAAACTTGGACCAAAGAGTTCTTTTGAACCTTGACTCACGTATAACAATTGGGAATTTTTACAGAAACTTGCTATGGATTCAGGATTGAGCTCGTCTTGCGATCTTCCAACAGAATTAAGGATTTTCAACACCTCATTAGTAAATAGTTGTTGATCTTTCAATGCTTTTTCACGATAAAGTGTTTGTATTTTAATATAGCCAGCAGTATCCGAGGCCATATCAGGTAAGTTTCCTGGCAAGGGAAGTTGATTATTATTCAAGGCCACGAAGTTTTTCAATGCCTTGATGTATATCCAGAAAATTGGGGTCGTTAGCCCCATATTTTCATCATTTATATTTGAATTTTCGAATAATTTTGTAATTGAATTAGGGATTTGGGTGACTTGTAATGCACGATGAATTGAATTGGAAGCTTCGATGAAATTGGCTTCTAACTTTATGTTTCGGGAATAGGATTCGATCAACAACCTAAACAATTTTTTTTCACTATAATTTTGTGGTGGTAAGTTATTATGGGACTTTTTCCAATCTTGTAGCACTTTGATGTAAATCACCACGTAAGGGACATGTGCATGCTCCTGATCGGACAACAGATTCAAATCGATGGAATCAACATGCTGTTGAAGTTCAGGCCAAGGAGAATCGATTCTAAGATCATATAATCTGGAAGGATCATGAGTTTCGATCACGGTTATTTCATTGGCAATCAAATTCAATGAACCATAAAACCCTACTGAGTTAACAATCAATAAAGGAATACGTTTCTCCCAAAGAATATCTTTAACTATATCCAAATCATGAGTATAATCAGATATAATCACCACGTTGAACTTGTCCCAAAACAGTGATTCTTGCGATATGATCAGATGAATGCTTTGTTGGATTGAATGACCTTTAACATCAGCATTGAGTTCAATTAAATTGGTAGTAATACTGGCAGCAATACTTTGACCTAAATTATCTCGTTTCAAAAAGAAGTTACCTGATAAGTCTCGAGGTGATACCAATTTGTCATCGATTATGGTGAACTCCCCGATTCCTGGTAATACCAAATTCTTAAGGATCTCAGAACCGGTTGCTGAAGCATTAATCAAACATATATGAGAATTTTCAAGATTGACTTGACCAGTTGAGGCCCACAATCTTAATTGGCGATCGTATTTGGTTTCTTTGTCTATCATAAGAAATGAGCCAGGAATATTTGGATGGACGATCAATTGGTAATCAGCAATCGTTTATTCCTTAGCACCCTTACAGAAGTATGGAACACCGATGTTTGGCGGGAGTGTGCACTCAAAACTAGACGAGGTGCGATAGATCATCCCAATCAGGAAGTCTGGTAGTGGGCGATCCCAGTGACGGGAGAGAGAAATAACGAAGAAAAATGAGTGAATTTTCGGGAGCATATTTCTGCAAAAGCTTCTAGAGTTATTGCAATTTGATAAAGGGTACATCTAATTTAAATTTTAACTAATCAACAGAATCATAATAAAAATGGTTCTCATTATATGACAGATGGATGTAACCAGGGGTAAAAAAAGGAGGGCCCGTAACCGTAGTCTAGACTTGAAGCATAACTTAGTTATTCGGTACATATTTTATTGCATATATTAAGTACTCTATCCGACGCCACCCCTGTATACCTTCCATAGATAATACTAGCAGAGTGCACTATAACACCTGTGCACCCCAACATAATCAGTACACCCATATGTACTAGGTCATTCTGCTTGAGATTTTTCCCAAATCAAAAAAAAAATATCCAATTGATGCATGTACGTTCACCGCAGTAGAACTTACTCAATGACTTCTCGTTATTGATCATATTACCCATGAATCTACCATAGTTCAAACGGCCAATAGTAGTGTTGGTTTTTGTAGGGTTTCACGTGCTCCCACACGTGCGCTGCACACCGTGATGTTATCTTTGCTTTTGTCCGGGTAACCCCATCCCAAGCTGATGAAAATTTTTATCTCATCCTACCGTTTATATAGAAAACGTTTCTCACATTTTTGGATTTTCCTTTTCTTACCAACATTGGAAAATGTCTGCTGCCAGTGAATCCAAATACTCTGCTGAAGTACTTTCCGAATTATTGGGTAACTTGAAGGTTGCTGACAATAAGGAGGAAGCTGCTGCTAATGTTTCTTCCTTCTTGAACTCTTCAATCATTGAGCATGATGTTCCTGTTGAATTCTTCCAAGATTTCAAGAAGCAACTTGGTAACAAGAAGGACACTGACGTTGTTCTTGCTGCTTTGAAGGCTTACACTCACATTGCCTCTCCAAATGGTATTACCCCAAGTGTTGAACCATACATTGTTGAGTTGGCTGGTGATATTGCCGCTCTTTCTGGTGACAAGAACAAGGATATTCAAGCTGCTGCTTCTGATGCTTTGTTCTCCATTGCTCAAGCTATCACCCCACACGCCATCAAGGCTTTGTTGCCTCTCTTGATGGAACGTTTGGCTTCTACCAACAAGTGGACTGAAAAGACTGCTGTTCTTAGAGCTGTCACTCAATTGGTTGACACCGCTAAGGCTCAAATTGCCTTGAGAATGCCTGAATTGATTCCAGCTTTGTCTGAAGCTATGTGGGATACCAAGAAGGAAGTTAAGGAAGCTTCTACTGCTACCATGACTAAATCTACTGAAACTATCGACAACAAGGATATTGAAAAGTTTATTCCAAAGTTGATCGAATGTATTGCTAAGCCAACTGAAGTTCCAGAAACCGTTCACCTTTTGGGTGCCACCACCTTCGTTTCTGAAGTTACCATGGCTACTCTTTCTATCATGGCTCCTTTGTTATCTAGAGGTTTGGCTGAACGTGACACTGCCATCAAGCGTAAGGCTGCTGTCATTGTTGACAACATGTGTAAGTTGGTCGATGACCCTCAAGTCGTTGCTCCTTTCTTGAACAACTTGTTACCAGCTTTGAAGGCTAACTTCCAAACTGTTGCTGACCCTGAAGCTAGAGAAGTTACCAACAGAGCTCTTAACACTTTGAGAAGAGTTGGTGCTGTCGGTGAAAACGATGCTATCCCAGAAGTTTCTACTGCTGGTGACATCGCTGTTACCTTGAACGAATTGAACAAGTTGTTAGAAGGTAAGAAGATCGGTAAGAGATTCGACACTGCCCTCAACTATATTGCCGCTATTGCTGGTGACTTGATCGATGAAAGAGATATCCAACCAGAATCTTGGTTACACGCTATCTTGCCTTTCGCTACTATTTTCTTACACGAAAAGGAAGCTAAGGAAATCATCGAAGAATACAGAAAGAGAGCCATTGATAACATTCCAGAACCACCATCTTTCGAAGATGAAGAAGATGAAGGTGAAGACTTATGTAACTGTGAGTTCTCCTTGGCTTATGGTGCTAAGATCTTGTTAAACAAGACTCAATTCAGATTGAAGAGAAACAGAAGATATGGTCTTTGTGGTCCAAATGGTGCTGGTAAGTCTACCTTGATGAGAGCCATTGCCAACGGTCAAGTCGAAGGTTTCCCAACCCAAGAAGAATGTAAGACCGTTTACGTCGAACACGATATTGATGGTACTGATGCTGACACTTCTGTCATTGATTTCGTTATCAACGATGGTGCTGTTGGTTTGACCAAGGATGTTGTTCACGCCAAGTTGACTGAATTCGGTTTCTCCGAAGACATGATCGTCATGCCAATTCAATCCTTATCTGGTGGTTGGAAGATGAAATTGGCTCTTGCCAGAGCTGTCTTGAAGAACGCCGATATCTTGTTGTTGGATGAACCAACTAACCATTTGGATACCGTTAACGTTGCTTGGTTAGTTAACTACTTGCAAACTTGTGGTATTACTTCCATTATTGTTTCCCACGATTCCGGTTTCTTGGACAATGTTTGTCAATACATTATCCACTACGAAGGTTTCAAGTTGAGAAAGTACAAGGGTAACTTGTCTGAATTCGTCAAGAAGTGTCCTTCTGCTCAATCTTACTACGAATTAGGTGCTTCTGATTTGGAATTCAAGTTCCCAGAACCAGGTTTCTTGGAAGGTGTTAAGACCAAGCAAAAGGCTATTGTTAAGGTTTCTAACATGACTTTCCAATACCCAGGTACCACCAAGCCTCAAATTCAAGACATTAACTTCCAATGTTCTTTGTCTTCTAGAATTGCTGTTATTGGTCCAAATGGTGCTGGTAAGTCTACCTTGATTAACGTTTTGACCGGTGAATTGTTACCAACTGAAGGTGAAGTTTACGTTCACGAAAACTGTCGTATTGCTTACATTAAGCAACATGCTTTCGCCCATATTGATAACCATTTGGACAAAACTCCATCTGAATATATTCAATGGAGATTCCAAACCGGTGAAGATAGAGAAACCATGGACAGAGCTTCTAGACAAATCAATGAAGATGATGAAAACTCCATGAACAAGATCTTCAAGGTTGAAGGTACCCCAAGAAGAATTGCTGGTATTCACGCTAGAAGAAAGTTCAAGAACTCTTACGAGTATGAAATTTCTTGGACTTTAGGTGAAAACATCGGTATGAAGAATGAAAGATGGGTCCCAATGATGTCTGTTGACAACACTTGGTTGCCAAGAGGTGAATTGATGGAAACCCACTCCAAGTTGGTTGCTGAAGTTGATATGAAGGAAGCTTTGGCTTCTGGTCAATTCAGACCTTTAACCAGAAAGGAAATTGAAGAGCACTGTGCTATGTTGGGTTTGGAAGCTGAATTAGTTTCTCACTCCAGAATCAGAGGTTTGTCTGGTGGTCAAAAGGTTAAGTTAGTCTTGGCTGCTTGTACTTGGCAAAGACCTCATTTGATCGTCTTGGATGAACCAACCAACTATTTGGATCGTGACTCCTTAGGTGCTTTGTCTAAGGCTTTGAAGGCTTTCGAAGGTGGTATTGTTATCATTACTCACTCTGCTGAATTCACCAAGGATCTTACTGAAGAAGTTTGGGCTGTTTTGGACGGTAGAATGACTCCATCCGGTCACAACTGGGTCCAAGGTCAAGGTGCTGGTCCAAGATTGGAAAAGAAGGAAGATGAAGAAGACAAGTTCGATGCTATGGGTAACAAGATTGCTGCTGCCAAGAAGAAGAAGAAGTTGTCTGCTGCGGAATTGAGAAAGAAGAAGAAGGAAAGAATGAAGAAGAAGAAGGAATTAGGTGATGCCTACGTTTCTTCTGACGAAGAATTCTAAATGAATTAGAAAAAAGGAGAAAAGATAGAGCCTTATAAAATTTCATGGTGTTGTTTAGACTACCCAGTTTTTTTTGAAAAAAGATCGGTTTTATATACAGTTTGGGGGGCACTAGGATACGGTTTTTTCTACTTTCTAGATTCATTTATCATCTCATACCTGTTCCATATATAGTGATATTAATTTATTATAATGTTTTAAATAATGTAGAATGAAATCTGGATGATGCAAAATAAGTAAGAACAGAAAGTGAGATCAAAAGTAAAATGAAAGTTGGTGAGGTTATGATGCAATAGTGATGAGAATTTTATTTGATAGGTGAAGTTCTTTATGAAGTTATCTTTTTGCAAAGTCATCATGACTTCTCTTTAGTGTTATCTCTTCTTACGAATCGATGTCTTCTTCAGTCACGTCTCCATCTCTGTTACCATATTAGTCTGGTCTTATTAATTCATTTCTCTGTTCATTTCGTTCATTATTCGCACTAACAAAATTTGCAACCGCCATGATTCTTTTACTCGGTTTTATAATAGTAGCATCCGTTGCTAAGTCCATCTTCCATCAAGTTCACGATGAAATAAAGTACCTTAATGCTTCGGTGTTACTACGTACGAATTTTACTCAAAGATCTGAACCTTCAGTATGGAGAGCTTCTTACGCTCCCTACACGGTATTATGTCCTTCGGAACGCTTGATTCGAACGGCAAACATGGTAAGTAATATCGGAGACATTTGGCACGTACTAATACCAGACACTATCCTTTGAAGAGACGGTTTATGTCACCAACAGAAATGTGTTGACTCAAGTTGAACTACAAAACCTATTGCTGCGAAATAAGATTCCTCACTACAACCATCTGAAGGTATTAGAACAGAAACAGCCTGTGAAAATAGCCTTGGCAATATCGGGGGGTGGATATCGAGCCATGTTAATTGGAGCAGGCATATTGTCTGCTTTTGATAGTAGAACTCCTAATACAACCGGGGTTAATGGACTTGGTGGATTATTACAAGCTTCTACTTATATAGGAGGTATATCGGGAGGATCTTGGTTGGTGATGAGTAATTTCGTGAACGACTTCAAACCGGTCCACTTTTTGCTTGAGGACTCCAGTTGGAACATTCAGAAACAACTACTTGAAGGAGTCCCCAGTTTTGACCCCAATGAGGTCCAAAACCATTTGAACAAACCGTTCAAAGAACCCAATCAGAACCAGGGATTGTTCAAAAAAATGCTCAAGTTCCTTGGATTCCAAAAACTGCCTGAAGTAACAAAAGAGTCCAATCTAAACTTCAGTGCCTTTAAAGGACTTTCGTTGAAAGATATTTTTACCTTCTATAAGGAGATCCAGATAGAAGTCCGGGCAAAACGAGCGGCGGGGTTTCATCTATCATTCACCGATTATTGGGGCCGGGCTTTATCACGGAGTATCTTTAGTATTTCTGCTCGAACTCCGGGTACCACCGTAACTACCTGTTCACAACTACCATCATTCAAAAATTATCTGCAACCATTTCCCATCATTGGAACCATCCAAGCAAACCCTGGACGCGTAGATAATTCAACAGAATCTCATTTGCTTGAATTTACCCCCTATGAGTTTGGATCTTGGGACTCCTATTTGAATGCTTTTGTTCCCATGAAGTATTTAGGGTCTTCGTTGTATGATGGTCGGTCACGATTCCCTACCGAGAATCCTAATATTTCTTTATGTGTTTCTGGCTTTGATAATGTGGGTTTTATTACGGCAACTTCATCTTCATTATTCAACCATATCTTTTCTTATCTTTATGAATTACTTACTAATCTTAAGCTGGAATTCTCAACTGCTATTGCGACGATACTCAAATCGTTTGGATTGAGTATTGACTACAAAAGTCTTCCACATCCACAACTACACCCTGATTATGCCCTTTATTCACCAAACCCGTTCTTTGGATATGAGACTGGAAGCAACATCTCGAACATCACCAAAAATAAGCATATGTATCTCGTGGATGGAGGTGAAGATGGACAAAACATTCCATTTCAGTCCTTCCTTGTGAGTGCTAGAAATGTAGACATTATATTGGCGTATGACATCACTGCAGACCTTCAAAACTACCCCAATGGAACCACGCTTCACTATGCTAAAAACAGATACCATAACAAAAATAGTTCGTTCGAGCTTCCGTACTTCAACTGGCTGCAAAATTCTAAAACTATGCAAAAATCGTCTTTCCCAAATGTTCCTACCAGAGAAGAAATCATCACACTAGGTTTAAATAAAAGACCTGTGCTCCTTGGTTGTGACTTGGAAAGAGACTATCCTATCTTGAAAGAGTATCCTATCAATTCATCTATTACTGCGACCCCCAAAGACGTTCCTCCATTGATACTATACACTGCAAACGCCGACTACGGGTATATGGCCAACACATCTACATTTCAACTAAGCTATACCAAAGAGGAGGTGGCAGGAATGCTCTCGAACGGGTACAATCTTGCCACCAATTTCAACTCGTCGTATTTCTCTGTGTGCTTGAACTGTGCAATTCTCAAGAGACTGTGGGATCGCAACTCGGTGCCTGTGCCTGCCACCTGTCGAACCTGCTTTGAGCACTACTGTTGGTATTGACAATCGTAAAGTGAGAACAACTGTTCTGGTGTAGACTGAATGAAAACTTTAAATATTTTGCTTGTAAAACAATTACTATATAAACGAATATACTGTGTACCAGTATATCCTATTTATTGACCAATGTCCTGACCTTAAGACCAGTTCAGAGTGATCTGATCAATCACCAGCCATTATGATGGCACAACAAAGTCTAGATTGATATCTGTGTATTCTCACCATTAACTTTCAGGCACTCTCGTAAATTAAAACATCCAGATCAGGCCCATCTGATATATTGGGAGAATTGCGTTATCCTCTCATTCTCTCACTGTTACTATTCCCACTTTCACTATTTTCTTACTGCTCCACCATTAATTTGTAAAATTGTAACACATAAGGAATGGAATGTCAATTTCAGGGAATGTTGAAGAAATACAAATAAAAATTGGAATAGAACAGTGTGATTACTTTCTACTAGAATACCTCTTCTTTTCGCTCATAATCTCATCGCTCTTGTGGTTGTACCTGTTGATCATACTGAATCACATAGGAATATACAACAGTGCTAATTATTTCGTTACATTGACAGGTCTCGTAATTCTTCTATTGGGTCACGTCACCACTTTTTCATCTAAACAATACCCTGCCTCTCTCAGCATGATCTATTCCCATCGAATACACCCTGTCTGAACATATTTCATTAGAAACTACTGGGATGACTAAGTTTTTTTCTTATCTATGATGGATTCTTCTTAATTAACGACACACCTAAATGAACTTTTTCGAACCAAGAGCTTTTTCGAACCAAAACTATACCAGAATCAAACGACTAAACAGCTTACGCGATCAGTCCCATAATTGGTCTCAACTGTCTTATCAGCAAATCTGCCTAATCAGTCTTCTCAATCATCTGCTAAAATTAACGAATATAAGCTCGTGATTTTTTTGCACTTTTATCTCTTCCATCAGAACTGATCTTTCCATCACTCACCATGAGGGACTTGGACACAACCGATGCCCTAAATGCCCTCTTTATGATCTTGTGCACCGCCATGCTACCATTGGTGGTCCTCGGTATAGCCTTTTTCTATTCAGGCTTGACTCAAAGGCGATCGTCGTTAACCATGTTCACCTTACCTTTCCTACTAGCTCCTCTTGTTCTTATCGACTGGTTTATCTGGGGCTACTCGTTGAGTTACGGAAGCTCCTCCAACCGATTCATAGGCAGCTTAAAGTTTGCTGTCTTGAGACAAGCTCGAGATCCCGATCAGTTGTTCTATACCACATCTCGAGGAACTACGCTACTGTTGAGTCATTTCATTTTTACGGGGCTCTTTAAGCTCATTTGTGCTGCAATCACGTTCCCAGGGTGTGTGGCAGAACGGGGCCGGTTGATTCCTATGGCGGTCTTCTTGTTCTGTTGGTCCGCCATCATTTATAATCCGGTGACCTTTTGGTTTTGGAACCGTTCTGGTTGGCTCTCGGTCGAATTGGCGAGATTGCCGGTATTGGACTTTGCTGGTGGCACCTGTATTCATATCGTCAGTGGCTTTACTACCTTGGCTTATTCCTACATTTTAGGGCCTCGGAATCCAAAACTTCTTTTTAATTATCGAAATTCCAATACTGGTTACATTGTGTTGGGAACCTTCTTCATGACTTGCGGCTGGACTGGGTTTATCACTGGTTGTGATTTCAAATTCTCTGATTTATCCTTTCATATTATCATTAATACCTTATTGTGTGCTTTGACCAGTGGGGTTGTATGGTCGCTGATTGATTATTACTTTTCTTCTATTCCGCTTGATGGTTTCATTCCTTCAGAATCGAATAGTTCAAATGAACATCCCGTGACACCATTACTTAGTCAAACTGGGGTTCAGTTAAATCAACATTTGCATGAATCCAAATCCAATTTTACTCAAAGAAGAAAACTTTCAATGATCTCATTTTCTTCCGGTGTAATGACTGGTTTAGTGGTGATAACTCCTGCGGGCGGGTACGTTGCCACTGAATTTTGGAAGTCGTTTGTATTCGGAATCGTGGGAGCTGTTATTTGCAATCTTTCAACTAGACTCAAATATTTCTTCAAAATTGATGATGCATTGGATATATTTGCCATCCATGGCGTTGCTGGGATTGTGGGCTCATTATTGACAGGAATCTTCGCATCTGATGTGTATGAATCTCGTGGGGGATGGGTAGCTGGTCATTGGAAGCAATTGGGTTATCAATTATTGGGAACAGTGGTTGTATCTGCATATGTATTCATTTTAACTTGTGTCTTCTTATACCTAATTGACTTGATTCCAGGTTTACACTTACGTATAGACAAAGATTTTAACAGAAGAATTCGGGAAAAACAGAATAATGGAATCGATACAGAATCTGTTATATCGCCTACTCACCAGGATGAAATCAGTTACTACGAAAAAGTGGAATTGTTAGGAACTGACAGTTATGAATTCAATGGTGAGTATATGCTCGATTTTATGGAATTTATAAAGGTTATAAATCCTAATGATTTTGATGATAATGAACCACAAGATTTTCACAGTAAATATGAGAATATTCAAACACAAGGTTCTGATTTTGAATTACATTCCTCAACTGCACATCTCACTAAAGTTAATAACGAACATTCATAGAGGTCATAACAAACAGTTATAAAATCAAATAACGAACATTCATAGATTAATAATGCATCGGATTGATCAAAAATATCAAATCAGTCTACAACCAATATTTAGTTCAAGTTAGTTTTTATAAAATAATAATTATTATCTATAATCTATTCGCAATAAACGTCTAACCCAATAATCTCATGGTCAATTCGAAAACGGCAAATGTAGCACCATTTGCAGGAGCAGCCCTCAATATGGTAGGAATAAAGCCTCTGTAAAAACCTTTGATTCCATTTCTAGCCCATATATCTCTGACAACATCCACACTTCCTTTATAAGTAGGATTTTTTAAAGAATCGGTTTGTAATTTAGATTTGATCACATCGATAGGATAAATCCCGATCCATAAGGTGTAACCAGACAAACCACCAAACAAACATAATTTCCAACCAGGGACATCACCTCTAGTCAACTTAGTACCATTTAATTCTCTGGCAATTAAAGCTTCATAAGTGGCAAAATAAATACCCAAACCCACACTTTCTCTTATAAGAGTAGGGAATAAACCTTTATATAAACCTTTTGCTTCAATTAATTTTTTACCACAATCAATTGGGCCATTGAATTGTTTCACACTACCGGTTTGAGTCTGTAATCTAATACGAACATGTTCAATAGGAGAAGCCAAAAACCCGTTAGCAAAACCAGCGATGGCACCACATGTAAAAAATTGAGTTAAAGATAATGGAGCTCCATTCAACTTATCATCATAATATCTTTTCATATATTCATTGACACTGAATTGAACGGATACACACGCACCAACCCCCACAAGTGGTGTCAAAGTACCCTTATAGAACCCCCTGGGTCCCTCATCTCTCAATAACTTTTTGATCACATCTAAAGCTCCATTGTAAGTCCCTTCAGGTGCGGACTGTAATCTGACCTTAACTGTATCGAAAGGTTGTCCAACCAACACCTGAGCAATACCACCCATGGTCCCACCCACCAAATCTTTGATGACCTGGGCGTTGCTGACTAAAGGAGGCTCTTCTAATTCAATGGTCATCTTGTGTAGGGAAGTTGTTAAAGGATTGAAAACTTGATGGCTGCTCTGACTCGGATTCGTGGGGTCGGCGCACGACCACAACTTTATACCAAGATGGGACGAATTTGCCATGATAATTACAGGCGGGGATTATACTGGATGATCTCTGTAGAGGGTTTCATAGTAGTCTCTAAACATCTAAAAATGATGTTGGAAGCGTAAATCTAATGTCGTGTTTGTCATTGGCTGGTTCAGCCGTGCGAGATCAAATTGTTATCACTGATATCATTAAAATCGTTAAAATAGTGAAGTGTATCCTTTTCATAATTATGGTTTCCTTAAGGTACTAAAGATTGAAGCTGGTATTTCCTCGTTCTTCATCCTTGGCCTTATCACGATTTGCCATGATTAACCCATCAAACGGATTCATTCCATTTTTAGCAAAGTATTGACCCGTAGATTGCGCTGGTGCTGTCACAGGTGCCGCTTTCGGTCCTCCCACCACTATCCCTGGACTTAAGTTCGGAGTGGCGACTGAATAGTGACCACCCTCATGGTGGTTGGGAGGAACTATTTGTTGAGCTGTTAATGATGCTACCAATGGGTTTCTTGTGATGGTATTATTTAACTGATTCAAGTTGGCCAGTGACATGGAATTCTGTGACAATGGATGTGCGGTAGATGGTGTGAATATATTGGAAACACTAGGAATCGATGCTAAAAGCGGAGGGTTAGATGATTGACCTTGTGAGAAATTAGTCTCAGAAGGCATGGATTTATAAGATGAAACCTCCAAGAGAATAGTTACATCTTTGGTGGTTTTGGTCAAGTTAGCCATCGATCCTCTTACCTCATTTAATATAGGTAAATCCTTCATTATTCCCTTTACTGCTGAAAATGTTTGAATAATTGCCTTTAAAAATGAATTGATATCATCCCAAAATAAACGTTTGGTTGTTTGAGATGCGTTATTTCGAATCGTTATCAACTTTGTCTTTAATCTCTTTGTGATATCCATGGAATTCATACAAACAGTGGTAAGCTCTTTTACTTTAGTAGCAACTGTATGACTTATTCCTTGGTTATTAGAAGCTCCTGTTGTACTAGCAATTGCACTTTTTCCAATGGCTCGGGTTAATTCTCCAAAAACAACTTGAGCATTGGATGTGGCAAGCTCAATGGAACGATATAATTTTTCATCAACATCCTCACTGTCATAAAACACATTTGTATTGGCAGAAAGTTTTGGTTTGGGTTCGTTAGTAATTGAAGTATTCAATCCTAAAGTTGGAGGTTTGGTGTTTGGAACTAAAATCCTATAGGCATTTAAAAATTCATTGAAAGATCCATATAACGTCAAATACAACATTCGGATGAAGCAAACATCAATTTTGGCCACGAATGACCCCAAACATTCATTTAATAAGTTCATGATCGATCTGAAAGATCCGATACACGTATGCAATGACGTAACAATTTGATCCATATTATTACCATTTTCTTCCATAAGTTCCAAGTTTTCAACAAGCAGATCAATATTAGATTTGGTTGTATATAAATAAGACACCATTTTGATGGTTATCTTTTTATCCACACAAAACCCGGTAAACCTTCTAACTGATGAATGCAATTCACTGAATGAGAATAAGATTTTTCTCGAAACTTTGACGATAGTACTAGAGCTGTACTTTCTGGTGGGGTGATTCGATTTTGCAGGTGAAACTTCATTTGATGGAAGACTATTAGAACGTGCTCCCCCCATGATACCAGCAGGAGCCTTAATGACCATATCATCTTTGGTGTGCAGTGCCAGAAGCAGATGTTGTCTTTGTACTTGTTCATGGGGTTGATGTGAATGGTTTTGATTGGAAAACGATAATGAGCTTAACGGATTTAATGGGCTAGTACTGTTCATCTTTGTTGTTTGATTGGGAGAAAGAGTTTCATCATTGGGATTTTCTTGTAAAGTTGACAAGCGTCTAAAATAAGCCCCCGATTTATGTTCAGTATCGACAATATCATTTTTCTCTAAAATTTTATCAATTTCTTTCATAGTGTTCGATCTCGATCTATTGCGACTTGAAGGTCTAGATAACGTAGACATGTTAGAGCTAGACACAGATGATGGGTTAGATGGAAGAACTGTAGTGCTTGAATTGGTTGTTACAATAGAAGGGATTGCGGTTTTAGGGTTGGCTGCAGATAATGATGGAGAATTGGTTTGTGTATTCGGAACGGTGGTGGCAGATATTGTTGGGTTCGGTAATGAGGGGCTTCCCAGGTTGAAAGAAGTGTCTGAAGCCAATGCGGAATGAGTAGGAATATTCAACGTCAAAGAATAATCATTGGGAGCACTAGTGGTATCATAGCTTGAGTTTGAGTTTGAGTTTGAGTTTGAGTTTGACGTCGAATCATCGAGAGTAGAATTAGCCGAATTCACGTTTGAACTGACACCCGCAGATACAGGTCCTCCTTCTGAAGAACCTTCGGGTTTTTTGATGATTAAACCCATTCTTCTTGCTGCTTTTGAAGCTTTTGATTTGGTTTCTGATATACTCTTTGACCTAGCAACAGGGTTGGGATGACTTGCTGGAGTTTGAGGTAATGCTTGATTCATTTTTAATTTTGATTCGTATTGTTCTTGTAATTTAAATTCGAGTAAAGACTTATTGGTGATGAGGTAATTTTTGAGCTCACTAACCCAATCAAGATCCGGACGCTGGTGTTGAAATAACTTAATAACATCCATTGAAGGCAAAACCAATGGATTTCCCATCACTTCAATCAAGTTTAAATTAGGAAGTTCGCCCAAAACTGGAGGTAGGATTTTGAATTTGTTTTCCTTTAACGATATCACTTTCAAGTTTTTCAAATGGCCCAAAGTGGATAAGTATGGCAAGTTCCAAAGCTTGTTGGAAGATAAATCCAAAATTTCCAAACTTGAAAAATCTTTAATTGAATCAGGTAAACTTGTCAATTCATTATTATGAAGATCCAAGTATCGAACATTAGCTGCTATTATTGAAAAGTTGGAAGGTAATTCCAGGATCAGGTTACTTTGAAGCGAAAGCTTTTCAAGTTTCAAAGGAGGTTGAAATGAGTTTATAAATTCATGGATACATTCCACCACTTCCGAAACTACCAATTTTTCATTTGGATTGATGCGATTTAACTTGATGGTTTTCTTGGACTTGATCTGGTCAATCTGCTCCTGTAAAAGGCTAAGCACAACCGACTTTAATGGCAAATGGGGTTGGCTCATCGTGGTGGCTGTGGTGAGCGAAATTCGTTAACTGGTGGTTCTGATCTGGTGACACCAATGGTAATAAATATATGAATGGTGGTGTTTGGTGTGCTTAAAAGTGTACTAGTGTAAGTTTCATATCCCACACTAAGTAGTCAATTGGTTCAGTAGTAGGTTAAGGGTTGACAAAGTATCAGGCGAGTAACAGATATGTCACGTGGTGTGATCTGGCCAAAACCCCACCAAATATAAACAATAAATGAAGACAATCAACTACCAGAAATTTCTACAGCAAAAGCAGGGGAGGCTAGAAAATATTTGACTTACATAACCATACTGTGTAAAGTGTAATTAATTTAGTGACACACTTTACTGACATAGCTCTTCATTTTACTTCTGACCTCTCTCACCCTCTGAACTGTCTTGGCGTAGCATTATGTGATCCATCATGGTCAGCCTAATTGTAAAAGTAATGAGTAAATCCATGAGTAATTTTACCATGAGTAATCTTACCATCTCTCAATGGTGTACTCCTTTTGGTTCTTCAGTTACTGCAAGGTTGGCACTTCCTGCATGTCGGTTGAAGTATAACCAGGCTAACTTTGAACGCATTCATTATGACCAACTCACCCCCCAAAAAACTCAAGTACACCCTCGGGGTGATTCATTGCCCCGAAACCAACCAGATCCTTCTTTTGAACCGGGAAAAAAAGCCCTGGATGGGACGTTGGAACGGTGTTGGAGGTAAATTGGACATTGGAGAATCGGCCTACCAATGTATAGTGAGAGAAACAGAAGAAGAAACAGGCTTGAAGTTACCACAATATAAATCTAGAGGAGTTGTTTTATGGACGGTTGACAACGATGAGAATGTGGTTGGAGAGTCCCAAGGAGGCATGTACATCTTCACGGCTGAGGTGACCAAAGAACAAGTTTCCAACTATCCTACACCAATCAAATTCGATAAAGAAGGAATTCTTGATTGGAAGAATTTGGATTGGGTATTGAATGAATACAATTTGGGCATAGTCGATAACATTGTTGTTATTTTGAAGAATTTGTTTGATGCTAGTGAAAAAGACGTATTTCAAACCGTATATGCCAATGGAAAATTACAAAAGTGTGAGTACCTTCCTGGTGCAAACAAGGACTACTTAGAGATCATGCTATAAATCCAGATTACAAGTTCAAAAATCTCATTTGTATTACTAGGTTCTAATAAAGCTTAGTATAACTTTTTGGCTAAACTCAATTCATAAGCAAAGGCAATACTTAACTTGACGTGTTGGGTAACATGGTCAAAGTCAATTCTGTCAACAGTGTCGAGCACGGTGTGAATATACTTAGAAGTGTACTTGAATGCACTTTCAATCAAGAAACTTGAAGGATATCCATGTTCAAAGGCTGAGGCATGATCGGAACAAGCATAACCACAGGCACTATCACGGTAAGAAATCTCGTTGTAGTTGTCAATGATAAGCTTCAAGTATTCATTCAAAGAAGGAGCAATGTAATCACTTATCAAACCAAAATGTGGCTCGACTCCTTCTTCAATAGAACGTTCAGTAGAACCAGTCATATCTTGTTGTAACATACCGACAACAGTTTCATTATTGGCAGCATATCTAGTGAAAACATCATAAGATCCAAGTAATCCACCCTCTTCGGCAGAGTAGAAGTGGAATTCTAAGGTGTTGTAAGGCTTGAAAGAACCTTCGGCATATTGTCCAATAAGGAGTCTGAGGGTTTCAAGAACAGTGACGGTACCAGATCCATCGTCATCCGCACCAGGTGCCTTCATCAAGTTTGGTAACACGAGATTAATCGAGTCTTGGTGAGATCCAAGGATAACCTTGTCAGTGACTTCACCTGGAATAGAAACAATAATACTGTATTGGTCCCAACCATTGTGTAAAACCTTGGTGACTGAAACCTTATCATCCACTGGCAGGATGTATTCTAAGATCTTGTTGTACAACCAGTTGGAACTTTCAAAACCAGATTCGGACTTATAGTAACGAGTGAAGAAAGAGGTAAATGCAGACAAGTTGTCTTCTAATTCAGTCTTACTAATTTGCGTAAGTATAGGTCTGATTTCTTTCTCATATTTAACCTCAGTAGGATAATTGTATTGAGGGATATCGGTTTTAGAGCTTACTTGTTTTGAGTTCAAAATCTTATGAAACCAGGTGACTTTATTGTTACCCACCAATCCCTTCTCCAAGGCTTCGCCAACAGAAATATGGTTGGTAACATCAATAAAGTTGATGTTTTGTCTCTTCAAGTTCAATTTGTCGTCTTCAGTGGCAATCTGATAGTCATTTTCTCCCAATTTAATCAACCTGGATTCTTCATGGAAGGAAACTGAGCTTGTGTCTAACCATTGAGGAAATCCAAAGGGGAACGCAGTGGCGGTGGCCAATGCCATTAACACAGATAATTTCATTTTATGATAATGCTGAAATAGGGAGGGAACGGACTTTTTATATCTGGTGGAGCCGTATGTACCCGACACTCTCCACAATGTGGTATGTACAGGAATTTATATGCATATAAGAAAAGTTTAATGCTTATAATCAATGCAACAACGATAAGCAATTAGGACGTCATATATACCTAATCAGTGTGTAGTAATAATTTTCCCCAATGAGCCACTTTATAAGTTCAGAGTCAATTGTATTTTTGTTATTTTTCTAAAAAAATGAATATAACCAGCCTTTTGCGAACTGGAGATAACTCGTAACATCGGAGTCATTTTTCAAACAACACTTTCAATCCAGTTTCGTCAGTTTTTGTCAATTAGTTTTTGTTTATTACCTTTCAATTAAACCTACACTCTCTGTCACACTTGTTTGTATTACTGTTACGATTCTATTATACTATTTTTATGACCTCTAAGTAGTCCAAAGACGTGCGGTACCATCAGCACCAGCACTAAATAACCAAGCTTCCTTGGGGTGCCAGACTAAATCCAAAACACCAATACTATTGATGACCTTGTGACCAGTCAATTTTTTCAAAGGAACTAATAATGGGTTGGTCATTAAATCATCATAAACAGTACCATGGAAAACATGGATACTACCATCATCAGAAGCAGATGCAAATAATGGTAAATTAGCCTTGTGGAATTTGATGGATCTAACTGCCTTTTCATGGTATCTCAAGGTCTTGTAAGGAGTAGCAGATAAATCCAAATCGTGCCATAAAACTCTTTTATCATAGGAAGATGCTAATAAATTATCACCTCTTGGATGAATATCTATACCGGATAACATTCTGGCACCTGGCATCAATTTCTTGATAAGTACTTGTTGTGCCAAGTCATATATTCTAACGGTACGTTGAGATGCAACAAATAATTGAGGTTTAAATGGATGGAATTTAGCATCCATTATAATACCCTTAGACTTCTTGAATGGAGATTGTGATAAATGTTTAGATAATTGATGGATTAATACAGCAGTATTCTTACTATCTGGAGAAACGGTAACAAAGTAGTCACCTTTTCTATGCCAGGAAATCTTCTTGATATTCTTACGACATTGAATAATAGCAGATATACCCAATTTAGCTTGTTCTGAAGATGGAGTAAACCATTTAGCCACTTCCTTCTTGACTTCTGATTTATCCTTTGGTTCGTCTTCGTCATCATCATTTTCTTCTTCATCATCATCTTCACCAACCTTGATATCACGATTCTTTTGTTTGTTACCAAAGGTATCATAACCCCAACCAGATTCTATTCTCAATTTACCAATGTTTTCAATATCAAATCCAAAGATTGGTGGAACAATTAAATAAATGTTTTCACCAGCTGCAACAGCCAAAATTCCGGTAGCAGAATCTGGATTCCATTCCAAACTTTCAATATGATCATCGGTATTGTCATCATCAAGTAATTGTGCTTTATAAACTTGTCTACCAGTCAAAATTTCCCAGATTCTAATAGTACCATCATCAGAACCAGTGGCTAACCATAAACCTTGGGGATCAATAGATATGGTACGTATTCTTCCAGTATGACCCTGATAAACTGTAGAACAACGGATTGGGAAAGGTCTTAAATCTTGTGGTGATGGTAATTCCGGAATCAAACTGTCTGGATCAATATTCAATTTGTTGTGACGAACTCTTGGTGCCAAATACAAATCTAAACATCTATCGAATCTTTCAGTCACACTCTCTTGATATCCAGGAACTTTTCTCAAGGAACTATATTTCTGAGGAATAAAGTTTCTTTCTCTTTCAGATGGGTCCATTTCTTCCCATTGTTTCTTTTCTTCTTCATTCAACAAGTATTCTTCAGGTGGGTTGTAAGATTCTTCGTTGGTTGGTGGGGGTAATTTTGGTGCTCTCAAATTCATGATATGGTCTTCCATAGCAACTTCATCCTTCCATAAATCGAAGTTGAATTGTTCTTCTTCAGCTTGTTCTTTAACCTTGTTAGGAGAGACAATTCTTCCTTCTCTAATAGCTCTAACGATCTTCATAACTCTCTTGGCTTCATGTTTAGAAGGAACGAATCTTCTCTTTGGTTCTGGAACAGCAGTCAATGGCATGACTTCTTGTTTGGAAGTGAACCAATCGATGTATGGCTCATAAGGATTGATATTATCATCAGTGTTTTCTTGTTGTTGAATCTTTCTAATTAATTCTAATTCTTCATCGGTCAATTTCAAGTTACCACCAGTATTTTGATCTAATAACCCAGTCCAACCTTCAGGTAAATCAATAGATTCTAAAAGTTGATCCAAGGCGGAACCCTTGGCAGGTCTCATGATTCTCTTTCCGTTAATATCATAACCAAGATGTGGCATTTCATCATAGGCTGACAATGGGATATTTCCAATAGTATTGAAATTTTCATGGTCACTATCATCACTATCATAAACAGGCTCGATTTCAGGCTTAATAATTCTTGGTCTACCATCAGAGTACTCAGTGTGGATGTCCTTTTCTTCAACACTACCGTTGGACATGCTTCTGATTTTAACTCCAGAAAGTTTATCGGTGATAGAAGCAGATTCATCTTCTGGTTCATCTGAAAAGTCTTCAGAATCGACATCACTAACATCTTCTTCTTCACCAAGGAGTTTGTTTAATTCTTCTTCGTCTGAATCCTCATCTTCTTCATCTGCTTCCTCATCTTCTTCTGATTCATCTTCATTCTCGTCTTCAGATGCTTCTTGATCTATCAAGCCTTCCACGTTGAATTCTTCATCGGAAGATTCTTCCTCTTCTTCTTCAGCAACCTTTCTTTTTCTAGAAGGTTCTTCAGCCTTGGTCACCTTTTCAGCAGTAGCCTTGACTGGCTTTACAGATTTGGATTTAGCCATGGTTACTGTTGTAGATGGAGCTCATTTTTTTCAAACTCATCTCATCTTGAGTGCGGGTCACGTGCCGCACCCGTATACTGACTCTAATCATCACTAGTATAGAACCACATAATGAATGCTATAAGAAAGCTCAACCAAATTAACCAAAAAGAATTGGAACAGAATACGTCGTATGAAGCATCGTGGCACTATGACTACCGTGATACTGCCTACATATATATAGGTGGGCTTCCCTACAATATTGAAGAAAAAGATATTCTCACCATATTCTCACAGTATGGAGTTCCCAGTCATATTAATTTGATCAAGGATCGTGAAACGGGAAAGAGTCGAGGATTCTGTTACTTGAAATATTTCAATTTCAAGAGCTGTGTTTTAGCTGTGGATAATTTTAATGGCATTAAAATATATGATAGAGTGATAAAAGTGGACCATGTTTATTTCAAGTTGAAAGGAGATGAAAAGGAAGATGATTATTTGGTGGATTATAGCGAGTTTGAACCTCGGGCCATAGAAGAAACCAAACATGAAAGTCCAAAGCAATTGAAGTGGAGGAAAGATGATGATCATGATCATGATGATGATGAATTGAGAGATCCTATGGAACAACATCTTGAGCTGAATATTAGCAAAACAGTAGATGATGAGTTAAAAGATCCAATGGAGCAATACCTTGAACTGAAAAATACCGGAACGGTAGATGATGAGTTGACAGATCCTATGGCCCATTATATCGGTAAGGACAGGGGAAAGGATAAAGATACCGGAAGTAAAAGCAGACATAGAAGAAGTCATGAAAGGAGTAGTCGTCATCGTGACAAAGACAGACGCCATCGTCATGGAAGTGAGAAGGATAGACTGCGAGACAGAGATAGAGAAAGACGTCATCGTCACAGAGATGATGATAAAGATCTGCAAAGGGATAAAAGTCCTACACGTTAATAATATACTGTATACTTATGATAATGACTATTCTTGTTTAACCTTGTAGTCACTCCAATATTGAAAGAACTTCTGTTTTCCTTCAATACCCAACACATCACCAACTATGCTCAAACGATTGATTTCGAACGAATTACGAATCTCACGAATGTCCCACTTAGTGAAGGTATAGACTTTTGCTCTAATCAAATTACTCTTAGTATTCAATGGAGTAAACAATTCAAGGAGGTACCTAAATTTTGATACGTGAGGAATTGGAAGTGCTAAGTGAAGAGGAATCTTTAAAACAAGGGACTTGATAGTGAATTCCGATGGTACACTAGGAACGATCTGGAATGGAAGTAATGCTTTATTGTTCGATGGAGTTCCTTCAAGCATCAAAAAGACCACTTTCCCCTTAAATTGCTGGAAATCAAGTTTGGTTGGAGGACCAGTTGGAACAATGGAAAACGTATTCCCGAAGAGTGACCACACTGAATGAACGTAGGCATTGCCCTTGTTGTCTGGAATGACAAACACGATTTTTCTCCATGAAACTCTAGTTAAAAGAGCGTAGATGAGGCCATCAACGGGGGAAGAATAGTTGGCCACCACAACATCATTAATTGTAGGAAGAGTTTCTTCAATGGCTTTTACATTGGAACGTTTTATACCATCAACCAGAACATCCAACGCATTAAAACCAAAACAATTAAGTAATAAGAGTCTTAATAACCCCTTCAGTGATGAAATGAAGTATGTTAATGTGAGCAATACTATGATAGGAAACCTTGTAATGAAGATTATGAACTTGAGCGGAGCAAGGTATGCTTTTTGAAAAGAGGTGGCAGCACTGAACGGGGTAGGTGTGGGCATAAATGGGGATATACCCGTCCCCTTATCTCTCCAATTGGAAAACTTCTCCATCAAGGTGTTGATAATTTTTTCGCGATCGACAAATACAACTACAATTAAAGTTAAGATCAATATATCTCATTAAGGCTAATATACACTTGTTTGGAATACAAACACATAACAAAAATCACCATTGCATCGTGCAATGAAACGTTAGAATAGAATTAAATAGTTATAGTACAATCGAACCACCTTAAACCGATTATAATTCTTGGGAAGCACTTCCTGGCTTGAGAGCCTTCTTGGATGGCAACAAGGATTGGTGAATGTTTGGCAAAACACCACCTTGAGCAATGGTGACGTGACCTAACAACTTGTTCAATTCTTCATCATTTCTGATGGCCAATTGCAAGTGTCTTGGGATAATTCTGGACTTCTTGTTATCTCTAGCGGCGTTACCAGCCAATTCCAAGATTTCAGCAGCCAAGTATTCCAAAACGGAAGTCAAGTAAACTGGGGCACCAGAACCAACTCTTTGAGCGTAGTTACCCTTTCTTAACAATCTGTGGACTCTACCGACTGGGAAAGTCAAACCAGCCTTAGAAGATCTGGAAGTTGATGCTTTTTCGGATGAACCGGCTTTACCTTTACCACCTGACATTATTAATAGTTATTATTTATTTGATTAATTAAATCTAATAACGAAATTAGGGGATTGTTGGATATTTATAAACGCCTTCTGGCAACGCGACGCACGGGATCTACCTATTTCTTAGTACTCATTTTTACTAAATCATTCTCATTATTACCCTTGCGCGGAGACATTCTGATTTTTACCGCGCGAAATGAGTAATTATCGGTCTGACACGCAAACACGATCCTCCATAATAATATCTGATAAGCACGCTAATTACCTAGTGTATGTTTGTTATTATTATACTTCACGCACTCTCCTCAATCTTCTAGGTTGATCCTCCGTCGCGCTCTTTCCTAATTGGTCTTGGAACTTCGATTTCCTCCCCCATCTGTTTGCCTTCGAATTGTTGCCTCGTGATGTATTTCGCGTGTATATAAAGAAGTGATTCGCCTGTAACCCCTCAACAGTTTGTAAATTTACTTTAACTACTAATAATCAATCACAATGGCACCACCAAAAGCTGAAAAGAAACCTGCTTCCAAGGCCCCAGCTGAAAAGAAACCAGCTGCTAAGAAGACTGCTTCTTCTTCTTCTGACTCTAAGAAGAGAACCAAGACCAGAAAGGAAACTTACTCCTCTTACATCTACAAGGTCTTGAAGCAAACTCACCCTGATACCGGTATATCTCAAAAGGCCATGTCTATCATGAACTCTTTCGTCAACGATATCTTTGAAAGAATTGCTGGTGAAGCTTCCAAGTTGGCTGCTTACAACAAGAAGTCTACTATCTCCGCTAGAGAAATCCAAACTGCTGTCAGATTGATCTTGCCAGGTGAATTGGCTAAGCACGCTGTCTCCGAAGGTACCAGAGCTGTCACCAAGTACTCCTCTGCTTCCAACTAAGCGTTAAATCAACTTCATTTCTTTTATTTAATTTTGTAACGTTATTAGGTTGAGTGTATATTAGTTTAATGAATATGGTTATAACCAATCAGAAATCGCTTGTAATTATTAAATTGATTCTTTTTCGATTTCATTTTCAATGTATATCTTTAGCAATAAACAACTTAAAACGTTGAATAAATGATGAATCCAGAATGTATGACGAACCCCATAAACCAAACAGTAGAAAACAAAATAGATAATAAACCATTTAATAGTGGCGAACCCCTTTATAAATTTAGGCAACTTTTGCATTACTGAATTTCTTTCAACCAAAACAAATATTGGAATGATTGACAAAAAATTATGATGGGAGCTGAATGGGGTCCACCAGTTAACTGCCATATTATGAGCGAAAACAATTAATATCGGTACATTCACAGGTAACACCCATAACATCAACATCAATATCGACATTTGATAATTGAAAAGATTAGCATCTCCAATTCCCCCATTTTTCAATAAGATCTTTATAGCAGTGACAATCTGGACAACAAAGCATACAATGTACACAAATTGATATGGTGCATAAAATGGAATAGTCAAGAGTAATAAAGCCACCGTGATAATTCGACGTTGAGTCCAAATCGGAGTTTCCTGTTTGGATATAGATTGTTTTGAATTTTGATTTGATCTGATCCATTTGTTTCTAAACTTTTCTCCATATTTAATTGACCATGCAATTAAATTACCAACAATAATTAAGACGTGATAAGTGGAAAATACTAAAAATGTGGTGATAACGTAAATGATTAATCCAACGGGCCATAACCATATCTCTTCTAATCCTAAATAGAATGAGTTCACTTTAAAATCATTTTGAAGACTCAAATTTATTTCGTTTGGATCTCTCAAAACCACAGGATCAATAAGATTCATCATCAGTTGAATAACTTTATTGTTCATCAATGGATTAAGAAGAATTAATATCGTTATCACTGTGAGTAAAGATTTGCCTGAATTCATCAAGCTTAACGCATGTATAAAATTTGGGTACCGGTTTGTGGATGTGTAAGTTTTTATTTGAATCAACATCACTGTCAATATAATCAGGACACAACCCGCCACTATAGCAAGTCTGTACCTTAGTACCAACAATTTAAGACTTCCGATAAGATCAACATTGATAGTTATATCCATTGGAGTTTCTTCATCTAAACTTGAACTCCATAATTCAATATTAAGACTATGAGGATTCAGTTTGAATGGAACATATGGGGCAATTCCATGCATTATTATTGGTATTTCTGGATGGTCCTCAATGTTAGTATGCCATTTGGTCTCAAAAGGATCATCGATCCATTGCCTTATAAAAGATCTAAATGGTGAAATGCCATTTGCTTCTTGATCCTTTGGATATTTTACTCTGAGTGTATAAGCAAGAACGCTACTCCATGCACCTGGAATATTAACATTCACGGCTAATGGTCTCTTAGCTGGTAATGACATCTCGGCGCCCCCTCTTAGAAATAAAGTTAACAAATCTTCACCTATTTTATATTGAACTTTCTTGGATTCCGAAAGTTCACCCAATAGAAAGAATTCATTGTCCCTGTCCTTACTATCTCCTGTGACAACCACTATGGCGTCGTAGTTCGAAAGTATATGTGAATTGAACTGAAGCGCATGGAAAGGTTCCTTTTCACCGCCAAACGAAGAATCCATCAATGAGTTACTATGGGCATTAGAGATTGGAACAACAGTAGCATCTTTTGAGACATCCACACAACTCAATTTCACAAATTCCTGAGTTTTGTCATTTGTGAAATCATCTATTTCCTTGCTTTGGTCTTCATTTGCGTTATTGTTACAAAGTAACACTGAAAGATCAGGATTCTTTGAGTCCCATTTCTTGATCTCATCGGAACTAAGTAAAGAGAATTGATATTTTTCATCTTTAATATTTGGTATATGAAATAAATTAAACGTCGCCTCTGAACTTTTTCTGTCTTTTCCATGTAGACTCAACCTTCTATCTCCATTGATTGAGTTGATTTGTTGGCTGTCCAACTTGAGATTTATATTATTGCTGTTCAATGTGGAGCCAGTGAAATCTTCCAAGGCATAGTCTTCGAACCCAGATAATAACTGTTGTTTGAATACTGTCATTCTATCTTTCAATGGAATAGTTCTTGAAGGTTGATTGACATCCACTATCTCCAAAAGAGTTCTTGCTAATTTTCGACGCAACTGACTACACCATACAATGGCCAAATGATCGATGGGAGTCCATACCAGAGGTATACCAGTAGTATATACAGTGAAACCGTTGGTAGGTGGTACCAAATATCCTAAGGATGTATAGTCAGCAGGTAAAGTCGAGTCGAGTAACCCACCGGTAATTGAAATTAACGACAAATTCGATAATCTTGAACTTGCAATTGAAGAATTAGAATGAAAGCCTTCATACCAGAAACGATCTACCGATGAATAAATTTTAAGTAAGTCACCATCAAATGTCAATGGTGCGGCAGCATGGGGGGATGCTAAAGTGATGATGGTATTGACGGAGTCAGGTACATAGTTGGGTAAGGAGATCATCACTCGTGAAACAACACCTCCCATTGAATGACCCACCACAATGACCGATTTTGGAGGGTCAGGGTTGATTGAATATAAGTCAAGAATAAATTTGATGGCTTCATTCAAATATTCAGCTTGATCTAAAATAGTTCTTCCATGGAATGCGGTGAAATCTTCATTAAAATCCGCTGCAAAGAAGTCAAGGTTTTTGGCATTGGCATTCAAATGGTCCCACTTATGAATGTATTCATCAAAGTATAAATTTGTAGATTCAGATGCAACTGACCGCACTTGTCTATAACTTCCGGCATTACCAGGAATGAAAAGTACAGGTATACCATTCAATTTGAAATCTCGATTGGGACTCTCTTCAGGAATGGTATCCTTACCTTGTTCTCTGTATATCCAAAGGGAATATTTTGAAGCAAATTTGGTGTGAGATTCATCAAATCCTGTTATTCGAGCATACGCTGGATACATCCACACAAGTCGACAACCAGATAAATCTGCTCCTTCAAGAACTCTGGTATATAGAAAGCCCGTTAATGCAAAGAGGAGTAGACCAATGCTAACCAATAGATATAGCGGCCCTCGAGATGATCGGCTCTTAGTATGCAAGATCTCCATAGCGGTTATTTGGTCTGACTTCAAGATTGATTAATCTGCAAGATGTGGGGGAGACCAAAAGGTGTTAATCTAGGAGGATAGACACGACTGCCTATAGATGAGACCACTATGTTGAGCCAACTGTTATGGGACTGACTGTTGATGTCTCAATTTGCCCTACATACACTACTAAGACTTACACTATTAGCGATAAATAATTTGTTAACATTCTAAGATAATATACAGGGATGTCAAAAATGACATATCGATCATAAAGGGGGAACTCGAAACAGGAACATTAAGTAGACACTAACACCAAATCCATTTATCCAGTTATTTCTCGTGATTGTTGTTCTTTTTGTCGTCTTCTTTCTTATGGTCCGATATCACGATCTTGTCTCCTAATTGTGCACTCTGTTCCACTACTTTCACATCCACCTGATCCAAGAAGCCTTCTTGCTCGGCAACTTCAATCAACTCCTTTATTTCACGTGTAGAAAAATGACCATCTAACGGTATTTTCCCTTGTGGTATAACAAACCCATCATCATCATACTGATCTTCGTGCTTATGTTCATGTTTGTTATGTTCATGTCTATCCGGAGATATCAATTTCTTATGAATGTCTTCCTTAGTAGGACTCTTTGCTCTTCCTCTTTCTTCAATCACTTCTTTAGCATCAATTCCCTCTTCTTCATCAACTTCATCATCACTGGGTATGGGGTTCTCCTCGACCAATTTCTTCAACTTTTCCATGGTAGAGTCAATAGACTCACTATGAGACATGGTATTATCATCTGAAGGTTGAGTTATCAATTCAATTTTACTCATCTTACTTTATCTTATGATCGCTCAAAAGGTTGCGGGGTTCAAACTATATAAACAAAAAAAGTTGCTGATACCACAGCCATGACGTCACGTTTTCAAGTGAGACAGTGTATCTTATTATTGCTTGGAGCCGTTTTGTTCCTTCTTGGTCAATTCCCGAATACCTTCGAGGAACCCATCAATTCCTTCACCTTTGTAAGTATATTTTAATGATTGCGCCAACAAATATCCCGCACCTTCACCTTCCGCAAGTTGTTCACTTAATTGACGTTGCGCTTGTTGAAAAAAGCTACTTCTAAATACCTCCAATATTTCATTCTTTGACCCGGTTGTGGTTCCTGGTAATTGTTGCGAGATTTGTTGGATCTGTTGCGGCGAAAGTTTATCTAAATGATTATGAACAATTTGAGGGGTTAAAAAATTGCTGATTGACGTGATTGGTATTCTGGGTTCAATCTCATTTGAATTATTTGAAGAACCCACATTTGAATTATTCTTACTGATACTAAAATTGTTAGTGATTTGTTTTTTTTTTTTTACTTAAATGCTTATATTAACGTTATAGTACTTACTTGTCATCTTCTTTTTCTTCTTTAATATCTTCTTCTTCTTCTTCCTCTTCATCTTCTTCATCTTCATTAATGGTTATCAACTCATTGATTTGTTTCACTATATTCAAATCCTTTTCTGTAAGTAAATCGGGTTGATCAATATCACCAACATCTTGGAACCAATATAAATGCTTTGCTCCCGAACTTAAAAATGTCAATGCAAATACTCTTCCGGTAGTACAAGATTTCATATGCTTGAAACTTACATCTCCTGGAATAAGTAACAATTCATCTTTTTCCACCGTAGATCCTACCGTTAAATCAGCTTTAGGACTCCAAGTAAATGATAAGAAATCAGGATCTTCTGAACTGGGCTTAATTGAAATCACTCCCTTATGAGGCAATGGTGTGCAACGCTTGGTATCTTCATCATACTGCACTTTTCCAGCATGAAATTTCAATGTTTTGGACATTTGTGATGGATTAGGTGTTAGGTCCGCTCACCACTCTTGCCACTCAATAAAGTGTTTTTGAAATATGGGTATGTGCACGACCCTTCGTACCCTAATTACAACTGGATCAAACAACCCTCATCATTGAATATGAACTTTCCTCCAGAAGATATACAGGGGTTGGTCAACAAGATCGCCACCATCTTGCGGTCCCGCAATGAAACTTTGGCTATATCAGAAGCTGCTTGTGGTGGACTTTTATCGGCATATTTGGTCAGTGTGCCAGGAGCGTCTGATTTCTATATAGGAGGAAAATTGGTGTACTCTTTAAAACAAAGACTTAAGTTATCAGGCTGGTCCGATCTTGAAATAAGTCAATATATGGGTCCATCAGAACAAGTGGCTTTAAAACTTGCAAGAACTGCAAAATATGAATTAGGTTCCACCTACGTATTATCCGAAACAGGATTTGCAGGACCATCATCTGACCTTCACTTGAATCATAGTCAATCAGAACAAAAACTGGGTGCGAGAGTGGGTACTGTATTTCTCGGATTCAATGGCCCGAATAAAGAAGTTTCATGTTCTAGAGACACTGGATCCATTGAGAGAGCAATTAATATGACAGAATTCGCCCGTTTGGGCTTACAGTTTTTATTGGAACAATTAGAACTGTTAGATGTAAATAGTAAATAACAAAAGTCTTATCTGTAAGAACAAGTGACTGTGTATTGTATAGAGCTGAAATTAAATTGTATGAGAAACACTTCTCGTTTTTCTAAATATATTGAAAAGTTTCATAAAAAGTGAAATATTATAAAATTTGTAAAAGTATTACTCTATAAAAATAGAGATAAACTCTTTTATTCAACTATATACAATATATATGGTCCGTTCAACTATAAGGTGGTAATTGATAGGTCATTCAACACCCAGAATCCCATTTTCATCAATATCTTCTTCCCAAAAAATCCCCCACTTCTTAAACTTGCACCGATGGGACTATCGGGTTCCCTAATTACAATGTGATTGGTTAGAAGTCGGTGAAAATTACTCCTAATCACTTACGCCTCTTAATACAATCTCGTAAACCTCCTCTCGATTAGGTGGAAAAATTGACGAGGAAAATACCTTTGTCGAACACGCGAGCACACGAGAGGTCTTAATAAATCAAAGAAAGGGGATTTTTTTTATAACTAGCCCATCAACATTAACCTCTGAACACTATTGTAGCTACCTCCTTCACTTTAGAGCTTTAACTTTTAAGATCTAAATATCGCCAGGATTATACTTCTAGACCCAAAGACGTGTGCGTCATGTGCTCGACACGTATGCACCGCTCGTTTCTTTTCAACCCTGTTCACAAACAAAAAAGCGTCTAATCATAAAAACACTACCAGTGCTTGTCGAATCTCCCATCAGTGTACGATATATATCTATACATCGTTGCTGGAATTGTATAAGCTTTTGTATACCAATAACTGGATTGATTTATACGAAGAAATCAACAAATCAACCCTGTGAAATTTGACACGCCAACAAACAACACCCTTTTCACCCTTTCAATTGTTTCAGATTCGAGTTAAACTATTATAAAATGACTTCAGGTATGTACTAACCATTTAGATCATCGATCAAGTACTAACATGATAACCTATTTAGCCGAAATAGAAACTCCAGTTTCCAATCCCATAAAGGAATCTATTCACCAAGAGGTTAAGATTATTAAAAGAAAATTGAATGGATATGTTGGTTTTGCCAATTTACCTAAGCAATGGCACAGAAAATCCATCAGAAGAGGTTTCAGCTTGAATATCATGGCTGTTGGTGAAGCCGGTTTAGGTAAAGCTACTTTGATCAACACACTTTTCAATCGTGAAATTTTGAGAAAAGATGATGAACTTGATGAACAAGTTGAATCAGGTGAATCAGTCTCTGTAAAGATTAAAAGTACTACTGCTGAAATAGAAGAAGATGGAGTTAAGTTGAAATTGAATGTTATTACTGCTCCAGGTTTTGGTGAATCTATTAACAATGTCAACTCTTGGAAAGTGATTGTTGATGAAATTAACAGTAGATTTGATTCATACTTGGAAGCTGAAAGTAGAATAAACAGATCTACTATCAATGATGAAAGAGTTCATGCATTTCTTTATTTCATTGAACCAACTGGTCACTCTTTAAGAGCTTTGGATATAACTTTGATGAAACAAGTTCATGAAAAAGTTAACTTGATTCCAGTTATTGCCAAATCTGATACTTTGACTAGTGAAGAAATTGCTGAATTCAAGGAAAGAATCTTGGAAGATATTAGATATCAAGGTATTAAAACTTTCAAGCCTCTTGATTTTGAAAATGATGAAGAAGAAACTGTGTTAAACACTAAGCAAATCTTAAGTAAATTCCCATTTGCAGTTGTTGGTTCTACTAAAGACGTTCAAACTCCAGATGGTAGAATTGTTAGAGGTAGAAGTTATCCATGGGGAGTGATTGAAGTTGACAATGAAGATCATAATGATTTCATCAAATTGCGTCAATTATTGGTAAGAAATTTCTTGGAAGAATTAAAGGAACATACTGCCAATACTTTGTATGAAAACTACAGAAGTGAAAAGTTAAATAGAATGGGTATTGCTCAAGACAACACTGTTTTTAGAGAATTCGACCCATTGGCTAAACAAGAAGAAGAAAGAGCATTACATGAAGCTAAATTGGCTAAGATGGAAGCTGAAATGAAGGCTGTTTTCCAACAAAAGGTTTCTGAAAAGGAAAAGAAGTTACAAAGATCCGAAGCTGATTTGTTCTCTAGACACAAGGAAATGAAGGATAAATTGACTAAACAAATCAAATTGTTAGAAGATAAAAAAGTTCAATTGGAAAAGCAAAAGACCTTACCAATGGAACCAGCAGTTAGCTCACCAGCACCTGCCAAGGCTCGTAAGGGATTTTTACGTTGATCCAAATCTGATGGTACCCTGTTGATTAGTGTTAATACCAGATGGATAAGGTAAAGTCTAATTTGGTGTCTGCTGATATATTTCTTGAATTCATGTCGTGCTTGAAATTTTTTCAGAATTATTACTTTGGATATGAAATTGTTCCATAAGTAATGTCAATATTCTATAATATACTTATAATTGTTCTTAGTTAAAATTTGTAGCTTTAGTTTAAACTTAACTGTGCCTCGATTTCAATTTCATATTATGAGCTCCGTGTCTCGTGACCAAATAATCTGTGAGTGAACATTTCAACTGAGACTAAGTAGCAAAAAAACATCATTGCTCGTTTGAGAATTCCGGTTATCAAGACTTGTTTTTCTTACATTACCATCAATGTCCGACCTTCCTCCATCCAAGGCTGAATTGCCTAAAGAAGTTCATACCTCAACTCCTGTTGCTGAAACCGCAACCTCCGGTGCTCGTACTACTGGGACTTCCAAGCCAGGATTGAACCAACAGTTACTCCTTCAAACAGTGCAATCATTACAGTTTGCTTGGTTTGTGGGTCACTTGTTAACGTTGTTTGGTATCTTTTTCTATTCTTTGACCTATGTCAAGATTGGTGTTCGTGCCTACAAATTTTGGTATTCGGTTGCTTTAGTGGGTATCCTTGAAAGTTTTGGTATTTTGTTATTCCAATTGTTTCAAAAGAGTGGATCTAACACCTTAAGTATTATCAAGAATGATAACACTCAATACTTCTTTTTAAGTGCTGCCTTACTCTTTTTCAGACCTTATGTTCTTTTGACCTTGTTACCATTTGCCTTATACTCAGTATTTCATACTTTGGCTTATGTTCAAACTTATTTGTTACCAGTGTTTGGCCTTGAAAAGCATTCTATTTCCAAACAAATCGGAGATTTCGTTGCTAATAACAACGTTAAATCAGTTCAATTAGGTTCTGTGGTTGAAGTTTATGCATACTTCTGGTTGTTTGTTAGAGTGATTACTTTCAGAAAGAGATCATTATTTACATTTGTGGTCTACACTATTTTCATCAAAACTAGATATGAGAACTCGGTTTTCACCAGAAATTATATCAAGTCAATTGAAGTCAAACTTGATTCTTTAGTCAATTCTGCTAATGTTCCAGCTGTCAAACAGGGTTGGACTAGTTTTAAGCACGCAGTTAGAAAAACTGGTAATTTTTACTTGGTTAATGATTACACCAAGGAAAAGTTGAATTAAGTTATTGAATATTTCATGCTTCATTTTATAAGTTGTATCTGTTATAATTAGCTTAGTATTAATGAAGGACTACCTTTTTTTTTTTTTTTTTCGTATTTACCCAATTGAGAAAGGGTGAACAGTAATGACATCATGGTGACTTGGGCGCGTCACGTGAGCAACTGACACAGTTTTTCGCATAGATTCTTCCATAACCTTCGAAGAATTTCTAAATTATGAATGGGTGCAACAAAATTGGTTTTGTGTCGCATAATTCCAGGAAGCTCGTCGAAATCTATGGAACTTCGGTAATAATTTATCGACGATTCCGTCGTTTTATAAATTGATTTAAATTCCAAATCTTGAAAATTTTCTTTTTCATTAACAAATATTAACTAAAATGTCTAAAGCTGTTGGTATTGATTTGGGTACTACTTACTCATGTGTTGCACACTTCTCTAACGATCGTGTTGAAATTATTGCTAACGATCAAGGTAACAGAACCACTCCATCTTTCGTTGCCTTCACTGACTCTGAAAGATTGATTGGTGATGCTGCTAAGAATCAAGCTGCTATGAACCCATCTAACACCGTTTTCGATGCTAAGCGTTTGATCGGTAGAAAGACTCAAGATGCTGAAGTTCAACAAGATATTCAACATTTCCCATTCAAGATTGTTGACAAGGGTGGTAAGCCAAACATTGAAGTTGAATACAAGGGTGAAACCAAGGTTTTCACTCCTGAAGAAATTTCTTCTATGATCTTAGGTAAGATGAAGGAAACTGCTGAAGGTTACTTAGGTACCAAGGTTAACGATGCTGTTGTTACCGTTCCAGCTTACTTCAACGATTCTCAAAGACAAGCTACTAAGGATGCTGGTTTGATTGCTGGTTTGAACGTTATGAGAATTATTAACGAACCAACCGCTGCTGCCATTGCTTACGGTTTAGACAAGAAGGATGAACAAGAAAAGAACGTCTTGATTTTCGACTTGGGTGGTGGTACTTTCGATGTCTCCTTGTTATCTATTGAAGATGGTATTTTCGAAGTTAAGTCTACCGCTGGTGATACTCACTTGGGTGGTGAAGATTTCGATCACAGATTGGTCAACCACTTTGTTGCTGAATTCAAGAGAAAGAACAAGAAGGACTTGTCCACTAACCAAAGAGCTTTGAGAAGATTGAGAACTGCTTGTGAAAGAGCTAAGAGAACCTTGTCTTCTTCTGCTCAAACTTCCATTGAAATTGACTCCTTGTACGAAGGTATTGATTTCTACACCTCTATCACCAGAGCTAGATTCGAAGAATTGTGTCAAGATTTGTTCAGATCTACTTTAGACCCAGTTGAAAAGGTCTTGAGAGATGCTAAGGTTGACAAGTCTCAAGTTCACGAAATTGTCTTGGTTGGTGGTTCTACCAGAATTCCAAAGGTCCAAAAGTTGGTCTCTGACTTCTTCAACGGTAAGCAACCAAACAAGTCTATCAACCCAGATGAAGCTGTTGCTTACGGTGCTGCTGTTCAAGCTGCTATCTTGTCTGGTGACACTTCTTCTAAGACTCAAGATTTGTTGTTGTTGGATGTTGCTCCATTGTCTCTTGGTATTGAAACCGCTGGTGGTATTATGACTAAGTTGATTCCAAGAAACTCCACCATCCCAACCAAGAAGTCTGAAACCTTCTCCACTTACGCTGACAACCAACCAGGTGTCTTGATTCAAGTCTTTGAAGGTGAAAGAACCAAGACTGCTGACAACAACTTGTTAGGTAAGTTCGAATTGTCTGGTATTCCACCAGCTCCAAGAGGTGTTCCACAAATTGAAGTCACCTTCGATATTGATGCCAATGGTATCTTGAATGTTTCTGCCTTAGAAAAGGGTACTGGTAAGACTCAAAAGATTACCATCACCAACGACAAGGGTAGATTATCCAAGGAAGATATCGAAAAGATGGTCTCTGAAGCTGAAAAGTTCAAGGAAGAAGATGAAAAGGAAGCTGCCAGAGTTCAAGGTAAGAACGGTTTAGAATCTTACGCTTACTCCTTGAAGACTTCTCTTGCTGATGAACAATTCAAGTCCAAGTTGGAAGCTGAAGACATTGAAACCGTCACCAAGGCTGCTGACGAAACCATCGAATGGTTAGATGCCAACCAAACTGCCACCCAAGAAGAATTTGCTGACAAGCAAAAGGAATTGGAAGGTAAGGCTAACCCAATCATGGCTAAGGCTTACCAAGCTGGTGCTGCTCCAGCCGGTGCTGCCCCAGGTGGCTTCCCAGGTGCTGCCCCAGGTGGTGCTGCTCCTGAAGCATCCAACGATGGTCCAACTGTTGAAGAAGTTGATTAAACGATTTAACAGATCAATTCGAGTGGACAAGGTGAAGTGGAACAACATAATAATAAATTATGATTAGGTTACGGGTTTTGTTTTATTATTAAGGTTTTTCATTTATCATAATGGTTATTGTTCATTCTGTATTTAGCGTACATTTAGAATGTATAGATAATAGAAAAGAAAGATACTTGATGTAGTGCCTAATTGGCGAAATTGAAAATGGCGAAAAATATGAAAAACCAATGACAAGTGTTACAATATAAGCCATGGTGGGTAAATGACTCATTAAAGGTAAGGTGTCACCACCAAAATCTTGAACATCACCAGATGTCAAAGAGCTTACGATGTCTTATCAAGGAGACAATTTGAATCAATGCCGTCCCTCCGTTAAACAGTTAGAACAACACGTTGGGGTCTGCCTCTAGCTGATCGTTGTTTGCCAGCGCTTATTACGTAACCGCCACAACATTTAAATACCAACATTTTTGATGGGGCAGGATGGTGAATTTAGCTCTTTTGAAGCCGAGAAAGCGGCAGATTTCTCCCACCACCATGACCAATAGCATCCTAAATTTCTATACCATTTCTAGTCAACTTAGACTGTTGCAACCTCTCCCCTCTACCGCCCCTCCCCCGCTGTACCCGCGTAGCTTATCGCCAAAATGTTCAACAAAAAAAGTCACCCCTCCTGTACACAACCGTTGGCACTGAGCACCCGCTACGACGATGGTACTCAATTGACTCAGTAAGAAGCAAGAAATTTTGCCAATTGTAATGAGAAAGATATGCCAAATCAACCCGGAAAATAGTTCCGATTTGGTTCCCCTGAATTCTACAACAATTTCAAAGTTAAACACGTTAATTTGATATGGATTTTTTGAGAATTCGCTAACCTGTCGTTGCCGCGCTCGTTTAGCTTTGTGCAGTTAATTTTTTCACAACTTTTGAGTCAAAATGTTGGCAGTATCAACTCACTAGATCCAAAATCTTTATTAGTGTGGCACTTCCCAACATCATAGAAGTTGAACAGAACCAGATTGTAAGTAACCAAACATGACTTTACTTAGGTTTCCTCAACGTCAAACTACCTTCGATAGCAAAATCAGCTGATCTGTCAAGACAGGTGATTAAAATTCGAACCATTCGATGTTTAATTGGTTTTGAAAAATCTCCACAATTGTTGAAATATAATTGTTGAATCCACTAACATCTAGATTAATTTGTAATTGTTTATTCTGTTGATACTAAATTCAAAATGACTACTGCTCCTAAGCACCAAGTGGTTCACGAAGCCAACGATATTACTTCTCGCCCTACTCCTAAGGAATTCTTTGAAAGACAACCAAGGGATGGTCACTTGAAAGACTTGAACCAATATTATGAACTTTATGAAAAATCAATTAAGGATCCAGAAGGTTTCTTTGGTCCTTTGGCTAAAGAATTCTTACATTGGGATAGAGATTTCACTAAAGTCAAGTCTGGTTCTTTGAAACACGGTGATGCTGCTTGGTTTATTGGTGGTGAATTAAATGCTTCTTACAACTGTGTGGATAGACATGCTTTCACCAACCCAGATAAGCCTGCAGTGATTTACGAAGCTGATGATGAAAAAGATTCCAAGATCTTAACTTACGCTGAATTGTTACGTGAAGTGTCTCAAGTTGCCGGTGTTTTGAAATCTTGGGGTATTAAAAAGGGTGATACCGTTGCCATCTACTTGCCAATGACTTCTCAAGCCATCGTTGCTATGTTGGCTGTTGCAAGATTGGGTGCCATTCATTCAGTTATTTTCGCCGGATTTTCATCCGGTTCCATAAAGGATCGTGTTAATGATGCTTCTTGTAAGGCTTTGATCACTTGTGATGAAGGTCGTCGTGGTGGTAGAACCGTCAACATCAAGAAATTATGTGATGAAGCTTTATTAAATTGTCCTACCGTGGAAAAAGTTTTGGTTTATAAGAGAACCGGTAACCCAGAAATTGCCTTGAAAGAAGGTCGTGATTTCTACTGGGACGAAGTTACTAAGAACTTCCCAGGTTACTTGGCTCCAGTTCCAGTCAACTCCGAAGACCCATTGTTCTTGTTATACACTTCTGGTTCCACTGGTACTCCAAAGGGTGTTGTTCATTCTACAGCTGGTTACCTTTTAGGTGCCGCTTTGACCACAAAATACATTTTTGATGTTCACCCTGAAGATGTATTATTTACTGCTGGTGATGTGGGTTGGATTACTGGTCATACTTATGCCTTATATGGTCCATTAGCTTTGGGTATCCCAACCATCGTTTTCGAAGGTACCCCAGCATACCCAGATTTTGGTAGATTATGGCAAATCGTGGAAAAGCATAAGGCAACTCATTTCTATGTTGCACCAACTGCTTTAAGATTGTTAAGAAAGTCTGGTGAGGCTGAAATTGAAAAATACGATTTATCATCTTTGAGAACTTTGGGTTCTGTTGGTGAACCAATTTCTCCAGATATTTGGGAATGGTATAATGAAAAGGTTGGTAAGGGTCAATGTCATATTTCTGATACTTACTGGCAAACCGAATCTGGTTCTCATTTCATTGCACCAATTGCTGGTATTACTCCAAACAAACCAGGTTCTGCTTCTTTACCATTCTTTGGTATTCAAACATGTCTTATTGATCCAGTTACCGGTGTTGAAATTAATGGAAATGATGTTGAGGGTGTTTTGGCTGTAAAGGATACTTGGCCATCAATGGCCAGATCCGTGTGGAACAATCACGGTAAATATATGGATACTTACTTGAACCCATACCCAGGTTACTATTTCACCGGTGATGGTGCTGCTAGAGATCATGATGGATACTACTGGATCAGAGGTAGAGTTGATGATGTTGTCAACGTTTCTGGTCACAGATTATCTACTGCTGAAATCGAAGCTGCTTTGATTGAACACCAGGGTGTTTCAGAAGCTGCTGTCGTAGGTATCAACGATGATTTAACTGGTCAAGCTGTTGTTGCATTTGTTGCTTTGAAAGATGAAGCCGCTGAAGTGGTCAACGGTAAGGAAACTAGTGAAGAAGCTTTTGCTTTAAGAAAGGAATTGATTTTACAGGTTAGAAAGGAAATCGGTCCATTTGCTGCTCCAAAGAGTGTTATTATTGTTGCCGATTTACCAAAGACTAGATCTGGTAAGATCATGAGAAGAATCTTAAGAAAAATCTCCGCTAATGAAGCTGAACAGTTGGGTGATATTACCACTTTAGCTAACCCACAATCCGTTGCTGGTATCATTGATTCTTTTGCTGCTCAATTCGGCAAGAAATAATTAGAAAATCATAGAATATCTCAAGATATAAAATACTTGCTATAGTGTCCAAAAAAAAACATTTAATAATCAATTTTAACGTAATATATCAATTGTAGTTCAATTAACTAACCTATTTATTTTGCAACTCCTGTATGCACTCAAAAAATTCCAACATCAAATTTAATAATTATACCATCACAAGTGGCATCATGCTCCACAAAAATTCCATAAAACGACTTACGAAACTATTCATAATAATCAAAACCATCCAATTAGTTCTTGTATACTTTACTCCGACTCAATTTGATACCTCATCGCAAATACTTGTTCGTCAATATGAACCATCTAAAAAACAGTTAATAGAGAGTGTATCGTGGATACCATTGTTGAATCACTTTCTAAGTCATATAGTTGAGAAGTTCATCACTTGGGATGCAGTATACTTCAGTGATCTCTACGTCAGTCCGATCAAGTATGAAAATCAATTTGTATTTTGTCCAAACTGGTGGAGATTGATCAAATGGATTCCTGTGGGTGAAGGCAATTTCTATGCAAAATTATTGGTGAGCTTAGTTGTGTCGAATGCTTGTCATTACCTCTCTGCATTGGTGATGTATGTGATGACCTTGAGTTATTTCAAAACAAGAACACATACCAAAACAGGAATTGAAAAAGATCGTGAATTCGCTGAAATAGCATCCAAGTTAGTCATAATATCACCCGCAGGAATCTTCCTTACTAGCGGGTATTCAGAAAACCTAAGCAATCTTTTGAGTTTTCTTACCATCTATTTGCATGATATTTCAATCAACCATACCGATTTTAGGTATCAATCTACTCACAAATCCATCAAGTCACCATTGTTATACATCTTATCGGGACTGTTGTTAGCATTCAACTTTACTATACGAGCAAACTCGACGTTACTTGGTATTCTTTATTTATATGATTTATATCAATTTGCGTTATACAATCGAAGTATTCGTGATTCATTCTTTTCGATTATCGCAGGTTCTCAATTATTCTTTACGATTGTGGCGATGAACATTTCAAACTACCAGTTGTTCTGTCCCGAGAGAGGCGACTGGTGCAACAACACTATTCCACTGTTATTCGGATATGCTCAACGAGAATACTGGGGGGTAGGGTTTTTGCAATATTGGACTCTTAATAATATACCAAATTTCATCTTTGCGTTACCTACCATAATCATTCATTCAGCATCAATCAACCATTTCTTGAAGGCATCGGAATTGCCCAAGATCAAAAAAATCGCCAGTTTGTTAGCCATCAATGTACTGGTCATAATTGGTGGTTTATTCTTTTGGAACACCCAGATATTAACTCGTATTGGATCCTTTTTACCATTGAGTTACTGGTTCGTTGCACTGCTGATCCAAGAGAAACTGCCTTATACAAAATACATGGTTTATTACATGTTGGGATGGAGCTTTGCCCAAACAGTCTTATTTGCTGCTTTCTTGCCCCCAGCATGAACTTTATCAAAACTTTAATAATGATCAGTGGCTGATCTAATATACATTTTGAGCACAATGAAAAACATATTTATGTAGTCAATAGTATGAAGAGAAACGGCCCGATATATCCAGCTATCGCGCTTTGCTTTGTTTAAGGGGTGTCATTTGATTTTTGGTTTTTGGTGGTCTGTAACAAGGTGTGTGCAAATGTTTACCCGATTAGGAAGCGATATACGGTTTGATAAGATATCATATATATATATATATATATATATGTTGCAATAATCCAAATACTTATAGGCCAGTAATGAACAATACCGGCATACTCACTGCTGTTTACGAACAACTGGCTATACAATATGTCAGGTTTACTAAAGTGTCCCCATTGTCTATGGAGGTCGTTGTCTTAATCATAATCATAGGTATGATGATGAAATTAATTCAGAAGAAGCCCACCAAGGTTAACTCAATAGATTCAAATAAGGTGAGAAAGTTTGGACACTGGACTCCGGATTCATTCATCACACCAGTTCCTCAAGAGTATAAGAATTGGGACTATTATAAAACTAAACCATTACCATATCGTGCTTTTAAACACAAATATAATATTACGATGGGGATCAGAAACATGGACTGGGATAGCTGGATCGAGCTTGATAACGAATGGGAAAAGTTTCATACCCAAAAGCTACAACGTATTGAACAAAGAGGCACCGAATTATATGAAACCAGTACAATTGCTACAGCCGCTGCCTACGAATTATTAGGCGAATTCAAGCGATACCTTCCAAATAGGTACCCCAAACTTTTCAAACAAACATTGGTTGGATTGGATAACTTGGTGACTGGTGAGTCGTTTGATTTTACTCAGGGTGGATCCGAAGATCCTATCTTAATTGCTGCGAAATTAGTCCAGGATGATCTAGCAATAATGATTGAAGATGAAGATGGCAATTATCTGTTACAATCGGGAGCGATTATCTTAGCTGGGTTCTGGAGATTTAGGGATAAGTATAAGATGTCATTAAATGAGATTCATACTAGTGGGGATGTTCCTCAGTATAATGAAAAGCTCAAAACGGGTATGACTAGATTTTTCACAAGGTTGGCCTGTGACAAACCAGTGGTGAGAAATAATTACTTTATCCAAACTGATGACAATTTGGGATGGTCACATTCAATTGGTAAAGAAGATGGTGACAACCTCGGTTGGAATACTGCGCTGCCTGCTGTTAATGTGGATCAACTTTACTTTAGAAGTGAACGTCAAAGTTTACGTAGGTTGCCCATAAGTGGGGCCGTTGTGTTCACTATCCGGACGTATTTCATTCCAATTGTTGATTTATGTAAAGAGCCATTTATTCCTAGAAGATTGTTGAATGGTATCAACACCTGGACTGGTGATGTTGAAGAGTACAAAGGTTACTCCAAATATGCAGATGTATTGATGCCATACTTGGAAAAAATGGCACTAGAACAGGAAGAGAACGGCTTAGAGGAAAAATTGGGTCCTGATGTATATCCATATTAAAATTAAAGTATTATTGTAAATACAAAGTTCTATTCCAATATTCAGATACAGAAATTCAGAGCACCAGAAAATAAAATGATTTCAAGAGAGTAGATTTGTTAATAATTTTGTGAAGTTTTCTACAACAGTTACTATTAAATATACATTACTAATATACACTCATAAACAACGATAACCGGTATGATGAATTGAATAAATCGCCTAAGTTCTTTCACCTCTCAATCTTCTGGCCAATTGGATATCCTTCTTTTGAATGGTAACTCTCTTGGCGTGAATGGCACACAAGTTGGTATCTTCGAATAAGGAAACCAAGTAGGCTTCAACGGATTCTTGCAAAGCACCAATAGCAGAGGATTGGAATCTCAAATCGGTCTTGAAATCTTGAGCAATTTCTCTAACCAATCTTTGGAAAGGCAATTTTCTGATCAAAAGTTCAGTAGACTTTTGGAATCTTCTAATTTCTCTCAAAGCGACGGTACCTGGCTTATATCTGTGAGGCTTCTTAACACCACCAGTAGATGGGGCGGATTTTCTAGCAGCCTTAGAGGCCAATTGCTTTCTTGGTGCCTTACCACCAGTAGACTTTCTTGCTGTTTGCTTGGTTCTAGCCATTGTAAATATTCGATGGAGATGAATCGGGAAATGTAGTGACAGATTCTCACTATATATATGATTTTTGTAGTATTTAGTCACGACATAGTATTTTGATCGTCATACATCTCCGGGGCGTGGTCGTGTTGTTATGATTACTTTTCGCAGCCGGAGAAGAAACAAGTATGGTGCGCAGACTACAATTTACTCATTGGTACGCGTAAATTTAAATACAACGCACTTCTCCTGGCGCGAGAAGTGTTTTAACGCGAGTAAAAATACCAATACGCACACTTGAGATTTTGGTACAATCAATCTGACAACAATTAAGGAGCGAGAAAAGAGATTACTCTGACCCAATTGGGAAATTTGACTTTAACGATGATGAAAAGAAAAGGCGTGAGCGGAGACGGTGCGCATTTTTACGCAGTTCCCGCGTAATCTCTAGAATACCCCCATAAGTTAGCTTTTAGGTCCACCTGACTTGCATCCTGTGGGTCTCGCTTTGGCCGAGCCCACAAACTATTGCTTAAGGGGGCGATCCCTCATCTGGTTATAAATACATCAGTTCGCACTTGGTTAATTAATTCTATATCATATCATACAATAATTAATCAACATGTCTGGTAGAGGAAAAGGAGGAAAAGGTTTAGGAAAAGGTGGTGCCAAGAGACACCGTAAGATCTTAAGAGATAACATTCAAGGTATTACCAAGCCAGCTATCAGAAGATTGGCAAGAAGAGGTGGTGTTAAGCGTATTTCTGCTTTGATCTATGAAGAAGTCAGAGTTGTGCTTAAGTCCTTCTTGGAAAATGTTATCAGAGATGCTGTTACTTATACTGAACACGCCAAGAGAAAGACTGTTACTTCATTGGATGTCGTCTATGCTTTGAAGAGACAAGGTAGAACCTTGTACGGTTTCGGAGGTTAATTCATTTCTGCTTTTTGTATATTATAGTATTATTAATAAATTCTCACGTTAAAGTTGATATGTAGGTCATGCAAGGATAATGAGGAAATTATACTATTGATTGGAGTGTGGAAAAAACTAAGAAAAGATTGACTATTTAAAATGATTGGAGTTGAAAAGGTAGTTTAAATTTTTTTTTTTTTCTCTTTTTAACGTTGTTAACTATTAAACTAATTGAATGTGGCTTGAACTTTGATTTCTTTAACCCGCACGGATCTCTTAGTTGCTCATTTGTTACTCTAATAAATTCCCAAAGTTATCCCAGTTTATTAGGGTTACACATAGTTGTTTAATAATTAATATACTGACTAGCAATATGATTAATTGGGGTATATTTTTATTCTAATTTATGCTATCTACGCCTACTCTAGGTCTTCTAATATTACAAATATGCGGGTATCTATTGGGACTTGCCCATAATTTGGTCATACTCCTCTTCCGTTAATACCGAACCACTGGTACCAATAATCTCTTGATCAGGGATGTTTAAATCTCTCACAATCACATGTATGTGACTAATACTTTTGACACTCTGTAAACTTTCCCAATTACGGAACCATGTAACTTGGTCCCAACTGAGCCCATACTTCTCAATGAACGTCTTTTCCACATATCTATTGATGGCAGCCCTAGTCTCTGGCAGAAGGTCCCCCACTGGTGAATTAGGGTCCCCTTGAATTCTAACCTTAGACCATACACAAAAATGCTTGACATTTTCTGGTACATAGTAAGGAAACTGATTGTAAATAATCTTGACGTCGTCAGGATTGGTGAAAATTGAATCTCCCGATCTCAATCTACTGGTATCCCACTGAAGTTCATTATTCAAAACATGATCCATAATTCCGATGTTTTGGTCCTTAAGTTGTTGTTTGAAGTCCAAATATCTATCGGTAGCTTCTTGAGATCTGGCAAAAAGTTCCAACAGATTGGTACTGGTGATATAACGAATTTCTGACCAAGAAAATGGAGACTTTTTGATTTTTGAGGGGTTGGGCATGCTACTGTGGTGAACAAATTTGATGTTGAATTGCTTATAAAGTGCTTCGATGTGCGTGGTTGCAACAGGAGTGGTGGGAGGAGTATACAAATATGTCATGATTCAATATTTTTTTTTTGAGAAGACCTAAAAATCTCTACCGAATTATCCATTCCCCCTGTTTGTATATATATACCCCTAATGTTATGGCTCATCTTATCACGGATAATTGCATTCTGACATACTTTTTCAGAAGGTTGCATCGGGCCCCGAGGTTACATTGTGCGAATGTTACATTGACATCTCATATAAAATAATGGGGCCCCAGATGCCTAATACGGCAGGTGAGTAACTGCTTGAGGAAATTTTGAGGATGCCATGGTAGCTTCGTGTAGCTGTAACTGGTAGTTTGGTAAGTATTCAATTTAGTGAATTTGGAAATCGATAATGATGGACATCTCTGGACCGGTCCTGCAGATAGGTCGCATCCCAATGATAGCCACTATCACATCACTATCAAAATACAATTACCACCACTATGCCAATTCATAAATTGATAGTTCTTCGTCATGGAGAATCACAATGGAATCACGAGAACAAGTTTTGTGGTTGGATAGATATTCCACTCTCAGAACGGGGTAAACAAGAGGCCACACGTGCCGGAGACCTTATCAAAGAGGCCGGACTTGATCCTGATGTATTATACACATCAAGACTTACCCGATCAATTGATACAGGACTTCGTATCTTGGACCACTTGAACAAGGCGTGGTTGGATCATCATAAGGTGTGGCAACTTAATGAACGTCACTACGGCCAGTATCAGGGCCGCAACAAGCACGATGTATTTTTGCTGTTGGGTGAAGACAAGCAAAAATTCCAATATATACGTCGAGACTACCACGGAATGCCTCCATTGTACGACCAACCAGACCCTTGCATAGACGCACGCTACAGTGATGTGATCAACAAGGCTGTGTTGCCCAAGGGGGAATCACTTGAGATGGTGATGAAACGAGTGATGCCATTTTTCATACAAGAGGTGCTTAATCACCAGTTAATTCAAATGGATAGAACCGTGTTAGTGGTAACCCACGGGTCGGTGGTTCGTAGTGTTATCAAGCATTTGAGCAATGTTAGTGATAACGACATCTCCTCAATTAATGTCCCCACTGGCGTACCACTTGTATTCGAATTAAATGATCACGGAGAACTAGTTAAGGATTATTATTACTTGGACAAGGAATTGGCTGCGAAAGGAATAGAGAAAGTTCGCAACGAAGGTCTTCAAAAAGATTAGATAAAGAGATTAGGAAAATACCAATGAATTTAAGAATAGACCAGTATAGAGAAAATTTCAAGTTTAAACTAATACGAAAAAAAAAGGTGGGTCAAAATCGACCAAAGTACTTAGCAATATAAATCCAAGAAATATTTTTAAAAGACACAATACAAATTGTTGAATTTCATGATAGTACATGATAACGATAAGGATGACACACACCGTATATGCACGTGATATGAAGGGAGGTAAAAATCGTGGATCTTCACCAACGTGTGAGTCACAAAATTTCACCAATTGGGGTGAACCACCCATCGCCATCGTTCTATTTTAAGATACGATCTGTTAAAACCATGTGCAACAAATTTCATTTTTTTGGTCAAGAATGACCGAAAAAAGCCCGCACGTGACGGTTATCAAGTCAATCGTCATTCTTTTAGCATGAGCGAACTCGCACCCGAAACAGTGACACCTCACAATTCTAGAAAGTTCCACCATGGAGGCCCCTTGAAATCAAAGTGAAATCAAGTTCTGGCCACATTAAAAAAGGAAAAAGGGATAAATTAAATTTCATAGTCAGCAAAAAGTCAGCTAAATTTAAAATCGTTGCTATTGTAAATTCCCCATCCCAACTCTGACTCATCCCAACTGTTGCTGAATTGTAATCAAAGGGCCACACTCATAGACGGATGCGGAATGGCATCGTATGTCCGCCGCATGTTCCCGCACATCCACAATCCGTTAGCGTGCACACGCAAAAAGCAATACAAATTAATAAGCACCGTAACCACATATATCTTAAGCGAATTGCCATCGGAATTGCTACGTACCAACCGGTTTTGTTTTTTAGCACTACACCATAATGACTTCGGTTGTATTGCCATCTTTAAAAAGATCTATCACTGACATCATGGACGAAGAACTCTACCAACTACCCAACAGTCCTATTCAAGTCAATTCGTTTCAACATTCGCATCATCCCTCTCAGCAACTTGCCAGCCAACCTCAAAGGAGTGACTCGCCAAAGTTGGCATTTAGAGGAGGTTCGGTCAACGGATCGCCTGCTATGACTCATTCTCAGTTGTATTCTCATCCAAACATCTCCAACAGCTCCAACTTGTCCAACTATCTCACCATTCTGGACAACTATACCGATTACAAGCATAACGTGGCTACCAACTACCCGGCCCCTACCTACGACACAAACTCGATGGATTTGGACATGCATCACACACAACCTAGAATCAACCCTTTCACCGACTACGCCAACCCTGACTCCTTAAATACCACCCCTTCTCAAGATAATCAAATATATTACCCCCCCTTGCCTCAACAATACCCACAAAAACCAGACAGAAGGAGGAGGATAACCACTCTTGATGAGGATCAGGTCAGTAGCAAGAAGGATGAAGATTACTTGTTGTATAATCCTGATATACAACCTTCACAGTTGATTAATAATAAATTTTGGAGTGATGACTTGTCACCATTATTTGTGCCCCCAAGTCAATTCAACCAAACTAACGGTCAAGATGATTTCACTCAACAATTCTTAAACTCCAACAACAACATCATACCCGGTTACGAAAATGACTACTTAATGATGGATGGGTTTGATGAAGAAGTGGAAGAAGATTTATCTGATGATGACGAAGACGAAAGCAAATATTTCCAAGTTGATGACGAGTTTGATCAATTTGTGATGAACAATAATACCGACTACTATAATGAGACTGATGCAAATATGAACTTCATGGACTTAGATGACTATTTGAAACCTACTAATAATACTATTAACATGAATAACATAGAACAAAGGTCAGAAAAGAATGATATTGATGAAGTCTTTCTCGATGTTAACCCTGTCAAAATCGAATCGCCAGCCACAAGTCTTTCGACTCCAGATCAACATGATATTTCTAATCCTCAAAGTGATGATGGATTGATGATCAATGAAGATCTTGCCAATATGAACATGGAAGATGATCATAGATATGCTTCTGATGAAGATGAAGACGAAGATGAAGACTTCAAAAAACTCGATTTAAACAAGAATTCTCATCATCACATGTCTGCAGCGGAAATTTCGGCTAATAACCCTACTCACTCTTGTAATTTGGTGAATCCATCAACAGGTTCTCCTTGTAACAAGCAATTTTCCAGACCTTATGATTTAATCAGACATCAAGAAACCATTCACGCAAGTAAAAAGAAAATCTTTAGATGTGTGATTTGTGAAGGAAGAATGAATGGAGGTACTGGTAACGGGAAGCTGAAAACCTTTTCTAGAGGTGACGCATTATCAAGACATATCAAGGTTAAACATGGATTGGTTGGTAAGGAAGCTTTAGATCTTATCAATGAAGCCAAAGATAACGTTGAATATATCTCAGTTTAAGGGGATCAACATTACACTATATTATGATTATTTTTTATGATTACGACTACACACACCCAATGTTTACGCATTCTTAATATCCACCACCTATAAATAGCCAGAAGATGGTCGTTCATGCTTATATATAGATCATTGCGAATATATCTTGTACATATCCTTTTATACTGTTAATTCAGTACGACGGTAATACAAGTTGGCATGTTTAGTTTATGATTCAATTTAACGGTGTCTTATAAAGTTGTAGTTTAGTAAATATTATTATTTTATTATTATTGCATATATACATTAGACTAAATTCAAGTTTTTCATTTCGATGCTTTGATCAGGAAGCACTTTCGCTTGAGGATTCAGTGAGATTTTAGAAGTTGGAGAAGCCAACAAGCGATCAACGATATCATTCATATCGGTTGAGTCTATCAGGGGTTCCGTGCTAGTTAAATCAGGTAATGAACTTGAAGATGATGGATTGATGTTTAAAAAATTTGCCAGTTTTGATTCCAAATATTTCAAATGAAGATATTGCCATGCAATAACTAAATCTAAAGACATTTGAAACAAACCAGCAATAATGAAAATTATTGAAACATTATCAGTTCCATAGATTAAGTAACTTAATTTGGTTAAATCACCACCTAACCAACTTAATAATAAAATGACTTTAAAGTTTTTAACAGAACCAAGTCTATCTAATAATAATATTTGAGGAAGTGGTAATAATGATTCAATGAATAACCCTAAAATTCCAATAAAGTTACCATAAGTTTGGCTATTTTGGAAAGTAAACGTTAAGAAAGAGAATAAGGTTACGAATTTCGCCACAAACGACCAGTAATAACGTTCATCTTTCCATTGCCAAAATTGAAATGGTCTCCGATAGTAAATATCAAAAAATTTCAAGATTTGGTAAAAAGTAACTCTGAAGTATATTTTCACAAAGTTGATGCAATCAGATCCCAAATGTAAACAGGAAGCAGGAAGGGAGTCGTTTCTATAATAACTGTCATGTTCAACAGCATTTCCACTAGCACTTAATCTGCGAGGAAGGTTTGAATTTATTTCATTACGAAACATGGGCATAGGGGATAAGAAATCAGGATCATAATTATGAGGTCGATAATGAAGGGAAACCTTTAATAAAATGCATTGGATAAAAATCATTACTATTGATTGACGAAGTAATGTCACTTCATAAGGTGATATGAAATAATAAAGGATTCGAAGCGTCGCAGCCATTAACATGGTAGCACATATATCGATAGAAAATCCGGTTGATGTTTGTCGACGATATATGCTATAACAAGTAGATCCATATGAAAATAGTGGAGTACATGTCATAAAAGCATTTGCACAAACTTGAAGATCTGGAAGGTATGCTAAATATGGAAGATAATCATCGGGAACTAAACTAGCCATGATTTCGATAAAGTTTGGCTTGGCACTGGTTTTCTAGAACAAGAAGATGATGAAGATGATGAAGGATAACAATGAATGATGAGTGAAATGATGAAATGATGAAATGATATTGATTAATCAGCTAAGGATTTGGTCTAGTTCCTGCACAAGATAACCACAAATGAAAATTGGCTAAGTTGAAGATAGTGGTATAGAGAAATAAGTTCGGAATGGGCGGGGTGGAGGCTTAGCTAGACGATATAACGCTCACGCGATGGTGGTCACGGGGCGCGGCACATGACACCAGTCGTGCACATCACAAAACGCTTTGCGGTCGCTTGATCGTCGGGCCACCGGAACATTTCCTTCCTCGGATCCCCCATACACCCACTCGGAGCCGACTATCGGATATCGCTGACTTAGACTCAGACTCATACTTTGACTCACGGGGTTTAGAAACCCTCATGTGATAACCCCCGCCAAAAAAAATTAACAACTCCGAGAGCCGAAATTAATTCTTCAAACGGTTTCATATTTCTAAGCTGTTAAGTATGGAGACTTTCGTGGAGGTTGATCACGTTGATTAACTCGAATTTCACTAGTACACCAAGATCAAGTGAATACTCCGAAAAACCCGGTAATTTTAGTGATAACGGGTGGTTTCCGTCTATCCGAGGCAAAAGTCGCACCGCAATGTTTTACACTGGATCAACGGAAAGAAAAATCTGGGGTATTGTAAGAACACCTGACGGTGAAATTTGTCGAGCCAAAGTATAAATTGGGGTGAATTACTCCATGGTAAAATAATTATAGTGTAAAAAAAAAAATTAACTTAACAACATGCCTTACACAGCTATTAATGTCGATGAAGAAGAACAATTCTTCCAACAACAAGTGAAAGAGATTAAGGAGTGGTGGTCTCAACCTCGTTGGAACAAGACCAAGAGAATTTATACTCCTGAAGAAATTGCTAAGAAGAGAAGTACTTTGAAAATCGAATACCCATCTTCTGTTCAAGCTAAGAAGTTATACAAAGTATTGACTGAACATGATCAAAAGAAGACTGCTTCTTTCACTTTTGGTGCTTTAGATCCTATTCATGTTGCTCAAATGGCCAAATATTTGGATTCCATTTATGTTTCAGGATGGCAATGTTCTTCTACTGCTTCTACCTCTAATGAACCATCTCCAGATTTGGCCGATTATCCTATGGATACTGTACCAAACAAGGTGGAACATTTATGGTTTGCTCAATTATTCCATGACAGAAAGCAAAGAGAAGAAAGATTAAACTTGACTAAGGAACAAAGAGCAAAGACTCCTTATATTGATTTCTTGAGACCTATTATTGCTGATGGTGATACTGGTCATGGTGGTATTACTGCCATCATCAAGTTGACCAAGATGTTTGTTGAAAGAGGTGCTGCTGGTATTCATATTGAAGATCAAGCTCCTGGTACCAAAAAGTGTGGTCATATGGCCGGTAAGGTTTTAGTTCCTGTCCAAGAACATATCAACAGATTGGTTGCCATTAGAGCTTCCGCTGATATCTTGGGTTCAGATTTATTGGCTGTTGCCAGAACCGATTCTGAAGCTGCTACTTTGATCACTTCTACCATTGATCACAGAGATCATTACTTCGTTGTTGGTGCCACCAACCCCGATGCCCCAGATTTGGCTTCTCTTATGGCTGAAGCTGAAGCTAAGGGTATTTACGGTGATGCTTTAGCTGCTATTGAAACTGAATGGACCAAGACTGCTGGTTTGAAATTGTTCCATGAAGCTGTTGTTGATGAAATTAAGGCTGGTAACTACTCCAACAAGGATGCTTTAATCAAAAAGTTCACCGAAAAGGTTAACCCATTATCTTTAACTTCCAACAAGGAAGCCAGAAAGCTTGCCAGGGAAATCTTGGGTAAAGATATTTATTTCAACTGGGAAGTTTCTAGAGCCAGAGAAGGTTACTACAGATACCAAGGTGGTACCCAATGTGCCGTCATGAGAGGTAGAGCTTTTGCTCCATACGCTGATTTAATTTGGATGGAATCCGCTTTGCCTGATTACGCTCAAGCTAAGGAATTCGCTGATGGTGTTAAGGCTGCTTACCCAGACCAATGGTTAGCTTACAACTTGTCTCCATCTTTCAACTGGAACAAGGCTATGCCACCAAATGAACAAGAAACTTATATCAAGAGATTGGGTGAATTAGGTTACGTCTGGCAATTTATCACCTTGGCTGGTTTGCATACTACTGCTTTGGCTGTCGATGATTTCTCTCGTCAATATGCTGAAAGAGGTATGAGAGCTTATGGTCAAACCGTCCAACAACCTGAAATCGAAAAGGGTGTTGAAGTTGTTAAGCATCAAAAATGGTCTGGTGCTGAATACATTGATGGTTTGTTGAAAATGGTTACTGGTGGTGTCACTTCTACTGCTGCTATGGGTGCAGGTGTTACTGAAGACCAGTTCAAGGAAATTAAAGAAAAGGCTAAGGGTCATCTTTAGATAGCTAGCTAACTAGATTACCCTGGTACTGGGTACCTAAATATTTATACTATACGATTACCAGAGAAATAAATTTTGTAGAGAATTTGAGTAAAGATGAATAGCGAGAATATGGCATTTTTCTGATATAGTTCCAGGAGTAGACTTAACACAGGCAGTGTATATGAACATTTTTCAATAAATATCTTCTCAGTCGTACGTTAACATTACTGAGTCATATTGTCCAATCTTGACGACAAAGAGTTCTACATCTATTAATGAATTTGAGACTCCGTTGGACCCGAATTGATCACTAAGCTTAGCTTTAGTTTTCAATGGTTGTGTGTAAAATTATTGAAAACTACCCATAATTTGAATGAATGACTTGAAGATCATTATAATCTAAAAATGAATATATGTTTTGGTACGTAATCTTATATTTCTTAATCTTAGGTGGATGATATTTATCTCCTTTGTGATGCTCAGTCTAACCTTTGGTTTGCACCCACATCTCAAATTTCATAATCGCATCGGATTGCCTCTGCTGATATAGCAATGGGGTTCATCAACCCAGGTAAATCTCTCAAACGACAGAACAGAGTTGCCTATACTTTCCCTAGGAAGAAGTTTAAAGTTGTGAAACCTATCAAAAATGGCCCTTTGAACTTGAGTAGCCTCCCGGTTGAAGTGATCTATACCATATTCATCCTTGCCAAACCTAATAACAACTTACCTTTGGTGAATAAGGAGTTTCATAACTTATTGAAATTTGATCCCTACTTTCTGAAACCCTCAGAAAATTGGAGGAACCTCTCGCTTGTACTTCGAATGATCCGGACGTGGTATGTGGTTGATTTCAATTCTCGTATTGATTTTGATCTCATCAACAAAAAGCTTCAGTACTACAAAAATCGGTTATTACTTGTTCAACAGGAATACATTTACCTTCAAAACAACGAGTCCTCGATCGAATCCAACCCAAATTATAAGATGATCTTGAAGAACTTAGAGATAATTGACCAAACTATTCATAAATTTCAACAAAATTCTTATAGTAAAGGAATTTCAGATAAAATACTATCCAACAAATTCGTTTCACGAAGTTTGCTTGAGAGGAATTTTGAATCTTCTATTTTAAAATTTAAGGATACCGAATCAAACCATCAGTACATAAATATAGTTTCTGAAGGAGAGACAGTGTTCGAAAGAAAGACACGATTACGATTCTTACGGTATAAATTTAAAGAGTTATCGATACTATTTCAGTATTTGACTGATCAGATTAACAACAATACGGTGGCGTTACCTAACATAAATTCAACAGAGTCTCAAGAAGTTATGACTCCGGAGTTAAAGGACATCGAATCTACTGAAGAATTGATCATGGATGACAATGAGAAGCTTCCTGAATATGACGACGAGAAACTTCGGGTAGAACCATGGCTATTAAACAATACAAATAACTCATTACCTTTTCTATTTGAAGAGAACACAGCCATCTTTGATTTTGATAAGATCAGATATAGACGAAACTTCCCCAGCATAATATACCAACAAGGTATTAATCATTACCATAAACTTGAATTACTTCAATTTTTGCATATTACCTATCAGTTCAAATTTGAAGATGTGGACGAGATTTTGAACTCTACCTTCAATAGATTTGAACCAGGCCATTTCAAGAATAATTCCCATTTATCCCTTGATCATTTCACCAAGTTCATATTAAGTTGTAAACAAGGTCAAATTACCCAGAGTCCTGTGATTCATTTGCTTCAACTTTTTCACGAGTACGAATCACAAGATATTGAGCTTAAAAACTTCTTAGGAGATCTGATGACTGAGGATATTTCCAAAGCATTAATTCAACTCTTGACAGCATTCTATGAACAGCAAGAATATGAAGATCGAGATATTTGGAAGTTTGTACTTGAATCTAAAAATTTCAACTTAGCACAACTCCTCATGAGGTTTAGTGAATGTCCAAGTTTTGAACTTTTGTGAAATCTAAACACTCATAGCATTATTCATTTCATTTACAGTATATACTAATAGACGATTGGCATCTAGTACCATATGTGTATTGCCATGTAGATCGCCCCACTTATTGATAAGGATGATCAATAATATGTTGGTGGGAGTGAAGAGGTTGTTGAGATTGTTGAGATTGTTGAGGTTGTTGAGGTTGTTGTTGTTGCTGTTGTTGCTGTTGCTGCTGTTGTTGTTGCTGTTGGTTTTGTTGGTAAGGATCACTCAATGGGTGAACGAGAGGGGTTGGGTTGGTAATTTCATGAAACCATGGGTGTTGTAATGCTTGTCTGGCAGTAATTCTTGCTTCAGGTCTCATTTGAAGTAAACTTTGTAACAAGTTCAACCCCATAGAATCCAAATTGGGAACTATAAACCGTAAGTCTTGAGGAACAAATATTTGCCAATTACTCTTATAATTTGCATATTGAGAAATTCCTGGCCAAGTTCTTTCATTAGGAGTACCCATCAATCTAAAGATTTTGATTAATTGATCATCATTGGCCGTACCAGGGAATAATGGCTTACCAGTACACATTTCAGCAAATATACAACCAGCGGACCATATATCAATAGAAGTAGTATATGCTCTTGAACCTAATAACACATCAGGAGCTCTATACCATAAAGTCACTACTTCATTGGAAAACGTATTGAAAGGAATACCAAAAGCCCGAGCCAATCCGAAATCTCCTAACTTCAATTCTCCCTTACTATTAATCAATAAATTTTGAGGTTTTAAATCACGATGTAACACACGATTATCATGACAAAACATAATTCCCTTCAAAAGCTGGAACATAAACGACTTGACAATCTTCAAGTCCAAAGCTCCCTGATTTCCATGAACTTCCATATATTTCTTTAAATCTTTATCCATATATTCAAATACTAAGGTAAGCTTGTTTTCAGTGTGAATCACATCGTATAACGTGACAATATTCTCAAAGTCCAATTCCTTCATCAAAGAGATCTCCCGTATGGCTGTGGATGGAGTTCCTTCTTCTGAATCAAGGTTAATTTCCTTTAATGCTACCAAGGCCCCGGTGGTTCGATTTCTTCCTTTATAGACAGTGGCATATGTACCTTCACCAAGCTTTTCAAGCTGTTGAAATCTGCTAGTTAGTAACATGTAACCCCACCTAGTTGATGGCACTTACTGAGACGATGAACCAGTCATGTTTGCTTATAATACACGTTAAATTTCGGTCGTACAAGTGGTGAACAGGGCGGGCTGTATACAGGAACAAGCCCTATTGAGACTAGAGTAGTATAAAAGAATTGGCTATATTAATTCTATAGTAATATACAGGAGTTGGCTATATAATAGTATACAGGAGGTGGATGATAGTTCAAAACTAGTTAATTTTGATTTCAATGATTTCTGGGGGATTTTTTCATCAAAAGCATGGAGTTTTCCACCCATCCTTCGGCTCCTCCTTCTACTGCCAATATATCAAATACTCGCGTTTGTGTAGCTGCCTCTGTTTCACCAATAAATTTTTCCTGTTTTTCAGTACCAATAATGGCAGAGTTACGAGTACTAGGAATTCTTAACATTTCTTTCTCAACTTTCCAGCCTACTTGATGGGAAAGATCTTCAACATGATCTACCAAAGTACTGTAGGTAGAAATGCTGCTATTTTGATTAGGGCCGGGCTTGATATTGATGGCTTTTCTGGGTGGATATCTGACTTTCACTCCTGAAAGTGCATGAGAACAACATGGTATAACAATAAATGGGAACCCTAACAATGGTATCCAACAAGTAAGTTCATCGGAATGGTTACCAATAATAAATGTGTTTGGAGGAAATTCTTCTGTAGTACATACTTGATCAGAATTTAAAAGACTAGCAGCTGAATGATACTCCATTCCGTTGTCATTAGGAGCCATTGGTACATTGAAAACCCGTCCATTATCTTTCACTTGTGGTGCTATCTTAGAAACTGCAGGATGTGGCTTTAATAAAATTCCAGGGATAACAATCTTTTCTTCAAGGTTTTCTTGTACTTCTTTAGGGTAAGTAGACCAAGATTTTCTGGCTCTGGCATCTATCCCTTTCCCTTTATATCCTTCCATCTGTAAGATATACACCAATAACCCATTACCACACCCCAAATCTCTAAATTCAAAATCGGATTTGTTACCGTATTTGATATTCCAAAATTCGATTAAAAACGCAGCAATAGCCAAATCTTCAAATACATGTTTCTTAGGATCAGTGCTTTCACACCACAGATTCACAAGATCTGAGGAATATTTTTTCTTTAAGCTGATGTAGCGATCTTGAAAAGCGATTTTGGGGACTACTAAATCATGATTGACTCTCTTTTCATAACCTGTTTTAGCTCCAAGGGAATGTTTACTAGAAGTTTGAAGCAATCGAAGAGCGATTCTGATTGGTCTTTCTGTAGGAGCCAAATCACGTAATTTTTCAGGGGTGGATGTGTTGTATCCAAACGGTAAATAATGAATAGATAATGATGATTGATGATAAAGAATACCCACAGCGTATACTGGAGGCAAATAGAACGGGGTTTCTTCACTGGTTTTGATATGAGGAATATAAACCACCAATACAGATCCATTCTCCAGTTTTTCTTCGTCCTTTAGCACCAAACAAGTTTGATTTATAATGTAGTCTTTGAACGGATTCCTAGGAATTATTCTTCTGATGACTTCGGCCTTCGTCTTGAGTTTAATATTGCTATTCAAAGGAATGGTTTTAAGTTGTGTATCTTCCAAGTATCGATGTAATACAGTGTCTTCCAGGCTATTGGTGCTAGGAAACCCTGGAAACTCGTTGATTAGTTTGCTTTCAAACTTGGTGATGCCTTCTTCTGGATCGTACTTGTTCTCTCGTAAGATATCCGCTCTCATGATGACGGTTGAATTGATATTGGGTTGTTTAATCAAATTTGACATAGCCATCTCAAAGTGTTCAGGTGCAAAATCCACCTTGGTTTGGTAAACAGGGATCCAAGGGTCTCCAAGAACAGACTCGTTCTCGAGAATCAACTCAGGTTGGACATGTTTCTTGTCTTTCATGATGATATGATTAGTTGAGATGAGATCGCACGAACTTAGTGATCCAACAATGAGACACCTAAAATTTGCCATGAATAGCGATAATTGTAGTTGATCTGCCAGGACCAGTAGAAAGAAAAGAATCGGTAATTAATATCAATAAGGTGGGTATGTGCACAAAGTTATCAGTGCCATTCCCTATACATTTAGTTGCCAATCTTTATATAATTTTTATACAATTAGTATAGATATGCAATGGTATTAATTATATACTCTCGACCACCTTACAAATCAATGAAGTATGCATCACTAACATTGGAATATTCATGCCTTTTATAACAGTAATGACACTTAAACACCTCTACCCCCTTCTTTGATAATTGCCATACACTTTCTCTCAATGCGACATGATTACAAAAATCGAGGACTACCACAGGACTTACTTGAGCACCTGAAGAAGGATCCAAGCTAGATTGATTTCCATAATATTGTAAGCCAGGAACCAATTGATCTTTGGTAATTGGACAAACAAAGATAGGATGATAGTTGAACAAGAAACGATTATTGTCAGGTAGTTGAAACGGTAAATCATAAGAGTAGGGAGCCGTGCCTGAGTTTTCCAGAAACTCCAAATCGACAGTCGATTTATCTTCCAACACCTTATTCATTCTTGTTTGAATCTTTTTATATTTGTAAAAACTTGGTAAGTAAATTAGACCAGCCAATATACTTTGAAATAATGAACTATCATTGGAAAGTTTCAAATCTTTACAGTATTCTGAGATAAATTCGTTAGATAGATTCACGAATAAGGATTGATTTTCATGGATTTGTTCAAATGTGCTTAATAATTCGTAGACAAATTTGGATTCTCCTTGGTTAGAAGATTTAGATGAATTCTCCAAATTGTACCCGTGCTTCAACTTCTCTATAAAGTCCCCAATCAAGCGTCTGACATGTTTCTTAGTGAATGTGTCGACGTTATCATTCTCTGTTTTATCGGTTTCAAATAAAAGTAAGGTCATTAAGGGGGATATTTCATGCAAGTAATCTTTAAAAAATCTGGAAAAATTATCTTTGGAGTAAAGATATGCTTTCAAAGAATTTTCTATAGTGAAGTTAGGACAATTACCATTCAAAAGAAGAATGAACTGAAGCATATGGAACTTGAACTCAATGGCATTATAATTTGAGTGGTAGGGATTGGAGGCTTGACTCAAATTTGAAGACAAATTGACAGACTCATTATATTTATCTTTAAACCAATCCAATGCCTGGGTGAGATCATGTTTCAAAACAATATTATCCACGATCACCTTGAGTCTTTCGAATTTAGTAAGAAGTGACTGATCTATTGAAACACCCGCATCTACGGGCATCTCTTCAACAAATTCTTTGACAATATCACACTGGCCAATTTTCAACAAATGTAAAATGATGGTTTTCAAAAGATATTCTCTATTTTTGCTTCTTGTAACAATTCTATCTCCAGCATCACCCTTGGAAGACTCATCAAGTTGAGAGGTAGAATGTGATACTGATACCGGAAAATTATCGAGTCGTAACGGATAGCAGTAGGCATCATCCAAGTCGATGCTGAATTTGGAATTGGATAAGATAGATTTTTGGAACCGGTTAATTGACGAGTTGTACGCCTTCAAGTGACCGATCGACCCATTGTACCAGGATTTGCTTAAAGATTCCAATCGTTGTAGATCAAGAGATGGCAAGGGATCTTTTCCTTCGTGAGATGATGATGGTTCTTGTACCTCAAGGGACAATGATGGGTCGGTTCTTTCTTCCTCTGACGACTCGACCTCCCTAATCAATGACTGTTCGACCTCCTGAAGGTACTCCAAAATGGCCCCAGTTTCCGATTGAAGGCTGACTAAGTCTTGATCTCCAGATCCAACCAAGAGATCCACCTCCAACGTGAGAGTGTCTAGTAGGGTTTCTGACATTGGAAGTTGTGATGGCGCTGTGAACGTGTAGAATTTGGTGTGGGAGGGTTAATAGATAAAGGATCAGTTTGAGTATGGGGGTGGATAGTGCGAGTCATGGGATAAGATTTATGAGAGTGATGACTACAATCACAATGGTTCATGGTATCAGCCAAGATGAACGTCTTGTAGTGCTACACATTATGAATGTTTAGAGGGGACAGGTGGTTATTTATTTCTATACGAGGACTAGGCCCTTGTCGTTCATGGGTACCACTGGCAGCTCTATCTTCTCAAGTAGTAGCAAACGCGACATCTACTCAGTACGAAGACCGGAGTAACTTATCACTACCGGTAGTAATGGCGTAACGGAAGATGCCATCCTGGGGCTTGGTGCATTGGTGGAATCAACCAACTTTTATAAGAAACCATGATGACTCAATTGGGTCAATCAAATAACCTGGCACCAAATGCCGTAATTGTAAATGTACACTCTCACTGTGAGGATCGCTTTCTCGTTGGAAGTATCCATTCCTCTTTGTGAGTATCCCATCCTTCTTTGCTATCTTGTTCAGTTCTTTTCATAAATCACTCTGTTGCTATCTGATCTCTGTCGTTATATATCCAAAAAATCAGCTTTAACCAACAACTCCAACGCCAAGTGGGTAGGAATGTTGAACTCGGGTATGGTTCCCAGCTCGGCTTGGTCCTTATACTTATGGTGATAATATAAATATTCCACAATACACTCCAAGATATCGCCATCCATCTCCAAGGAGATCTTCCCGGTCTTGCCCTCTTCAAACCCCTGCGTGTTTCTTAAAACCGAAGAGATCAGGGCCACCTCCTTAAGGACAACAAACTTATAGTTGTCGCTGGATACCAATGTGACGTATTCACTCATGTTGATGGTGGTGGTGGTGGAGGATTCCGTCACATGATGCGAGACTCATATACTGATTATTGCGAATACTATACTACAATGAGTAATCCTAGTTTGAAGTGGCAGAAGCTTCAGGATGTCTATTATAGCCATACCACGGTCTACGAGTCATTGAATTGGTCGATTGAAAACTTGTTTCTCAATTTTAAGGTTTCCATCTCGTCAAATGGAACTCTTTTGGCCTTGGCTTCCAAGTTCGTTCCCCATCCTAATGTTATCGAGATATATTCAATCAATGGATCCAAGATATGGACGGTGGTGTACAACAGTCATCCCGAAGACCACATCGTGGACTTCCAGTTTCGAGATGAAGATTTGTGCTTGATCTTGAGCAATAAGAAGATCCGTTACTATCGTGATTTTAAGGGAAACTTTGAGGAACATGACTATACCAAAGAGGTTGTTAAATTGGATATCCTCGAGAGTGAGGAGGTGCCAACTATCACTGATTTAGAAGAAAAAGAAGAGGTTCATTGTAAAGTTTGGAACGACTATTTAATCATAAAATTATCCACTAGTTTTGTGGTGGTGGACCTCAATACTTTCAAGAAGTACGAAATTCCTTTGAATGGATACGAGCTGCACAAGATAAAGTCATTTGATGTAATCAAAAATAACGATCACTATTTCACTTTGCTAATCAGTTACGACAAGACAATCATTTCAAACCAAGTTGATCTTCAGAGCTTGACCTACAAATATACCGATCATATGTTAACCGATGGGCCATTTGATCAGATCTTGCCTTCCCCCAATGGCAAATTAATCTCGTTGGTAAATAAAAAGATATATGTCATTAACAATCAATTCACTAATATCTTACTTGAATACGATTTGTTGAATGAGTCGAATTTTCCATATCAAGTTGCCTGGTGCAGCAATGATGTTATTTGTATTTCGTTAAAGGATGAAGTCAAATTAATTGGTCCCAATCAAAACTCAATTTCGTTTTACTATGATATAAATGAAGAGGAAGAAGATTTCGATATCGATTTGATCTTAAATGACCCTACGGCAGGTGATGATCTATCTTTTACGATACCTATCTTGTTAACTCAATTGGATGGTTTACAAATTATCACTACATCCTCAGTGGAATTTATCAACAAAGTATCCGACTCTCAAAGGAATTTATACCAAATTGGTACTTCATCATCATCAAGTATCTTGTTGGATTGTATAGACAAACTCACCAATCATGCTTCAAAAGCCGACACTAACATATCATTATTGAAATCAGACAACTCCCTCAAGTCGGCCATCGATGAGTGTCTCAAAGTTGTACTTGAAGAGTCTGATCATACATGGCAAACGAAAATACTACGTGCGGTCTCATTTGGCAAAACATACTATAGTGAAGACGGTTCTAATTACTTTGACTCAACCAATTATTTGCGGAGTATCAATCTTGTTAAGATTTTGAACCAGATCAAATCCTTGGATTATGGTATATTTTTAACCTATTATGAATTGATCGATATAGGATGGGAAAAGTTTTTCAACATGTTACTAAACAGAGATCAATACGTACTTGTATTGAAAGTGATGGAATTACTAAAACTAAATCAATATAGAGATTTGGTTTATGTACATTGGTGTTGTTCAAAGATCAGAAAGGAGTTGAACAAATCTGATACTGAGTTGTTGGAAATAATTACTACCAAGCTAGAATCATTTTCGAAGTCAAACAATTTAAGTCAAAAGCCCAAAAACTACATTTCAGTGGAGGAAATCTCCAATGTCGCATATGAAGAAGGAAGAATCACGTTGTGTAAACTACTAATTGATTTAGAACCTTCAATCCAAAGAAAAGTGAGTCAATACTTCAAATATAATGAAATCGAGTTGGGTTTGATTAAATCATTCCAGACCCTAGATTATAATTTAACTAAATTTATTTTGCTTCATCTTCAAAAAGATTTGACGTTGTCACAATTTTTCAAAGTTCTCAATCAAAATGAATTGAATGATAACTTGAAAACTTTGGATGAGTCTTCTACAGGCATACCAATTAATGGTGACTTGATCGGTCATTTTTGGTTGCAAAGTATTGGAAAGCTCAATTCCAAGTTATTAGAAACTTATTATATTCAACAAGATAAAACTCAAGAGTTGGGGATTTCAAGATTAATTACATTCTTGAATAAGAATAAATCAAAAACGAATGACACATATTATGCAGATTACAAGTCCAGATTATTGAAGTCAATTAGCCGGGTTGGTGCAAGAAGATTGAATCGGTTATATCAAAGGGAACTTGAAGTATTAGAACTACAAAAAAAACTTGGTGAAACTTATATGTCTAATTTTTACAAGGAGAAATCCTTAAACGATATTTTGGTCAGACTCATTAAGATGAATCAAATAAAGGCATGTAAAACAATTATTAGAGATTTTAAGGTCTCTCTGGAAAAACTTTGGTATCTTGTATTGAATACTTACTGTGAATCTAAAGATTTTGATAAGTTGTACCTATTTGCTATTGGACCAAAGACTGCCGGAGCATTACCCAAGTCACCAATTGGATTCAAGCCATTTGTGGATGCTGGATTCAAGTTCAATGCTCCAAAAAATCATATTTCAGAGTATATTAAAAATTGTTCAAATTTGAGATATACTGAAAGAATAGATTTATTCATCAAGAACAACGATATTGATTCTGCATCCAATGAAGCATTCAAAAACAAGGATGTAGACTTTTTGAAGAAAATATTGGATAATCTAGGGGGTGAGGATGAGAGACTTATTGTGTTAGTCAAGGGATATATTGGTAAGCTTGGATACTAATGAGCCTTTTTGAATTGCCCATTCAGAACAATGCCACTACTGGCTCCTTCTTCTCCAGTAAGATAGTTTGGCATCTTTAATGCATTTATTACCATTTTTTTCTCATCAGTGGTATGAACAGATAATTCGTGTAGACCAGCAAACACATCTAAACCTGTAAATGCAATTTTGATATTGGAAGTATCTTGATCGTCATCATTAATCTTTTCTTTAATGATCAACTCAGTGAATTGAACGGGTGCATATGATGAAAATTCATTTGATTCATATGTTTCTTCGTCTTCTGATTCATTTTCTGAATCAGCATGGTGGATGATGGTTTTGCGTATCTTTCTATGAGGCTTATCGTCTTCATAAAGTTTTTGAGATTTCAAAACACCACTTTCACTACCTTTGAATCGTAAATTGGTGATTTTTCTTAATTTAGTGAGTTTAGGATCTTCATTGGGTTCAGCGGAAATGTGATCTTCTTTCTTAGACAAAGTGGTATGCTTTTCAAGGGCATCGAAGGGTAACAGATCAACCGAACCGTCAGCATATGGAGTCCATGCTCCCATACTATTTCCAAATCTTGAGTTACCACTAAATATATGCATAGATTCCAAAGAACGAAGTGGTTTTTGATGAGGATCGGTATCTAGTCTTAATAAATTGGCAGGGTTTTGAGGTAAACACCTTTCCACAACCTGTGACACGATATCCGTAACCATATCATTCCCAGGACTATGAATTAAGTGAGGTGAGTTTAATGCAACAGCAATAAAGTAAGGTTTATGGGAAGTAATATGAGGACGCGACGAAGAAGATGTGGAGTTTATCGGTTGTAAATCAAATACTTGGATTCGAATGATGATCAATGGGAAGCGAGGATGACGACACACATAAATATAATTCAAATATAGGGTACTAAGTTCTGTAGTCAATTTCTCAAGAAATGTTTGTGGAGATATCAGTAATGGAACTTCCAAATCATTGGAATCTCGTACCGTGGACTTGATCCAATAGTATGAGTTAGGAAGGTCAATGATAAGTTGACAATCAACCTGTGCCAATTGTAATAAGTTAAGTCCACCACTCCAATGCTCAAATAATATAGAATCCACCACTTTCCGTTTGGTGACTTTTGTATTCCGTTTCATTTCTTTGGCTTCACGACTGACCCTCTCACTATATGACTTTTGATTTTGTCGTCCATTTTCCTTGTCAAGATGAGGTTGGGTATTAACTAGTTTGGGCCAAACATACATCAACTCAAGAAGCGAGCTTTTAGGAAGGCGTGTGAGGACGTTTCGCAAAATTTTTGCAGACAACACGGGAATGTACAGATTGGGTAGTACATTTTTGACGATTTTGGACTCCTTTCGGGACATTTTCACTGGCAAATCAATATATCCAGATATCAAAACATAAACAACATAGTTAATTGTTATAGTTCATGTTGGTGCGCGTGACTTTCCGGGTAACCTCGCATCTCAATGAGATGATCTCCATACATTTTTTTAGCCCAATTTAGCATCAATTTTACCTTTACACAAGTCAATAATGTCTGAGGAGAGTAAAACGATTGTTACCAAGGACGAAGACGGTTTGGATAGAAAAACGTTGTTTGTTCGGTCCATTCCTTTTGAAGCAACCTCAGAACAACTCTCGGAGTTTTTTTCCCAATTTGTTCCAGTGAAACATGCGGTGATTGTTAACGATGGAAGCCAGAAATCCAGAGGATTCGGGTTCGTTTCTTTCACCATGGATGACGATACCGTCACTGCGTTGGTGGAAGCCAGAAAGACCAAATTTCAGGGTAGATTATTGAGAGTGGATATTGCCAAAAGAAGAGACAGAAAAGACAAAGAACAAGCTACACCTAAGCCTGTGGTTCCCGCCGTGGAAAAGAGAAGAGCCCGGTTGATTATTCGTAACCTTCCATGGTCTTGTAAGAAACCCGAACAATTGAAGAAAATCTTTTCCAAGTATGGAGCTGTGTTTGATGCTTATATCCCCAAGAAGAAGGGTGGACAAATGTCTGGGTTTGCGTTTGTTACCATGAAAAAGACCGCAGCTGCTGAAAAGGCCGTGAAGGAGTCTGTGGGACTTCAGATCGATGGAAGAGAAGTTGCTGTGGATTTGGCAGTGGAGAAATCAAAATGGGAGCAGATTAAGGAGGAAGAAGGCGATGAGGAAGAAGAGGAAGAAGAAGAAGAAGAAAAAGATGATGAAGAAGAAAAAGATGAAGAAGAAGAAAAGGTGGAAGATGAAGATGAAGAAAAAGAAGAAGATGAGGATGAAGATGAAAACGATGATTTCCATGACTTGAATGAGATTAAATCCGACGAGGAACCAGATTCTGATGTTGAACTCGAACAAGATGAAGAAGAAACTGAGGAGGAAGAGGTTCAAGTAAAGCCTAAAAATAGACAAGAACAATTCTCCATTTTTGTTCGTAACATACCGTACGATGCTGATGAGGACACTTTGAAAGAACACTTTAGTCAATTTGGTGAAGTCAAATATGCTTTACCTGTTATGGACAGAGAAACTGGATTGGCCAAGGGTTCTGCCTTCGTCGCATTCAGAAATGAAGAAGCTTATGCTGACTGTGTGAATAATGCACCATCATCTGCTTCTACTTCTTTACTTATTGCTGACGATGTTTCTCCAGCATATGTTTACCAAGGACGTATTTTATCCATCAGTCCCACTGTTGATAGACAATCAGCCTCCAGATTGGCTGAAAAGAATTCAGAAAAGAGAAAAGAAGCTTTAGGTAAAGCACCCGGAGAAAAAGATAAACGTAACTTATTCTTGTTAAATGAAGGTAGAATTACCACCAACTCTAAATTAGCACAAGTTATTTCCAAAACTGATCTTGAATTAAGAGAAAAATCTTACAAATTAAGAGTTCAACAATTAAACAAGAATCCTACCTTGCATTTATCATTAACCAGATTGGCCATCAGAAATCTTCCAAGAGCCATGAATGAAAAGGCATTAAGAGCTTTAGGTCGTAAAGCGGTTGTTCAATTTGCTACTGAAGTTAAAGAAGGTAAGAGACAACCTTTATCCAAAGAAGAAACCACTCGTTCTGATAAATTAAAGCATGAATTACATGAATTTGAAACTAAGGTTAAGGGAGATGTAAAAGAAAAAGATAATGACAAGAAAAAGAGTAAAAATAAGGGTGTGGTTAAACAAGCAAAGGTTATTATGGAGGTTAAAGGAACCGGAGAAATTGGACGTAGTAGAGGTTATGGTTTCGTTGAATTCAGAGACCATAGAGCTGCCTTGATGGGTTTAAGATGGTTGAATGCCCATGAAGTTACTATTCCTGAAATTTTGGAGGGCCTTAGTGAAGAAGAACAAAAAGTTGCTTCATTGGAAGGATTGGCTAAAAGAAACTTGATTGTTGAATTTGCCATTGAAAATGCTCAAGTTGTGAAAAGAAGAAGAGAAAAGACTTTCCTTGCTCGTAGTAATCCTAAAGGATCTACAGGATCTTCTGATAAAAAGAGAAAGAGAGATGATAGAGAAGATGATCAAGCCACCACCAAAAATGGAAAGAAGAGAAAGGGACCTCAAAGAAAAGGAAATATGAATAAAGGGCCTAAACCTAAATCAGATTCTAAACCAGAGAAAAAATCTGATGTTTCTGATGAAGTGAAACAAATCATTGGAGCTAAACGTAGAAAGAGAAAGGGTAAGAATTAAACCTTTTTAGTTCTTGTACAATAAATTTAATATATATATATATAACTAGCATTCACTACATAAATGAACGATTTACATTTAACTTTAATGAAGTACTATACATTGTAAAAGAAATTAAAACATAATGATGTTAAGATAATGATGGAACATGAAGAATTCGTCATAACTCATAAATACTGTCAATTAACTGAACATGAAACTTGATGAGATACCAATTGGCTTGAATTAATGATGGCAAGATTGGATAAAGTTTCGGGTTGATGTATCTGAAGGAGTCTAGGGGAAAGCAAGCTTTATAATGCAGAATATGAAAATGTTCAAGTATGAGGGAGGGAAAAAAAAATGAAGATTATAAGAAATAATCACTTCTTTGTTGTTTACTGGCATTATTTTTCACAGTTAAATCACCATCTTGAACAGCACTAAAGATTTTGAAATTTGGATCTAAATCTTCACCCACTTGCATAACACTTGCCACATTACCACACCTATAACAATAATTTGGAGCAGACCAAACTGTTACCACATCTTTTTCCTTAAAATGATACCTAAAACCTTCCATTACTAATTGATGTGCTCTTGCAATTAAACCCAAATTATTAATATGGTTGAACTCTCTACTAACCTTTGAACCAAATAACCAACCAGCACCACGAGGGGATACCGCCCAAGTATCCACATTATCAGGATCTGACCATACCAAATCACAGAATCCACCTTCATGAGGAACTTCTTGAGCTCTACTTAAAACTCTGATTTGATCCAACATTCTGATTTCAGGGGATAAACCTCCATGCACACATAAAATCTTACCATCTATTATTGCTGCCAAAGTTAAGAAATCAAATACTTGACAACAATATTTCCATACGGTAGTAGATCCATATTTAGTTAAACATTCTTCATAGAATCCATAAACTTGAGTGATTTGTCTTGATTCATGATTACCTCTTACCAAAGTGATTCTATGAGGATATTTGACTTTTAATACCATTAATAATGTAAAAGTTTCTAAGGAAAAATAACCTCTATCAACATAATCTCCTAAGAATATATAGTTGGTATTATTATCATCCGATGGTAAACCTCCTGAGATTCTAAATAATTCCAACAAATCATGAAATTGACCATGTATATCACCACAAACAGTTACTGGTGATTGAACTGGTTGAATGTTGGATTCTTCCATCAACAACTCCTTAATCAATTCACATAACTGCTTCATGTCGGATTCCGACAAAGCAATACACTTTTTGATTTGTTCTAACCATTGATCTGGTCCTCGTTCTCCCATGATGAATCGGGATTAGTTTGGTGGCACTGATATGATGGATGAAGGATCCGAGTAAATCCTGGAAAAAAGGTGACGGGTTGATGGGGTGAAAAAGGATCTCACTTATGAAGGAAAAGACTGTTACTTCCTTAGATGAATTGAAGGAAAGTAAGTTAAAATCAGTCGTGTTATAGGCTAACGTCTATCACAACTCTTGGTTTTGAATCTAGAATTTTTTTCTTTGTCGGGGTCACGTGCGCACGCCGTGAATGGATTCTCATCAATAAAATTTGACAATTCAATCAAGACAAGGTAGAAAGATGATTAGCAAAAGGATAATACGTCAGTTTAGCAAATCCACCATCAGGCTTAATGGACTTCCTTCAACTCCCGAAATGAGAAGCGATGGTTTATGGAAGCGTAACTCTGCCTCTGGAGCCGAAGGAGACTCACTCAAACCAAAAAATGATATAACCAGTGATGTGGTGGGAATTGCTAGATCAATACAAGAAAACAACCAACCACCATTAGATATCGCTGCAAACTTCACCAAAAGATTCACATTTGGAGAATCATATGATCCATTTGATTTTTCCAATACCAAACTTAATATGGAAAGAAAGAGTTTCCGGAAATCCAGAAATATTGTTAGTGATCCATTTGAAAGAACTGGTATTGATCCTCGTAACTTATACGCCATGCCAGAAATATTATCCAGATTCATCACTAGTACAGGACAAATTCTTCCAAGAAGTGTTACAGGATGTAATGCTCAAAATCAAAAGAGATTATCGGATGCTATTAAAACTGCTAGAGCTTGTGGACTCTTGTCCCTGACTCATAAACATGCCAGATATCTTCCATCCCGTAACTTGTAAATATGTATATAGAGCCCTCCTGCATACACGCTACCCCAATAAGATTCCAGTATTCATGACACAAATTACTTGCTCACCCATAACCAAGTGGCAAGTAAATTTATCGTACTACTACAATTTAATCAATTCATTTAAAAAATGTTATCCCAAGTCACCAGAAACGTCTCCAGAACTTCCATCAGATCCTTCTCTGCTGCCAGAGTTGTTAGAGCTGAAGGTGAAGCCTTGAATGACAGAGAAAAGGCTCAAGAAAACTTGTACATCAAGAAGCACGAAGCTGAACAATTGAAGCAATTGAGAGAAAAGTTGCAACAACAAAAGGACACCATTGACAAGTTGGAAAAGGAAATCAACGACATTAAGAAGTAAGTCGACTGTTATAGGTGTGTATAATCCCCCATCAATTAACTACTATTTCTTAACATTTGTAATTTTTTTCTAATATTAGCTTTTGGGAAATTTCCCAAATGGTAGCAAGCTTCTATATTAAAGCAAGTTAACTCTTAACCGCAATCGATATTTGGTAATCAGATTATCCCCACTAATATAGATTACGATTTGACATATATTCAGTTGGCATTGTTGGGTGTACGCACTGATACTCTGGCCACTCAATTATCCTAAAAGCGTAATCCATCTATTCCTTAAAAGGAAAGTTTATAATTTTTACAACCTTCCTGGCAGCACTGTCAAACTGATTCGGTCGCCTAAATTTGCTTAAGTTCTCCAACCTAATCGGAGGCGTTCAACCCACTTACACTCCTGCTCTCCGCACTTGTTGATCTCATCCTTTCCGATTATAATTCATAGCAAACCGCTGCGAAGGTTGCAACAATATGGGTATTACTAAATTTACACCTAAAGGTGGACATGATACAAGTTACAGCGCTTCACCTCCATATCCCGGATCTTTGATTTCCTTGGCAACTCCTCCCGAGTCTCCCATATTTGGTTCTGCTCCAAGAAATGTATCAAAAGATGTGCAAAAACAGCAAAGAAGAGATGTCTCACCTCCTTATCCAGTAAACGATCATGATTTGTTTGCCAGTCTCGCCCTAGACACTTCAGGCTCTTTAAATACACCTCCCCGAACTCCTCCTACTGAACTGGCCTTTTTTGACGCTGTTGAAACACCTAATCCGCCCTCGACAATAAGTCGGTTTCCTCATCTCATACCTCAAATTCAACCTGAACCTCAGGTACAACTACAAAAAGTGGTTACGTCCGCTTCACAGACTAGCTCTGAGGAAATAGAAACAGATCCTAAAAAAATTAGGCAGAAGTATAAAAAGGGGAAACGACGTGATGTTGGTTCCAACCCCCCAACAAAACTGAAAAATTCTGGAAAACCTAAAAAGAAGATCACTCCTGAAATCAATACTGCTTACTTGAAATCTCGTGCCACTACTGTTGAGGATGTATCCATAGATCCAAATATCGAATATTTGAGACTTAGAGATGCTGGAGTTTTAAATAATTCAAAAAGTACTTTAAACTTGAAAAAAGTGCAAACAACTACAACAACAACAACATCAAAGACCAAAAAACCTAAAAGGAAGATTAATCGTTCTACTACTGAACCCGTTACTGGAAGATTTCCAACCCAAACTCGACATGCACAAAATGAGGGAGAAAGGCCAACTACTGGACCTGTCTCGTCCTCGCTTACTTCACTCCCTAATACAACTAATAATTCAACCTCCCCAAACACAACCGCATCAAATACAAATATATCCACATCAAACACCAGACCATCTCGTCCAAGGACTAATACCGAAAATAAAAGAATCCGAAGACGACCAAGAAGAGCATCGCTCGATACTATCCCCTCTATACCCCCACCCATGGACGAATATAATGACGAAACACCTCCTTATCGTGAACGACTTCATAAGTCAGTAGATCTCATTTCATTTGATCCAAGATATAATGTTCCCGTTTTGAGAGTGAACCGAGCATTAATCAAGAATGATAGATTTTTAGAATCTTCGATTAGTAAAATGACTCGCTACAACATTTTACCAGAAGAGATCGACCTTTGGGGACTTAATCATATTGATGACTCCCAATTTCATCATATGTTACCTATGTTACTTTCAGATATAAACCAACACCCTTCCGAACGCGAACATCAATACCAACAATTAAGTGAGGAAGATCAGGTTAATTTTGCATTACAAATATCAGCACTTGAAGTTGATGTTCAACCTGAAAGACATGGTTTTAGATATAATCAATCACCTACCCCCGAACCTCCATCGGAACCAACCCCTGCAACTAGCTGCAGAGAATCCTCACCTGTACGCATCGAAGGTCCGGAACCGGCCTCAGAATTACAGAGCTCTCCTAATACCTTTAGTGCACAACTCTTCCGAAGCCTTAACAATAATCCTGTCTTCAATGGATTCAGGTACAATCCCATCATTTCCGATGATCATTCGCTTTATAGTCAAAACTCTTTCACTCATGTAGAACCAGTATAGCTTGCCAATAAATATCTTGTTGACGAACGGCACGTGACCGGCGCTGGTCTCATCTTATCGGTGAATTTTCAAATGATAGTATCTACTCACAATAGTAATCAATCAAATGTCGGATCCAGAAGGTTTCAAGAAGGTCAGTGAAGACTCCCATGTTTCCAGCTCCGTAATCAATGCCAATCCATATGGTCCAAACCCTGCTGACTTCTTGTCAAATGTCTCCAACTTTCAGTTGATTGAAAGTACTCTTAGAGAAGGTGAACAATTTGCCAACGCTTTCTTTTCTACTGAAACCAAGATTGAAATCGCCAAGGCTTTGGATGATTTTGGAGTTGATTACATTGAATTAACTTCACCAGTGGCATCTGAACAATCCAGAAAGGATTGTGAAGCTATTTGTAAGTTGGGACTTAAAGCTAAGATTTTGACTCACATTAGATGTCATATGGATGATGCTAGAGTTGCTGTTGAGACCGGTGTGGATGGTGTTGATGTTGTTATTGGTACTTCCCAATTTTTGAGACAATACTCTCATGGTAAAGATATGAACTATATTGCTCAAAGTGCTATTGAAGTTATCGAATTTGTTAAATCTAAGGGAATTGAAATCAGATTTTCGTCTGAAGATTCATTTAGATCTGACTTGGTCGATTTATTGAACATTTACAGAACTGTGGACAAAATTGGTGTGAATAGAGTTGGTATCGCTGATACTGTGGGATGTGCTAACCCAAGACAAGTTTATGAGTTGGTGCGTACTTTGAAGTCGGTTGTGAAGTGTGACATTGAGTGTCATTTCCATAACGATACTGGATGTGCTATTGCTAATGCTTATACTGCTTTGGAAGGTGGTGCTAGATTGATTGATGTTTCCGTTTTGGGAATTGGTGAAAGAAATGGTATCACTCCCTTAGGAGGATTGATGGCTAGAATGATTGCTGCTGATAGAGACTATGTGTTATCTAAGTATAAGGTTCATAAGATCAGAGATTTAGAAAATTTGGTTGCAGAAGCAGTCCAAGTTAATATTCCATTCAATAACCCTATTACTGGATTTTGTGCATTTACTCACAAGGCTGGTATTCATGCCAAGGCTATTTTAGCCAATCCTTCTACATATGAAATTTTAAGTCCTGCTGATTTTGGTTTGACTAGATATATTCATTTTGCTAATAGATTAACTGGTTGGAATGCTATTAAGTCTAGAGTTGACCAATTGAACTTGAACTTGACTGACGACCAGTGTAAGGAAGTCACCAATAAGATCAAGAAATTGGGAGATGTTAGACAATTAAACATTGATGATGTGGATTCTATCATCAAAGATTTCCATTCTGATTTAGGAACTCCTTTAGTCAAGCCTACCACTAGTGGAGGCTTACCCATTGTACCTCATGTTATTGAGGGATTAGATGAAAGTCTGACCAAAAAGCAAAAGATTTAATGAATTGAATAAACGTGGTATTTGAGAATTGTTTTCTTGTAGTAACAAACCTTTATCAAGTTCTCCATGTAATCAACATTATAAGAAGCGCCACCACCCCTGATACGATACTCATTCCCATACATATTTTCCAGGTTTGAAAGTTTTCACCGGAGTTGATACTCACGCCATTCTGGCTTTCCTTGATATAAATCACCATCGATGCCGCAAGGTTAAGAACGGATATAAGGGTAAAGATAAGTTGAAACACAGAATACATTTTGGGCTTGATTTGTAGTCATGGATGTTTAATCATTCATCATCCATTTGTAAGAAGAGAGTGGTGATCTTTTCAAAATATTTTTAGTCTCGGTTCCTACGGTGGTTAATCGGATGGTTCTGCAGGAGGCTCAGATACGAGGCGCACACCCAACCATAAGAACCAATGACCTAATTAGATGTAATATTTAAGTCCAAATAGTCTTTATTCATACCTGGTAGGAAGCTTACATGTTAGTCACCCTTTGCCTAGTTAGGTGGTGACTATTCAGGGTCGAGAGTTGAAGGCTTCGATATGTCGAGCCCTGCCTCCATGTACAGGTGCGTTAAAATTTTACGAAAAAACGGGCTAATTAGGTAAAGATGCCGGTTTATTGTTAGTTATTTTAGATGCATACCACGGTTGACTTTGCAACACTGTAACTGGTAGTTAGTAACTAAATCTAATATTAAAAAATCAACACTATTTTACACTGTTTTAGACAGTATACTTGTTGTCCCATCTAACCTTAAATTTTAATTGCTCACACTATTATTAGACTTCTCCGCGCTAGGATAAAAAATCAAGATCTGATAATTTTCAATGGTCATCCTCATCTTCATCATCACTTTCATCAACTCTACTAATGACTTTATTCTTTCTTTGGAAATCCTTGATATGGGCATTTTGTAACGTATCACTGATGGCTCCAAATGTAGATTTTCTTCTTGTCAATGGTTTAGGATAATTATCTCTATCGATCTCCGATTCTTCATCTCGTGCCAGGTCTCTGGTACCACTAATTGCCAGTGAACGGCCACTAACTCCATCTCTTGAATTGAATCTCGAAAACAGTACTGTTTCATCATTGTTGGAATAATATCTTAATTCAACCAACTTCTTAATAGCTTTTAATACTTTAGCACTGGTTGGATATGGTAATGGAGAATCTTTTGAAGCTCGGAATAAAATAACATTGGTGCAATGTTCATTCTCCATTCTGAAAAATATCCAGATAAATCTTCTCAAAATTTCGGCAATTGCTATACTGAAACTTGTAACTGCCAGTTGTTGAATTTGACTCGAAAAAAATGCATAAAAAATCCATTGGAATCTAAGCACAATATCAATGATAATGGCGGCATAATAATAGCCTGGCCACTTGAAGAATAAATTATTTCTCAAGAATTTATGCTTTGATCCACTTTGTAAAAGTGACCAATCCATCACTATATCCCATGTTCCTGAAAAAATAGAGTTGATACATGCCATGGTGATAAATGCTGCCCTATTAGTATGGTTGGTCTTAATTCTATAATTACTCAACAATGCATAATAAATCACACTCACAGCATATTTCATTAAATTTGCCAAATGGGGAAACCAGTCACCAGTATCCATATACCGTCTCATAGATTGTAACAATCTAAAAATACTTGGTAAAGTACTAAAAAATCCCACAAGTCGAGATTTTGATGAGCCACAGATCGGGTTCAGAAATGACTTGTCATTACTGCCCCATTCATGAGAATACAAACAGAAGAAAAATGGAATATTACCCATTGTATAAGTCATTGAACACAAGATATCACCAATAAAGAAATCTCTAAATTCAACGGGATAAAATCCGGATAATAGAATTCTCCAAAGAGCAATCTGAAGCCATCTTCTGCTTGTAGCATATAATTGATTTCCTGGCCAAAAAAATATTATAAGCATTATTCCAAGATATAACCATGGCCAATCTTTACCTGGAAAAGATGCCCAGTATTCCTGAAAGCTAAACCAACCAATGAGACTCATCAAGCAAAACCCAATGGATGGTATCATTATAAATTGTCTATAATCTAATGCAGTTGTGATATCAAATTCGAAAATGAACTTATAGTTGATTTTGAAATACTCAAACACCATGAAGTTAATGCCAAATAACAAAAGGGTAAAATCAATTAAAAAGAACCCACCCCATATCTGTAGCATATACTTGCCTTGAGAATACTCGCCACTTAAAGTTCTTTGTAATGCTTTAATCAAGCCGAGAATGAAAAATGGTACACCAATACCAAGCAAAACACCAGAAAGAAAGAGAGTACGGTAGTGAGTAACTTGTCTCAAATTATTATTGTTGATGGCGTATGCAATACTTTTCAACTTTTCAAGCGATCTCTTCTTATCAGTGGTTTCTGGATCATAAAATGCAATAAATAATTCTTCAAGGTACTTGACTAGTTTATCAGGCAAGTCACTTGTTTGGAAGTAAGAATGATTATCGATTTTGTCCATGTATGTTTCATTCAAATTTGTTTTCATGGCTTTATCAAACTTTTTCGTAATCTTCTTAAATGCTGTTCTGTTTAGTTCTCTGTATGAACGTAATAAAGACAATGCTCGATAATGCTTGAGAACCGCATCTTTAAGTTGTCTTCTCGCAAAGACGTATGGAACTCCCCAATGATGTTTTTTTGTTGAATACTCTCTTCTATTGGCTTGCTTGGCTTGAGCAGCATTTTCGTAGGTTGGTTCAAGTCGACGATGTTGATCAACTTTGGATGTATCAGACTCCAAATCTGAGTTGTCTTGCATAGCTTCCAATCCATTTCTGATCCGATTTTCTTCATAATTGATATGATAACTGCTATCGTTATCCTCGGTCAACAAGGTTAATTCATTAGGAACAGCTTTTGGTTTCTTCAAAAATGCGGTGGTAGGAAATGAAGGCAATTCGAGCCCCTTTAACGATGTGAATATGTTTTTGGTACTTAATGCAAAATCTTGAACAGTGCCATAAGCTCCATCATCAGGTTTATGATGTTCATTTCGAAGAATAGAGGCTTTATGTTCTCGTAACTGGTACAATTGATCTTGAAGTAACAAAAACCGTTCGTGTACCTCTTGCTCTCTCTCTTCATAAAACGATTCTACCTTTATAAATTCGGAATCAAGCCAATCTTTAAACTTCTGGACTTCTCCTCCAGGTTCTATCGAATCCTTTTGAGAACGAGTTGAGAACTTGAAGATCGACCTCGATCTCCCTCTACCATCTCTCAGTGGTTGTCTCGCTATGGTTTCAACATTGCCATCTTCTTGTTCGATTGGGGATGTTGCTGCCTGTGAAGTTTTCAGATTATCAACGGGATCTCGAGACTCGAACTTTGAGGCCTTGAGCTTTTTGATCAATACCTTCCCTGCATCATAATTGACGTATTGTTCCTTCCACTCGGGCACGAGCCCTTCGCTTAGAGAGGATCCAAACTTCATGGTAGGTTTGGCCGATGAGTTGACTGATACGGCTACACGTGTGGTTGCAATTTACGAGCAATAACGAGATACAAAATGAATTATATACAAACCAGTACATGATCACTGAAGGAATATACCAATTAGTCCAATGATGAAAATAGACCTATAGTTAGTTGATTTCATTAATTATTATCTATTATCTATATCTTATACAATCACTTCTCATATCTCACATATAATCCATCAATAAAGTGAGGATGTTTTATTCCTGGACTTTTAGCATTTTTGAATCCATCTACAGCTTCTTGTACGGACCAGCCTAGTCTTTCAATCAAATAACAGCAGATCAAATAACCGGTTCTGTTGAACCCATAATGACAATGTACTGCCACTAATGGATTCTCACATTCTGTATTAGCAAGAATATCATCAATTAATTGGATAAACCGACGGACTGAACCTTGGTCAGGAACAACTTTAGATACGGTTGAACACTTGTAGTACTTGATATGTTTGAATGATTTGGGGCTATAAGGAGGTATATCTGCGGATATATCCACTATGGCTACTAATGTTCCTGTAACTTCGGTTTGTACCCTCGAATCTCCATAGAATCGTTGTTCCACAATCGTTGGTGAATGATTGGCATCCCCTTCTCTTAAAGTCTTCATTCCCAACAAGGGAGATATATCACTGCCCTGTTTACGAGTAATATTGGACGAGATTGGCTTTAAAGCCAGCCATTTGAGTTCATTTTTCAAACCCCACTTATCTCCAGATATTCTAGCTTTAATTTTTAATACCCAAGCTGGGGATAAGTGTAATCTTTCAGGAAATTTCAGTTCTACGTGGTTTAAGATCATTCCACTGATAAGCTCAGGTTTATTCAACAACAAAGAATGTCCTGCATTCTTTACCTCAATTGTTGATGACACCTTTCTATCGAATTTCTTAGTTAAAAATGAATCAACATCATGAATAATTTTGACAGGGGTGACTCCATCGTTTGTTCCTGAAATAAGCAATGTTTTCTCATATACCGTTTTGTCCAAGGCATTATCATTGAATTGAGAGATCGCAGCCAAGAGCTCCGAGTATTTAACTTTAGAGAAACCATATGCATATTTCAAGACAATATCAGAATTCACATCCATATTCCATCTCAATTGTCTCAACTTGACATATATATTGTGTGTTGAATCCTTAGCTTTTCCTAATTGTCGTAATACACTGGTACTATTCAAACCTTCCAATCTATCCCAAACTCTAAATGCATTGAAAAGGAATGGAAAGTAAGTGAAGAACTTCAACATATTCAACGTTCCTGTTTTATGAGAGACTACTTGTTGTTCAACGTCATCTTCAAAACCTGGTGGTGATAATAAAATGAGACCTTCAACTTTCTTGGCTGGGAGTTTCTTGGCTGTTTTAACAGATAAATGTGTTCCCATAGAGTGACCAATCAATACCACTTTTTTGTGTTTGGGGATGTTTTGTAAGATAAATTCGTATACAATATTGGCAATGTTGTCAGTTTTAAAATCGTCCCAAGACATCTTCTTAATACTGGATGCAATTCTGTCTCTTTCACTCTCTGTAAATACAGATTCCAGTTTGGCATTCTTTGAGAAATCTTTCTTGGAGTTACCAAATCCAGGAAGATCCAACGAGATGATTTCCAGACATTGGGATAACAAGCCCATCAAAGGTTCGAATTGGGACATCTGACCACCCAACCCATGAATAAATACCAAGATAGGGGCCTCCTTTAAAGCCTCAACAATATCGGCATCATCAGCCTCCAGGATTTGGTTCTTTTCATTCTTCATAAAGCTGACCAACGGGTGAGGTATATGAATGGTGTTAAGAGTCACCGAATCGACCAGTAAAGGTTGTGACTTCAAGTCAACATCAACTACTTTGGTGTACTTTGCAATCAACGAGCTGTCGTTGGGTTCGTGTTCCAACACATACTTTTCGAACTTGTTGTCTTGTCTCAAAAACAGCACTTTCAAGAACTCCAACACCTTCTTGATTGGTGTATTGGTTTTGCTGAATTGTTCATCGACTTTTTGATGTAAAGATTGGGTTTTTGCTCTATCGGAAAGATAATTGACGGTAGAGGCAGAAACTGCCAATAACTCTTGAGACTCGTCGTCCGACAGCATAGTAGAGAAATGTTTGATTAGGATGAAGGAGTAATGAGAGTAATTGATACGGCCACGTGATGATACCAATAGTCTAATAAATTAGCTTAAAATTCCAGAAATGAATTTGTGAACAGTAACAGGAGGCACTGAGAGTTGTGGTGATGGCGATGGTGGATTAGGTTGGATCAGGTAGTTTCTACTGTGAAAACTACACCGCTCAATAAACCGTGCGACCGTAATTTGATAATGTCTCAATGAAGTCACCAATGGCATGAGTAGACCGAGGTTACTCAACATTATGGTGTTGAATCGGATCTTCAGTTTGTTGAGAGAAAAGTTGTGTTTTAGTAATTTGTAATATCAGTCTGAGTCCTCTAAATGTTCATAATATTTTGCTTAAATTTGAGTAAAATTTAACGAAATTTAGAAGTATCGCACTAATTGTAACACGGTACTACGAATACCTGCTAACTATTGATAACAATTGGATCAAAAGATTTCATCAACTGGTTATAACGAAGACTCAACGTTGTCAATATTCCCCAAATTAATCAATTCAACCATTTACTCCTATTTCGTCTCTTACTAAGTCCTCTAACAATTTCATATGAACCAAATCACACCTCTCACAATTCACACTATAATCTAAAACTGTCGCACTTAAACTATCGCACTGAACTACCACCTTTCACTATAACAACTCGCAAACCACTAGTTGCTATGTCCAAACGGTTCTCGTTACTCGAAGATAACGAGGCCGATTCATTCGAGGACCTCGATGTGTCGTTGGATCGTGCCTTGAATAACGCCTCCAACAATCTATTTGAATACAGCAAAGCTAGTCATGCCAATGGGTCTCGTCAAAGCTCACAAGGATCGGTGGGAGCCATTCCTTTAGCTAACATGGGCCATTCGTTCGAAATCGATAGGGACGATGAACATAATGATAGTTCGCCCTTGATAGCAAATTCAACATATTCCACTCATAATCGATCATTTTCATCATCTTCTTCATCCCTTAATATAGGGAACGGTAGAGCCCTCCCATTCTCATTATCATTAAAGAGAGGTATCAAGAAGGGAATCAACTTCTTTGTGAATGCCAAAAAAGAACTTCGTCAAGGTAAATTGAGTCCTTCTTTGGATGATGATTCCTTGAGTGAACGGTACATTTCCCCCCGCAATACCAATGCTAAATCAAATAATACCTATCCCACCAATACCGTTTCCAATGCAAAATACAACCCCATCACTTTTGTACCCATCATCTTGTATGACCAATTCCGATTCTTTTTCAATTTATACTTTTTATTGGTGGCACTATCACAAATTGTCCCTGCTTTAAGAATCGGCTACCTTTCATCATATATCGTTCCCCTTGCATTTGTGCTTACTGTCACCATGATGAAAGAAGCTGGTGACGATATCTCAAGACGTTCTCGTGATAGAGAACAAAATAATGAACTTTATGAAGTCCTTAATCGTACCTCAGATAATTTAGCTCAGGATTACAAACTAGTTCCTTCTAAAAATTTGAAAGTAGGCGATCTAGTCAGACTTCATAAAGATACCAGAATTCCTGCTGATATGATTTTACTTCAAACTTCAGATAAAGAAGGAACAGGTGAAGCTTTCATCAAAACAGATCAATTGGATGGTGAAACCGATTGGAAATTAAGAGTGGCGTGTGCAGTCACCCAGAACATTCCAACCGTAAATCAAATCATAAACACCATTTCTATCATTGTTACTCCGCCAACGAAATCCATTCATCACTTCACAGGTAAATTGGTTCATCACCCTCAATCTGCTGCTGGATCGGTATCTCCTTCTGGTGCTAACGAGACTTTTGCGTTAACCATAGATCAAACTTTATGGGCAAATACTGTCTTGGCTTCTGGTACTGCCATTGGAATTATTGCCTACACTGGTGTAGAAACTAGACAAGCCATGAACACCACCAAGTCAGGAGTGAAAACTGGTTTATTGGAATTGGAAATTAACAGTCTCTCGAAGATTTTGTGTATTGTGGTGGCTGTATTATCAGTTGGCTTGGTATTGGCACATGGATTTCCTTTGAAAGATACATGGTATGTGGATATTTTAAGATTTTTGATTTTATTCTCTACCATCATTCCTGTTTCATTAAGAGTTAACTTGGATTTAGCCAAGTCGGTTTATGCTTCTCAAATTCATAAAGATAATGATATTCCTGATACCATCGTTAGAACATCCACAATCCCTGAAGATTTGGGTAGAATAGAATATTTATTGAGTGACAAAACTGGTACATTGACTCAAAATGATATGGAAATGAAAAAATTGCATTTAGGAACCGTTAGTTATGCTGGTGAATCCTTAGATATTGTAACCGATTATGTTACCAATATGTTATCAATTCTTGATTCTAAAGCTAGTGGTGCCACTAAAAAGAAAGATCTTAGCTCAAGGGTTTGTGACTTGGTTCTTACCCTTGCATTATGTCATAATGTTACTCCCACATATGAAAATGAAGATGATGAAGTTAATGGAAGAGTCACTTATCAAGCAGCTTCTCCTGATGAAGTGGCAATTGTTAAATTTACTGAATTGGTAGGTTTGAAGTTGTACAAAAGAGATAGACATTCCATTTCTTTATTACACACAGCCACTAATCACACTCTTGAATTCGAAATCTTGTATAACTTTCCTTTCTCATCCGATACCAAAAGAATGGGAATAATTGTTAAAGACAAGCACCATGATGAAATATGGTTTTTACAAAAAGGTGCTGATACTGTTATGTCTACCATCGTCAATGCTAATGATTGGCTTGATGAAGAAACTGGAAATATGGCGAGAGAAGGTTTGAGAACTTTGGTTATTGGTAAGAAAAGATTGAGTACTCATTTATATGATAAATTTGTTCAAGACTATAAAAAGGCGTCATTATCTATGCATGAAAGAGATATATCTATGCAAAAAGTTATAAGTTTAAACTTGGAACTGGATTTGGAATTATTGGGACTTACAGGTGTGGAAGATAAATTACAACGGAATGTGAAAACTTCGATTGAATTACTAAGAAATGCTGGTATCAAGATCTGGATGTTAACTGGAGATAAAGTGGAGACAGCCAAATGTGTTTCCATTAGTGCCAGGTTAATTTCACGTGGTCAATATGTGCATCAAATCACCAAAGTCAATCATCCTGAACTTGCATTAAATCAATTGGAATATTTGAAAGTTAATAAGAATTCATGTTTATTGATTGATGGTGAATCTTTGGCAATGTACATGAAATACTACAAACGGGAGTTTTTTGATATTGTGATTAATTTACCAGCAGTTGTTGCATGTCGGTGCTCCCCTCAACAAAAGGCCGATGTAGCTACCATGATTCGAGAAATTACTGGCAAGAGAGTTTGTTGTATCGGAGATGGTGGTAACGATGTTAGTATGATTCAATGTGCAGATGTTGGTGTTGGTATTGTTGGTAAAGAAGGTAAACAAGCGTCATTGGCGGCCGATTTCAGTATTGATCAGTTTTGTTACTTGGTAAAATTATTACTTTGGCATGGTAGAAATTCCTACAAGCGTTCAGCACGATTAGGACAATTTGTTATTCATCGTGGTCTTTTAATATCCGTGGCACAAGCGGTATACTCCATCTCCTCAGGATTTGAACCATTGGCATTATATCAAGGGTGGCTTATGGTGGGATATTCCACGTTATATACGATGGCACCAGTATTTTCACTTACCAAAGATAACGATATTGATGAGCATTTAACGAGATTATACCCTGAATTATACAAAGAGTTAACCTTAGGAAAATCACTTTCATATAAAACATTTTTTGTGTGGATATTAATTTCACTTCATCAAGGTATAGTGATTCAATTACTTTCACAGGCATTTCAATCCTTGAAAGAAACCAGTTTCAAACGGATGGTGGCGCTTTCATTTTCATGTTTAATTTACAACGAATTAATCATGGTAGCCATTTCCGTATATAGATGGAACAAGGTGGTAACCAGTACGGTGGTAATTACATTTATGATTTATATTGTGTCGACGCCATTTTTATCGGATTATTTCGATCTTGAATATGTTGCTTCATTTAGTTATTTGTGGCAGATGGCGGTGATTTTGAGTCTCAGTTTATTCCCAGTTTGGATCAGTCGTTACATCGAGAGAAAGTTGAGACCCCCTAGTTATGCTAAAGTGCAACAAGACTAGAGTTTAGTTTTATTTTGGTAATAATCGTATAGATCTCTAGCCAATCATCATATATAAAAACTATACGAAAACTATACGATAGTGTCGTTTATATGTACTAACGGGTATACAATCCGATAAATAAGGTGATTAGATGCGAAAGAATACCAACCCCTTACTTAGTGGAGCGATCACGGAGGGTTCCGTTAAATAATAGGTTGTCAGTGCCACCAGGGTCGTGCTGTCGCTTCCATTGCCCCAATCGTGCGGGTTGGTGCGATTGTGCAACCATTTGTGCAATTGTCAGCTGATACAATGGTTCCACTTTCAACTGTGGTTATATCTTATAAATAGGCTACAAATCCACTACAAAATTAGCCAACATGAATGCTTTTATGAAACCCACCACCAAATCTTCCACCGTGATACTCTTGGGGTACTTGGCGGTGTCCACCACCCTTCCATTTGCATTATCTTATAAAGAGTCCCATAACTTTGCACAATCCGCTACTAAGGGCACCATTAGTGCTAGATCGTTATTTAACAAAGTATAATAAGAGTGGGGCCGCTGGCTCGGCAGGTTGGGTATAGTTAATTTACATTATTATTGAACATGACTAATTGTAGTGGAGTTGTAGTTGTAGTGGTAGTGGTGGTGGTGGTGGTGGTGGTAGTTGTAGTTGTAGTGGTGGTGGTAGGGTTGTAGTTGTAGTTCACAACTCCTGAATCATCCCCGATATTTGCGATCACAATGGTCGCACCCAATTTGGAATCATCTCCTTATTGCTCACACAATCGCACAATTGCGCAAGGGACTAATTGGATACGACGTTAAACCCGCCAATGGTAGACTTCAAATTACTCACCTTCAGCCCAACAATTGTGCTGCCCGTCATATCTAATCAGAGACAGGAGCTGAACATTAGCAAGACAAAGAAAAGGAATAATTGTTTGAATTCTTCTTCTCTGACAACGAATTATTGAGAAAAAAATAAAAAAGGAAAAAAAATTTATGAACAAGTACTTTTAGGGGTTGTTTACACTGACCAAGTTTTTCCTAACCAGATCAATCTCTCACAATTTGGAGTATTCCATATGGATTCATTAATCACCTGATAGATTTCGTATACAGTGATCTTAAATTGCCATAATCTTCAGAGGTCCTGGCTGTTCGAGCTGTGTATTGATAAGGAACAACCTGTTTCTTTCTGGGCAACTTCTCTTTTCTAGTGGGTGCTGCTTTTGGTGACTTTAGAGCTCCCTCATCATTATTTCTCAATATCCGTTAATTGTGGCCTATCACTGTCAACTTCCGTAGTCCCCTTTTACCACAAAAATTCTGTTGACACGTTTTCTGTAATCAACCAGACTAATACCATCACTTCACAATGATTGAATTCCACACTGTATCTACTTTAGTTGTAACCTAATTGTTGTTGCAAGTGGTAGGAAAGAACCTTTAATGTCGTGTGATGCTTGTGTCGCGCTTCCCTTTAAGGAAATTTGTGACAATTTCAGAAGTTGCAAATCCAACAGCTAACGAAACACAGGTGTATAAATTAAGCTGAAATCGCTGTTTATTGTACTCTCACCACCTAGAAATGAGGCGAAAGCACTTCCCATACGTAAACAGTCTCTCGGACACCTTGTAACTTTACAACGAACCCTGTGTGAACTTGCACCATAGTCTCTGAGCCCCAAAGAACATCTTACCACCGTTTTTGAATTCCCCACGAAGAAGCTAGTCTTTATGCTTCAGAAGGTATCCTTTCAGACCTTGTCCACTCATCTTCTCCTCGGAGATCTCGCACCCTCCACCTCCTGTGTTGAAAATATTGCTTCTCACATAAACATGTCTCCGAATGAGTTGGTTCAAATTCTGTGGTATACTCAGAAGCAAGTATACCACTTAATCAATAAATTGAAGTCGTTTGGGCTGCTACAAGAATGTCCTTGTAGACATGTTGAAATGGAAGAAACTAAAATATCACTGAGTCACCAATAGATTCAACCGGGTCGTAGCTCGAATTAATGGTAGGCGGATTTCTTAAGTTGATTCATTCACTATGAACATTACCGAGCATCAAGTTGAATTCGAATCAACCGTACATTAACCCATAATTGAGGCACTCGGTAAAATGTCAGGCAAACTACCAACGCTAAAGATGCCAATTCTAGACAAGATTGCTTTGAAAAGTTACTACCTTCTCAGAAGAAGTACCTTCAGTAATGAAATTTGGCAAAGGAAAACATGAATAAGGGCCCTACAAATCTGTCAGAACTCATACTGCAATACATACTTGGTGCAAAGACAAACTTTGCTATTTTTTCAGATATTGATTACTCGCTTCAGATTGAGCTTGATAATAGCAGTTCAAAGCAGAAGGAATCTCAATAACTAATCACCTGACAGATATGCCGCTTTCCCTGGTAATTCAGGTGGTAAAATGGAACATCGGTCAGCCAGGTGTGAAGGAATCCTGATTTCATGTTGAATCAACTATTGGTTAAGTTGCCATGCACAGAGAGTTTTACGAAGCATGCCTCACCCTCAACCTTCATTTTTTTGTAACAGTGCAGCTAGCTAATTGACACTATTTGGACTATCTATAACAAGCAGACCAGTAATAAGTCCCCATGTTCAGTTTTGAAAAAATGGGCCAACCTTAAAGAAATTATGAATGTGCATCCTTCAATAATTCCTGAAAGTGTGTGTTACTGGACTAATTAAGCAGCCTCTCTTAGCATATATTCAAGGATCGTAGTATATTAAAATATACCCGTTACTCTTAACGAGCTCTCAAGGTTTATCTTTAGCTATTAGCAAATCTGATGAAATGCTGAATTTTATAATTTTGTCATTTTTTGAAAAAGTTTTCCAATTTTGGCTCTTGTTGATCATGACACTCCCAATTCAAGATATAACGTTGACTTCCTTGTATCACTGTCTACGTTAATTCGGTCTGTCGCTTACGATTTTGCAATATTTTGCATCTACTGTCATGTATTTGCATGTTAGTCTATATACAGGTGCTACTTTTTGGCCCAAGCAGCATTGGCAAATAAGTCCTTGGGGCTCTTCAAACCATTGACAATATCAAAGAGGTTCTGCTTGTTAGCAATGTCCAAAGTCCCATTCTTCATGATTTCGGATTTGGTGAAGTCAGCTTGGTCTCCCTTGATGGTGACATTGATTTCTTGTGACTTTCCTTTGACCACTTCATTAAATCTAGTAGTAAATTGATTTTGGTCTACTTCCAAAGTATAGTTGTTTTGAAGCAAGAACTTGTTTCTAGGTTCCTCAGATAAGTTATCGATGATATTTCTAGGGACCAAGTATGGATATTTGGATTGGGTCAATGCTTCCTTGGCAATAGATGCCACTCTCGAGGTAACACATGGATTCACCGAGGTGATTTTGCCGTAGAAAAAGGTATTGGCACCAAGTTCTGGCACTAATGGGCGTGCCACCAATTGTTTACTTGGAGCTTTTCCATCCTTGTCGGAAGCAGCCAATGGTCTCTGTCTAGGAGCTCTGTTTTGTCTTGGTGCAGATGCTGGCTTGGAGGAAGAGCCTGTACTTTCGGTTCTTGGGGTTCTTGGGGCTCTTGTTCCTTGAGTTCTGGGGGTTCTAGGAGTTCTGGGGGCTCCTTGAGAAGGTGCTCTTCCAGTAGATGCAAACTGAGCATAACTTTGGCCAAAGCTATTGATTAAAGAATGATCTTGTACTCTTATGACATTTTGGGCTTGTTGTGTGGGTTTAGGTGCAAGTGTAGCTGGTTTTTTGGTTAATGGCTTCTTCTTGTTGAAAGTTTTCTTGGGACGCTGGTCCACCTTGATTTCCTTGGACTTTGCGGTGACTTGCTCTATTCTTTTGAACAAGTCAGAGAGGAACACTGAATTTTTGGAGTCACTGGACTGGAACCTCACTCCCACCTTTCTTAAAGGTGCCTTGACGGTATTGTACATGGTGCTGAAGGTAACTTTGACTTTGTAGATTTTTCACTTTGCGAGATATTTGGCGACGACGGCTTACATAAGCTGCACCAAGAACCTCTACAAACTGCCCCACGATTCAGATTGACAAACGTCCTTGATGTCAAAGTTTAGTCACCACAGTGAGGCTGAAAGTTGTTGACTCAGTTCAATCGATAATTGGACCATACTGCTGCTAGAGCAATGGATTATTTAATTGACCAATACCATTAAATGAGCATAAATGAGCATAAAAGAGGCCCAAATTACAAGAATAATTATTTGTATATACAAGAATAATTAGTGGTAATTACTGGTGGTAACTAGCAGTAGTAATTTCTGATGGTTGTAACTAGCAGTAACTAGCAGTAGTAGTAACTAATACTATTTTATTTGATTATTTCTCATAATTATCGAGCCAATTTTATAATTTTATCGAGCAATAATCAAAGTGGGATCCATTGTTGATCAATTGACTCGACACGTGTAAAACCAGTACCATAAACATCACTACAACACTTTGTCGATACCTCCAAACGTCCTCTGTGGTTGATTCGGTAGGATTGTGCCGGAAGAGGGCCACACGTGATCGGAACCCCCAGGGTTACCCGCCCCCACACCGGCCAATCACAGCGCCCCGTCAGTGCGAAAGTTGTCCGGCACCCGTTCAACCAGAGAAACTTGGTTGGTTGGCGCCGAGCGAGCGTGGAAACACTGGCAGGATTTTTCATATTTATTACCTACCACCACTTTTTTTTTTAACTAGGATTAGTTAATTTGATAGTATAAGATGTTGTCAGCTCGTCCAGTCTTACGTTCTGCTGCTCGTTCAGCTACTGCTGTGGCCAGGGGTTTGCGTATTGTATGTATCAATGGAGTCACCGTTTGGAACTAGAGTGGTTGAGTTAGTTGAAGTTGAGTTGAGTTGAGTTGAAGTTGAGTTGAAGTTGATCATGACCAATTCAATGAGGCATGGATCTATGGGTACATCGAATCATTCAATGCTTGCTTGATCAATTGGTCGATCTAATGGCAGGCCAATCCCTTTCCATGTCATAGCAAGAACCATCAATCAACAATTTTTGGGCCTTCAACAGTTGACCAAAATAGAAACAGTCTACAGTCAACCATCTACTGTCAATCAATCAATCAATCATTCAATTACCATTCAACCAATTGTACCTAGACACCTTAAACGGTGGTGAATGTTTTCCTATCTTTTTCACTTACTAACTTAATAGGCTCGCCCAACCCAATTGTCTGCCAGAAGATTCGCTTCTGCCAAGGCTGCCCCAACCGAAGTCTCTTCTATTTTGGAAGAAAGAATCAGAGGTGTCTCTGATGAAGCTAACTTGAACGAAACCGGTAGAGTTTTGTCCGTTGGGTAAGTATTCGCACCATGAAATTTTTTTCCTTTCCTCGATTTAGTACTAACATTTTAGTGATGGTATTGCCCGTGTTTTTGGTTTAAACAACATTCAAGCCGAAGAATTGGTTGAATTCTCTTCTGGTGTCCAAGGTATGGCCTTGAACTTGGAAGCTGATCAAGTCGGTATTGTCTTGTTCGGTTCCGATAGATTGGTTAAGGAAGGTGAAACCGTCAAGAGAACCGGTAAGATTGTTGATGTCCCAACCGGTCCAGAATTGTTAGGTAGAGTTGTTGACGGTTTGGGTAACCCAATCGATGGTAAGGGTCCATTGAACGCTTCCTCTTCTTCCAGAGCTCAAGTTAAGGCTCCAGGTATTTTACCAAGAAGATCCGTCCACGAACCAATGCAAACTGGTTTGAAGTCTGTTGATGCCTTGGTCCCAGTCGGTAGAGGTCAAAGAGAATTGATCATTGGTGATCGTCAAACTGGTAAGACCGCTGTCGCTTTAGACACCATCTTGAACCAAAAGAGATGGAACAACGGTTCTGATGAATCTAAGAAGTTGTACTGTGTTTACGTCGCTGTTGGTCAAAAGAGATCCACCGTCGCTCAATTGGTTCAAACCTTAGAAAAGCACGATGCTCTTAAATACTCCATCATTGTTGCTGCTACTGCCTCTGAAGCCGCTCCATTACAATACATTGCTCCTTTCACTGCTTGTGCTATCGGTGAATGGTTCAGAGACAACGGTAGACACGCTTTGATTGTCTATGATGATTTGTCCAAGCAAGCTGTTGCTTACCGTCAATTGTCTTTGTTATTGAGACGTCCACCAGGAAGAGAAGCTTACCCAGGTGATGTTTTCTACTTGCACTCCAGATTATTGGAAAGAGCTGCTAAGATGTCTGAAGCTAACGGTGCTGGTTCTTTAACCGCTTTACCAGTCATTGAAACTCAAGGTGGTGATGTCTCTGCTTATATTCCAACCAACGTTATTTCCATTACTGATGGTCAAATTTTCTTGGAAGCTGAATTGTTCTACAAGGGTATTAGACCAGCTATTAACGTCGGTTTGTCCGTCTCTCGTGTCGGTTCCGCCGCTCAAGTCAAGGCCATGAAGCAAGTTGCTGGTTCCTTGAAATTGTTCTTGGCTCAATACAGAGAAGTCGCTGCTTTCGCCCAATTCGGTTCTGATTTGGATGCTTCCACCAAGCAAACCTTGAGCAGAGGTGAAAGATTGACTCAAATCTTGAAGCAAAAGCAATACGCTCCATTAGCTGCTGAAGAACAAGTTCCAATCATTTACGCCGGTGTCAACGGTTTCTTGGATGATGTTGCTATTGAAAGAATTGGTGAATTCGAGGAATCCTTCTTGTCCCACTTGAAGTCTGATGCTCCAGAAATCTTGGATGCCGTTAGAGAAAAGGGTGAATTATCCAAGGAATTATTGGAAAAGTTGAAGTCCGTCACTGAAGCTTTCGCTGCTTCTTTCTAAGTCCATACTGGCATATGAGGTTCACTTCATGTTTACTTCTAGAAACATATGAATATTTACTTAGATGACGCATTGACTATCTTGCAACCAAAATGAAAAGATATATTATTCAAATTGTAGATGTAGAACCGATTTTTCCGAATTGTCAATTTTTAAAATTGTTTAATCATTTTTTTCAAGCCATCCATGTTTGAACCAAAGGGTTAATGAAATTAATTAACTTAGATGAATCATGGTTAGGAATCTAAGACCATATTTAAAACCTCTATAATCCTATTTCTGTACCTCGCCACTATTTATGGTAAGAAAATTTTGAAACCCTCGTCTAATTTAACAATGACAAACTAGGAAATGTTTGGACCACTACCCATTGATTCTAAGTTTACGTAGACAATCTCAATTACTTGGATCTCACTTTCACTAACCTGATATAATTCTTGATCCCTTTCTGTATTGGCTCTAACCCTCCACTAGAACTTTTTCTTTCAGGTTTAACCATTTATTGATCCAGTTGTTGTAAGGTGATTTTGTGCGCCTGTTTTTAACTACCGTGTCAGTGATCCAGGTACCGATTTTAAATCCAATTGCTTCCTTTCATCAGGCATGAGCAATACCAGAACAAAGAAACCTACCCAGATCAATCTTCTGGGTCCAGGTCCAGGTGGTGACAATAGTTTCATAGTACAAGACTATGATTATGATCGGTTACAGAAACAGAGTCCAGATTCACAATTCGAGAACGATCTCAATTATTTGTTGGGTAATAATGATATCCAAGCATCCCCCATTCAACAGTATCAAGTCCGAGATGATTCCATTATTGCTGAAGTTAGTATCCCTAAGCAAAAGACTAAGAAAATCGCTCATTCACGTAGCTTGAAATTTGCAGTGGATGATGTGACTAAAGACATCAATGATATTAATTTGAGTGATATAGAGGATGATAAGTCCAAGAAGCAGAAACCAAAGAAAAAGAAGTCGTATGGAAATTTGAATCGTCCTGTTAATGGTAGTAAAAATGACGAGAAACCTCATAAGTTGAACAGACAAAAATCGGCCGATTTCAGGAGAAATAGATCCGAGTCTATGACTGTCGATAAGAAGCTTAATAAGCTGAAATCTATGGATTTCAGATCTGTCAGGGAAGATGGTGCTAAACCTCAAAACTTGAGGAAAAAGGCTTCTATGAATCAATTGGCAGAAAGATCTAAACAATCCAAATCCAAATCCAAACATATTGACAATGATACTGAATCTGAATTTGATGACTCCATCATCTCGTTGGAACCAGAAGAGTTGACTGACCTAGAAAAGGAAAAGAGAAGAATTAAGAACAGAAAGAGAAAGGAAAGAAGAGCGAGAACTAACCAGAACAAAAAAGATAGAGATGCTTCACCAGCTGTATTAAAAGAAGAAGAACCTGTTTTGGAGCCCGTGTTACAATCAGACTCCTTGTTGGATGTGGTGGAAGTTGACGATGAAGATGTCAACCCCGATGTCACTTTAGACAGTATTTTCGATGACACTCTTGAAGAGAATACTTCTGTTGATACCCCTAAAAGGTCTTCTGATGAGGAGGTTTCCCCAGTTCGTAAGGTAACCTTTTCTCAAGTAACCGAAACCAAAAAGCCTACCATCGAAGAGACTTTAAGATTAAATAAAAAGAAGTCAATGGAACTTCTAAGCCAACAAGCTGCTTCCAATGAAACGAATCCATTTGATATTAAACTTAGATCAACCAAGAAGACTACCATGAACAGTAGATATGCCAGCAAGTTACCTGAAATTCAACCTATCAAAACTATTATTGGATTATCTCATAAACAAATTTTGAATTTGGATGTATCTGATGTCAAGCTCAAAACTATTTTATCTTCCTCCAAAATTTCGAAGTATTCATCAACTTGTTTGAATTTTACTATTAAACAAACGAATGAATTATTTAAAGATGTTGAAAAGAAAAAAATATTCTTCTTGTTATGTATTAACGTGGCATTATATGAATCAATTGGATTCAAAAAAACCGTCAAGATTTATCCAAACATTCTTGAACTATTTGGAGGTTATAATGAAATTAATTTGGAAACTACTGGTACTAAATTAACTCCCTCAAATAAAGATATTCATCAAAATAACCTTGATTATAGTGTATTATCATATATTGGTAACATTTTGATCTGGGCCCTTCATCAACAAAGAACTCACGGAGAAACTTTAATCGATAGTAAATATGATTTGGATTTATCTGTTTCTTTAATTAGAGAAAACGTTGGTGGATATCATTTATGGGATAGATTGATAAGAGAGCCTAAAGGCATGAATGCAAAGAGATGGAAGCATATTATCAAATTTAGACAAGCCTTTGCATACGAGGAAGATCAGTTCGTTTTGATTTTGAAATTCATGGGAGTGGATTCATAAACTTGACTAGTTAAAGTATCTAGTCCAGTCAACCAGTATATGGTTACATGAGGTGTAGAGCTCAAGTAACAACTCTTTAGCTATTGGAGCTTGCACGAATAACCGAACGTCATTTTATTAACTAATGTAGAGACAGTTCGAAACTAGTCTGGTAGTAAACAATTTCAAATAGCTTAGGTCAACTAATACGAGACTAAGTGAATTGAAAAAGGTAATTTATAAGCTACACCAATTGTTTCGTAGAACCCTGACATATTTATTGAACTATAATCAATGACCATTAATTTGAAACACCAATTTGAATCAATGGAAGTATATATGATGGTAAATTATAGGCATGAACTATAATTTACTAATTGCTAGTTATTGCTTGTAACCGTTAGTACTTAACCATTGCTCAAGGGTTTGAGAATCACGCTCAGTCCAAGAGATCTTGGAAGTAATGACATCCAAGGATTGAGCCAAAGATTGATCGTAACCCTTAGTATCCTTGCTAGCAAAGAATTTTTGAATCTCAGATTTCTTTTCTTGGCTAGTGAAACTAGAGGTGGATAAAGTAACGAGGGCACTGAAAAGACTTGAACCCTTAGGGAATCTCTTTTCAAGGTTATCAGAATTCTTTTGGAACCAAGCCCATAACTTTTCAATACCCACCTTATGAGCAGTCAAACCACCAATTGGCTTGTAGATATCTTGTTGTCTAACAACTTCACCATCGTATGCTAATTGAAGAACGTCATCAATGATTTCTGGATCTTCGAATCTACCCAAGGCACTCAAAATAGCAGAAGATTCGTCAACAATCTTAGTCTTCTTGTAAAGATCCAAGAATTGTTGGTAAGTTTCTCTGGTACCAGTCTTAGCAACAGTAGCAAACACAATACTTCTCAAACTTGGGTTGAAAGCAGATGCATTACCAGCAATGTATTCTTTGAAAGCCTTTTGAACATAATCAATAGCATCCTTGTTACCATTAGCAACAGCGGCACTGAACAAAGCAATCTTCAATTGTTGATCAGCAAAAGAATCAGAGTCCTTTAAGTCCCAGCCAATTTCAGCAAGCTTTTCACTGGTTAAATCAAGGGTAAATGCCTTTAATCCTTCAGTAATATTTTTATCAGCAAAGATGAAAGCCTTCTTGATAGAAGCAATTCTGGTAATAATTTCATCCCAAACAACATAGTTTTGTTCCTTGTTCCATAACTTAACCAAACCTAACAAGTTGGTGGTATCAATGTAACCAGCAGAAGCCAAAGATCCAGCATCAGCAACCAATCCCACACGGTCTTCAACAGACAACTTACCTTCAACACCAGCCTTACCCAACTTGGCCCAACGAGTAGGCTCATAAGCACTACGGTAAATACCGAATTGGTCAGCATTGATCTTGAAGAAGTCATCTTTGGTGGAAATCTTGTGAGTGATAGATCTGGAATCTAAAGTAACATCTTCTACACCTTCAGAAGTTTTCAAAGCCAAAAAGATTGGATATAAAGTTTCATCTTCTTCTGGCTTGACATCGTTGGTGTTTAAGAAACGGTTTTGAGTAACTTGGATGGTGTCACCATTTTCGGAAACCTTAACAACTGGGAAACCAATTTTCTTGGTCCAGATATCCATAACCTTGACCACATCCTTACCACTTGCAGCACTTAAAGCATTCCACAAATCAGAAGTTTGAGTGTTACCCCATTTATGTTTCTTCAAGTAGTTGGAAACACCCTTGATAAATGTTTCTTCTCCTAACCATTTGGAAAGCATTTTCAAAATGGAAGAACCCTTAGAATAAGAAATAGCATCGAAAATTTGATTAATTTCTTCGGCTCTCTTGACAGGAACTTCAACTGGATGAGAAGATCTTAAACCATCAAGAGCAAGAGCATGTTGTAAAGAGTCAGAGACATAAGATTCCCAAACCTTCCAGTCAGGATACAAACTGTCAACAGCGTACCAAGACATCCAGGTAGCGAAACCTTCATTCAACCATAAACCATCCCAGAAGTCCATGGTGACCAAGTTACCGAACCATTGATGGGCCAATTCGTGGGCAACAACTTCGGTAACTCTCAATTTGGTGTTAATGTTGGCATTATCAGCATCAATCAACAAATCGATGTTTCTGTATGTGATTAAACCAAAGTTTTCCATGGCACCAGCGGAGAAATCGTGAATGGCAACCATATCACACTTTGGCAATGGGTAGTCAATTTCGAATTTCTTGTCGAAGAAGGTCAAGCACTTAGCGGCCACATCGGCAGAGTATTTACCTAAATGTTCCATTCCTGGGGTAGCATAGACCTTAATTGGGACTTTGTATTTGATTTCACTTTCAACATATCTTAAGTCACCAACAATGAAGGCAACGAGATAAGTAGACATGAGAGGGGTTTTGTTAAATTCCACCTTCTTTCTGTGGTCGGACAACAAAGTGGTTTCCTTTTCATCCATGTTAGATAAGCAGACCAAATCCTTGTCAGCAATAAGAGAGATGGAGAAAGTTGCTTTTGCAGCCGGTTCATCATAAGATGGGAAAGCCTTACGACAATCGGTGGGTTCGAATTGAGTGGTTGCTATGTATTTCTTCTTGCCATCTTCTTCATAAGACGAACGGTAGAACCCGGCCATTTGATCATTCAAAGTACCTTGGAATTTGATGTATAAATGGGCCTTAGCTCCTTCTACCAAGTGATCATCAAACTTGAAAGTAACGGTCTGATGCTCTTCATCAAACTTGATATTAGAGATGGTAACGTCATTGAGTTTAGCTTCGGAAATGGTAATTTCAATTGAGTTCAAAGTGATATAATCGGTTCTTTCATTGACTTGGAATTCAATGGTTTCTTCACCATCAAACGTAAAAGTTTCAAGGTTAGGATCAAGGGTCACATTATAGTGCAAAGGTTTAACATTGGTGGGTAAAACTTCCCTTTCAACTGTAGCTTCGGAAGAACACATTTTGTGGTCTATGTAGTGGGCAACTAAAAGTATTTATAATCCGGCCCGGTGTGCAGGAGCGGAGATCGCCAAAGTCGCCTCCCACCAAGAGTGCCCTTGCTCATACGGCGAACGCCATCGAGGTACGGCAGTAAGGTATGGACGTTAGTGGCGCTTTAATGCAAGATTGACACGGATATTACTACTTGCATCCTCATTGGTACACAATTCGCATCTTCCTAACGGCTCGGTCGCAAATGCTGTCTGAGTATTCTGAGCCGAGCCGTTGGGCGGCATGGATTGACTCCGATACCAACAAACTTGTGTCAATTGCACCGCTAAGTCGACTTCCATGAAAGGTTAACGTAATGTATGGCGGTATTGTAGGGTAGTACAGAGTAGCATATTATAGAATTGGGCTAGGGAATAACAATTGAGGGGGTGGTCAGGAAGGTTTTAAAATAGTGGTAACCGCTAAGGTTTCTGCGACAACGGCACCATTCCATCCAGTTTTAAAGCCACGCTGTTGCGGATTTGTCTGACCAGGGTAGCTGTTAAAGCGATCCAAAAGTTCAGGGAGGGGACGGTTTCAGTTGGGTTAGGCTAATTTGCTCAATGTGTGGTATGAATGCAAAACGGGTAAACCAGACGAATTTTGCGGCAAATGTTTGATGGCAAAACAAGGAGCTTGAACCTGGACTAGTAATTGCAAGAAGTGTAGTTGATAAGCCGTAGTATGAGCAGTGACAGAACGTCGGATTCGAGTACAATGACTATCCACAAGGAGTCTAAGGATAGTGTTTAAAATGTAATTGTTGACACAAGTTGCAAACAATTTTAAAATCCAATTTTAGATGTTGATTTTGGGATGTGCAATAGCATATACTACAGTGCCAAACGAATTCATAAGTTTACTAAAACTATTAATAGTCTCACTCCCTTCTTTACCTATCTCTTTACCAGTTTATTCCAACAGGGCCGGGGGACATGGTCTAGTGATAGTTTCGTTTATATCTAATTATATCGATAGACCCTTTAACGTTCAATCATCGCCTTCTAAACAATCCGGTATAATTAGAAAATCAAAGTAGGTTAATCTATTTAATTATCGTTGTAAACACTTAGTACGACTCATTTATGGGGTCAGTTACCGTTGTAGAATATTAGCCCAACTCCAAGATGGTATTGGCTAAAATATGTATTCTGCACACCATCATGGGTACTATCTAAATATTCTCATAGATTTGAAACGTCAGTGTAGTTTATAATCATGCTACAGTTGTTTTCTTACTCCTTTTAGATTCTATCTAAGGAAGTCCTCTTAGGGTGAATTTTGGAAGCTGACTTTGTAGATTTGAGTCAATGTTCTGTATTTATACACTGGAAAACGGTTACATCGCCATACTAAAGAACTTTTGGTGGCTGCACAAGCCAATTTCTTCTGGTGGCTATCATGTACTGAATTTATTACGAGAGTCAAACTATCTCAATACTATTGATTAATATAATATATAGCTTATACACTAAGAACTGCTACCTAATTTCTTTCGGTCTTCTGACCTATCCTGTTCTTTGAAGAATATGGACCCCACTATCAGTCTCAATAATGTCACTGATCTCACCTACATTCAAGCCATAAGCAGCCTCTTCAAAAGCAGGTTGCATTTGTCCTCTTCCAAAGTAACCCAAGTCTCCACCTTGGGCATGTGACGAGCAGTCACTTTCGGTCTTTGCAAGTTCGCTCAATTTGACCTCGCCGTTCAAAATTCTAGCATGATGTTTCTTCAAGATTTGAATGGCTTCATCACGACTGGTGGTGATACCATCTGGGCTCTTCCATGATCTGGGCTTACGAGACTGAACGTTCTTAATCAACAAGTGTGACACGCTAATTTTACCGTCATCTCTAACTACGGGCTTGTTGCCGTTGGCCTTAAACTTCTTCAAGTATTCGGTCAACTTGGCTTCATCAGACCCAAAGGGTGCTTCCCACGAAGCCTCCTTGGTGGCTTGATTGAGAAAGTACTCAGTGCCATGAGTACGTGAGACACGAATGGCCCATCCGGGTGGTAATCCTGTTGACATGGTTGTTTGTCAGATAATTTGCGAGTTCAAAAAACTTAGTTGATACAGTCCTAAAATCGCCACAAATAATTTGTGTATGTCTGTGTAATTTCTAGGTGACTTTTTCTATTAGTTTCGATGTATTTGAGAATAGACAACTTAGTCTATGACAATTTTCTAGGAACCCTGAAATTCTAGACGTTGAATGTCACGGTGGATATTGAATTATTAATTTACTTTGTCAATGGCAATCTTCAATCGTTCCTGATTGAACCACAAATCACGAACAGTTTCATTTTTACTGAGTTATCAATTAGTTTATTGTTATTCGGGAAATTCTTCCCAATTTACAAGGTATGGTACGATAGAGTTATTTACGGAGAAGAGCAAGATATTTGAATTATAGAAAATTCTTCAAAGCTACTGGTATAGTCTCTTTATATTGTATAACCTATTTGGTTTTTTATGTCTATCTGACAGTTTATATACCTCTGTCCTTCAAGGCTTCCTTGACCTTGGCGTAAACGGCGTCCACAGATTGATCACAGCTGACCTTCACAACTTTACCTTGCTTCTCGAAGTAATCTACCACTGGCATGGAAGTTTCCACAAATGTACGGAATCTCTTCTTGATACTTTCGATGTTGTCATCAGTTCTACCACTGGTCTTACCTCTTTCCAACAATCTTTCCAACATGACCTTTTCTGGACATTCAAAGAATAAAGTGAACGAGGAGCTGGCGATTTGCTCTTCAAAACTGAGAGCTTGGTCCATCTTTCTAGGGAAACCGTCCACCAAAAACTTGGTCGAGCCTTTCTCGTACTCGGTTTTGATGGCTTGTTCCAACAATGCAAGGGTCACTTCTTGAGGAACAATAGTACCCTCCTTAATGCATTGAGCAATCAATTCTCCGTAGGTGGAGCCCTCTCTCTTTTGTTCTGCTCTCAATAAGTCTCCAGCGGATAAGTGAACAAATCCGTGATCTTTGACCAAGTTGGCACATTGAGTACCTTTACCAGCACCAGGACCCCCAAGAACGAAAATAACAGAGACTTTACCCTCGGCAAAAGTGGCCTTCTTGGCAGGTTCCAATGCTGATTTGGGTTCCTCCTTGGAGTATAATGAAGCGAAGATGGTGGATCCTACTGCCAAAGCTCCGAGTCCTACTAAGATCTTACCCTTACCAACAGGGGGAGGAGTAGACTTGGAGGAGGAAAATCTTTGAAGGAGTGGACCACGAGATCTAACAACTCTGGAGCCGATTCTGCTAACCGTGACTAGTCTGTTCATTATGGTGATAAACAATTCGCGAGAAATGAAAAACAGCTAAGTGTGCCAACAGGTACAAGAGTCTACACCATGAACACTGTCACTGAATATTTATTGCAACAACTTAAACTGAGAGTTCGTGAAGCTGTCGATGTTTCACAAGTGCTTATAATTTGATAGCTGAATACTGTCACTCACAACATTTAAGATAGGCACTAAAAATTGAAACATTTGGAACAGTGATAACACCCTACAAACAGTTTACACTAAAAATGCAATTACACTAGTAGGCCGGTTCTTAGATGCTTAAACTGCAAACGCCCTTGACCTCTCTTCATTTTTCAATCAAGCTAGTAGTCTTTTGATGTTTATTGCTAATTCATTTTTGAGCATAATTCTTCAATACTTCATCATTAAACCTTAAGTATTGACCGTTGATGTCACTTCCCCAGCCCTCTAATGCCAAGTTGGCCAAAACTGTAGCTGGGATCTCTGGACCGAGAAGCTCGTTATTCTTGTGCAAATCAAGAAATCTCTGGTGACCCTTAGGGTCCATGGAGCCCTTGTGCTTCTCTCTAATATCCTGTTGCATACCTGTATTGACCACACCAGGAGCAATGGATATGGCAGAAATATCCTTCTCCTGATCTGCAATCGACAAGATCAAGTGGTTTAATGCAGCCTTGGATCCACCATAAGCAAACCATCCACTGTAGGATTTGGTAGAGGCTCCGGAAGACACAGCCACGATTCTACCTTTAGACTTTTTCAACTCTTCCAACCCATGTTGGATCAAGCTGATGATGGAAAAGTAATTGATATCAAACAGCTTTTTCCATTCGTTGATATCAACATTACCGAAGGCACCTACTGGGTCAAGGACACCAGCATTGGCAATAATGGCATCAAGACGTCCAAACTTGGAAACAGCCACATCAACCGCATTGGCGGCTATCGATTCATCAGTAACATCGCCAGCAACATACTCCAAAGCCGAACCGTATTGGTGCTTCAATTGCTTGAGAGCATCCTCACTTCTGGCCACAGCAATGACTTTGGCATCCTTATGGGTAAGGAGAACATCGACAATGGCTTTACCAATACCTGAAGTTAGTGGATGTCAGGGTTAACTATCGTGTAGGTTGTTTCGTGATTGTCTTGACCAGGTTCAGGTTCGATCTAGTCTACCACGAGATAGCAAATGTGACAGCTCAAGAACTCATGGATGAGTAAGCAACAACCAATTCAACCATTCAGACTATAGTGTAGACTGATTCATTACAATTAACATACCTTTGGAGGCACCAGTGACTATGGTAACAGACATTTTATTCTAAACAGATTATACGCACTACAATTTAGCAATACCAAGGTGACCACCTCCATCAATAGGAAGCAAAATACCGTTGATGTAGTTTGATTGCTTGGCAGACAAGAACAACACCACGCTCTGGAGATCTTCTTTACGACCAAGTCTACCTCTTGGGTTGGAAGAAGCCAAAACATCACCTGCGGTTTTAAGTAAACCGTTAGACATCTTGGAGGGGAAGAAACCAGGAGCAAGCGAGTTAACAGTGATATTACGAGGACCTAATTGGGTAGCCAAGTTCTTACCCATATGGGTAACACCAGCCTTGGAGGCCAAGTAACCATAAGTACCGGCAAAGTCAATGGAAGTTAATGCGGCGGTGGAGGACATGATAAGAACACGAGATGGATCATCAGTAGTACCCGCCTTTTCCAATAATGGGGTGAACAATTTGATACAGTGGAAAACACCCACAATGTTCAAGTCCAACACCTTCTTGACCGCAGAAACAGGATGTTCGTCCAATGGTGAACCCCAACTGGCACCAGCATTAGCAATCAAGATATCCACCTTGTCCACATGTTTTGCGGTTTCGGTAAAGAATCTTTCCGTATCCTTCTCGTTGGAGAGATCAGCAGGAATTGAAATCACCTTAACCTTCTTTCCAGCTTCTGATGATACTTTTTCTAAGTGTGCCTTGGCTTCTTCACAGGCGGATGCCTTACGAGAAGTGATGACAATGGTGGAGGCACCGTTGAGGGCCAACACCTCAGCACAATCCAAACCCAAACCTCTGGAGCCACCAGTGACCACAGCTACTTTTCCGTTGACGTTTAATTCAACCATTTTTGAAGAATTCACTCAGGAGGATTTCAGCTCGCTTTATAGCCTTGGATAATCGGTTCCGAGGATCATTACCCCAGGATTGAATTGAGGGGAGGTCACGTGTGAGGGGTCTGAATGTGATTGAATTTTTAAGGGTGAATTTTTAAGGGTGAATTTTTTATAAAATCCAATAGCGGGGCATTAGTGGATGTTCTTATGGTAGCTAAAATTTACCATAAGCCTGAAGTGGGTTATTAGTGTGTTGTTTGATCAGTTCAATGGATCGTTGGTGAGTCACCTGCATACTGCTGCCGAGATACCGCAATGGCTATGCACGATCGTGCATATCCCGCAGGATTGACTACAAAATATTTTTAACATATATCTACTCTTTTGTAGGTGAAACCGGAACCTCAATATCCTGCAAAAAACCCCACATCTCAATACTTTAAAGGTTTGAATTTGTCATTTCATGAATGATACTAAAATATTGCCCTATTTCCTAAGTCTATACATAACTCTTAGAAGTTGCATTAGGCTGTAATCGGAAAACCAATTGCAAGCCTTGAACCAACGGATTGGCCATAGAATAACTGAGAGTGTCGGAATCGATGGCTGAAATATCTTTACCAGTAATTACCTGTATGAGTTTGTTGGAGCCATTAACAAAATCAGAAATTGACCATACTTCAATTACTTCTTCACAGGCTATGAAGAGGTGATTGTCAATGAATGAGATGGATTTCGCTTTGAAATCAAATCGTATGAATGAGGTTCGGGAAAGTTTTCCATGTTTGTTGGTAAAGATTGCACAATTATTGTAGACTAACAAAAATTCAGTATTGTTTGCAAGTTTAAACATACCCATAGGTCTGACGGTAGTGACCACATATTTCCTAATGGCTTCAACTCCAGAAACAGAACTGATGGATTTTCGACTATAACCATCGATTCTTTTAGAGTTGTCTGTTTGGGGAATTTCTGGAATAGAACGTGGAAGTAACTTGTCCAATTCAAGAATTTCATATCCTTTATTGGTATGCACAGCAAATGAGGTATTGAAAATGGATATTCCATAACATTCGGCCTGGACATAAAATCGTTTTGTTACTTTGAATGAACTAAAGATTCCATCATTATCAGTCTCGGGAATTAACACTTTGAAATTAGTGGAACCTGAACTTGTCTTCTTTTTAGCATAAAACAACATGGTGATTTTACGATGGGTTCCAATTGCGAAAAATGATACGGGATCGTTGGATAATGAAACTCCCGTGATTTCACGTTTCTTCTCATAGTATACACCAATAATCAGATCCAATGGATAATATCGAAGATGCTTATTACCAAGAATGACCAACAAATTAATTGAACTCTCCACACAAATCTTGGTGATATCTGGACCATGAACCACCTTTTTCCATCTGTTCTTGGTATCTGAACAATATAATCCTGATGCAAGTCCTATTAAATGGAATTTTGTCTTTTTGAATTCAAACAGACATACACTGAGAACCTTGGAAAATACCAAATGATCTCTTGCATTATGAAAGTTGTATAAATCATTGATATAACCCAACTTGATCATCTTAGTTAATGCACTGGAAGAAACATCGTATATAGGGTCATATGGGGCACATATTGGAAGCTTTTGAATTCTATTATTCATTTCATATGCAAAACAAGTGTTAGAAATCAAATCGATTTTATATGGTTCAGTTTTCTTCAATCTTTTGCAAATATTTGATCTTGCTTCTGTGAAATGTGTTATCCAATCACTTAACTCCTTATCAGATTTGAGTGAGAATGTGTATGCATCATGTTTTCCTCTACCAGCATATCTGACTTTAAATGCGTATGAAGATGGTTCATCTTCTTCAGAGTTTTCGGTATTGACAGTTGATAAACTTGCTTGGGTTCCCAGTGACAATGTAGTCAGGGTTAATGCTTTAGAAATAGGATTGATTTCTGAACCTGCTTCTTTCTCTTCAACTAATAATAACTCAACTGGAATTGGATTATCAATTACTCGATTTAATGGGTAACTGCTTGATCTAGGATTTTTAATCTTTTCAGTAATGAACAAGTAATGATCTAACAAAATCAAATGATTGGTGGAACTGTTTATTTTCAAATCCCCTTTTCTAGTAACATCACCTCTGAAAAAGAACTTCCGATTTTCAGATCCCAAGTTTGTAGATAGTTGGTTGACACCCGCTTTCCATACAAGTTGTTTATGAACTTTTTTCAAGGCATAAATATTATCAGCATGCCTTTTCATTTCATTGACTTTATTACCCAACCTTTTGATTCCTTCAATGGCTTTAGTCAATGAGATATATTCCTGATCTTGCGCATCAAATAATTTTCGAACATCAAACAATTGTAATGGAAGCGATTGATAACGAGAATTGAATGTACTCATAAATAAAAGTGGACCATTAACCTTTAATTCTTTGACTCTACTCATATTTCTGATATTAACATCCACCCAACGTTTTAAATGCTCATTATTGAGCAAATCTTCAATCATAGGAACTGTACTCATATAAGTTAATAATGAATTTTTCACCTCAACTCCCCAAGTACTGTAAATCTTGGCAATTTCACTAACATCATTGATGAACTTTCCATTCGATATAAGAATTCTTAATAGAGGTTCGAATAAAGTGGTTTGATGAATTTTGATCAATTCAGAACCTGGTTTTATTATATCATCTTCAAATTTATTCAATGATACAATATCATTTCCCATGAAAGTTCTAGCGGCCTTAATGAACTCGGGACCAACATAATCGACAAAACATGATGCTCTCTGAATAAATGTTTGTTCATATCTTAAAAGATCAAAAATTAACGATTGTCTCTCGGCAACACTTTGATCTATATTTTTTAAATCAATAGCAGAAAGTTTCCAATGAGAAGCCCAATCATCACCAAGAACAATTTCATTAATATTCATATTTTTCAATTGAGCTTCATGATCAATTATCTTATTCAAGTAACATTGAGAGGAGTAACATCTCAAACTGATATCATTAGGGCCATGATTATTTCCATTATAATAACAAGGAGTCAAATCAGTTAAGACTCCACTAATCGGTATCAATTCATTCATATACACACCATAGTCATGGGGATCAGTTTTGGGAGGTGGTTGTACAACTATCTCAGGAATACTATTCAATTGTCCATCCTGGTTTGATTCGGGTTTAGGTACATCTTCCACTACCGGAGCAGCATATTTGATGGCACCACTTCTAATCAAAGTTTCCAATATCTGATCAACATTTTGCCCGATAAGATCCAAAGGTAATTTTCTTCTGTGAAAAACCAAAAGTTTGATCAAAGCCTTTTTAAATTCTCTTCTAGAAATAAATTGATCATGTAGCCATACTTTCAATGATAAACACCATTTGAATATACTGCTCAAAGACCAGACGTTCTTACAAGTAGCAAAGTGTTGAGACACTAATGATGCCGATGAAAAGGGGAGTTGGGGCAAATCTAATGGTACAGGAGGTAATGTATCATCCTTCTTTTTTGCAGGCAAAGTTGGTAAGATAGTTGGAGAAGGAGCATTTGTATAGACGGAGTCTCTAGATACCGCAGTATAAGAAGAAGGCAAAGTGCCCTTTTTGGAAAGTGGACTTTCAATAGCACTGTTTAAACCTGATGGTAAATCAGGTAATATTGAATAATCAAAGTAATTTCCGGTAGGAGTTTCCAAATAATCGTCATCGAGAAAGTTGTAGTCACCATTTGATAATCTTTTGGTGGAGTCTAAATTCCATCTTGAATTTCTCTCTTCATTCTCATAATCATAATGATAATCATTAAAAAGACTGTTTTCCTCATTGTTATACTCGTCATCTTCGAGGTCATACCTTGGAAATGCTCCATAAGTGATACTTGAAGGTGAGTGGACATATTTAGTGGGAGAAGATTTGAAACTAAATCTATCGGTTGATTCTGAATAAATGCTGGTAGGAGACGAACCGGGGATATACAAATTTTGAGATCTTACGGGAGAATTGGATCTGGCACTATTGAAAGAGCCATTAGTGAAGGTATGATTCAATTGATCGTAAGCTTCTAATGATGATACTGGCAGGTAAGGATCATCTGGAGATCGATTCATTGCAGGTAACAGAGTTTTTGAGTTTAAAGTAGGCCGTGATAAAGAGCCATCTGTATTCAATTTTTGAATCAGGATAGGTGAGGATTTGGATTGTTTAAAAGATCGAGTAAGCTTATTACCAGGAATCTCAGGGAGAATTATATCATCAGCAGACAAGACGGGGCTCAAATCTTCTATAGGATATGGAGGTTCAGCCGGCTGAGAAGGAGATCTGGATAATTGTTGGAACAGTCTTGATTTGGATGGCCTTGGAGGGATTGAGGGAATGTCATATTCAGGAAGTTCTTTAGGACCCATTGGTTTTGGAGGATCATACGACAATATCGATTGTTCAAACGAAGGGCTCTCATAAGCCACATCCTCAACAGTGGGTTGGTTCGTGTTCACAGTAAGATTTTGAACACCATGAGTATGTGGACGAGGAGGAATATTTGGAGTAGAATACGATGATGTTAATGGAGCCTTTGAAGTAGGGACGGGAGGTGCCAGAACAGGTATGGAAGGATCAGAAACCGACATCTTTGGGTTTGGAACAGGAGCATCTTCCAATGGAGGAGGAGGTTTTCTTCTTAAAAGCTTTCTGGTTTGAGAGGTGCCCATAGCTTTACCCCAGTCGGTCATGATCGGTTGAAAATGATTACAGTGATAGGATTAGTGAAGGAAAGAAAGGTTTGGTGTCCGCATAAGCCCCCGCTACCAAAATTGACACAGTGACACTAATCAAAAGATCTTTAATTAAGGATCGATCGAAGATCGGTTCCATCATTGTTGATTATGTATGGCCCTATGCGGATATGTCACGTGCCCGGACCTTTAACGATCAAATAAGGCAAATCGCGTTAGTATGAAGTGAGACTACCATGAGTTATACCAGTGAAATTTCCAAGTTAATTGCCGATGGATCCCGAGCATACTCCGCCAAAGAGTATGACGTAGCCAGTGAGAAGTATGCCGAGGCTTGTGAACAGTACAGTGAACAAAACAACGAGGAAGACGCGGATTTGTTGTTGCTTTATGGTAAAGCCCTTTTCCAGAGTGCTGTTTCCAAATCAGACGTGTTTGGCGGCACAGCAGAGGCCAATGGTGAAGAGAAGGAGTCCAAGGATGAACCGGAACAAGAAAAGGAGGATGATGGAAAGTTTCAGTTTTATGATGCTGCTCCAGCTGAAGGAGATGATGAGGGTGTACCACACGCAGAAGGAGAAGAAGAAGATGATGATGAAGATGAACAACAACAACAAGAACAGGACGAAGGAGAGAAGGAAGAGGAACAGAGTGATTTTGAGATTGCGTGGGAAATCTTGGATTTGACGCGTACGTTGTTTGAGAACGAAGCCGAATCCAAGGCTGAATTACTTAAGGGAGTTGAAGAACCATATTTGAAAAATTCTGACGAGAGTACCAATGAGTACGTGGTATTGATCAAAAAACTTTCCGAAACATATGATTTATTAGGAGAAGTTTCTTTAGAAGCAGGAAATTTCCCTCAAGCAGTGGAAGATTTTGAAAGTTCATTAAAGCTTCGTTTGAAATTATATGATCCTGAACAATCCACTTTGATCTCGGAATCGCACTACAAATTATCATTGGCATTGGAATTTAGCGTGAATGACCCGGAACTGAGAAGTAAGGCAGTAGAACAAATGGATTTAGCCATCAAATCAGTGCAATTGAGAAATAAGAACGAGCAAGATGAATCCAAGAAGAAGGAAAACCAAGAGTTGCTCCAAGATTTGACCCTGAGATTGCAAGATTTACAAAAAGATCCCGAGGAAGAGATACAAAAGGAACAAATAGATATAATCAAGGGGTTATTGGGAGAGGCCACGTCCGAAGGAAAATCCACCACACCCTCTGCAGCCACTGCTATCAACGATTTAACATCGATTGTCAAGAAGAAGGCTCCTGTGAATGATTTAACTGCCAATGTCAAAAAGAGAAAGGCTCCTGGTAAGATCTCAAACCCCGGAAAGAAGACTAAAAAGTAGTATATGTATATTAGACACCAGGTAGATCCGCCTGGTAGGGACACCAGTTAAGTACGCCTGGTATAATTGTGACGTATGGTAAATTCACTGTAAATTTATTTGTAAAACTATCGAATTATTTCAAGTAACTCAAGGAATATAATCACAGGTTTCTTTTAATTAAAGGAATTCTCTCTTTCTGTTTCCCTCATCCACTACCTTTTCAGACCACAGATTGGCTTCAAGTATTATTGATCATAGTTTGACTGGAAACGCACTACTCAATATCAAAACTGCGCATCTCAAAAAATCTCATCTCATCACCATGGCAGCACAACCAAAGAACGAGAAGCCCAGACCAGACGGAAAGGCCAACAGAAGAAGAAGGAAAAAGAGAAGAACCGAAGATTTTTCTTCCGATTCCGATTCGTCATCTTCCTCCAGCGATGAGGCCGAACAAGAACAAGAAAAGAACGAACCAGCTTTACCAACACAACCAAATGTCAACATAGATGATATAGATATCGACTCCGAAGATGATTCATTCAAGGGCACCGCACCAAAGCCACTCTCTAACGAGACACACAGAAACCTCAACAAGATACAGCTTACGAAAACTCCATTATCCAACACCACAGGGTTTGGAAAGAGTTTAAATTCGATAACAAACTTGGGCCAAATAGAAGAAAATATAGAGAAGGACAAGTCCAAGTTGCACAACGCCTACTTGGGACTCATGACAAGTCAGTTCGACAGTGACTTGGACGAATTGAGAAAGAAGCCCGATTTCTCCGATAAATCATTGTTTGTACTCGTGAATGCACTCAAATCGGGAGGTGATATATTTGATCCTGAAACCGTCAACAGCATATTGGCCGAAAAGAAATGATCCTCGAATGACAAGATATAAACGCATAATAAACCTAACCTCAGAGCATCCCTCATGTAACAATAATGAAAAATGGCTGTAGCACTTAACAAGACTAAGAACATTTGAGAACAACATCGACGGTATGAACTACATCCATATCCTAGTACATTATGGTACATTATGGGGCGTAATATCTTTTGCACCGATCCAACTGATTTTGCAATCATATCCCATACCATCTCACACTTTTCGAATATAGTTGTGAAAATGGATACGATACTTAGTTTACCTGATTTGAAATTATGCTAAGAACTTAAAGAGGTAACTATATGAGCAGTATGAAATGATACTAGTCACTCATCGTGGTGTAGATCTGATTCTAAGGTCCATATAAATTTAATAAACAACTTCAAGTTAGGACTAATATTTATGTTGGTTGGCCCGGTGGACGTATCAATGCTAATATCATAGACTCTCCTTCTGCTGATGTAATTTCAGTTAGTTTATAATAAACTCGTATCTTTCCGATTTCGCATTGTAAACTAAGTGTACGAATTGCAGTAAACGGCCTTTTAGGAATTTTCGTCTTGGCAAACTGATTCACTAAAAATTAGTTACATTCATATTCATTCATATTTCGTCTGCTAAGGCTATCCTTCTTGTTCCTGGTAGGTCTAACTTATCCCTCTTGGTGCTGTAAAGACTACGCACTTCGCAATTATCCGTAGATGCCGTTCCTTCAGAACGCTGTAAACACTTAAATGAGCCCACGAAACTGCCTAAGTACTTGGATCTCTTATCGCTGCTTCATACAAACCGATTTTTACATCACGGTCACTCCCCACGTTTCCGGATCCCCCTTTCGCTTATAGCTAAATGACACCTCACGTGCCTGTCCCTGTATCTATTAATACCCCATAGTGTATATTATTCACACGTTCTTTTCAATAATATCACCAATTTCAACTATTTATACTGCTCAAGGTCTGGATGCTCAAGTACTGGTGATTTTGTAATGTCTACCGAAATTCCCACGGTCTCGGCCGCTCCCAACCAAGACGAATCCGAAACCACCGCTTTGTTAGCCCATTCAGCTAATTCGGATGAAACGGTATATGTGCCACAAGATGAGGACCATGAAGATGGTGCTTCGAAGTACACCATCGACAAGCTCAAGGTGCTGCAGGCGTTCCAGCGTCGGTTGTGGTGGTTTTGCTGTTTGGGATTGGCTGCGCTTATCGTTCTCCAATTGACATTTTTACCCAGAACATCCCTTAGTCGAGATTATAGAAGATATCATGGCATACACTTGACCAAGTCCGAAGTCAAGAGGAACTTTTTAGTTTATACTGGGATTGGAAACTCTCATAATAGTCTCACTACCGAGCAACATATTCAAGGATGGCTTAAGAATCTTACCAAAATTGGTACGGAAAGTAAGGTCAATTTGCTAGGAGATGATAATAAGAAATTGACCTCGTTTGTGGAAGCTCAATTCAAAGCTTTTGGCTTTAAAACTCAAAGTTATACCTATGATTTTCCTCTACTCAAGGAGCCTCAAAGTCTGGAAATTGTTTTGGTTGATGCAAAGAGTGGAAGAGAACTTTATAATGCAAAGTTGTACGAACCAAACTCAGAAACGCCAGCTTTCCATTCTTTTGGAGCAAATGGATCAGTTGAGGCCAATTATATTTATATCAATAGTGGTTCTATTGAAGATTACCGTTTGTTGGCTGCCAATGGTATTGATGTAAAGGGGAAAATCGTTTTGGTGAGAACATCCTTATCATCCAATATATCGGTTGCTGAAAAAGTTTCAATCGCAGAAAGCTTTGGTGCTGTAGCTTTTATTAACTACTATGATTTTGAATTGGATAGTAACAAGGCTTCAGATAAAAAATTGGAGTTGGCGATCTCAAGAAGTAATTTGGGTAGAGGTCCAATCCCAGAATTGAAAGTACCAGGTATTGTATCTATTCCAATTAGTTATAAGGCCATCCAACCAATTCTCAACACTTTAAAAGAAGCATCTAGCGATGGGGCGTTCAAAAGCTGGAAATACAACCCTTTGAGTACTTCAGATACTCTTCGTATCCATGCTACCAGTAGATTTGTTGAAAATCGGTCTCGAAAAGCCACAAATATCGTGGCTAAAATCAAAGGAATTATGAATGATGGGGATATCATGATTGGTGCCAAAAGAGATTCTTTTGCTTCTACAAACCCTTCAAGTAGTCATGCTATCCTATTTGAAATCATGAGAAATTATCAGAGATTAGTTAAACTTGGTTGGAAACCATTGAGAAATATCAGATTCGTCAGTTGGGATGGTTCCGTCGACGGATTACTAGGCTCACAGTTATATGTGAACGACACCTCAGCGTTTGCCTCAAAAGAGTCTATACTCAGTTATATTAATATTGATGGTGATAGTGTAATGGGAAGTAAAATTCATGTTGATTCAAATCCATTTTTTAATCACTTGTTAAAGCTGACATCTAAGTTTGTTCCAATTCCAAAGAAGTCCGCTACTTACAAAACTTTACCTGAATTTGATGATTTCTATAAGCTTGATGTTGAGGATGAACCAAACGATGAAGATCAACCATGGGAAGATGATGACGATGAAGCTAGTTACACTACATTGTATCGTTATTGGATGAAGCAGGATAATGGTTCCATCAATAATATTTTGGGCCAACAACTTATTAATTCAGACGCAATCATTTTTCAAAACCACCTCAACGTTCCTAGCATTAATGTTAGATTTGAGCATGACCCCAAGAGAGATAATTCTGTCTACGTTCCAAACTCAAACTACCATTCTCTTGAATGGGTCACGGAACGGGTAGATAAAGATTTATTACTTCACGGACTGTTGATACGATATATTGGATTGTTGGGAATCTCTCTTAGTGAACATGAAGTTGTGGATTATAAGGCTAGACCTTACTTACAACTAATTAGGTCTCAGTTGGATACATTTCTTGAAGAAAGCAGGGTAATAGATGAGTGGAAAGATGAAGAAGTTAGCCAATTCTTATTGAATAAGGGATCACTACAAAATGATCTTGAAAAGGCGTATCCTGACATTGAGAAAATTAAATTGAAGCATGTTATCCATCAATTGAAGGATTTTGTGAATGCCTCATACAATGATACTATTGCCACTGATAAATACAACAATCACGTCCAAAACAATTTAATCAAGGATTATCCTTGGTATATGTACTACAAAAAATTGGGACATTTCTCACAGTTCAAATTGGCTAACTACAAACTGCTTCACTGGGAAAGGGAACTCAAATTGAATTCCAAAGATTATGAATATTTAGGAATCACAGAGGGTTACTTCAAAAATGTCCTCTATGGAATACCTGAATTCACTACTGACAAAAACTCGACTTATTTAAGTCAAAGATTTGAATCAAGTACGTTTACTGGACTCCGGGAGTCTGTAAATTCAAAAGATTATGAACTTACCGTAAAATGGTTGGTTGTTATATATGATAAATTACGAAATGTTAATTGGCTTTTATAATGGGTGGAATGACTGGATATCAACAAGTTGGTTGTTAGATTAAATAGAGTCAGATATATTATGAGAATTCAGTGTAGAATCATACGAAGTCTTGTGTGATTTATGTAAATTTGGAGGTTTTTGGCGGCTTTTAATGGTTTTTTGTTAGGCTTTTGGGGTTATTTTTGAGGAGTTTTTGAAGGCATTTGGGGTTATTTTTGAGGATTTTTTGAGGATTTTTTTGGATCTCTTTTGTTGCAAAACTTCTTTCTCTTTCTAATTAATGACATCCATCAACACATCTGAAGCCTTCCAAACAGCCTGGCTCCTTGCCACCGTTGGACTGAAAGTCACTTCTAGGAGAAACCTCAAGAAAGATATCCTTGGTGTGTCAATTCCTGAGGTTTGTGAGCATCTAAGTAACCAATGCCATGAGCACAGCATCCGCTATTCGTCTAGCCTTTTGCACGGAATCTCGTTGATCTATAAGGCTAAAATGGATAACTTCTTGAACGAACTAATCTTGACTAAAACCAAGCTTCTGAGGGAGTTCCTGTTAAGTAGCTTTGGTGGTACGTACGGTGATTGGACCAAACACAAGTCTGTGTCATTTGAGCCAATTGTTCACAGCAGAGAAGAAACTGGGAACCTTTTAGAACTTTTGTCAGATGATCCCAAATTCGATATTGCTAATGATTTCTTGCCAGAAATCGACATTTTGGAGGAACCTAACAAGAGAAGAAAAATTGAAATACACAAATTGGACGAACTAAACTTCCCGAGTACTCTGCTTCAAGGGTATGCCCAGGAGAATACCACTCAGGCATTTGCTTCCACTATTGAAGATCAAGTTATCAACAGATATATGGATAATGATGGGGACTTTCGTCACGTGGACGGATTGGTTGCAAATTCTTCAGTGAGTTTTGTTTTCAATGATAGTGGAAATATTTTGGAATTGGACAAGCCCAGTACAGAAGTGGCCCAGGACGAGTTAAACGTCGATTTTGATCTTGAAATTGATCTTCCGCTTCCTTTAGACCCGGTCGATGCTAGAGAGGACACTGATTTTGGCAAGAGTATCTCCAATGACCCCAATTTCCATTTGTCCACGACTGAGAACCAGATCACTTTCAGCAAGGATATGATAGTACAATTGAATCGAAGCAAGAAAAAGTTCCAAAGATTGGTAAACGACGCCAAAATAATATTAAGCATGGAGGATATGCAACAAAATGTCATTGCGTACAACCAAAAGTTAACGACGGAAAACCTTGAGCAATTTCAACTAGGCGATCTTTATCATGAGATTCTCCTGGAGCTTATTCAAGTCAGAAACTCCAAGTTTGACTTATTCAAGATTTCTGTGTTGTATGGAGGAACCATACCTGAGTTAAACACTTCGAATGCGTCAAATCTTATTAACGAAATAAGGTTTAATAAAACTGTTGAGAAGTTGAATCTTGAGCAAGTGGAGTTTGAAGTGGGTAGAGAATTTCAAAACCCGATCAATCCCTTTGACTACATTGATGAAGAACAAGAGGAAGAAAATGATGTCAACGATGACCTTGGTGAACAAGATGATAGTATATTTGGATTGTCATTTGGAGAGTTTGATAGAAGTGAAATATATAACCGATCAGATATAACAGATCCTCGTTCTCGTGGCTATCCTTCAAATCAAAGATGTATTGAGAATGATTTGAGCACAGATTCAATCAATTTAGATGGTACAGACGAACTCAATGCTCAGTTACGGAAGTTCTACAAATTTTTAAAGTCTACTTGTGACAATCATGGTTCCATTGCTAACATTCACATTAACCAAGCAAGTAAAATTGAAACTAAAAAAATAAGTTTTGCAACATTAATTCCGGGAAATAATTCCGTTGATCACAATGAAGAACCAGTATCCCGAGAATTAGCAGCAAGTTCATTTTCTTCAATACTTGCACTAGCTACCAAAGACCTTATTCGAATTAAAGGTGTCAATTCACAATTTGAAATCTGTTGTGGTAGTCAAATTGAATTAATAGTGTTAGATTGAATGATGGAGAGTGTCGTGGGCCCGGGTAAAAATGTCGCGAAGGAGTGGCATTCATGCAATGCAAGTGAAATGCGTTCCCAAAATGGCTAAATGATTTACGTTTTAGGAAATGTAACAATATGAGGCCTTAGCAACCACGTATATTAAAAAGATGGCGAAATATTGGTGGAATGCCCGGCAATCCCAAGGTTGTTGTAATAAAACAAGGTAAATAATACTGATTGAGAAAGAAACTTATTAATTAATTACTTAGGAACAACGACTTCTTGGTCATCGTGCTTGCGAAATTCTTCTTCAGCAGCCACTTCGATTTCATCATCGACAGGTTCTTCTTCATCATATTCTTGATGTAAAGATAAGGTTGGCTTGACAGCAGCTGCGTCCAAAGTCCATGCGGCTAAGGCATTTTCAGCATCAATAATGATTTGCTTGGAAGCTTCGTAACCATCATAAGCAGGTCTAGTTTCACCTGGGGTAACAGCAGTATCATCCAATAATTCTAATAATGCTTTACCGTAACCAGCAATCAAAGCGTATTTTTCGGCCAACTCTCTAGTGGCGTCAAATTGATAATTGAAAGCAGCCTTTAATTGCTCTCTAGTAATATTTGACAATTGAGCTTCAGCAACCAAAGATTCAGCTTCAGCACGGACCAATTCTTGTTCCAAAACAGGAATCTTTGGAGATTGTGGGTCCTTGTATTTGAGGTGAGCGATTTCATCAGTAATCTTTTGTTTCTTGTCTCTTGATGGTTGAACAGAAGCTTCGATGTTACGAATAGTTTTCAAGGTGATTCTGTATTGATCATACTTGTCAATGTATTGATCTTCCAATTCACCGATTTCAAAGATTAAAACTCCCAATTTATCAGTAACATCAGAAACATCAGAATCGTTATCTTCACCCCAAGCACTCAATTGTCTGGCAGTATCACGACGTTCTTGAGCAGTCAATTCAATGGCTCTCATAACATTTTTTTCAAGCTTAATATAAGCAGATAATTTTCTGGATAATTCAGGTCCAGTATTACCAGCATAAGCCTTTCTGAAACTTGAACCAAGTCCACCTTTACCAAAGAATCTTGACTTGGTAGAAGATGGAGGTGGTGGAGGAGATTGTAATTGAGCGGCAGTTGGTGCCTTGTTAGACCTCAATGAGTAAGTTCTATGCATCGTATTAAATTTGACTAATTGAGGATTTTTGAACTTTTTTTAAAAGTTAAATGTGCTTCTTTATATACTCCCGCAATCGATTTTACCGGCGTGACATGGGTTTTCATGCAGCCCCGTAATTATTGAATTCGGTGCGCCTCGGGGCCCCTTATTTGTGGCCTTGCTGGTTCTGTTTTGGGAAATTGCTAAACTGGGTTGCTGGTGACTGATAGTTTGACTTTGACTTTCATCCAAGACGAGGCTGATTAATATATTGAAACTAACATTATTTGACAGTTGCCATGATATCAAATGGTTCTAATGGTTGGAGATATCCTACAAGATTTATCGTAACCACAGTAAATTCACTTCCATGACGTCATATTGGTATAGCCATCCTGGAACGAGACTTCTACGGCTGTAGCGGCTGGTTCAACGACCATGTTACGCCGTGAGTTGAAGATTGCACAAAAAGCCGTAATTAGTTCAGTTTCTTAACGATAAAAACTATCATTAATCAATGGTAACCTTTTCTGGTTAGCTATGGTTTATGTTTTTCTCTTCAAACCTGGAGTTCTACTTTCTTCACGATTTTGCTAATCTCATTAGAAACAGACATGGCTGGCTGACGAAAACCTTGATATTATTAAAAAGCTTAATTCTAGCAAGCGGTCTATCACCTTTAAAAAAAAAATGTCAAAAATGGGTTGACTTTTATTTTACTTGTTGTCTACCTTGGTACAATTTATCTTATTACACAATTCTTGTTCTGCTATAATACACTATATTTTTTTCTTCTTGGCACCGTTGGGATCATCAGGATTCTTTCTTTTCAATGTCAAGGATATATCACCCAAGATTCTGTAATAGTCTTCTTCCATTGCCACATATGCCGTTTGTAACTTATCCTTCATGGTATTCTCATCCAATCCACTCAATACCTCCACATTCTTTTCGTATAACCGTCTCTTGATATATAACCGAACATCCCGTGTACTTTCCCCATGTTTGTGCTTTAATTTATAAAGTAAAATCATTTCCACTAATCTAGAAAATTGTCTCTTTTCCAATTTTAATTCGGTTCTGGTACGTAATAACCATTCTGGATTAGCACTGGTAGTGGTGATAGAAGAAATATCTATTTTTTCATTCAATCTTTGCAAATCGACCCTATCTCTCAAATCATCAAAACTTTCATTCGGATCTTCCACCACAATTTCAGTTACCAGTGGATCTTTATCCCACAACAGACTCAATCTCTTATAAAATTCTCCTCCTAATTGTTTGCCTTGATGTGGAGGCAAGATTATGAATTGAGATATCTTTTTCCGAACTTGCTGGACTTCCTTGTCGAATTTTTCAGCTCCGGTATATCTCCAATAATTATAAACAGTTGTAAATCCCACAAGCGATGGTTCTTGATCGTTTTTCTTATAAATCACATACACTTCCCACAATTTATCACTAGCATCAATATATGAACCTGCTTCAATAAAGAGAAGAACCAATATTTGTAATCTCTTGTGAAGCTCAAGACCAGCTAAATCATTCAATTTGAGTTTATAAATGGCATATTCTTCTTCACCCTTGGTAAATTCTTCTATTAAGTCTCCTGGGATTTCATAATTGGCTTTTTCAGCTTCAATTGAATCGACCCATTTCTCTTCATCTTTAAACACTGTACTTCCAGGTAAAAATTCCAATAATTTGGTCTTTACATCCACAATTTCTGGATCGTCCAACTTTTCACTGAACTTGAGATTCAAGAATGGATAGAATGTATAATGATCAAAACATAAAAAGATCACCAAATCCTTATATCCATAGATTGTTTCAGCTTCACCAAAAAGGGGATAGGTGAACTCGGGTGCAAAATTCACAGCTCCCTTTCCATCGGTAATGAAGAGCTTGAGAGCCTCGTTGGATGAACTTGTCCAGAGCTCTGGTTGTAAGGCACTGATGGAAGATGACATGTTTGGATACACGTCTATTTCATGTCCGCAATATAAAACTACACTGACTAAGTTCTGACTAATACGTGGTGAACATCATTGGAGTACCTATATCTGTGATTAATAGCTATGGCCCTATGACCACTGTGATTAAGAGGGGACACTGACACTGTGAACCGGTTTTTGACTTTATGCTGGTCGCTGGTACCTGTTTTTTTAGTGTCCAACTGGGACAGTACGTGGGAATTCTTACGAATAGATTTCATTATGAAATGTGTAATAATCCGAATATAAAAATCTTAGATAGAAGAAAAAGAGGCTGCTTTGATTTTGATTTTTTCTTTATAAACTGTTTTGAATTAAAAGATTTTAGTTTTTAATGATCATATGTAAATTTTTTTTTTTGAATTAAAAGTACTTTTGATTAGGCTTCTTGAATAAATAATATAGTTTGACTGTAGTAAGGTATTGTTTAGTTGTTGATGATCGTTTTTAAAAATTAGAGTGGATTCCACAAGATTCATTTCAACGCATTGATATCCAAATCTTGAAGATATCCACCCTCCTCACAAAGAGAGTAGAATATTGTTGTGTCATCAGAAAGAAGCTTTTTGGGTGTATCAAATTCCTTAACTTCTCCTTGTCCCAATACCAAGATCCGATCACTATCCAAGATGGTATCTAAACGATGAGCAATAGTCAAAATGGTCTTATCACTGAATTCAGATCTAATAGTTTTCTGAATAATTTTATCAGTTTGTGCATCAACCGCTGCCGTTGCTTCATCCAACACCAACACTTGGGACTTGTTCAACAATGACCTTGCAAGTGAAAGTAATTGTCTTTGACCCGAAGATAAATTCGATCCTCCCTCAAACACTTGTGCAGAAAGACCCACTTCATACTCAATTCCTTGGTCGGATCTCCCGGAGACTTCTTCATCTTCATCGGAATCTTCATCATCGGAATCATCTTCATCATCGGATTTTTTCTTGTTTTTCATTGTCTCAACATGCTCCTTCAAACTGGCTAATTCTAAAACCCTCCATAATTGTTCATCGGTGAAATTACCAAATGGATCCAAGTTTTCTCTGATAGACCCTTCAATGGCATGAGAATCTTGTGGAATGATATTCAAACTATGTCTCAAATCATAAAGTCCAATCGTACTTGTGTTGATATCATCAATTTCAATGTGTCCAGAACTAGCTTCTAAGATTCTGAACAATGCCAAGGAAAGTGTGGACTTACCTGCTCCGGTTCTTCCCACAATACCTATCTTTTCACCCTGTTTTATATCTAATGAGATGTTCTTTAAAACCGGATCAAGATGTGGTCTGTACTTAACAGAATAGTTGTCAAATTTAATTTTACCAGCGGACGGCCAACTCTTTTCGGGTCTATGTTTTTCAATGATTGGTTCTGCTTCTGGTTCTAATCCGCAATATTCAACCACTCTTTCAATAGAAATAGACTCGTTTTCGATTTGAGCCCAATATCTAATAATCGAGTTTAAGTTTGAAGTAATGCTAATAGCATTCACCATAAGAAATCCAACTAAACCAGGACTTAATTGTCTGGAAGTTCCCAAAGTAGACAAAATAAGTAAGGATGATGCAAGTGCAATCAATGCGGATATTGTTTGCAATCTAATACTTAACCAACGTCCACAGCAAACATTCATGTATAAGACCCGGGCCAACACATTTACACCTTTGCAATTCTTGTGAATAAATCTGGCAGTTTGATCATAAGCACGAATTGTAGTAATACCATTTAATGATTCTTGAAAGTGGGCAAAAACAGGACTTTTACTGGCACTTTCAATTCTTTTCAATTCTCTCTGAGAGGCAATGAAATATCTTCTGATTTCATTATAGATGAAAGCCAAAACGGCAATAACAAGGATCATAATCGGTAAATTAATAACAATCACAACAAGAACTCCAATGGTTTGTAAGGAAAAATCAACAACTCCAATAAAAGCCCAAGTCAAACGCTCGTCAATTGAGTTCATGTCATCAGCGAATCTATTGATAATTCTTCCAACTGGAGTAGTTTCAAAGAAAGACATTGGCGATCTAAGCACAGTCCGAGCCATAGTATCATGGAAATACTTGGATCCACTAATAACACAATAGTACCAAATACAGAAATATCCCAGTAATGTGGCAAGACAACCAGCAAACCCTAAACTAACATAAAGTGTCAAATAATATGCAGAATGAACGTTGTGGCCAGCAGCTAAATTTTGTTCAGACCACCCTTTGCACAAATATTGAATGAAAAGTTCAGTTGTAATGTAGAATCCAAAACAGAAGATGTAGAATAGAACATAGTAGTAGTTACATGCCTTAAGATATTCCCAATATACCGAAGCTTTGATATTACCCTTGGTGGTATTTTCTTCAGTCTGTCCAGTCTTCTTAGGTCTGAAATTCTCTTCATCTTCGTCAGCATTATAGTCATGATTGAATGAGACAAAACTTGCTCTTCTCAAGGTATTTCTAGACTTTGTAGGAACCAAACCGAACTCTTCCTCGTCTTCCTGAATGGCATTGGTTTCTGGATTATACTGAGAGACTTCGTTGGAACTGATGGATGCGGTTGCTTCATTCTCAGTGACTTCAGAATCAGAGTTCGTTTCATCCTTAGAATTTTCACCGAATTCGTTAATTATTTTGGCCAATTCAGATCCGTTTTCAATAACTTCTCGATATCCACCACTTTCAACAATCTTACCCTTTTGAATTAAATAAATCAGGTTTGCTTGGCTCAATACATTAACTGCATTAGTAGCCAACACAATGGTTTTAGAAGCGAGGATACCATCACGGCCAAGAACTTCTTTGATAATACGTTTACCAACATGACTATCGACTGCGGATAAAACATCATCTAAAAGAATCACATCAGCCCTGGAGTATACTGCTCTAGCTAATGCTACTCTGGCCTTTTGACCACCACTCAAGGAAATTCCTTTTTCACCAACTATTGTTCTTTCACCATCTGGAAGAACATCAATATCCTGAAGTAACTGACAAGCAGTAATAGTCTTTTTATAAAACACAGGATCAAATTTACTTCCAAACAAAATGTTTTCTTTCACAGTAGCATTTGCTAACCAAGGGTTTTGATCACAATAAGCTATGGTACCATTGACCTTGACTTCGGTATCAGGATTCTTCTTAAGAACAACCTCTCCTAATAATGCTTTGAGGATGGTAGATTTTCCACTACCCACTCTTCCTACTATACATGTCAATTCACCCTTTTTGGCTTGGAAATTGAGATTGTCAAGAGCAATATCCGCACTTTCTAGTTCATTTTCTTCATCTATGACTGGCAAATCTTCATCGGCGGTCCATAAGAAGGTAGCATTAGACACGTTCACTGCCACATCTCCAGCATTCAATTTTTCGTGAGTTCTAGTAACCACATCAATTTCACGTTCTTCCAACAAAAACAATTCTCTTATACGCTTCAAAGAGACATTGATTTCTATGACATTGGTGTATAAATCTGGAATGATCATGATTGGCTCAGTAATAAATTCAAACAAGGTGGTGGCAGGGAATACAATGGTTGGGATCAAAGCACTTGGACCGTAGTATGCGTATGTGATGAAACATACACTTGCCATAGCAAAAGGAATCAACATCCAGGTGAAAGTAGCAAAAGCGTTATAAATACCAATTCTTTTTGCTAATCTTAATTCCTTATCATTTCTTATGGCGAATAAACGTTTCAACATGGGCTGTTCCCATGCAAATAACTTGATTGACTTGATAGAAGTTAAGATTTCTGAGGTTAATCTAGTTCTTGAATCCTTAATTTTCATGATTTTGGTGTAGAGGGCAGATATGGAATTACTGATGGTACTACTGACGGGGATTAATACCACTGCGGCAACAATTCCCGACACCATACTGAATCCCAATAATTTATATAATGCAATCAATGCACAAACCAATCTGATGGGCATGGTAGTCAAATCACTAACGGTTTCAAAACTGTCAGCGACAGTATTAACATCAACGGCAAGATTATTAATGATATCACCACTGGGTTTATTTTTTCTAGCAGCAGCAGATAAGCGGATGGCTTTCTGATAAATTTTGGCAGACAAACTTGAGCGAAGTCTGGCTTTGATACCCACAAGAGTTAAACGCCAATAATTAAAGAATGTTGCTTGACCGATATTGGAAGCGAAAAGAATCACAGCGATGGTGATCCCCACGATGACGGGTCTATCAGAAGTTTCTGAAGACTCACTAAAGAATTGAATGAATTGTTTTAAGAAATAGGTCTTAGAAAGCGAACACGATAATTCGAAGATATCAGCAATGACGATGGTAAGTAAATCGAACCAGAAGATCTTGACAAAGATCCAAAACAACGAGAATTTGGCTAGTTCCCGATCCTTTGGTGTAGGCTTTGCGATTTTGCGGAGTCTAGCATCTCTGTTCTTGGTGGCAGTTTCCACGGCCGCGTTCCAGTGTCTATTTAAGATTTCCACACTAACTTCACTGGTGATCTGGATATGGGCTTGAGGGATATTTTCTAGGGTAACCTTATCGGCCTTATAGGCGTAAGCTATGTAGTGTCTGAGCCAGAACAATCCGATGGTCGATAATACGTCATGAAGTGCAGAGGTGTCCCAGCCATTGAGGTCCCAGTACTGCTGGAGCTCCACCGAAGGGCGGTAAAGATAGAATTCAAACACAAACACGGCAATCGTATTGATTGCTAACACCACCTCGAGGGTGGACACAATGGAAGCAACTTGGGGTGAAGCGTTTACGGGGATCCATACTTTTTGCAGCGCAAACGTGTCTTGCAAAAGGATACCTCCTACAAACAAGGAGTTGAAGAACCAATAGTAAAGCGACGAAGCTAGCGGGATTGGAGAGCGTAAAGGCTCATAGAGCTGGAATGGCAAAAACACCAAAGCTGTGACACCAATAGCAATTTGTATATTGATGGTAGTGACACCCCCAGCAGCTGAAAAATCTAATAAAAAGACAAAGAGCAAGATCTGAAGAAAGATGGAGTTGAGCTTAGCCAACTGGAAGAAGCCCACGCTTCTAAGCTTAAATGGCGAACCAAATGAGTATTTAATACGATAAGGTCCATAGCGATTATGGTAGGTTTGTTGCCAGAACTGAACAATTCCGTAAAAGCCAAGAATCAAATTTACTGTCAAATGAGTTGCGGAGATAAAGCATGGGTTGACGGTATTATGATGGGGGTCGTATAACGGAGTGAGTATTGATTGGCGATAATTACACTCGCCTCTCGGTAGCGAATGGTTCCACATGACAATTGCGGTTTATCAAGGGGGAGATGGTGCTTACTTATATAACCAGAGCCGTCAATGCAGGATCATCGATGAGCCACATCACTAGTGATGATACCAGGGACAGGGCTCACTATGACTCATCATTGCGCCCTTTTGGTAAACGGCTCGTTAATCTGAACAATAGACTGGGAAAACCTCTCTGAAATTCTCACTATCTACAGGAGACAATACGATGGGAAGACCAAATCAGGAAGATGAGAAAATGATATTATCAGTGTAAACTGAATAATTTGACATTTATACCAATGAGTTTACCATTCATTTCTAATTATACTTCGATTTAAGCCTGTGTGAAAAGTTTACTTGAGCCTATGTGAGAGCTTATTTTCGAATACTTTATTAGCCAAATTAAACTGATATATTATAGTAACTTTTTATTTAATTAATTTTGTTTTTAAATTATAATTGATTTTGTTCTTATTCAAGTACAACAACTAGATCTCCAGCATCTACCATGTCACCGTTCTTGTGAGCTATTTTAATCACTTTACCGGCTCTGGTGGCTGTGACAATCATTTCTGTCTTCATGGCTTCGACAACAACTAATCCTTGACCAGCACTAACCGTATCACCAACTTTAACTAAACTCTTCCAGAAACTTCCTGAAAATTCAGAGTAAACCAATCCGGCACTCTCATCAAATGTTTCATCTTCTGCAATTTGACTTCCTCCCTTTTCTAATTCACTGTTTGAGATTTGAATCAAACGGTTAAATTCTTCTAATTTTTCTCCCTTTTGATTGTTTTGGAATTCTTCAATTGAAGCAGAGTTTTCTTGAATCCATTCTAAATATTCAGTATGGTTAAACACACTGTCCAGAATATCAATTTGATACTTACCAGCATTCATTTCTTCGGTGTATTTGTCAATTTCAGCTTCAGAAACTGGATAGAATTCAATTTGATCAAATGGAGACAATAACCAAGGTCTCTCGTTAGAGTGCTTGGCCAAAGTCAATTTATCCCAAATTGGAATGGTTCTACCAACTAATTGATAACCACCTGGAGATTCCATGGTGTAGATACACATATAATTACCACCAATACCAACAGTACCATTAGGAGTATAGGTTCTGGAGGGGTTATATTTGGTACCCAATAATCTATGTCTTGGATCCAAAGGAACGGCACATGGAGCACCCAAGAAAACATCACCTAAACCTAACACCAAAAATCTAGCGGTATAAACCATATCTTTGACATCATTTCTTTTAATTCCATTGATATTAGCAATGAAATCAACATTATTTGGTAACCAAGGAGCATCACTTCTAATGGTTTCTTGGTATCTCTTCACAGCATCCAAAGTCTTTTGATCTTCAAATGCCATTGGCAACTTAATGATTCTTGACTTGACCTCCCATTTGTTGATGAAAATGATTTCCTTTTCATAAGAGATAAGAGTTTTCAATAATTCACTTTGACTAATTTCTGAACTGTATTCAATCAAAACAGATCTAACACCTGGCGACATTTCCACAATACCAGTAGTCTTGTGATCTTTGACCATTTCAATAAGTTTATGGATTCTGTAAGATAAGTTCAAATCTAATTCGTTGTTACCATATTCAACCAAAATGTATCTATCACCTGCTTGACGATAAGTAACTTTTGGAGCATTGGAACTGACCTTGAAATCATACAACACTGGATTTTCAGGTTCAATTGCTTTTCCTTCGAATGATGGTAAAGGTCCAGCAAGATCTTCGATAATCTTATCTTGATGAGTTTTCAATGATTTGGCAGTTTCATAAGATAATGGAACAAATTGAATTAATTCACCAGGTTTGACTTGACCAATCTTCCACATTTCAGCTTCAGCAACAACTGCTTGACAAACGAAACCACCTAAAGAAGGACCATCACAAGTCAAAATCACTGGTTCATCACCTGTGAAATTGATAGCACCCAAAGAGTAAACATAATCGTGAGCATTAGAAGGATGTAAACCAGCTTCACCACCATCAGCTCTAGCCCATTTTGGTTTAGGACCAATTAATCTAACCCCAAATCTGTTGGAATTATAGTGAACCTTCCAAGTTTCAGAGAAAAATTCTGTAACTGATTCAGGCTTAAAGAAATCAGGAGAGCCATGGGGACCACAAGTAACACCAACCTTCCAAACCTTGTTATCATAAGAAGGAATTAAAGAGCTTGGGATTTTGGTAGGTTCAGAAACACATGAAGGTAAGGTACAACTAGCGATTTCAGGTTGGGCCAAGAATAACACATCACCTAATTTCAAAGCTCTACCATTGTAACCACCCAAATTTCCTAAAGCAAAAGTGGATCTTGAACCCAAATATTCGGTGACCTCAATACCACCTCTGATAGCCAAATAAGCTCTGCAACCATGTTGTAATTTACCAATAGACAATTTATCACCCTTCTTAATATTGATAGGAGCCCATTGAGAAACAATATGACCATTGATTTCAACTTCAGTCTTACCACCAGTAACAGCAATAATCGAATCATGGTGGAACAAAATCTTAGGACCATTCAAAGTAATTTCAATACCTGGACTAGCCTTGTGGTTACCCACAATTCTGTTGGCAATTCTAAATGAGTATTCATCCATACATCCAGATGGAGGAACACCAATGTGCCAGTATCCTTTTCTTCCTGGATAATCTTGAACAGTGGTGTAAGCACCTGGGTGAATGATTTCAAATGCATTTGGAGTGTAGTTATAAGAGTCCAAAACTTTAGTTGCAACTCTTGCTTCAGCAAACATAGAAGACTTGGCAATAGATCTCAAATAATCAATATTAGTGATGCATCCGAAAACGACGGTTTCATCTAAGGCTTGACGTAATTTTTTCAAAGCATCATTTCTATCTTTACCATGAACGATAATTTTGGCCAAAGTAGGATCATATTCAGCTGAAATAACAGTACCTTTTTCAACCCAACCATCAATTCTAGCCCATTCAGGGAATTTAACTTCGGTCAATTGACCTGGAGATGGCATGAAATCTTTAACTGGGTTTTCAGCATATAATCTAGCTTCCATAGAGGCACCAGTAACCTTAATTTCTTGGTTGAAATCAGGAGGAATATCGGCAGCAATGTATAACATCCATTCGACCAAATCTAACCCAGTAACCATTTCAGTAATAGGATGTTCAACTTGTAATCTAGCATTGACTTCCAAGAAATAGAATTCATCTCTCTTTTCATCATAAATAAATTCAACAGTACCAGCACACTTATAGTTCATTGAGGCACCTAAGCTTTCAGCAGCTTTTCTCATTTTAGTTCTGGTGGCTTCAGGTAAGTTTGGAGCAGGAGTTTCTTCAATAATCTTCTGGTTACGACGTTGTAAAGAACAATCTCTTTCACCTAAAGCGATAGCCTTACCATAACCATCACCAAACATTTGAATTTCCACATGTCTAGCATTTTCAACAAATCTTTCCAAAAATACCCCAGAGTCACCGAAGTAAGATTTACCTTGATGTTGAACAGTAAGGAAGACTCTTTCAATTTCTTCTTCAGAATCGACCTTTTGTAAACCAATACCACCACCACCAGCAGTAGATTTAACCATAACTGGATATTCTAATTTTGCGGCAATTTCTTTGGCTTCCTTAGCATCTTTAACTAATCCAGAACCAGGAACCAATGGAACACCTGCCTTTTCAGCAATTTCTCTGGCTGAATGTTTCAAACCCAATTTTCTAATAGCATCACCAGAAGGACCTACAAAGACAATACCTTCTTTACCACAACGATCGGAGAAATCGGCATTTTCAGACAAGAATCCGTAACCAGGAATAATAGCTTCAGCTCCTGAATCCTTAGCGGCCTTGATAACTTTATCAATCGAGATATATGTTTCAGCAGCAGAGACTCCATGTAAGGGAATAGCCACATCTGCAATCAATACATGTTTGGCATATTTATCGGCATCAGAGTAAATGGCAATGGATTTAATACCAAGTTTCTTCAATGTTTTGATGATTCTAACGGCAATTTCACCTCTGTTGGCAACCAATACCGAGTTAAAAGGTTTCTTAACTCTACTTGCTTCTTTAGCCAAATGTTCTTGATAATTTGCCCATCCACCGAAAGAAGTGACTTCGATGGTACCTGGTAAATTATAACCAAATTCTTCACAAATAAAAGATTTGATCCATTGACCAGATTTTAATTCTACTGAACCAATACCCAAAGGTTCAGGAACCATGTTGACAAATTCACCGAATGTTTCCTTTGGTATAGAGTAAACTTCAATGGCAATAGCAGAACCATCCTTATCAACTCTTCTTAATCCTGGTTTAGCAACTGGACCGGTTTTGGGTAATGCATAAAGTCTATAATTTGAAGAGGTCGTAGTTGACTCAACAAAGGTAGCATTAACCTTTTCCAATTGCCAATGGAGTTGGAATCCCTTCAAGTGAGCACCCACCACAGCTAACTTAACTTGCAGTTCTGGGTTTATAGCAGGAACGTTTGGTAATAATTCATCAGCCAAAGTTGAAACAACTTTGTCCTTGAGAGCACCATAAAATCTGGGAACCTTGGAAGAATAAGCTTTGATGTATCTTGAAGCAAATTCCAAAAGAGCATAATCATTAAATTTATGAGATAAAAGAGTGATACCAAAAGGTAATCCATCGGATCTGAAACCAGCAGGAATAGCCAAAGCAGACATATCAGCCAAATTAACAAAGTTGGTATAAGTACCTTGATAGGAATTAATTTTGACAGGCTCATTTTCAACCTCTTTAATGGTAGGATTCAAAGGAGCGGTAGGAACAATGATAACATCAATGTCTTGAAGTAATTTTTTGACTTTTTGAAGGATACCTTGTCTTTTGTATTCGTAATCGAAAGCAGTTGCAGCAGAATGTTTTTCACCACCTCTGATGATGGCAGCCACCGTTGGATCCAAAGATTTTTCTGGGGGATTGGTTGCAAAAAATTCTTTGGTGGCAGTGTAACGTTCTGAGACCCATGGACCTTCATACAAGCACTTTGCTAATTCTAACAAAGGATCTATATTTAATGGAATCAATTCAGAGCCCACTTCTGATTCGAATAACTCAACTGCTTGATTATATAATTTTGGATTTTCTTGTTCACCATACCATAATAAGTTTGTGGGTACACCAAGCTTGGGAGTAGCTGGGAATTTTAATAAAGGATTTTGAGGTAAAGGTCTAGAATATTCATCGTTTTCACCATCATCTTGAGCCATAATATTAAAAGTGAGTTGAGCATCTTGAAGATTAAGTGAAAAAATACTGACACAATCCAATGATTTACAAGCAGGAACAACACCTTTACATGAAAACACCCCCTTTGTGGGTTTCAACCCTATTAAATTGTTCAAAGCCGCAGGAACTCTTCCTGAGCCCGCAGTATCGGTACCTAAAGCAATAGGAACAATTCCTCTAGCCACCACCGAGGCAGAACCAGCTGAAGATCCCCCGCTGACGTAATTAGGATTAAATGTGTTTGGGGTGATTCCATATGGTGAACGAGTTCCTACCAAACCGGTAGCAAACTGATCCAAATTGGTTTTTCCAATGATAATGGCACCAGCATTTCTTAAAAGTGTAACGGTAGTCGCATCTTCTTGTGCGACATAAGCAAATGATGGACAAGCAGCCGTGGTTTCAAAGCCCTTGACATCGATGTTGTCCTTGATGGCCACAGGCACCCCATAAAGTGGAAGCTCGAGTTTATCGGCCTTGGATTGTAAATAATGCCATTGATGTTTAAGATTATCAACGGTAGCCAAAGAGATCCAAGCAGGATCAGAAGGTGCCGAAGATTGCGATGCTAAAAGATTGGCAAGACGTTCGAAGGATTCATTGGGGGTAGCGTTGAAGTGGAAGTCTTTCCATTCTTGGACTGTCCAACCGATAGACATAATTGTAGAAGTGAAGGAGGGATAGGACGTTGAGAACTGGAGGGAAGATAAGCGATGGAGATGGCGAGAGTACACTATATATATCGGTTGAAGGTATCAAAAAGGTAATTTACAAGTAGGGACCTGCAGTCCGGGCCGTCGGGGGTTTCCGGCCTTGCATCCCCCACATAAGGCAATATGTTAATTTAGATCTTGATCTGTTCGGAAGTGACCGACGCAACTCAAATCAAAAAAAAAAACTGCAACTAAATGCGACGGCCCGGTCACGAGATCTTCTGGCTTGATCTAATGCCCTGCAGATGGGCAATTTTTAAAGATTAGATTGTTGCGAGCCCAATTTTACACGTCCGCCATTCGTCGGATATGCAGTCGCGGGTACTGAAACCCTATATAGCTGGTCACCTGACCACGCACCTGATGCGTGCGCGTTATGTCTCACCAGTGACGTATTCCAATCGGCGCCGTTTGATTGGCCAAAGATAGAGTATGAATATATCCTGATATTACGGGTTTTGTAATTAATACCTTTCCCATCAGGAATTTCCTCTTATCTTATCGAACACAGCCAAACTGAAGTTTGACTTATCCAAACCTTAACACTCGGTCCAATCCTACACCAATAGGTGATTACTATCTACAATATTATCGAAAAAGACTATGATCAAAAGACTATGAGATCAAAAAGACCATGATCATAAAAGACTATGAGATCTAAAAGACTATGATCATAAAAGACTATGAGATCAAAAAGACTATGAGATCTAAAACTATGAGATCTAAAAGACTATGATCATAAAAGACTATGAGATTTAGAAGACTATGAGATCTAAAAGACTATGAGTTCATAGTTTCCTTCCATTATCGGTGCAATAAAGCTTTTTATATCAACTTCAATACTCATGGCCAATATCTATTCTATATATCCATTATAGTTACTGCTTTATTTATCTCTCTACTTCATTATCATTCACTTTAATCTTTTCTGTTTTCTACAGTGGTGTTCAATTATATTAATCATTTTATTGATATTTTTCTCCTAGATTATTCTATATTAGTTTCTCTGATCACTTCTCGTCTTTGATGTCTACCTTTTCTCCAATCGGACTCACCAACCCATCTTCAATGGTTCTTCCTTCAAGCAATTCTGCTTTCCTGGATTGAGAAGATGCCAACAATTGGGCCCCAATTTGAGATTTTACCGCATGCATTCTTTCAGGGTTGTCATTTTGCCATTCTCTAAGCTTGTATGTTTGTCCTGACAAATCCCAGTAAATACCTCTGAACGTGTCTCTCAATGCTTCTCTTCCTTCCCAAACAGGATAGATCACCACCATAAACAAAGTAAAGAAGATCCAAATGAATAATACCACGATCCAACCGGTAAAAAATCTCTTGGAAAAGATATATGAAGTACCATACATTGGCATGGGCCAGAGAATAATAAGACAAAGGGTAAGAATCACACAGATAGTAACCACGATTTTGAATGATTTATTCAACATCTTGGCTTCATCTTCTAATTTATCCTTGTGCAATTCTACTAATTCACTGGCAACCATTGAGATTTGTGACTTGACTGGATGGATCTTTTCATTATTTTCTGATGATTCTTCATCCTGGTGGAATCCAAATTCATTGGCAGTGGCTGCAAGAATTTCTTCTTCTTCATCCACCCGAGAGATACGAGTTTTCAATAATTCCCAGTCGAAGTTTTGAGGCTTGAATGCAAAGGTTAAGACAGGCACAATAATTAAAGGTGATAATAATGCCACAACATTACCGGTCAACATAGCATCATCTTCAAAAGAAGTATTGACATTGATAGTTCCAAATTTCTTCTTGGTACACACCAACCAAGACATAATTGCCAAACCAGTAGCAATAGGTGGAGTCCAGGTAGCAGCTTGAACATTTTGTTTAGAAGATAATAATGTTAATGCCGATGGTAGCACAGCTCCACCAATAATAACACCCATCATCTCATACAAGTAACCCATAGAAACGCCAGCGTAATATAATCCAATAGCAAAACCTGCCAAAATATATGCATAGACCACAACCGAACAGTGAGACATCAACATCAATTTTTTACCACTAGCCTTAGGATCAATATAGGTTCTGAAAATATCGTAGGTGAAAATGGTGGAGACTGCAATCAATTCTGCCGACATCGCCGAGGTCACGGCCATGAACACCAACAACAAAGAGCACACAGCACCACCCTTCCCTAACAAGGCCACCGAGGCATTTGGTAAAACCAAACCAGCATTAACTTCGGCTGCGGTCATCTTGAGAGGGAAAGTGGGCCATGAGGAAGTGTTTTCTAAGGCCAATGCCGTCAATCCCATGGTAGTGGCTGTGAACATGGGGATGGCAAACCAGGCCAAACCTCCCAAAACATAACCTGGCATGGCAGCAGCAGGATCGGCTGCGAAAGCCTTGTTGAAATAACCATTATCTAAAAACACAGTACCAAAGTTTCCCACCAAGTTAATGACAAAGAAAATACCTCCCGATCTGGAATGCATGGTCAAGTAAGAGCCCTCGGCGTTACCTTCTCTTGGTTTTGTTAATGCCAACTCGGTGATAAATTCCCACATCGCACCAGGAGAACCGATTTTGTCATTGGTTGCGAAAGCACTAAATGAGAACACAAGAATAATGACAATGATCACCACCGTATGGGCATAATCGGTCAAGAAGGTGGCTTTGATACCCCCAAAAAGGGTATAGATCACCACTCCCAAAGGTAAAAGAAGACAAGCTGCCACTGTATTCATCCCCGTTAAATCGTGAACAACAGCAGAACCTCCGGTTAAAAGCATGGCAGTAACAAGAATATTGGTACAAAATCCCCAAAATACATACACGGCATGCGTAGGCTTACCGTATCTTGCCTTGACGATTTCCAAATATGAATGGGCAGCAGGTGCTCTTTCCTTCCCCTTAATGGCCAAACAAGAAAATAAAATAATTTGACAGGTCGCACCAGCCGCATAATAATAAGCACCAGAAACACCATTATTATACACTTGAGTAGTGGAGGTCAAAAGGGTGGCTAAAGTTAGTATCAAGTTATCAACAATGTCTTATCTATATACATACCAGCCCAAGTCCATGAAGAAACCACAGCCGCACTAATCAATCCTGTTTTCACTGATCTGCCAGCAGTCGCGAATTCTTCCGCAGTCATGATTTCCTTATTATATCTTCTCAACACATAGGTGGTAAGCATCATACCAAAAGCAAAGACTGCTCCTAATCCCACAACAACAGCATATCCTGCACTTTCAGGTAATGGAGTAAATTGTGCTGCACTCATTGTCGATATCGTAAAAAATTTCCAGAATCTATAGCTTATATAGTTCGGCTAGACTAAAGATAGGGCTTTGAAAGTTTAATCAAATGATAAGCATTGATAACGGAATTAGCCCACTCCAACCATACCATGTTCTAAGTTTAGCTAGTAGTTAGGGGCTGTGTGCAGGAGACAATACCAAATGATAGGCCCGATGAGTGGCCCGCGATAAGTCCCTGAATATTGTGTCTACAAGGCATTTTAACCTAACCGTTGCATGCGGATTTTCACTAATTTCTGGGGAACTTGGAGTATAGTGGGCGGAATTGGATAAGGTTCCGCTAAACCCCGGATCCGGTGTGCATTCGTTAAACGGCTGTGCTCTACTGGTGTATTCTGTTCTCATTTGTTGATAACGTTAATCAATTTTAATATACACAACTTTCCAGATATCTGGCATCCTAATTGGGCCAGACTCAATTTTCAACATAAACTCTATCATCATTGGAGCCCTCTAATTTCCCTCTGATTGCTTCCATTTGTGAAGTTTGTTCCTTCCACAATTTTTGTTCTTCTTCCTTTTTGGTATCCTTAACGAAGAAAGAATCATCGGGTCTTCTATAAGAATTTCCGATTCTGTCCCATAATGTGGTGAATTGTCCATAATTATAATTGAAGTATAAATGATGAACAGTATGACAAGCAGTACCATTAACTACTGGATCATTAGACATATAGTTACCATCATGAATCATCACAGTCCAAAAATTAACAAAGGTGAATAAAAGTAAGTACAACACTTTGTGTAATGGGAACACCAATGGGTAAATGTGATAAGGGATACTTTGAAACCATCCATCCACAGGATGGAAAGCATGTGATGCGAATGGGGTACACACAATCCATTTGTGGTGGGGTTTGTGTAATCTTTTGTATACTGATGGCCAGTGTAAAAATCTGTGAATAAAGTAAATTCCACAATCAGTAAACAAAATAAAGGCGGGAATTTGAAATATGATTGCTTTCCAACCTCCGGTCGATTCGTTAATGTCCATGTAAAGGAATGAAAATCCATTAAGTTCGGCTAAGAAAAATGGTGCAGTCAACAACACCATGACGGGGATGGCAGTAGTAGCCTGAGTGATTTCTAATGAGATTTGATTCTTCAAGTATCTAGGATGATTAAAAATCTTTCTATCAAACACAAACACAAACGACAAGTAAGCTACCGAGAAATATAAGATCCATCCAAAGATGGCAGTCACGATGAAAATGGATAAAAATTCTCGGAAAAGGTTGGATCTGGCCAAAAATGATCCATCGATATAACTGGTGCTTGGTAAATAAGTAGGGGTACCATACACCTCGGCTTGATTTTGATACTTATAAACAGCATCGCGCAAGTATGAGAAGGTGGTGGAAACAGCACTGGATGTACCGTTCACTGCAAGCTCACTGGGGATTTGTTGATGGAATGAACTAAGTGTTTGAGCCAAGGGCAGAGATGCTGCTTTCTCCACCAACTGATGAACGGCTCCTCCTTGAGGAAGCAAGCTGGCGTAGACTTTATCAAACAAAAAATAGTCGGAAATCTCTAGCACAATATCCATGGTGACTAGAACGAGTTGGTGAGATCTATGACGGTACGTATGACTGTAAACACACTGGCCAACTCTGTTGCAACTACCGGTTTATAAGGAAATTTTCTCTCGTGTCTGAGCCGATTTTGTGGTGTTGTTGCTCGTACACGGTACGAGCGGAACGAGCAGTGACCCGAGTCTCGCAAAACCAGGCCACCAGAAGTGGCTGTGGCCTGACTACAAAAGGTAGAAATCGCATGTTGAACGGATTAAGCGTGACTTTCCAACCATACGACTTTTAGGTTCGCTTATCGTAAGCTTCACTATAAACGGTTACTTTGTATTTGTGTATGGTATAAAATGATATCTATGGCGAGCGCACGTGCCGCCTACAAAAAATCTAAAAGATCACTAGGGGCCAGATTTGCAACCTTTTTGGGGTTGGTAGAATTGGGAGTAAGAATGGTGTTCAGAAACAGGGGTGGGAAGTTGGTGTTGGGGGTGTTAGGCTGTGAGTTTTTGACTACCGGCAGCAACACCTTCGGACTTAATGTTCCGTGCGTGGGGGTTGCAGGCTGAGACTGAGTATTCCAATTTATGGTGGGGGAGCTGGCCTGTTGAAACTCTTCAAATTCATCATCATCTTCATTGTTATTGTTATTGAAGGTGCCATTGATTTTGTTGAGGAGATTGTTGTTTTTATTGGATTCTGGATTTATAGCTCCAAATGTTAGTGGGGTCTTTTTAGGAGTATTTGGTTTTAATGTAAGTGGTGTTGCTTTTGGTTTCAACACTGGAGCTTGAGTTTGAACTGGGGCTCTTGGCGTCGGTGGTTCACTTCTGGTAGGTCGGGTAGCTCTCTTGGTAGGTTGCATGATATTTTTGGTTTGAGGTGCCTTGGTAATTTTCTCTTTATTACCTTCATTAATGGTTTGAGTATTAATTAATGATTCAAACGACTTTTGTTCTTCTCCTGAAGGTGCATTTACCCGGTCTGAAAGAGTAGCCAATTTCTTTTCGGTTAAACCTTTTTGTAAATTGTTGATTGATGTCATAAATTGTCTAAATTCTCCTTTGGTGCAGTCATTACATCCAAACACTAGACTGAAACATTGTGGTAAAACAGATTCCACTGCCGATTCCAAGCTTAAATTAACGTGTTCACTTTCACATAATTTAATAAAGAAAGTTATCACATTTTTAACTATCCGTTTATCCCTACTCTTCAAGTTCTTCAATACAGGGAAAAGTTGCTCATTCACAATGACTTTATCGATGATTTTCTTATCAACAAACATTCCAAATGCATCAATGGTCACCAACTTAGTAGATAATACACTGGTTGTCTTAAAGATTTGACAAATCAATGGTAATAACGTGTTCTTGATGTAAGGGAAATCCATTTTTGTAATCAACTCACCCAAATGATTCAAAAATGACTCTTGGAGTTTGATTTGATCTTGTTGTTGACTTTTTTCTTGTGGGAAAGTAGTAGTTAGAACCAATTCCGCAATCCTCTTGACTATTTCGATGATTTGTTTGTCGTTCAATTTCTGTAATAATACGGGAATGCTCTCAACTAATGTCAAACGGGTCTTGATTGAAGCATTGATCAATCGTTTAAATGTATCTGGGTTCTTTTTGTTCTTAGGATTATCCTTTAATATGATTTCGAAAACTCTATCTTGAAAAGTTAATGATGAAAGATTCTGTCCAATTGAAAACGCTATACTTAATGCGTAACTCAACAATTGATCAATGTTTTGTGCAAGCTCAGTACCATCCAAAACGCTCAATTCAGTAGTAATCAAGTCTAAGAGTAATGGTAAAAGTTTCAGGGTTCTAAAGCTGATGGGGAATTCATTCAATAAACTCACTCCATTAGCATCTGTTTCAGGTAACCCTTTCAAAAAGATATATCTCTCATCAACAGATTTGGTTGAGAATTCATCAATAAATAACATGGCCTTAATAACACTTCCATTGAAATAATCAGAATCAATAAATTCGTCAATTGTCAATCTATCATGAGAATATCTTGCCAATAATCGAGGATATATTGGGTAAAGTTTTTCAGGGACATTTTTCAATAAATATTTCAATTCACTGGGTCTATGCTTGTAAAATTTGCCTTCAAATTTACGAAATTCAGTTTTGTAATCAGAGATACTATCTTGGTCAAAGCAACTGATCAAGGTTTCACCGTTGTTGTAGAGATAGTAAATCAAACAACCCAAGGACCAAATATCATTAGCCACGTCCAACTTAACTTGAGAATCAATAAGTAGTTCAGGAGCTGTGAAATTAAGATTAAGATTAGCAAATGGAACCACCGATGAATTGTTCATTATATAAAAATTATCTCTCTCTTGTGGGGAGATCTCATTTAAATTCTGCAAGAATTTGAAGCCTCCTAATTTCCAATCACCTTGAGAATTTATGTATATGGACGATGGTTGAATATTGAAATGAACAATGGTACAATAGTTGTGAAGAAACTGTACCCCTTTACTGACCTGTAACAACCCCTTTTGAATGCTTAACTCATCAAGTTGTTTTGAAAAATTAACCGTCACCAAGTTGTCACTCAAAGGTTCACTCACAAATAAGAACTTCAGTTTTGTCTCTTCCAACACTTCATAGATCGTAAGGATTTGAGGATGCTTTAGTTTGCTTAATTGACTGAGCTCGTTCTTGATGAGTTCATAGCATTGACTAATGATAACACGAGGGTTATTGGAGCTATTGGTGGTGGAACACAATTTATTGATTTGAGACTCAAACTTGGTCTTATCGAAGATAAACACCGAAACAACTCGGCCAGTTTGTTTATGTTTTGCAGGATAGATGGACCATGGTTCAGACACAAACGTAGGATGCTCCAGGACCGTATATGCTGCCCGGATGCCCGACTGGAAAAAGGACTTAAACATGGTGATAGTGTTCTGACACTAACGAATTTCGGTGGCAGCGCGACTGAGATAGGTAGGTATGAGATGGCTTGGCTTTGATGAAATTGTAGGGTAGTGTATAAATAATTGTGGTGTTTATAGTGGTGGTATATACTGTTTGTTCGTCTAGCTATGTATAGTGGTTGGTGGTTGAGAAACGGATTTTAAAAGTTTAGTATACGGAAATGTGGAGATAGGGTTTATAATTTTAGATGAAATGTGCAAAATTATAGAAAAGTTTCATTCCCCAAGAAAATATTAACGATAACCAATCACAATTATATAATTTGAAATTTACATACAACTTAGTGTTGATATTTGTAGTATGTATCCTTTCTGTATATGAGTAGAATTTGGCTCACATATACTAGTTCAGATCGACTAAACCGTCCTCAAGTTAGCAAACATTAGACTGAAGCTATAAGTATTTAATTTGCAAGTGAACAAGAAAAATTCTTAAGAAAAACTTTTAAACAAGTTGACTATGATCATTGATGGGTCCTTGTAATTATACCAAAACACACCAGTCACCTGTTACTAGCGTCCTTAAATATTACAAACAATTATAATTGTCTTGACTTACCATCTTTACCAGTTATCAATACTCGCACGCACTTTCTTCTACCATTAACCATCACACAACAATGGAGCTTTTACAAGAAAACTACAAGCACTCCGCCGAAAGGTTGGACAAACCATCGGCGTACTTGATCAAGAGAGCCGTCCGCAAACAGAATTTGGATAACTTGGAAAAGTCACTTCATCTGAAAACGGTGTATGTGGGAAACTTGTCACACTTCACAACAGAAGAGCAAATACACGAGTTGTTTCTGAAATGTGGACCTATTGATAGAATCATCATGGGACTTGATAGAAACAAGATGACACCCTGTGGGTTCTGTTTTGTCATATATAAGATCGAAGAAGGGTCGTTGAATGCCATGAAATTTTTGAAATCGACATACCTCGATGGTCAAGCATTATCGATCGATTTGGATCCAGGATTTAGAGAGGGAAGACAATTTGGAAGAGGTATATTTGGAGGACAAGCCAGTCAAGAAGCCGCAGATGGTCATAAAGATAGAGGGGGATTCAGAGGAGGATTCAGAGGTGGAAGAGGTGGAAGAGGAGGTCGTGGATTTAGAGGGAGAGGTAGAGGATTTAGAGGTGGAAGAGGTGGATTTAATGGAGGATTTCAAGGCGGATTTGACTCTTTCGGAGGAGAATCGTCTTATGTTCCAGGACAAAATTGAATTGTCCACCAAACTGTCCACCAACCTGTAATATAGATAAAAGCACCACTAAAATAGACGAAACCAATGGTTGTAAGACGAGGTTGCTACATACTGTAGAGTACCCTTTAAGATGGCGAAAATGGGGAAGGTCCAGCACAGGAATATAATTGCACGAATTGAACAGGGGGGGTGGTGGGGGTGAATTTGATGACAAATTCCGAAAGGTAAATGGGTCAAAAAAATTGGTGTAAACCTTCCCAAATTACACCACTGTATAGGTAGGAATTAGACGACCAGCTTTGGTTAGAACTATGAGTAGCCTTTTGACTCGTAAAGACTGGTAGATTGATTTTGGAGTGCGAGAGTTTCAGAACCCCATCACTGGGAGGGGAGGAGTGTAAGTGTGATAACGATTGTGCGGCTTACAGTTTCAAGGGGTAGAGACAAATAGGCCCATGAGGTGAAAATTAATTTTGCTTACAGCCGAAGAGTTGGAAAAATTGTCCGGAGAGATAATTATGGAGAGGTAACCAGAAGAAATTGTCAGGACGGGGACTACCCAAAAGAGATCAAAATTAACAATGATATTTGCACCATCAGACCAATTCGAGATTAAACTGTTGTTAATAATCAATAAAATATTAAGCAATTAAATGAAATCAAGACTTATGAAATTGAAAAACTTTGCCAATGACAACTGAAATATTATGCTCCTACTAACCGGTGACAATACACAAAAAAACTATTCACTGATTCTTTGGTTGAAAATTGAATTCAGAATTGAATTCAGAGGACTCCTAAAGTATTCCGGTTTGGTTGTGATGTACCGAAAATTACATGCATACTTCTTAAATTATCAAAACGTTCAAGAGCCACTCATCAAATACCCCCTCAAAAAAACATTAATCTAAATGTTCTCCCACTAATTTAAGCCTACACATTCATCCACCTCCATTTATATTAATATATATTAATAGTTTCAATCATTAAATCACATTTGATGGGGCATCCCAGAATGGACCCAACCGTAACCAATCACGATCAAGACGAACCTTAAACTTTAGACAATAATACTGGAGACTAATTTTGCAGAATAGATGTCGGAGGTGCATGAATGCCTGTGGTATTTTTGGCGGTTCCGAGCATCATAATTTATCAGTGCCTTACCCACGTTTTCGGGTAAAGCGATCGGTTTGAATGCAACGAAGGCCGATAAGTGTGATGTAAAGTACTAAGCAAGGATATACTCGGTTAGAGAGCCACTACAAGTGTGGTAATGGCCAATGTTGTTCAATTCTTCTATGCCTAACCCTACCAGTTCCAAGGCCCAACTAGGTTATCAGTCCTACAATTTCGCGAAAATATTTCAAAGATGAGGCCTCGAAACGTGCGGTATATGCATGGATATGCAATCAACATTTCCTAAATTGATAGCCCATAACCATAATTTGACTCCCCCATTTTCAGAAAGACATGTTCCAGCTATTCACTGAAACGTACCAACTATGTTGTACAATTTATACACGCAGAAGATATCAATTGACAGTTCATTAAATTGATGCAAAAATTGGCCATACCACCATATTGAATAAACTTAAACTCATTGCCACACGTGTAAACCGATTGATTGTTTTCACAATGATCGACTGTTCTAAGCGGAACCTATTGTCCCGATCCCGATTAGAATTCGTCCGATATTAGCGAGTATATTATGCGCATTGAGTCTGTTAGTATAAATAGGCTTTATCTTATCACCAAAAATTTAGTTCACTATACTTTTTCTGTCCACAATGGTCAATTTTGGCTCTACCATCTCGCTGGCAATTTTGTTGGCGTCGTCAGTCTTGGCTCATAGTGTTCCAGGGATTGACTCAATTCAAAAGCAGATTACCGCCAGAAGTGACAACATCATCGATACTGTATTTAATGATCTTAGTGCACCTGAAATTGACTTTATAAATGTTCACTACAACAACTTGACCACTTATAATGCTAGTTCTTGTGACCAATGTAAGAACAAGATTAGATACGGTAAATCATTGATTGAAGAATACCCCGAAAAAAAGCATCTTGTTAGTCTTTTGTTGTTCAAGTATTGTATTTGGCAAAATAAAGGAAATGAAGAGAAGTGTGATAATATTGATTTTTTTGTCACTACTCAAACCAAGGACCAAAATGCGTTTAATGATGCCTTTGATTCTGGAGTCACAAGTGCTACCAGTGTTAGTTTTTTCGATAATGATTTCATCCATATGTTGCAAAATTTCAATGTTTCCAGTGATCTTGACTTGACTTATTATTGTTACTACAAAGCTAGTGCTTGTAAGCTTCCCAAGACTCCTGATGTTAATGAATTGTATGGTGTTGATAATTGGTGGCCCGCCAAACAACCCCAACACTATTCGGAACCGGTTTATAACACCACCAATGGTGCTTTGGAAAAATTCAATGTTTTACATATTACCGATTTCCATATTCAGTTGAGATACGAAGTTGGTAGTGAAAGTAACTGTTCCCAGGGTCTTTGTTGTATGCCCGAGTCTTTCAATAAGAATTTGTTACCTCAAAATTATAATTTCACCGACTACTACCATAAACTTGATCCTAAATTGAGTAAGTATGCGGTTTCATTTTATCCTGATGCTCAATATGTTAATGATACTTATATTCCTGGTGAATATTACGACTTTCCTGCTTACAGAGGTTACAATTGGAACTCCCTTCCTGCCACTACTTTCGGTTCTTACTTGTGTGACTCTCCTGAAATATTAATGAATAACAGTTTACAATATATCAGTCAAGCTCATGGTGATAAAGATTTTGAATTCACCGTTTTCACCGGTGATTTGGTAGATCACGACGAATACCATTGTGATGCCAACACCACCAAGACTGCCGAAGTTAGATCTTTCCAATTGATGAAACATTACTTGAAGAACATTCCTGTGTTCCCAAGTTTGGGTAACCATGATACTTTCCCATACGGTCAATTATCCCCTATTCAATTTGGTCTTAACAGTTCATACGATTGGAACGATGAGTTGATGAGTGAAATTCTTACCGGTAATGAATGGTTACCAGAAGATAAAGCTGATCAGATCAAAACCCATTACTCGGGATTTTCATATGTGACCCCAAGAGGATTAAAGGTGATTTCTTTAAATTCCAACTGTTACTACCGTAAGAATTTATGGGCCTACATTAATTTATCCACCAACCCAGATTTGTTCGGCCAATGGGATTTCTTGGTCAACGAGTTAATTGAAAGTGAAAAGATCGGCCAAAGAGTTTGGATCATGGCTCACATTCCCGTCACCGACTTTGATGCCTTACCAATCCAAGGTGAGATCTTCAAAAAGATCGTGGCAAGATTTTCTCCTTACACCATTGCTAATATTTTCTGGGGTCATACTCACAGAGATCAGTTCCATATTTCATACTCTGGATCAGAAAAGAATGAATCTGATGTTGTGAATATGGCTTGGGTTGCCCAGTCAGTCACCCCATTGACCAACAATAATCCAAGTTGGAGATATTACGAAGTCGAAGACCAATCGTTCAACATCTTCGATTCAGTCAACTACTATACCCAATTGAACAAGACTTTTGCTAACGGTGGAGCTGAGCCAGAATGGAGCTTTGAATACTCTGCCAGAAACACTTACGATCCTAATGGTACTTGGCCAGCAACCTCTCCCATCAACGCTACTTTCTGGCACAAGTATGTGGTGGAAAAGCTTGCTGACAAGTCCAACATTGACTTCCACCAATTGTACTCCAACCTCCAGTACAGATATAGTCCTTTGGTACCAAAGTGTAAGAATGGTACCGAGCTTTCCAACACTTGTTGGAATGAAAACTATTGTCTTGTTTCCAACTTTTTGGCTACCGATTTACTGTCGTGTACCCTCAAGTGAGTCTTCTTTTGAATTCTTCTCGTTTCATTATGTTCTGTATCCGGTAGACCGGCATCTTAAAAGTTTATTCCTTTATTCACTGTATATTGTAGCGGATATAGCGTACTGCAGATAATTTTTCGCAGCCATAAGGAGGTGACGGAAATGGCATGTCCCTGTAATTATAAGGATGGGAGCAAAGTGTACACGAGGTTGAAAGGTGGGATGGTATGGCTGTTATGTTGCTCGTAACTCTGAATCTCGAAATGTCATCATCTTGTTTTTTTTTTTCGAGGAATTTGGTCTATTTTTGAAAAATTAGATTTCATTTTAATACCCTCAAGGATAATCATTCACAGCTTGATGTCACTCTTACCACCTTAAAAATACAGTAAAGATACCTCGAAAACACAACTAAAGTGCCAGAAACGTCCTCTAATTAGTGGATATGAGTCCATATTTAGCAGCTGGTAACTGCCTCCATACAACCAGTCTGAGCTCAAGAACAGACCCGTCTCTCACCGACTTCCATAAGATTTGATTAAAGAAATCTTACCAGCCTATACACGTCCATTTTCATACACCATCACCTTTCCTTTCAACCTCCATTCTTTCGTTTTCCTGTGTACACTTTGGTCACACAAAACGTCTCCCCCATAACGGCCACACGTGACCACATCAGTACCACTAAATATACGTAATTACGGCTCAGCCATTGATAAATATGTCATCAGTCACTTCACCCTCGATGATACAAAAAGACGGGCGTGGAAGACCCAAGCCACCCCTGTCCAATGGAACGACGGCATCGGGCTCAAACGTACCTCCGCTGCCGGGAATATCTCCTCAACTCGCAAAGAAACACCCCAAACTTAAAGCTCACACTCGTTCACTTTCCCATAACAAGTTGGTTAGCAAAGTGGCCTCGCCAGGACCAGCGGCCCACTTGACACGGCCAGGGTTGAACAGATCCAAGTCTACCGATGGACTTATCAAGAATAGGTCGAATACTTCGTTAAAAAGGAATAATCGTTCAGTCACCAAGCTTACCGGATTACAACCATTGAAGCAGACACTTTCCAGTAGCTCCATCAAATTGAACAAGTCCACAGGCTCATTGAAAGGAATGGTCAATTCCACTGGCCATTTCGTGCCTTTAAGTGGGCTTAAGTCGAGTGGACGGAAGGAGAAAGCCATATTACTGTTGAATGAAGATGAGAATGATGACTACGAGGATTTGGAGAATGAAGACGCCGCAGAAAACTCACGCCATCAGGTGGAAACGATTTCAGAGTCAAACAATCACGATTACTTCAATCTGGAACATCACCAGGCCCAAGAACCATACCAAACTCACACACGATCTAATAGTCTACCCGAGGTTCCAGTAGTGGCAACTTTGAATCCAGAAACGTTTGACGAGCCATATGAAAACCAAAAGAATAACGAAGACTCCCAAGGCTACGGATCTAGTACCCTGGACTTACGCAATCCTGAACAAGATTCCCAGAATTCTAGTGCCCAAAACTTTCATTCCACCAAAGAACAAGACTTCCAAAGATCTCATGAGGAGCATCGGGCCACTGAGCAGGAATTTCAGAAGCTTCAGAAGCCATCAAATGGCGGTTCGGGTCTGGTCCTGTCCAGTAGCGAAAAAAGTCATCAATCTGAACTTTATGATGGTCTGATGAGCTCCCATGAAAAAGATCAGTACCACAATAAGTTAAACTCAAAGCATGGAGAATCTGCTCGTAGCTCAACTGACGATTTTGCCAGTAACATGTATGGAGGCTCATTATTACTTTCACAATCCACGGGTTTAACTAAAAAAATCGATAACAGAGCTGGTAATCAACTTATGAACCAACGGGTTCTAGGCTCAGATCCTTACAATACCAATGTGGCCAAGAGTAGTTCCAATATGTCTATGTTCAGCAACCAATCGTTGACTGATGGAAATACTTATGAACAAAACGGGGGTATTTCATTTAAAGCCAACCCTATTGAAAATCTTGCAGAACCTGTCATCACAAGTAAAAATGTTATCCAAAATAATTCATACCAACCAAATCAAACTATATTCAATAATTTACAAAGAACAAATAGTCAATACTTGTCAACTAAAAAACAAAATCCAAGCAACACTCAAAATGCAAACCATTTTCAACAGCATAATCATCAATCGAAAAATTCACAGAATCATCAAAATGAAAGCTCACTACAAAATGGGGTTAACAATTTTTCGAACTTTTTGACCAATAAAAAGGCAAATGACCAGCATAGTACCCCTCATAATATTGAAACTAGAGCACAACAAAGATTATGGTTACAAAGAGAAAACTCTTTGTTAGACATTTCCAACTTAGATCCAAATAACTTGTCAAATTTTTCCAATCTTTCTTTGAATAATTTGATGTTTGCCAATAATTATAATAATAGCATTCTGAACCCAAGCCCCATCAACTTGAGAGATCAACAGCAACAATCACATCAAGGATTGTTTCCAATGACACCGGGAGGGATCAATCATCCTAGTCGTGGTTCATCATTTACTAATGGAGAAGCTAGGGGAGTTGGAGAAGTTACACCTGGGTTTGGAAATGGGTTAATCTCTAACATGAACCCACTACCATCAGATGCTAGTGGTACGAATATCATAGGTGAAAATCATTCAAGTAGTGTCACCAATATTAATGGATTATTGATGTTGGCACAAAGTAGTCATCAAAATTCGATTCAATCGAGAACCGAATTCGAAAGGTTGAATAGAGAATACTTGAATGTTAGAAGACATTTAAATCCAGTGGGAGAAAGTTTAAATAGAGTTGAAAAGTATACCCATGGAGGAAATGAGCTTCTGATTTCTAAGAACAAAAAGAATAGGACAAGCAGTGGGAGCACTCATGGTGATTCGTTAATTTCTAGCACATCTAATGGGACATTCCGAGAAATCTCCAATATATACCTGGAAAAAGAACAAGAAGTCAATGTGACCATTAATCGATTGTGGCAAGATGCTATTGTCTCTACTCAATCAAGTTCTACCCCCACCACACCTTCACGATCCAACGGACCACCTGGACCTTCAACAGGCTTGATTAACCAGGCACTACAAATGCAAAGACCGGCAAATCCTCGCATGTCATCGGTTTCCAATCAACAACAATCCTTAATTGGAGGTACTCGATCTCATGCGCCAACCACCAGAGCTGTGAAATTAGCAGCACAAGCAGCAGCATCAGGAACTCCCAAAAAGAGAGAACAAAACTTGAATATAACTTAAAAAAAACCACAAGTATCGGGTTCAAAATAGTTCAAATTAGCATATTTTATTGATCCTTTCTATATACAGAGTTCAACTAATTGTAGTAGACATTAAAATTTTTTTTTTTTTTAGATCCGTAAAACTGTTCAACCTTGTCTTTGTTTGTGCTTTCCATTTGACTTGCAATAAACAAATACTCGTCCCTTTCTTCTTACCATATAACAATCTTTACAGAATTTTTTGACGGAAGTTCTGACTTTGAAACCTCTGGCAGGAATCATCAATGTTGGAAACGTTATGGGAGTAAACAATCTTGGAGCAAACGCATTTCTGGTGATCACGGGAGCAACCAGTCTCTTGATTATTGAAGTAAGTCCAAACATGACGATAATGATTCTGGTTGGTAGTGTGATTTGGGATTTTGATGGGCGATGGTGGGAAATGGAGACTCGCGCGCTTACGTAACATTTTTCGCTCGACAACAACGAATTCCAATTAAACACGTCAAGTTGTTGACTACTTTACACCTAACCAATTCCTACCAAGATGTCTACGCAATCCTACAAGAACAAGGATGCGTACGCCAGCACCTCGGGGTCTCCTGATAAGATGGCCGTCTTCCAAGAGTGTTTGCAGCAGTTCAACAAATCACCGGTTGATGCTAAAAAGTGTCGGAGTCTTTTGGCAAAGTTATTGAGATTGATCTATTCTGGTGAAGTGTTTCCAGCCCAGGAATCCACCACGTTATTCTTTTCCATCTCCAAGTTGTTCCAAGACAAAAACCATTCTTTGAGACAATTGGTGTATTTAACCATCAAAGAATTATCTGCCACTTCTGATGATATTTTGATGGTTACTTCATCAATTATGAAGGATATACAAGGTGGAGACTCTGTGTTCAAACCCAATGCTATTAGAACTTTGTCCAAGGTGTTGGATCCAACCACTGTCAACGCTGCGGAGAGATTATTTAAAAATGCCATTGTTGACAAAAATCCAATCTTGTCATCGGCTGCATTGATCTCTTCTTATAACTTACTTCCAATTGCCAAGGATGTGGTAAAGAGATTCACCAATGAAACTTTGGAAACTTTACAATCTTATAAACAATTCCCTGCCAATCAATTTGAATTACATGAATACTATGGGAACTCCACTTCCAATTTACCTGCCACTTCCTTCATGTACCAATACCATGCGTTGGGATTGTTGTACCACTTGAGAAACTATGATAAAATGGCCTTGGTCAAGTTGATCACTTCATTGTCTGAAGGTTCCTCATTGAAGAATTCATTATCAATCATTCAATTGATTAGATACATCAATAAAATCTTGGTCGATGATGAATCTTTGATTCAACACTTGTACCCTATTTTATCGGGACTTTTGAAACATAAGTCGGATATGGTTGAATTAGAAGCTTGTAAGACTTTAATCAACTTACAACATTTAATCAAGGATGATCAATTCATGACTATTATCACCACCTTACAAAAGTTATTGAGCGTTCCAAGAACCGCCACCAGATTTGCTGCCATTAGATTAATTAATAAGATCTCCTTCAAACACCCAGAAAAGATTATCATTGTTAACATTGAATTGGAAGGTTTGATCAACGATCCTAATAGAGCAATTTCAACCTTAGCAATCACTACCTTGTTGAAGACCATGGGTGCCGGAACTATTGACACTGGATCTACTGGTGGTGAAAGCGTTGATAGATTGATTACTAAGATGACTTCTCTTATGGATGAAATTACTGAGGACTTTAAGATTGTTATCATTGAAGCTATCGAAAACTTAGCCTTGAAATTCCCAAGTAAGCATAAAAAATTGGTTGCCTTCTTAACTGATTTATTAAGAGATGATGGTTCTTTATTATTAAAGACCAGTATTGTGGATGCCTTATTTGATTTGATAAAATTCTTACCCGATGCAAGTGCTAAACAATTGATTTTGATGAATTTATGTGAGTTTATCGAAGATTGTGAATTCACGGAATTATCTGTTCGTATTTTACATTTATTGGGTGATGAAGGTCCAGCTACTAGTAACCCATCATACTACATAAGACACATCTATAACAGATTAGTCTTGGAAAATTCTATTGTCAGATCATCTGCTATTATTTCATTAGCAAAGTTTGGATCAGTATGTGGAGGTGATGTTACTGCCAATGTTAAAATTTTATTGAGTAGATGTTTGAATGATGTGGATGATGAAGTTAGAGATAGAGCTGCTTTATCTCTCAAATTCATTTCTAGTAACCAAAAGAAATTAGTTGTTTCTGATTCCAAATATGATTTAGCAGTGTTAGAAAGCAAATTGACTCATTACTTGAATGATGAAGCCAACTTTGCCAACAAGTTTGACATTAGTGAAGTTCCAATTATTACTAATGAAGAATTGAAATCTTTGGAATACAACAAAAAGGTTAACAAGCTCGATGAAAGTGCAACTGAATCCACCGATAATTCCAGCAAGACTGAAGGTGCTCGTAAGGATAATGATAAGTCAGGTGGTGATGCAGTTGCTAATGAATTATTGAAGCAACAAGAATATGCTCAAGAGTTATCGGCTTATCCCGAATTCGAATCATATGGTAAATTATCTAAATCTACCCTTGTTCCAGTTTATTTGACTGATAAAGAGAATGAATTTGTTGTTACTGTTGTTAAGCATTTCTTCATTGAATCTCAAAAGTTGGTATTGCAATACAATATTACCAACACCTTACCTCGTTCTGTTTTACAAGATATTTCAGTGATAGCACAACCAGATAATGATTTATATGTGGAGGATTTTATCATTCCATTAACTGAATTAAAACCTGACCAAACTGGTACTGTTTATGTATCCTTCAGTACTCCAAGTATTGAAGATGAAGAACTTTTAGCTGCATTTGGAAACACCGTGGCATACACCAACAAGGACATTATTGATGAAGAAGGTAATGTGGATGAAAGAGATGAAGGTTATACCGATGAATATCAAGTGGATGACCTTGAAATCGTTGCAGGAGATTTCGTCACCCCATTATATAACTCTAATTTCACTGCTGTTTATGATGGCTTGCCATCATATGAAAGTTCGGTTGCTCATGTTGGAGGGGTAGATAGTTTGGAAAATGCCGTCACCAAATTGAAGACCACCTTAAACTTACTTCCATTGGATGGATCCGATTATGTGCCAAGTGATTCGACTTCTCATGTGTTGAAATTATTAGGAAAAGATGTTTGGGGAGGAAAAGTGGCCGTGATGGTCAGATTGGCAGTCTCGAGTGGAAAAATTGTGGCCAAAATTGAAGCTAAGGCCGAGACTGAAAATTTTAGCGTCATTATAACTAGTGGAGCTTATTAAATCAAATATATAGGTGTTATTACAAGATATTTTAGTAAATGGTAACAACAAAGATTAGACCGAGAGGAAAGTTTGGAATCGTTCTGCTTGCATCTGCATTAGAATCGAAAAAAAAAAAAATAAAACAAAAAACAAAAAACAAAATTAAATTTAGGACTATTTATCGAGGGAATAAGTACGGAAAATCATTGATTTACACCCGTAACAGACAATAGGACTAATAGTACTGGGTTAAGCTGAGCCCCGATGAATCAGAAACTAATTTTAAAGCATCGATATCATCGAATCATTCCATGTATCGTCATCGAACAACTAATTAATTAGCGGATATTGGATACCGTCACTGTGGAGATTGATAAATTAGATGGTACGTCCGCCAATTATTCCCTGCAGGTTTTTTTGAGAAAATTGCGTCTCAGCGTGACTTCATGAATTACATCAAAGAATTGCCACTACAATGTGGCGTGAATGATTCAAAAATTTTCTGCCAAGTTTTTCAATATTTGGATTGAAGGAATATGCCAAAAATTTCTTTGTATTCAGACCTAACTTAGTATGACATCTTGGCCCTATTTCAGGTGCCAACCTTGGTGCTAACATCACCGGAAATTAGCCAGCTCTCTCACCACCATCGTAGCGTAAATCGTCCAAGAAATTTGGCCTATCTATTTTGAAGTTTTCGGCAGAACAGGCCCATTGATAGTGGCTTCCGCACGGCAACAAACTAATAGTTGAGAAGTTTCATCAGATCACGGGAAGACCCAAATGGGGTGGTGGTGGGGGTAGTTGGAGCCCTGATTAGCAGAATAATGTGTCAGGTGCTGGGACTTTGTGTGATTGTAAGTTTTGTGATATGGTCAATCATAGATAACAGCCACAGTACAATAAAATTAGTATATATAGTAGAAAATTGCCTTGCTATAATACCGAACAATTTAGGCCCGATTAATTGTCTGTCATGGTGTCTTTTACCGAAAGAGGTTGGGAAAGATCCGACGTCAAGACCGAAAAAGTGGAAAAAAATACCGATGTCAATAGTGATATTGAAAACATTAGTGATAGTGGTGATAGTATAACTCCATCTCGTACAATCATAGAAATCGATGACACAAACTTGGATTTTATTGCTGGTGATCCTACTTTTATGACTAATTCTCCATACCCTGAAGTTCGTGCTGCTGTATCTACTAATATTGATCCAAATGTTAAACTTAATCATTGGAGAACTTGGTTTTTAATTACTCTTTTTGTGATTGTGTTTGCTGGGGTGAATCAGTTTTTCTCATTAAGATATCCTTCCATTTCCATCGGGTATGTTGTTGCTCAAATCATTTCTTTCCCTATTGGTAAAGCTTTGGCAAGATTACCCGATATCAGATTTAAGCATGCACCTTTTTTCAATTTGAATCCTGGTCCTTTTGGTATCCAGGAGCACGCGCTCTTGACCATTATTGTGTCGTTGACGGCTTCAAGTGCTTATGCTATGAATATTCTTCTTGCTACAACCAACTTTTATCATATCGATGTGTCAGTAGGTTACGAAATTTTACTTGTGCTTACTTCTCAAATGTTGGGTTATTCTGCCGCCCAATTATCTCAAAGATGGGTGGTTTACCCTTCGGCTGCAATTTGGCCTCAAGCTTTGATCACCGCTACCATCTTCACCACTTTGGCTAAATCCGATCTTGGTGAAGCCGTAAAGGTTGCAAAATTTAGTTGGTCCAGATTTAAGATGTTTTATATTGTTACCATTGGATCATTCATCTGGTTCTGGGTTCCTGACTTTTTATTCAAAGCCCTTTCCAATTTTAACTGGATTTGTTGGATTGCACCTAACAATACCGTTGTCAATCAAATCTTTGGTACTTCTTCAGGATTGGCGGTTGGTATTCCAATCACTTTCGATTGGACTCAAATCACTCAAGCTATGGGTGTTTCTCCTTTAGCTACCCCATTCCACGTGGCTGCAAATACTTATGGTTCTACCTTCCTCTTTTTTGTGATCATCTTACCATGCTTATACTACACCAACACCTGGTACGCCAAGTATATGCCTATGATTAGTTCCACTTCATTTGACAATACCCAAAAGAGTTATAATGTCACCAGAGTGTTGAACAAAAATAAGAGAATTGACAAGAGTTTATATAGTGCTTATTCTCCCGTGTTTGTCTCTTACTCTTATTTGTTGTCTTATGCTTTGAATTTTGCTGCTGTTACTTCTCTTATTACTCATTCCATTTTGTATAATGGTAAAACCATTCTTGGTTTATTCAAAAATCCTGCTCACACTGGTGAAGATATTCACAGAAGATTAATGAAGAAGCATTTCAAAGATGTTCCATACTGGTGGTCGGGTGTTCTTTTCTTGGTTGCTCTTGGATTTGGTTTCGGTGCTATTTGTGGTTATCCTGAATACAGTCAAACTCCATGGTATGGACTTGTTCTTGCCATTGGTATTGCTTTATCCACATTCCTTTTCGAAGCTATTCTTCAATCTACCACCAATCAACACGTTGGTCTTAATATCATCACTGAATTAGTTGCTGGTTATGTTTTCCCTGGTAATCCATTTGCTAATATGATTATTAAATTGGTGGGTTTTATTCCAAATCGTCAAGGTTTAAATTTCGTTATGGATTTGAAGTTGGGTCAATATATGAAGATTCCTCCAAGAATCTTGTTTGTATTCCAAATCTATGGTACTGTTTTAGCTGCATTGGTTAATGTTGGTGTTCAAAGATGGATGAGATTTAATATCAAGGATATTTGTGTTCCAGGAACTGAATTTTCTTGCCCAGGTGGTAAGGTTATTTTCACTGCTTCCATCACTTTCTCTTTGGTTCAAGAATTGTTTTCTCCAGGTAAGATCTATAACCCATTATTATATTTCTTTATCATTGGTGCAGTTTTCCCAATCTTCACTTACTTCTTATGGAAGAGAGCCCCAACCAAATGGTATGGTAGAATTAACTCCCCAGTGTTCTTCACCGGTCCAGGTAATATTCCTCCATCCACGTTGTATAATTATTCGTTATACTTCGTGACTTGTTTCGTGTTTAACTACTACATTAAGAGAGTTTACTCAGCATTCCATGCTAGATATAATAATGTTATCTCTGCTGGTTTTGATGCTGGTGTTGCATGTGCTGCTGTGATTATTTTCTTATGTGTAACCTACCCAGGTGGTAAGTTGGAATGGTGGGGAAATACCGTCTACAAGAACACCAAGGATTCTAAAAGTGCACCATTCTATGTATTAAAGAAGGGAGAGACTTTTGGTCCTTCTAAATGGTAAGCACCTATTTAATAGATTATTAAAATAACTTTAATTTAAGACGTTGTCATTAATTAAATGATGCAATTAGAGGTGATGTAAAAGCAATTAGGTGCAAAAAGAAGTGCAAAGGCTTTTTTTTTTTAAATTAAGCTCCGAACACAAACCGATCATGAACTATAACTTACCCCAATACAAAGACACGTTCGTAGCAACACCTCTATCCGTCTCTTGCCGTCTTTGAAAAGCAGGCGTCAGCATGCTCTAAATCCTCCACTTGCCTTTAGATAGAGCACCCCTTGTTGCGTGCTATTTTGTAGTGTAGATATTTGGGTCCAACGATTTGTATTTTAGTCAAGTATTCTGGTTATGAAGAAGTGGGTGCGAAAAGTGCAGAAACGCCAAGAAGGGGTAATATTAGACAGCTGCGTTGGTTGCAACATAGAGCCAAAATAGTTGGACAGAACGGTGGGACACAATAGTTCGAAATGGTTGCCAAAGCGATGAGAATAACCCAATCCAGTCGCTATGATCTCGTGCTTAGACTTGATGAGACCACATACCACCCGTTACTATAATTTTGATGAGCCAAGTTAACACTGTATGGAGATGATTGGTTTAATTGAAGGGAGACAGGCTACTCATTTTGAATAGAGATGAGCACATCATTGACGTAACTATGCCCATAGCTCATATCCAAAACTTTTACTGCTTCATCAATGAGTTCAGGATCCAAAGTTAGCCTAGAGTAGTTGTTGTACAGATCAATTGTAGTGACAAACCTGACTTAGCACTTGTACACTTCCACTTGTAAACTTGCAGCTCCCTATGGTCAAGAAAAGGTTCCCCTGAATATATAATCGAGATTCTTCCTATCCTTCTCCTTAATTTGTTCAAAGAGAGGATGGTTTCTTGTAACTGAAAGCCCAAAATCAATAATGTATAGTTTTCCTTCTTCAGAAATTAATATGTTCCGTTTACTTATATCATTGTGGGCTATACCGTTACGATGAATAACATCAAGCTGCTCCTTTGCTTGCTGGTATGTTTCATCATCGACCAGCATATTTTTGGTACTGATATACTTGAACAAATTGTAGAAACCTTCAGCCCAAATTCCAATTCCGTTGGTAATTACAATTTTTTTGCGGCTGATTGTAGGTGTATAGCAGGAATGGAAATCTTTGTCTTTAAGCAAAATCTCATTTAGCTTTTGTTCATAAGTGTACATTTTATTAGAAGATTCTTTAACTTTGGTGTTGAACTTTTCTCCAAGCACTCTCTTATTCCATGCTTTACTTTCTACCTTGAAGGTTGCATAAAGATCGCGATCATAAATTCATAACCTGGCCCTCATAAAGGTTCTAAGAGGTGGTCCAAAAAACCCAAGACGGCTGCTAAAATCGAAAGTTTCATCTTTACTAAACTTACTGCGGATATATCACGATATAGTACAGAGGAAATATTCTTTGTTTGAAATAACTTTATATCATTGGTGTGCCAAACAACAATGTTCCCTCTTTATGGATAAACTAGATACAAAAGTAATCAATTTTGTGGTTTTGTAGTTATTTCTCCTTTTTCTTGGAAAACTGGATATATATGGACTTATTCTTGAAACTTGTATATTTGACACTGACCAGTGACCATCATGGGATTAGGTAGAGGTAGGAGCCTATGGCCAACCATAATGAGAAAGCTTAACAAAAGTATTTAAAGAAATTTGAATACAAGTCTCGGAGAAGGATAATTGAGGTATGATCTTCGAACTGTCAGTTTGAAACACAGGCTTACCCAAAGTAGTCAACTTTAGTTGCTTAATTACTTAAATTTGTTTAATTTACATCTATTGGTTCTTCTAAATATCTAATGTTATAATATACATACAGGTCCAGACTAGCTGGTTATGCCTTCAGGGTGAATGCCTTATTCTGATTTTTCATGTGTTTGTATAAAAACCCTCCTGATACGTAAACCAAAACTGCTGCCAACACAATTAATAGGAAGATCCAAATCACTGCCAAATCATTACTCTTTGCAGCTGTGGGACATGCGTAGTGTGATCTGACTTCAAATACATAGTTGCAGTCATTGAAGGATCCGATGTATGAGATGGCTGCTTTTGCCATCATTTCACGATCACAGGTGAATTTAAGAAGGGTGGATCTTCTCAAGTTTTGTCCGGTAGTAGCATCCACCATGTTCTCACAGTAAGAACCATTTTCATACTTTAACGTCAATTTCTTACCCACAAATTTGGGAGTGGTAGAAATTTCTCCCATTGACACATACTTATTGGTTTTGGGATCTATGAAGAAAGCACCTATCTCAGAGGCGTTAAGATTATCTTGAATATCTCTGGCACCTTCGTGATGTCTTTTGAAGGGGTTCAGGCAAATCCCTATAGTGTAATTATTGCCGTTGTCAAACCCACGTGAAATCCATGGTAATGCTTTTCCTTCGTTCTCAAATGATGATAAGGGTCTTAAATCAATAAATCCATGGTTGCTAGGATTATAGACCGTACATGGGTCTGCAGCCTGTACTTCTTCCTTTTCTTTAACTATAGGTTTTGCTTCTATTGTCTCTTTGGATTCGGTACTGGTGGTGGTTTTGTCAGTAGTGATATGAGCAAAGGAGTCAAATAGGTGACTGGTGCTTATGATGGAAGATTTGGGAGTATAAGCACTAATGATCAATGTGAATATCACCAACCCCGTGATCACAAGTGGAATGATCGCTCGTTGATATAATCGGGACATGTTCGTTTAGTTCAATTAACCAGTGATGGTTTCTTTATCCAGAATTCAGCTGCCCCCTGTATATAGTCCACGCGCATAAAATTTCGGTCCTGTCACACTATACCAATTAAGCAACTGTAACATATAGGGGTTTAATCTTCAATTTCAATATGGATGCATGGACTAGTGGGAGTACTAGTGGATTGTTGTCACTAACAGGAAATGGCCTTCCGGGAATTCTCAACTATTCCGATCCTCTCTTGGTCAAGATCATTACTTCCAAAAAAGCACTCCTGCTTGCACTAGAAACTGCCACTGAATCAATTGATGCTGAAAATTTCGGTAAGGATGAACAGAAGTTGTTTTTGGAGTTCTTGATGGCGGCGGCTGATGGGGATTTGGTCACTCTCGAGAATTTATTACGAAAGAATCCTCAATTGATAAATCGTTTATATCCCACCGAAGATCACGGAGTTTCGGCTTTAATCTATGCCATTTGCTTCAACAATCTTAGTATTGTAGAAAGCTTGTTGACAAACTACCAAGCCGACCCTGATTTGTATGACACTTTGGTGCACTATACTCCGTTGATGTGGGCCGTTCACTTCGACCAATTGGACATTGTCAAATTATTGTTACATCATCAGGCAGATCTTGAATTGAGTCCTCAAGATGATGGCAAAAATGCTGTCAGCATGGTCAATCCCGAGAGTGGCGAGCTTTATGAGTACTTCAAATCGCATAACTTATTGGGGAAATCATCAAAACTTAGTGAAGATGATTCCTTTTATGTTTCAAACGCTTACGTTCCAGAAGACCCAATTGATGACCTTTCTACTAAAATCAAACTTCAGAGTATCACAGGAAATCACGTAATTGCCAATGAAAATGAAGAAGAGTCCTTCGCCTATGAAGAAGATGATGAGTTACTATTAGCCCAAGATTCAACTATAAGAACATTACCAGATTTTGAATATGATAAACTTTTGCCTGAACAGTACATCAAATTCACTGATAGTGATATTCCCTCATTACTAGATTATATTTTCAGCCTAAGAACAAAGAGAATCCAATACCAACATAATACAAAAGTTCCCGCGGCCGTGATTTTCCAATTAATTAGATACTCCCATTTAAAAGTTAAAAGTGAAGAATTAAGTAACTTTTTATTCGATTGTTTTACTGCCAGATTGAGAGCTGTAACTAATACTAAATCGGGTGTTTTCAATATGGCAACCCAAGAAAACAGTGATTCTCCAGGCGGTGGTGATATTGTGTTGTTGAGTTACTGGTTATCAGTACTCCAATTTTTGCATTACTATTTGAGTAAGAATGATACTTACATAAAATATCCTAGATTTTTACAAGAGATAATCAATTTGGTCCAGTCTCTTGTGGCCACCCTTTCACTATCAATCAACGCAAGATTAGATAACTTAGTGGATGAATGTTTACTTGATTTCACCAGTTTGGTGGATGTCTCTAACGTGTTATACGCTAAGAATTGGAATTTATTCAAAAATAAGAAAAAACATCCCAACACTTATGAAGACATTTTCAATATGTTATACCCCCCAAACCAAAAGGAATTAATGAAACCTTCTCCTCTTAGATATATCCAAGTACTTGGTGCTTTGGACTATGTGTTAAAGATTCATAAAGTTGATAGTCTTATCAGATCACAAACGTTTTCCCAAGTGTTTTACTGCAGTAATGCGATTATTTTCAACAGAATCATTAGTAATGGCAGATATTGCGGCAGAAGTAAAGCAATTCAAATCAGACTTAACATTTCTGCTATTGAGGACTGGTTGAGATCTCATAATTATAGAGTGAATGTTCCTGAAAATATCGGAGGATTGAATAAATTAGTGGGGGATACTGAGGTGACCTTACATAACCTTTTGGTTGAACAGAATCTGGATTCAGCAAATAAGAACCCCCATTTCCTAAGATTTTATTATAATTCATTGTATCATGTTGGAAAAACTCAGTTGCAACCTACCATCGAATTGTTACAATGGTTGCAATGTATGTCTCTGTTGATCGATGAAGAAAGTCTCATTAACACCATCAACCAATTTGATTCCTTGAATTACTATCAGTTATTTAAAGTGATGAATAAATTATATCGATATGAGGTGGAAGAACCCAAATTACCCAAGAAGGTGACCAATATAGTGAAGAGTTTGATGAATGAACAAGGTGAATCACAAATATCAAAGATGAAAGAACACTATATGACTCAAAGTAATTTCTTATCGAAAGAAATTTATATTTACTTAAATCCTAATCATATCTTTGGGGTTGCATTACCTAATCTCACCGAAATGATCAATGCATATGGATCAGGATTAGGCGGAGTAAGAGTGTTGAGGAATAAGAAGTATCAACCAACATTACCCATTGCCATCATTGATGATGTTGATGATATCTTAACCGAAAACAAAAATAATGCTTTCAATGATTCATATGACTATGGAAACAATAAAGACGCTGAGGATGACGATGAAGACGGTTTGGCTTCCAATGTGGAAGAAAAATCCCCAGAGATAAAAGGTGACGAATTATTCAAGCAAGTTCAAATGCCTAATACTTTAGCACATAAGCCATGGGGAGAGGATGATTTTGAGTCCAATCCTTGGTAATAGATTTATAGAAGAAATAATGTGGCTATGGCCAACCAACAATAACGTGTAAACACAACGATTGAATTTTAAGGGGTGATTTAAAACCATTGACGAGAGCTTTAAAGTACTTGAGCCATTAAAAATCTTACCGATTGCGGTATTCGAGTGAAATTGAGTTTGAGCCTGTGTTGAAGGAAGTGTCCGTTACAATATGCCATTCCTGGATATCGGTTAATTCTGTCACAGGATCTGCCACAAAAATGTCAGTTCTTACCTGGGCAAGCTGTTGGGACGTACCAACCCCAAACAGCCATGCTAGAAAGGCTTCATGTACAGACTAATGATCATCTGGAATTTGCTAAACCGATATTTTGTAACTGATTTCGGCACAGCCGATTCTTTTAGCCCTGGGCTAACAACATGTCGCGTTTAACGGCCTTGGCACTGGAACAATACTGCACGAATTTTTGGTACCTTACATGTGTTTACCAAATATTGCACTCGCGAAGAGCAAGAGAAACCCTATCCAACAGGCATGGAAGCCAGCACTTGTAGATACCACAAACAGTAAGATAGGGCTAACTATGAAGCCCAAGATAGACCCTAACTCAGCCCAGTACTAACCCTCCACTCTCCCAAGTTTGGGAATATTCGCGTTTCATATTCGGGGTGTTATGATCCCATTCCTTTCAGTTACAATTAGTGCAATTATGACTTAAATAGAGCTAAGTTTCTCTGTAGTCTAAGTAGCAGATCTTCCTAGTTCATTTCGTCACTCCTTCAAGATGCTCTTCACTCGTTTAATAACCCCCGCTTTCCTAGCAGCAGTCGTCGCTGCTGGTGATGGCTTCTATAAGATGGACGTCAATCTTCTTAAAGGTCCTGACTTGTCCAGTGCCTTGGCCAACTTCTTGGCTACCGTCAAGCACGGCCTCTCCAACGACCGATTATTCCAAAGAAGCGACAATGGCCTGGCTTATGATGTTCATATCACCAATGAACAGACATTCTATGTGGCCAATATCACCATTGGAACTCCTCCAGTTTCCGTGGAAGTTTTGGTTGATAGTGGGTCATCCGATCTTTGGGTCATGAGCTCTCTCAATCCTTATTGTCGTTCTCATGGTGGAGATATTGACTGTGATCAATATGGAACTTTCAATGAAACAGCATCGTCGACTTGGCAGCCAAATGGTGAAAACTTTTCCATTAATTACTTGGATAAAACCCATGCTCGTGGAGTTTGGGGTACTGACATCGTTTCCTTGACTCCTAAGTTAAAGTTGGATAATGCCACTTTTGCGGTTGCTGATGATTCCGATTCTAACGTAGGTGTCTTTGGTATTGCCTATGCTGCTCAAGAATCTGCTGAAAAGAAGTATACCAACATTCCTGCCTTGATGAAAGAGCAAGGGTTGATTAACAAGGTTGCTTACTCGTTGTACTTGGGGACTTCTGCCGATACTTCGGGTACTATTTTGTTTGGAGGTATTGATAAGGCTAAGTTCCAAGGTGATTTGGTTCCAATTGATGTCACCAAAGATAAAAATGGTCATCCCCGTGTTTTGCTGATTCCATTGAAGTCCATCTCCGTTCACATTGAAAAGGCCGCTGCTTCTGGTTCTAATGCTACTACTTCTGCTGTAGCAAGTGGTACTAGCCATACTCCTCATATTGCACATCCATCCAGTAGTGCTGTCAATTTTATTGAAAAGGCTGGAATACAAATTGGTGCCGACTTGGGCCTTCAAATTGGCAACAATTTTGCAACCAGAAAGACAAAGGTGCCCGGATTTACTACAAGTACCACTTCCAACGTTGCCCCTAGTGAAGCCACCAGTGAAGCCACCAGTGGAGCTTCCGCTGCCTCAGACATTGCCTCTACCACTGCTTCTAGTGTTGCTGCTCCTTCTGCCTCTTCTTCTGCCTCTCCTTCCGCCTCTCCTTCCTCTGTACCAATCGATTTCCAGAACAAACCTATCATTGTGGACTCTGGTACTACATTAACCCTCTTGCCAAATGCCACTCTCACGGAATTGGTACAACAAATCTCTCCCAATGCGGTGTTCAACACCAAGGTCGGTGCTTTCCTTGTTCCATGCAGCTTGAAACAAGCAGAAAATCACCTTACTTACGACTTTAACGGCCAAAAATCGATCAACGTTCCATTCACTGATTTGGTGTTGCAAGCTGGTCATGATGGTGATGGTAACATGGTATGCACCTTTGGAATTGTTCCAAATGATACCCCAATTGTTGGATCCAACTTCTTGAGATCCGCTTACACTGTGTTCAACTTGGATGATGATACCATTTCCCTTGCACAAATCAAATACACCTCCGATGAAAATATAGAAGCTATCAAATAAAGAACTGGAACCGGTTCCAGGTAAATACACTCTAGATATATAGTAGTGAAGAATTTACGACACCAGGAATGAGACTATGTAGAGGTAAGAAGTTATTGAGCAATTGCAAAGAAATAACTTATCAAGTATACAATGTGATCACTTATCTAGATTGCCTTGCATGTATCGCTTTGGCGAGGTACTATACTGTCAGGAAGTTTTTGTAGTTCTTTCTGATGAGTTAACAGAGGTTTATATTATTCATGAAGTAGCCTAAGAATTTTAATATTGTTTAGTTAATTTGGTTAATTTCCGCATGTAGGTGGCTGTGGTTGTTTGTCAACATTTCGTCGATTCAGTTCTCCAATAAGTTGATACTTTTCGGTCGGTACCTCGTTGAACTTTATGTACCATGGCCATAAGATTAATCACAGGTTTTGGTATAACTAAAACCTTGTTACATTCACATAACCGTATTATGATTTGCATTGATATATACAAGACGTCTATAGATGCTCATTAAGTTGATGTTGAGCTTGAACAACAGGGGCTTGATCATTCACTTGACGTTGGCCAAAAAGTTATTACTCTTGATCTTCTTGGCGTTTTCCTTACCCAAATGCTTTCTTCTCCACTTCATGAAGTCGGCTTCCTTCAACTTCTCATCACACTTCTTCTTATCAAGCATATCCCATAACCAGTCAGGATATTCTGAATCTTCTAATGCCACTGGTTCATCCCCATTTTTTCTGATTTTCAAGTTGAGTTTGGTACCAGCCACACAGGATGATTTGACAGCAGCTTGGGATCTCACAATAGATGTTGAGAACTGTCTGGAGCTCCTTATTATTTGCAGTATTTGAATCATGATTATCGTAAGTTCAGTTAATGGTTGAAGAAATAATGTCTCATTTACAGAAGGCCGCGACATCGCGACTTTTAAAATTTTTCAACACTCTCGCAACCCTGCGACTTCTTCATTCAACCCATCAATTTACATTTTTCTTTACCATAACTAAAATGCCACCAAAAAAGAAGGGAGTCGTCGAAAAGCCTATTTTGTTAGGAAGACCAGGTAACAACTTGAAGTCCGGTATTGTCGGGCTAGCCAACGTCGGTAAATCCACCTTTTTCCAAGCCATTACTAGATGTCCTCTCGGTAACCCTGCCAACTATCCATTCGCTACCATTGAACCTGAAGAAGCCAGAGTTATTGTTCCTTCTCCAAGATTCGACAAATTATGTGACTTGTACAAGCCAAAGAGTGAAGTTCCAGCTTATATGACCATTTATGATATTGCTGGTTTGACTAAAGGTGCTCATGCTGGTGAAGGTTTGGGTAACAATTTCTTGGCCAACATTCGTGCTGTCGATGCTATTTTCCAAGTTGTTCGTTGTTTCGATGATTCTGAAATTATTCACATTAACGATGAAGTTAATCCATATGCTGATTTGGAAATTATTCATGATGAATTAAGATTAAAGGATATTGAATTTGCCACCAAGCATTTGGAAGGTGTTGAAAAGATTACCAAGAGAGGTGGACAATCTTTGGAAGTCAAACAAAAGAAAGAAGAAGCTGAATTGGTTAAGAGAATCATTAAGATGTTGGAAGATGGAATCAGAATTGCTAACCAAAAATGGACTAGTAAGGAAGTTGAAGTCATCAACCAAATGCTCTTGTTGACTGCCAAGCCATGTATCTATTTGATCAACTTGTCTGAAAAGGATTATATCAGAAAGAAGAACAAGCACTTGTTAAAGATTAAGGAATGGGTTGACAAGCACTCTCCAGGAGATGCCATTATTCCTATTTCTGTTTGTTTGGAAGAAAAATTGGCTGGTATGGGTTCTGATGAAGAAAGAGATGCTTACTGTAAAGAAATCGGTGCCGTCTCTGCTTTGCCAAAGATTATTGTTTCCATGAGACAAAAATTGGACTTGATTTCTTTCTTCACTGGAGGTCCAGATGAAGTCAGAGAATGGACCATTAGAAGATTCTACACTGCTCCACAAGCTGCAGGTACTATTCATGGTGATTTGGAAAGAACTTTCATTTTGGCATTGGTAACCAAATACGATGATTTGATCGAACTTGGTGACGAAGCTAGTGTTAAGGCCAACGGTAAGTTGATGACCAAGGGTAGAGATTACATTGTTGAAGACGGTGATATTCTTTTCATCAAGGCTGCTGAAGGTAAGGCTCGTTAAGATATAGTAATGAATGTCAATGAATTAAATGTAGAGCGAGCAAATTGGTAATTTTGTAGAAGCTAAAAAAATCCGGAAAAAAAAATTGATTACAACAAATGGAAATAATTATTCCAAGCTATTCAGTATAGTAAGCTTTCGTAAACCTCTATATATACCATTTATGGTAGTTCCGTCGGGACCGACACGTGATGCGTTCGGAGCCATGATTTACCTTCAAATAGTTAAGCCTTGATTGATAAATGTCACTAGCTCCCCACAGCTTTTGCCTTATTGTCAATCTAAACATTTCAAATTGCCTTCCATAACAATTTAGAATTCCCCTCCCCAACCATGAGGTTATCACCAAAGAGGCTCACCATAGTACTCGTCAGTAGTTTGGCTCTAGTTGGATTCTACGTGATCTTCATACTAAACTTTGATGAATTGATAATCTTCCAACGGAACCTCGATGTTCACGACCGATTTGATCCACATAGCTTGAGCCAGTCCGACTTCATTCTACGCCAAGATCTTCACTATACAAATTACCTTTTCAGTGGGTACGAAAACTTCACCAAAATATACCATGACGATGTGGATGTGATCAAGAACACTCCCTTGAACGAGAAGTGTACTGCTTTTTTTGAATTGCATAACAAGGAACATCCGGGCTGGAATCTAGATGCCATTGATGCCCATATCTACGATAAAAACGTGGTCCATAAGGAGGAATTCTTCAAAGTCAAATTAGGAGAATTGAGGAGCCAGAAAATGGATAGCGGTGATTCCCAGTTCGATGTGGTGACTAGAGCTGAAAATATCACCATCAACAAAGAGTTCAAAGAACGCACCATGAAGACCAAAGCTGTAGATCAACAAATGGCGGATGCCATAACTTTAATGAGGATATACGGCAAGTGTTTTATCAATAATGACAATCATGAATCGAACCAGTTGTTCCAGATGTACACCAACAAATTATTCCCTTTCATCAATAAATATTCGTTGCCGTCATTTGAACGCTTGTCAAGCGAAGGTGACAGGATTATTGATGGCAATACAATCCCCATTTATGATAAAAACAACAAGTATACCCTGGAAAGGCATTCGTACGACTCGGATAAAGATAATTATATTCAATTTTTGCATAAAAAAAGCACTGGTAGAGGGATCGTGCTATCGGCTTCCAACAAACACGTACGAGACTTGATCAAGTTGATCCGTGTGCTCCGAGCCTTAAACAACAAATTACCCATTCAAATCATCTTCAAAGGTGATATAAACACTAAAAACAGAAATCTCATTGAGCTAGTAGCTACCAAGGATATAGATTTTCTCCTCAATCCTGGCATGGCTACTGAGCATTTTGATGTACTACCTGAACTTAACTTATTAGAGCAATATAAAGAGTATGGATCGGAATTTCCTCCTCAAGAGGTATGGTTGGTGAATATCAATTATGTTATAGAAAGAGATCATCAGCAATCGTTTCCTACTTACTCCAATAAATTATTAGCATTACTACTCAGTTCATTTGAAGAAGTACTCTTGTTGGATGCAGATACCGTACCTTTGGTACCAGCTTCGGAATTTTTTGAATCTGAAGAATATGAAAATTCTGGCACTTTCTTCTTTCAAGACAGAAGTTTACGAGATTTCAATGATTACCTTGAGGCAAACTTTCTTACCAAGTTATTTCCTGTCAATGAAAAATCCATTGATAGCTTGTTCGGAATTAACCCAGTGACAAACAAAACTTTAAACAACAAATACTTGACTGGGTGGAGACATTTCCAAGAGGCCGGGGTGGTTGCGTTAAACAAAAAAGAGCATTTTCTACCACTTTTGATGATGTTACCATTGAGTGTTTGGAAAGATCCCGTCAAATCATCCATTTGGGGAGACAAAGAGATGTACTGGTTATCATTTGCTATGGCAGGAGATGAACGTTATGAATTCAATCAATTTTCAGCCGCAAGTGTGGGTGAATTAACCACCAATAGCGAACATACTTATTACTCCAATACCACTTCACAAGAATTATGTTCTTCACATCCAGGACATGTTGATAAACATGGCAAATTACTATGGATCAATTCAGGGTTCAGCTATTGTAAAAAGAATGGGTACTTCAGAGATCGAACCAAGTTCCCTTTTTCGATTTTCAACCAGGACGACTTGACTAGCATGTATTCCAAACCCCTCCAAATTAGAGCTGCGATCGTACCACCCGATCTTCCCAATTTAAGAGAGGTTGGAAGTCCTGCTGACCTTACAAATGAACTCAAATTTAGAGACTCCTGGGCTTATAGAAAGCAGGATTCAGATGAGAGTCCTGACCCTTACGAACGGATACACGATTATGGCCCACAAAAGGGGTGGGTTAAAAATGGGATTTGCAATGGGTACCAATATTGTGCCTACAATAGAATAGCCACTTATGATGACTCCAATGGTAACGAATTTGATGAAGGGCATGTATTTGAGTTTGATGAGAAATCCACCAAATTATACGACTACCTTGGTAAGATCTGGATCACAGGAAATTCACGAACCTCACCTAGAAAGATTAAAAAACCTCCAGAACCTTCAATTGCTGAAGCTGTTGCTACAACATCAAAGCTTTTTCAAATTCCACCGTCATCTACTCAAGTTGATCCTGAGAGTACGCTGTCTGAAGCTCCAAGAAGTCTAGAAGCAGAGGCAGAGGGACTTCAATCTGGTAAAACCAAACCTAGTACCATTCTTCCAGAAGCACCAGCAATAGCACAGCATGTGGGCTCTTCCACTGACAGCACCACACCATTCAGTGAACAATATGATAAAGCGATGCATCGACTCGAACACCCTAATGGGTTATCGGAATCAGGTACCGAACTCTTTTCAAAAATCTTAGGTGATATTACAGTGACCCCTTTGAGAGGAGAACAGCTTGCTGAGACAAATGAACAATATGACATCTGAGATATTTATTTCTATACTCGTATTAATACCATAGTTGGAATCACTTGTTGACTCTAATGGTAACAGCATGTGTAGCCATTGGTTTAATGAGTTTCCCATCCTTTTTAGGGGAATTCTCTGCCGTTGATTGTAAGGATTGGTCGACATAGTCTTTGATCTTTTGTTGTTCATCTTCATCTAATTTGGTGATGTAAGACCGAGTCTTCCAGTATTCAAAAACGTCTTTCTCATCGGTCAAGATTTGGTAAATATAGAATAACTCTGAAGAAATTGGCTCGAAGTATTGATTGTCCAGTTCAAGGATTTCTCTCCACTTACCATGACGGTATTGAGGAACTTTGTAGTCATAACTGTATACCTTGTCACTGATTTCGGGAGACCAAGGGGCTTGTTTGAAATACTTGAGAAATACTTCATAGGGGATTTCACCACTATTAAAATTAATTTCATCAAATAAACGATCACTGGCATTAATATACCTGACATTATTAGTTTTACTATTTTGACTCGAGCTTGGATAATCGAAATTCCATATTAATCCTAAAACTCCGTTGGGTTTCAAAACACGGTTGATTTCCTTTAAACTTTCAAGATCGGAAAACCAATGGAATCCCTGTGCAACAAGAGCAGCATCCACAGAATTATCAGCCAAGGGGATCTCATAGGATGCAGCATGGTGAATATTGGAAGATTTTATTTCGGGGAAATTAGCTTTAAATGATTGCAACATCCCCGAACTTGGCTCCACAATAATCAAATTATCATTTCCCTTACCCCAACCATGATCAATCAAGTTCTTGGTGAATTTACCAGTACCAGCTGCCAATTCTAGAATGATTTTGTCATTATCGGCCTTGAAGTTACCTGCTTGATCCTTGGCTGCTAAACCAAGTTCCACTAAGAATTCATCAACAAATTCGCGGGCAAACGAAGGCCTGAACTGGTCATAATCGGCGTGGTTGGCATTGAAGGCGGAAATGGCGGTATCGTTAGGTTGTTTAGACATGACGAATAATTATAGCGTCTTGAAAAGGTGGGGGCTTTGAGAGGTATTTATAGTGGAGGGGGAGGGGTGCGAACCGTGTGGCATATAGCCATAATCCCACCAAATGACGTCAAGATCGGGAAAGATGGGGTAAGAAAGGTAACGGGAGAACGTCTGATCTGAATTGACTAAATAGAGCCTAAGAAAAGTGGGACCTACAAACATAGATCAAATTTAGGCTTGGTTAAGAAAAAAATTACACTGATAAACATCGAAACATCTTAACTGGAAATCTCATGATAAGCTTAATGATTATTGAAAAATTCTTCTAAAGGATCTTGATGAAGTTTCTTCTATACGTATTTTATGCTACCAGCTCTGTCCTATGACTTTTGAATGGTAAATATTAATTAATTAAATGAAGTACCACTGTTTTGAAATTTGTGAGGTGAGCCTGCCAAATATGGGACATATCTGGTGAAAAAGGTCAAATAATACTATTGGCATTTTTCCAAGTATCTCATGTTGATAACAGATCTATTCCAAGAGAAATCAAGGGGAAAAGATGGTGAGATTCAATTAATATAACTGATTAATTGACTTAATAAATAGGTGTTTGATCATTTCTAATGCTATAAAGAATTAAAAAACTCAACTTGTAACCAATGATAATAAAGCTGCGTATATGAGTAGGTGAAATCATGGTAGTGTTATAATGAATACTTAAAGGAAGCCTCTTTTGTTCCGTGGACCAATTGAAGATCATCCAACTGGTGGTGTGGAGCAACCTCTCTCAATTAGTCCTCAAATGTCTACTCCTATTCTCAATTCTTACTCAAAAGATTCAAGAATTTACTCATAAAAAGTTCACAATAAGCACGGAACAAAGTCAATACAACAATGGTGGATAATCAGTTGACCCGAAATCATATGGCGGATTTTACACCACCCCTGTTAAACTCTTCTAAAAGGATGATGAGAAACGTAGCAACTCATTACGGGGTTCAGCTATGAGACCACCATCTTTAATTTTCTTTCTGTTCACTGTAAAATCACGATTTCTGTAGACTATTGATCATAAGATTTATTGACTTCAATTATGGGCATTGATAGGTAAGGATTTTAAACCCATTCTTAAAAGTAATCAAATGGTTAAATCTTCTCGCTTAGACATTTCCTACCATCAAATCGTACCGTTAAAGACTACACGTTTTAATTAATCATATATTCATTATCCTACCCGATGCATATCCCAAAAGAGTTAACATAACTCTTTAATAAAAGCGTCCTTATTATAAGGAGAAAATTTGAGACCACTAGCTTGACAATATCTTGCAATATTGTTTTGATTGATGGGATCTTTCAAGTAATTGAAACTCTTATTTAACAATTCCAAAATTGAAATCCGATCAGAATCATTGAAAAGCTGGATCTCCATGAAGTAAAAGTTTAGAACATTAGCAAAGCTTGAATTATTAATAAGCTTTGATAATAAAATGTTTAACACTTCCTGCGATTGATTGATCGTGAGAAGCTTGATCACTTGTTTTAGTTGATCGGAGTCTAAAGTACGGTATGAAATTATTTTAAAGAATTTCAACACCGTTTGAAAAGTTTGGTTGCAAATCCGATTATTGGTGGTTGTTTGTGACGAAGCTTGGATTAAATTGTGTAATATATCATTCACAAGCTGATTCTTGGTAACTCTGTTCACAATGATAGAACGATTCATCTTGTACACTTCTACCATTTTTGATAAGTTATTGGCAGTTAAAAGTTGCAATGCAAGCTCATTGATTGATGAAGCAGTGGTGTCAACTTCAGGTCCGTCCACAGATTCGGTTTGTAAGACATTCACTAACTTGGCAAACAAGTAAGTTTCCTTACCTTCTTGAGAACCCTGGGAAAGTTTGGCAAATCTCCCAAGTACCAACTCCACATTTTGCTGACCTCCTAATTTCAAATAGTATTTCATGAGAAGGTTGACCAATCCTGGAGAATTTTGAAGGCTCTTCAAATCCAAAAAGTTATCCTTGAATATCAACATGAACTTGCTCAAATTTTCCGAATACAAATAAGCAGAAAGTGCAATCTCCAATCTGTCTAAGTCCTGAGTGGTAAATGGTGGCTGTAAATTGAGAACCTCATTGGTTTCCAAAAGCTTAACACATTCTTCGTATTTCTGATCAGCAACAAGAAATTTCAAGTACTGAGTAACCCATTTCTGGTTTTGTTCAGGTTGATACAATGCTTTGAAAAATGGTTCCAGTGCTACTAAGCTTCTTAAATAGATATTTCTTGAGTCAGCAACAGATTCGACCAATGAATATAATGCTTCATCTAAGCTTGTCTTTTCACCAATATTTCCCTGAGAAATCAAAAATTCAACCACTTTGATATTCACCTTGTCATTGTTAAACTTGATTAGGGTATGGAGGAGAGCTGTCTTCGATTCCACATCGAATCTCAGTTCCCAAAGTCTCATTATAAGTTCAGAAATACCGATTGGTGATGAACTAGATGCAAGGTTGATAATGAAGTTGTTGTTAAGGACAATTTCCCAAGTTATCGCATTGAAAGTTAAACCACGCTTGAACGACTTGATAAAACTCTCGATACCAACGTCATAATTGACGTTCAACAAGTATGACAAGTTCAAGTCGTACTTCAAGCTTGTTTCCAAATTTTCTTCTGCCATTTCATTCATGATCTCAATGTCACATGCCTTGCAAGCATCGATTATATCATTGGTCAACAGGACGGATTCACTATCAAGAGAATTCATTAAATGCTTGAAATGTTCGATCAAGTCGTGTTTATACAGTACCATATCGGCTGTGAATTCAATGTAATGGTTATCAATATCTTCAAATTGATTGAGCAACTTTGCTTGGAAATTCAATATCTGATTGTAAACAGCAGAATTGCTTCCTCTGTACATCATCAATGATTTTGAAATTAAGATCAACCCAAAAATATTGTCAACTTGTAAATCGAAATTGCCAACTGCCTTTTGAATGATTGGTGAATTCATTAACAATTCGACATTATACTCCACAGCTTCCTGATTTGCATTAGGAATCATTAAGAAGTTGACAATTTCAGACAAGAATTCGTTAACTTCAATCGAGGAACCACTATAATGCACTGTTTGGGACTCAATTAAATTCCAAATCAATCCATAGTAGTATTGATTAAAAGGCTGACCATTAGCATTATACACAACACCGTTGTAAAGGTAACTCAACAATTTCTTGACACTAGAAAGATCGAAGATTAGGTGATTCTTAAGAAGGATTTCCTTGATAAGTTGGAAGATTCTTTCGTGGTCACCAACGTCAATACTCAACGATAATAATGAGTCACGGCAATGTTGTTTGATATCAGATTGTTCGATCATAGCAATAGTGGAAAGTTCTTGGTAATCTTTTCTGATAGCCATATAATTATAAAGAGTCCAAATCTTGTCATAAGTATCACGTTGAATTTGTGCCGTTCTAGAAGGTGTCATTTTGTTTGCATTTGCTCTCTCTATTTCAGTGGTATGGTATTTGGAGATATACCTCACAATCATGTTATTGTACAATTCATTGGACAATTCTGGTAAGTATCCAATACCATTGAATTTTTGTAACAAGGTAAAACCTTGATCCAAATCCTTGGGGTTGTTGTTGATAATCGCCGAAATATATGAAGAAATCACCATGGAGATTTGTAACTTCTTTGGCTTGAAGTTGCTCTCAAGAGAGTGCTTGTAATCGGTCAAAATATCATCCAAGAATTTCGAAGCTAGTACAAACTGATTGTTGTATACCAAAGATTGAATTAACTTGGAATACATTATGAATTCATCTGAAGTCTTGAAACCCATTTCTTTGTACTGCTCATAGACAGATACTATGAATTTATAAATGGATTCGGAGTTACCATCGAATACACCCACTCTTGTGTAGTATTTAGTGAAATCGATTAAATTTTGATAGTATCTTTCGTTGGTAGTACCCACGGGTAAAGATGTGAAGGGAATAATTTGAATGCAAAGTGATTTACTAATTAAATCGGGATACTTGGTTAAAAACTCCAACATTTGAGGCACGATTTCAAGCATGTTCATTTGATCCTTCTTCTGAATGGACTCAAATAATTCAATACCAATCTGACCAAATTCTTTAGCCTTATTGGCATAGTTATGATGTATAAAGATGTTGGAGGAAGACACCGATAATTCAGATACTTTCAAACTACTTGAAAATAAATTCGATACCACAATATTGAAAGTATCTTTGTTGGGTTTCAAAGAGCTCTTCAATATGTCTTGGTAGATTGTTAACAAGTTAGTTAACTTTGACTCAATTGCCTCCAAAGATACTTCTGAATCCAATGATCTTCTGGAAATAGAATCCAAAACCACATTGTAAAGTTCGATGGTAGGAAGAGAGATTTCATTTCTCTTTAATGATTGGTATAATGGGTGAATCATGTTCAATTGGTCTGGTTGGGATGAGTTATAATAAATATCAAGAATGGATGCAATTTGAGTGTTTAAGAAGTTTGATTCAAACGACTGAGACTCTGATTCTTGGGGTATAACAGGTTGGATGAAATCGGCCTGTAATTCATGCTGGACGGGTTGTTGGGGAACCATACCTTCATCTTGCTTTGAAGTATATTGATGATGATGTTGATGTTGTGGCAGAAGATTCTCATATGGTTGATTTTGTCTGCGTAATGCCATCGTGGAAAAACATCTGACAGGACATACGAAGTTGGAGTTGAAACTGGAGAGCTTGGGCTTTATCACTGCCATTGTCGAGAGAAATTTCTTGGATATGTTCTTGATTTGAGTGATGTTATTGTGAATATCCTGGTTGATTTTCAGAATGAAAAACTGGGTGGCATAGTCGAAATACGCCCTGGTCTGCTCCTCGTGGGTGATGATAAATGAGATCAATGTGTCTCCCAAACAACAAGTTTCCGATCTTTTCTTACGTTCAGCATCATGATTGTAAACCGTATAGTATAAGCCATAATGCCCACTATCAATGGACAAGAAGTTGCGGGAGGCACTGGAGGGGTTGGGGTTGGACCAAGCTCTTGTTTGGAAGAAGTTGTAGCTGATTAGCGAGCTGTTGTTGAGGTATGGATGTGAGCTTTGAAAGAATTGGAGGCGGTCATGGGGCGAGTGTTTGGAGCACTTGATGAAGTTGGAAAACACCATCTTGAGGCCCGGAATGAAAGAGTGACGATCCGATGCCCTATGAAACAATTTTGGACAATCCGTGAATATTACGGTGATATAAGTTGTCTATAATACGGTGATTATTGTGCGGTGGTTAAGCAGGAAATTTCAGGAGGGTCACGTGTCGCGTGGGGGGATGTGATTGGTTGAATTTTCCAGGCTGCGGAAGTTTACGGACAACATCGGATCATGAGTCACTCAAGCAGTCACAATATCAGAGGCGAAAAGAGTTGGCATAAATGATGTCACATGAACAAAACGGTTTCATTCGATTTAGGAAATAAGTTATCTAATTTTCGGACCTTGGAAGAATTTTCAAAAATGCAATTTTTTTCGCTCCCAAAAGCTACCCAAAGGTACCTGCCTTGGTGGAATCGCTAAGTAGGTAACTTTCATAAAAACTTTCATAAAAAACTTTCATAAAAAACTTTTACTCTGAGTTTTATTCTGACTTTTATTCTGAGCTGGCTTAGCTTTGTAAATCGTTTGACTTGCCTTTATGACTTCTCTATGATAAGAGCTCATTTGGGATAATCTCACTGTGTAGAAATGGAATCCACCTCCATCGAATTATCGTATCCACCCCGATCTTATGTGTGCTCGCACTGTTTGTTCTGGTACTTCACCAAGTCATAGAGGGTTAACAGAATTCACAGTATGACTAGTGGACCACCACGCTTTAAGTCCTTACTAGGCACTACTCTGGAATTTACAAGGTGCTCCACTAATGGTGAATGGTGCTAATAAAATTTATAAGGTTTATATGTATAGTGTTGGCTCAGATTGCTATCTCTACTATTAAAAAGATGAATTTATGAAATACAAATCCAGTTCTTTGGGTCCGTTTGTTGATTTTGATCCTATGGCTAGATATAGCTATCCGGGTTTTTACGGGTGGTGGTTTTGCCACTTTCTATTGAGTTGCTACTATTTGGTTGCTGCAAATTATTGAATGTCGATTTTACACTTTGACTTTTAATGACTATTCATATTTGCTGTCTTTTTTTATGAGGTCAATATTTTGCCGATGTCATTTGCATCTTTTCATCTATGCCTTATTGTCTATTTTTCAGTTTTTCTATTGTTTTGGATTTCAATTTTTTTGAAATGCTGTATCTAATTTTGTCTTTTCTATGTGCTTATTGCTTATTGTCCCTGTTTTCTTACTGTCTTAAATTTTTGTCCTTTGCTTGGCTTCCTTTGAATCTGTAATTGATACTGTATCCATTATCAATGCAGTAGTATTATGTCTCTTCAATGCACTGCCAACTCTCTGGACCTTATTGGTCTATTAATGATAGCTCGATTATTCTTCTCAACTCTTCATCTTCCTCATTTGGACTTTCACTCTGTTTGGAAAGCTCCAAAGCTAGTGCAAGTTCGTCATCCATATCAGTATGACTCTGGCTCTGACTCTGACTTTGGCTTAGAGCCAATGCGATCGAAAGTTCATCTTCGTCGTCATAAGACCCATTGTACTTATCAAACATCTTTTGTCTCTCGTTTTCAAGGTAAACCTGAGTATCATAATCGTCGATCTGGTCTCTGATTTTCTTTTTGGATTCATGCTTGTTAAGCACACCCAGATTTACTTTCTTCTTAAATGCCATATTGCCAGAATTGGTGGAATAATTCATCAATTCCGTCTCCCCAAATTGAAAGTATTGCATGGTTTCTCCGCAGACAATTATTCCATTTGTCTCTTGGGGTATATCATTCAAGATGATTTGATTCACTGGTACAAGCTCATTGTACATATGTGTCATTTTTTTGGGATACTTCACTGATGCTTCCTTTATAAATTCTCCTGTAAAAACGTTGTGAAGATTGGTGAATCCATTATACCCACCTATGGCTAGTACCACCCCATTTAAAGCAATTGCAGTAATCGACTTGATCCTTTCATTATCGAGGTAGTTCGAAAGGTCTGGGGAGTATTTGCTGAATTCGGGAATCACTCGACATTGTGGTACAATCTGGTTAGTGCTGAAATCTCGAACCTTCCAAGTGATAACACTCCCGTCGCTCAATGCATTGGCATAAAGGATATCGTCCAGTCCCACTATTTTGAGGTTACGTGATGAATGTAAATTAAGCTTATTATTGGGGCATGTTTGGATACTGGATAATGTGACGTAGGTATCGTTGGGCAACTCTAATTCACGGGTTTTGATATTGTCGAAATTTTTAAAATTATAGGCTCTTATATGACCTCTGTAAGTCAAGATGATATTTGAGTCACCAAAATCCACGTCCAAGGTGTTTTTACAGGACGAAGAAGGATTGCCATAGAAGTTATTGGGGGCCATAAATGTATCTTCGGTGAGATGAATCTCGAATCCTAGAGGGATCTTTGCAAGAATTGAATAGTTGGAGAAATGGATCACATAGATATTGATCTGGGTATTAAAGATAATGAAATTTTTAAAGTCTGATCGAATATTAATAATGGACTCATTGTCAAATGTAAGGGTTTTTACCAATGCCTTGTTTAAATTCCAGAACTTGAGTTGGCCTTCATAAGTTCCAGATACTATATCTACCCTTTGCTTATGTTTATCAAGATTCACCACCGAATTCAAACACACAGCCGTAACTGGACTATTTGAGGGATCGTTTTCGTCCTTGAAGACCAGCTGGGACGAACGGTTTGAACCTGCAGAAGTCGAAGTTAAGAGGTTTTTCAACACCATTTCACCATCCAGTTTTCCCATTAATAAATAATTCCAGTTTAAATCATGACTGGAGCACAGGCCAAACACATTGTTACCACCAGGAATAAAGCTTTGATTCTTACCATTTTTTAAATTACAGATGGCAATATTACCAAACCTCAGTGAATATGTCATAAGTTTACCCCAACCATCGTTATTATTAAAGTTGGCCACACACATTGATACGTTCCGGAGCTCGTTATTAAGAAGCAGGTACGACTTATGGACCGCCACTGCCTTGTTCCATTTCTTAAGACATCGTGACCGTTCAAAGTACTCTACCATCCACTGTCTGGAATCTGTCAATGAAGGAAAGCTTCGAGATGTGCCGAACTTGTTGCTGAACGAGTTGATCCAGGTCTCCTTGTCGGACACCGCAAATCGCCATCTCTTGCACACCAACAGGATAATGTTCAATTCAAGGGGATCGAGATTGGAAAAGATCTGAATAAGCACTTCGAGGGGGAGGTCAAGAACGTGGGTCTTTGGTTCCAGGTCTTGGGGTTCGGGTTGAGGGGGCGTGTTACCCAAGAGGTGACTCATGGTGGTGGTGGTGGTGCCAGTTGAGAGGGTGTGTATGTGTGTGCTTAATCAGAAGTTAGAGATGGCAGTGCGATTAGAATGGTTATAGAAGTGGTGAAGTTTTACAGGAGAAAGTGAGTTTCAGGGTAGTGCCAATTGGGTTACTATTGAGTCAGATAAGCAACCTAAGCAACCGAGAATTTATACAAGCTTGGCTGCTTTGAAAGGTATCATTGGTTGAGCTTACTTAGCAACAAGGCACACTAATGAAACCTCCAGAAACCTCCCAATTTGCTAGAGACGCTTATCGGTTCATTGACTGGTACGCTATTACAATGAAGTGAAATACCAGTTAGACCCGATAATTGAGATGATGTTGTTAGTAATGGATTTACTCTGCTCGTGTAGGGCACGTAAGGGCAAGTGTGCTCCCAAGTTGAGGTCAATGTCAACGGTTAGCAACCTGATACAAGTAATACCAAAGAAAGAAATAGTCCGCCATTAACAGTGGCACTAACAATGGAAATGAAGGCGCTTACGACTCGAGTAATTTCTTACTTAGGTGTAGTAGTTTTTATAGTAAGGGAGTTTTTTATACTAAGGGTGGAGCCTTGGTGAGAACACATTTGAGTTGATTTTGAAAAATAATCATTTCGCCAAAAGTAGGTTAAGGTTTGAGAGATTTGTCATTGGAAAATCGGGCACAGACTTAACTAAGGATCGTATAAAGGTGTACTAAAAGGATTCTGATGGACTCCAATTGAGAATACGTATTTGTGTTATTAACATAGACTATGAGAGCGAATGTTAATTTTTATAGCGATCCCATGGTATACTTACCATTGAGAATGTTCGAAGCAATTAAGTTCCACCATTTGCATTTTAATGATCACCTTGAATTGATACATCCAAGTTGATATGGTCTCTTCCTCTTAAAAATTTTGATCCTTACAAGTTCAAGAATCATCAGTTTTTATCATACTTTATCATTTGGCTAGCTAGAAATTCACACATCAAATTCACACATCAACATGTTTTTGACAAAGATTATGATAATATGATAGTTTTCAGTTACTCACTGAAGCTCTATCTTTTGGAGTTCAATTTTCTTCCATTGGAGTCACTACAAGAGTATTGTACTCTTAAGAAATATACTACTGAAATAGGATATACGCACTCAAACATAGCTGATTATTGGTATAATATACTTATTTTCCATTTCCGAGCCAGATAGCCTCACCTGGTTTTATTGACACAGCCACAAGTAGCCAATACGACCAATTACACGATAATTTCGACAACTACACTCAGATGGACAATTACCGATTTCGTTTATCTCACCCACCAATATATTTCAATTCTATAAAAAATGATTTGAAAATGAGTAGCATCGAATAACCTCTCTTTAGTTGCGGAAAACTTAAGCCGGCACAGCCATACCCTAATCTGTTTTATTTTTCACTAACTTTTGGCCCTTTGGGCTTGAGTTTATTTCTTAACAAAGACTCATTTATTTAGGTCTATTGAAACTTTTATTTTTCTCAAAAAAGTTGGTTTTCTACAATTTTGCAATAGTCAATTTAATACAAGACCATCTATAAATTTCAAAGAATACATATTTAAGCTATGGAGTACTTGCAATAATTCGAAAAACACCACAAGAACCACTGCTTCGACTTGCTGCTATTTTTCTCTTAAGAATACGGTTTAATAAAATATCCGGTAGCTTCCATTATCCTCCATACTGCTCTCCTTTGACACAACCAATTCACTGTATTGTCATTTTTAACAGCGCCATATAGTATTTTTCAGTCTACGAACCACGGTTAAACCACATCTGATCTTCTCACACTCTTCTCCTCTCAACCCTGGGGCTGCCCCGGGTTTTCCATTCTCACAATTACTCCAGGTTCGCAGTGAAAAATTGTTGAAAAATTATTCACAAAGGCAGGTATGTCGGCACCAGAAACCAACGAGGCCGCTCAGGCTGAAACGTTCGAGCTTACGTTGAAGATCCAGCTCCCCAAATGTGTGTCGGAGACCCAAGAAGTTTTGGAAGTTCCTTCGTCCACTTCGGAAACTTTGGCCGATCTCAAACAGGTCTTACTTCTTTTACCAGCCACTAAAAACTTGACCAATTATCATGTCGTTGCTCGTGGAGTCAACCTCAATGTGTCCTTTGATGAGATCGTTCCATACTCGGAGATCCTCGTTGCCTTGGGCTTGGAGGCCGATGTCAAAGAATTGCACTTGTCACTCAAAGAAGTGCCTTATAACTTGGCAGCCGTTTTTGAGCACATTACTAGATTTAGAGAGGTCATTGGCTTGCACTATATCGACAAGACTTCCCAGGACTTTGGAGTTGCCAGTGGTGTGACCCGCTTCAACGAGCTTGAATTGAGTGAGTTGAAGGTTCCCGAACCAAAGAAGGAAGAAGAAGAGAAGGAAGCAGAAAAGAAGGACGACGATAAAAAAGATGACGATAACAAGAAAGAAGAAAAGGAAGAGTCCCAAATCTCCGAGGATGACTTGAACCAAATCGTGGAAACCACCAGTACAATCACTGACCATGATTATTCCAAGATCTCCAAGTTTGCTCAATTTTCCAGCTTACGTGACCAATTAAAGGTCCCAATCAAGTCGTTGACAGTATCCCAATGGTCTCCTGTGCCTGCTTTCCGCAAATCCAAGGGTGACTTGTTATACTTGACTTTACAAACTTTGGAAAGTGAAACTTACAATATCACCTGTTCATTCTCAGGATTTTACGTTAACCAATCATCCACTGCTAACTTCAATCCCGAATTAAAGGTCAATGAAAAGGGTAAGTTCTCCAAGAATTACTTGTTGTATAATTTGGTTGATTCATTATCTCCAGGTTTCTCTAAAGCCATTGCCGAGAATGAAGTCACCTTGTCTACTTCTACCGAGCATCCAGAAACCTATTTGTTGCCAAACAACTCTATCTTGGCATCCCCATGGTTGGTCAATACCGATAATGTCAAGGTCCACCCCGACTTATCGAGATTCCAATTGCCAGTCCTTACCAACGGAGTGGATGGATCCAATTTGATCAAGGAATGGAATGAAGATATTCAAGCTATTAGAGAATTACCTAACTCCAACATCCAAGAACGGATCTTGAAGGAGAAATTGATCCACAAGACATTATCAGACTTTACCAAATTTGCCAGTGAAACTGCCATCAATATTATCAAAGGTAACTTGACCCCTATGAACCCTAATGAAGAGCCAGAAAAGCAAATCTACTTGAAAAACGGAATTTTCTATACTTCTGGTGCTACAACCGTGGATTTATTTGATACCACTGGAGGTGCCGAAGCTTCAAGATATGCTTCCAGTAAAGATTTGGCTTCCATTAAAGTATTGAACAGAGTAGATGCCAGTGGAATTTATACCTTGGTCACCTGTATTGTGGATTATATGGGTAAAAGAGTTGTATGTCAAGCCCCAGTTCCTGGAATCTTCAACCAAACTTCTGAAACCGAAGTTGATGAAAAAGTTGCTTATGGTTTGTCCAGTGATAGCTCTGTGATTTTGAAGGATGATTCATTCACTGAACCGTTGAAACAAGTTGCCGAAACCTTCCACTTAAAGCCTCATACCGTGGAATTATCAGCAGAAATTGCTTCTGATGGAGAATTGGTGGTTTCTAAGGATACTAAGGGTGTTAGAGGTTCTGATGGACGTAAATATATCATGGACTTATACAGAACCACTCCACGTGATATCGAGTTTTTGGAAGCCCATTTCGATAACTCTAAACAGGATTCTTATCCTCATGGTGAACCTCTTATTAGACACGAAGCTGTTGCTGAATATTGGAAGAGAGAAATCTCGGCTTATATCAAGGAAGAAACTGCTAAACTTGAAAAGGAAGGAAAGAGTGAAGAAGATAAATCTGAAATCGAATTACCAACTGATAAGGCAGTCTTCAACCCTGATGCTTTTTCAGGAATTAATGAAAGCAAGGAAGACCAGGAAGAAGTCAGAACCTTGTCTAAATTCATTAAGACATTAATTGAAGAGTTTTTGAATGAATTTCCTTCTCAAGTTGCTCCATTTGATGGTAAGCATTTGAGTGAATCATTACACAAACAAGGTATTAACTTGAGATACTTGGGTTACATTGCCGAACAAGCATTGGTTAAGAGAAACAACGTGGTCAAGGAAGAAGAAAAGATTATTCAAGACAATATTGCACTTGCTGAACAAAGACAAAAGGAAGCCGAAGCCAAGGCACAAGAAGAAAAAGAAAAAGAACAAGATGCAAACGAAAAAGATCAAGAGAAAGAACAAGAAGATAAGGAAAAAGAAGAATCTGCCGAACCTGAACAAACTAAGGGTTCGTTCCAACCAGTAATTGCCAACTACAACACCCTTTACAGACTCGCTACTCAAGAAATGATTGCCAGATCTGTCAAGCACTTGTTGCGTAAACTCTCTGGAGACATTCCTGAATATTTATTCCCATCTTTTGTTGCTCACTTCCACAACTGTTTGTTGTCCAGTGACATCACCGAAACCCCAGAAGTGGTTATTGACGAAACCCACAAGGCTTTTGCTGATGCCAAGGCTTTGGAATGGACTCAATTGACCAGTGCTGAAGTGTTCAAATTGGTGGAGCAAGAAGTGTTTGTCAGATTCAGATACACCTTGCCAACCGACTGGACCAAGCAATTAATTCATCCAGTCCAATTGTTGAGAGAAATTGCCCTTAAGTTTGGTATCCAATGGAAGGCTCAAGACTACGTTTTCACCAAGGAAGAATTCGAACAAGTTAAGGACAAGTTGAGTGTGGAAGCTCAAGTCATTGAAACCACCAAGTCGAAGAAGAACAAGAAGAAGTCTAGCAGCCCTGTTGCTACCACCAAGGTGATTGCACGTTCATCCACCTTTGTAGGAGATGATGTTGTCAACTTTGTTCCTCTTATTAAGGACTCAGGCTATAAATCATCTCTCATTGATGAGATTTTCCAAAGTGCCAGAGCCCATATTTATCAAGGTGATAAGGAAACTGGAGCCTCATTGCTCAATGAATTGATTAGTATCCAAGAACAATTATATGGACTTGTTCACCCTGAATCTGCCAAATTGTTTGGTATGATTTCTCAAGTGTTTGCTGATATTGGTTTGGAATACCAAGCAGCAGTTTTGGCTCGTAAAGCCATCATTTTGGCTGAAAGAACTACTGGATTTGACTCCTATGATACCATTTCTGCGTTCATGAATTCTGGATTCTATGAATCTTCCAATTTAGAACTTGTTAATTCGTTGAAATTATATAAACAAGCCATCTATGTTTGGTCCACTGTTTATGGTAGAGATCATCCAACTTTGGTTACCACCTTGACCAACTTGGCCGAGAGTTTGACCAGAGTCAAATTATACCCATCTGCTGCCAAGTTACTCGAAGAAGCTTTGGGATTATCCATCAAGACCAATGGTCCAATCTCACAAATTACTGGTAGTATTTACTACAGCTGGGCATTGTTACTCTTGAACTCAGGAAAATTCAAAGAATCATTGGAATTCTTCACCATTTCTCAAGACATTTTCACCAAGGTTCTTGGTCCAGATGACTTCTTATCTAAACAAGCATCCAAGTACTCAGGAAGTATTTCCAAGTATATTGAGTTCCTTGAAGTTCAAGAAAAACAAAAGAAGCAACTTGCCAAACAAGCCAAGAAGGCTCCAGTGGTAGCAGCCAAACCTGAAAAGAAGAAGGCTCAAAAGGGTAAGAAGGGTACAGTTTCTGATCCTGAAATTGCTTCGAAATCAGTGGAAGATATTTTGAAATTTATTGAAGGAGACCAACCTAAAAAGTCTAAGAAGTCTAAGAAGTAATGTATATAGGGGGTCATATCTACTTTTATCATGTATATACAATAGCTAGAAATATAGCCAGTTCATTGGTTCATTGATGTTTGAATTTGACAAACACATTTCTAATAAATTTATCATCCTTTTTAATCAATTCCTCGAATTTATGTTCGACTTCATTTAATTGTTGTAATGTGAATGGTTGGGAAGTACTTAAAGTCAAATAAACGTTGGTGTTAGCACCGGAGGTCATAACTGACAATTCAGAAACCTTAAAATCAGTCAAGTTCGCATCAACTTCCAGCTGAATAATTTCAGATACTTTATCATAGGTTTCATCACCTGGTTTTTCACCACGATCAATCAATTCGAACCATGAGGTTTTGAACGTACCCCATCCAGCTCTAATGATCAACATGGAGACACATAAACCTCCAATGGAATCCAACCAGGCAACGTTGAACATCACTCCTCCAGTTACCGTGACCAATGCCACTGCTGCTGTCAAAGAGTCAACTCTATGATGCCAGGCGTTGGCCACCAACACTTTGGAATTGGTTTGAAGGGCCACTTTCATGGTTTTACGATAAAGAAGTTCTTTCACCACGATGGATGCAGCGGCCAACCAAGCGGCATTGATATTGGGACTTTCTCGAATCACAGGTGTAGCTTCCGAGTCTAAGTGAGAGTGGCTATGGCTATGGCCATGGTCAGAAGATCCTGAAAGATTACCGTGACTATGAGAGTGACCTATTTGGATGGTGGCCACGTAGTCGTAAAGATAAGATGGCAAAGTGAATTCAAAGATTTGAAGCAATGAGGACCAACCCACGGAGAAACCAGCAAAGAGTAACACTCCTGAAACCAAGAGTGAGCCAACGGTTTCGATTTTACCATATCCCAAAGGATACTTTGTGGGGCCACCCACTTTTGCGGCCACATTAACAGTGGCCAACGTAAGGAAATCTGCCACCATATCCGACACGGAATGAATAGCATCAGCGATCAAGGCTTGTGAGTGGAAATAAACACCTCCTACCCCCTTAGACACCACCATTGCCACGTTGACCAAGAGCCCGATCCAGGTGATCCTTACTGCTGGATTGGAAAGAATCGACAGGGCACTTGCTTGGAGGAGTTCGTTAGGTTGATGAGAGTGTGAATGGGAAAGCATGCTGTGACTATGGCCATGATCGGAATCATGGGAATGAGTATGAGAGTCCGAATGAGAGTGAGAGGAATTGTTATTGTCCAGTTTCATCTTTGGAATGGTTTTCAGTATGGGTCGCCAATGTATGGTCGGTACGAACAACTTTGTGGGCAGAAACAAGCGAGTTGGCAGTGAGCCTGATGACAGGAATCTGAACATTTTTTGAGGCGTGAGAATGACAAATAGAATTGAAAATTGGTACTGGCTTTAAACGTGAGACAACAAGTGTATAGGGGGAAGGTACTGAATGAAGGAGATCAAAGCAAATTTCGATACTGATCCTGGGATTTCATATGATCTAGCAATATAGGTTGAGTGAAATAGTAGTGTATAGATAGAGAAAACCGCACTACTTCAGGGCCAGGTTTGGGTTACTAATTTACTTGATGATGTAATTGGTAAGCTTTTGCGACCTCGCAATGCGAATATGGGTCGGGTCGGCCGAAGTTAATGGTAGAATTAGCGGGACCTTCAGTGGACGCGTTCCGCAATCTGAGCGTACCCAATTGAACCAGAATGGAGCTTGATTCCCGTAGAATTGTTCTAGGATTGTCACTAGTGCCAGATTAATAGTAGTAGGACACTCAAGTACATGAGATAGAGTGGTGTATCGAAGAAAACCTGGAGAAATAGCCTCTGGTACACCCTGAAGTGTACCCAGAATGCTCAAAAAGGTATTCAAAGGTCTCCTATATAATGGAAACATGCCATAACACAAACATTTTAATGACATTCCTTCTGATGTCGCCTGTACCATCGTTATCCTGAGACCTATGTTCTTCGTCGCTCAAGTGATACTTACCCATCTGTCTCCATCCAATTATGCAAACAACTGCTCGATCACCGCCGTGGTGTTCTCTCCCTGCCTCTCCGCCTTGACCTCCTCTACCACCTTGGGGGTTTCTTCCTGTTTGGGAGCCAACTGGGCCCGTGCCTCCTCGAGCTTCCGCAACAAGTAGCTCTTTTCCTGCGACCGGTACAAGCTGTCTTCAACCGTCTTGGTAGGATGTCTCACATGCATGAAGTTGCAATGGTCGCCTCTGCTACAGGTGTTGTCGTCGTAAGCCCGGCAGTTGGCCTCGATGAAATTGTCCACCGGCGACAAGTCGCAATGTACTGGTTTCCCGTTGAACCACTCCTGGTTTAACACTTCAGTGGCCAAATCGGCCTGTTCTGACGACTCAAATCGAACATAGATGTTACCGTTCAAGTGATTATTCTCGTTTTCACACACAACCATCGCCACGATCTTGCCGATCCGGGAGAAGCGGATGAACACATCCTTGTAGAACTGATCAAAGTACTCCTGGAGCTGTTTTGGATTGAACTCGTCCTCGTTCTTGTTGAGCCTGGGGTTGTCATAAAGGTTGGATAAGATCACCGTTTTGGAGGTGTTTGGCTTGATATGTTTACGAGAACATTTTTCCCCGTGGCGACATGCCCCGATCTTGGTGTAGAACGTGCACGTGGAACGGTCTTCTTGGTGTCTGTGGTATCCTCTATTCATGATGAGTGATGAGTTTTGATGACATTTGCAACAGTGCGAGTTACGTAACCGGTTGCAATAGATGGGAGGGCCAATCATTAGCACAAACTATGGCCTGACGAGTAATGGTGTAGATACTTGGGCTTGTAGAAGGGACTTGATGATACAGATAAGAAGACGTAAAAGGTGCCATACCAAAAACGTTGATATGACTTTTTTGCACCATTTTCCACCCAACCTCAGCTGAGCTCATCCCAAACAGCCAAATACAATTGCAAATTTCCGTTTGAAGATTAAGGAATGCTGAGGGCAAAGGGTCGGGAAATAGTTCTGAAGAAGCAACCGTACTTAGAAGGTCAAGTGTTGGGAATTGCTAGCCAAATTTGATTTGATATGGTTTTTACTATGATGTGTATAAATACTAAATGGTTTCTACTATGATGGTATAAATACTAACTGGTTTCTACTATTGTGCACTATATACAGTGATTCTGTAAAGTGTCAATATATAAATAACTCTATGGTGATTTCTATGTAACAAGTGATTGTATGGCACTTTCTATATTGCTGATTTAGGTTTTCTACTTTTTACAAATGGTTAACTGTCTGAAACGAGGTCTTGCGAGTTCACCAAATTGATATAGCGAGTGCTAGAACTGAGTAGTTGTATGGGTTTCTCTGGGTAAATCTACCCTTTTGGTGAGATTTGCACTATGAGTAACTTCAAATTGAGGTGACCACCGTTTGTAAAGGTTTCGTCTTCAGTTATTGTTATCCCATCTGGTTATCGCTTTGTCTTTACACTCATAGCACTATCTTAAATTGATATCTACAAATTTTGAGTATTTTAACCATAATAACCTAGCCTAGCGACCCTTCTTTGTTGATTGAACTGTACAGTTTATCATTATATTTAAATAAATCACAAAATAAATTTATAGATTTTGTTAATACATATAATAAAACATCTAAAGATAATATAGAGATTATAAATATTCAACCAGAAAGCTGGAAGAACCATACTCCAATACTGAGGAGATTTATAGCCATTAATTTAATAAATTATTATTATATTTCTCTGCAAATGATCTGTAAATAATTCATGTTCATCTAACTATCTGGATGAACAGTACCAGCCTGACAGAGATAGCTTACGTGGAGTTCTCACATAAAGACTCTCCTATACCACAAGAGTTAAACCACACATTCCCTTCAACTACTTCAAGAATACACTATTTTATTTTATATTATTTTATTTTCACTTTTAATCACTATATTAGTACTATTAAATATGTCATATGGAGTCTCTGGCCTCCTTAGACTTGGTATGACTGAAATTCTTTTCAAACACCTCTTGGCCCTCATATTCTTGGTAGCTATCACCGTAAACCAAGTCAGCCTCATCAACATTACTCTTTGGTCCCTTGTACCATTTGTGAGCAGCAACGAAATAATAAATCACAGAAAGAAGAAGAGATCCAAAGAACACAACCACTGTCCAGTTCATTTCGGTAGAGTCAAGGTTCTTGCCCTTGACATATGGCATACACAAGATTGGAATCATAAGGGTAACAAAAGCCACCGATACTGCACCAATAGGGGTTGATAACCGTCCTAAGTTGACAGGACCTGGCTTGAAGTGGTTTCTGGCGTAGGTAATTTTAAGGAGGGTAGGCATGGTGAAGGAAACGAACCCTGCAATACCACCAACCGAGAAAATAGCTCCAATTGCAACGTCACCTGCAAACATCAACAAAAGAAGGAGTTGACCGATAAGTAAGTTGATCCAAACCGCATTGATGGGAGTTTGGGTGAGAGGACTTACCTTTTTCCAAATATTTGATAAGGGGAAAAGACCATCTCTGGAATATGCAAAAGTGACTCTTGAGGCTGCAAGCATACACGAAGCACCCATAAAGAAGGAGGACACGATGGTTAAAGCGGTGACTGCATTAACAAGTTCAGTTCTAATGATTTGTGTGAGATAAGTGACAAATGGTTGGCCCAAGCCTTGGGGATCATCAGCAATTTGTTGAAGGTCAACCAAGGTGTAAGAGATAGCGATCATGAATAAGAACCCAATCAATCCACCCACCGTACTTGTCAAAATAATTGCTTTAGGAGCAGCCACTGCTGCGTTGGAACATTCTTCAGCAAGATGAAATGGAGAATCATAACCACTCATACTCCAGATGACACCCAAGAACGACATGAGGAATGAGATCCCGAGTGGGAAATCAGTCAAGTTTTCAAACGACCAAGCAGTACTATTAGAATTGAATTTTGGGATGGTGCCATTATACATGGATACACGATCATTTCCAGCAAGAATGATGACAAACACCACCGCCAAGAACAGGATATTCACGAGGGTTCCCATAGAATTGAATTTGGACAACCATTTTGTGGGCAATGAGCTGATAAACCCATGGACAATCTGGATCCCCGTACACACACCATAAACCTTACCATTGGTGACTTTGAAGTCGGGATTGTTGAAGCTGACCAAGGCAAGAATCATGGCTGCACCACTATAGTTGACGGAAGGAGAAGCGGTGATTTGACAGAGCCAGTTGGACCAACATGTTAGCCAAGTAAGAATGGCTTTATATTTAGGAGGTGCCAATTGGGAAACCGCGTAGGGGGTACCACTACTGACAGGAAACGCCGAGGCCACTTCCGCAAGCGAAAACGAGACACTAGTGACAAACACAATGGCCACGATCCACGGCACAGGACTCATTCCCACCACCAACTGCTGGTAGTCGAAACAAGCGGCTATGGAAGGTAAAAGTCCAAGCACCGAGAACGACACCGCAAACACCGACCACAATGAAAACTCTCGCTTGAACTCTTGCTTGTAGCCCATGGCCAACACCAATGCCTCGTCGGCATCGACCTCATGATCAACATGGATGGTGATGCCCTGGTTGGATAGTATGGAGGTGATGTTCATGTCATCGACGTGGACCTGAGCCACCGACAGAATTTGGTGAAGGGATCTATTGGGAGAAAGCACGCCGGACCTGTCCATGATGTGCTGATGGGGTTCATTGGTACGACGAGGGCGGTGTTATATATGGGAAGCCGATTTTTTCATTGGTACTGCCGCTATGTATGGGGAAGATCACTGATAACGGAATTTCTTTTTGGCGATAGCGGGGGTGGTTGCGAAAGAATGAGTCTTTTTCTCAGGCAAAAACGGTCGCTGCAAGATCCAAAGATCGGGTGGCTGATGGGGGTGAGACAATAAAGCTTGGTGATAAGTTTACTACGTTTTTAAGGTGCCTGGTTCCTGGCGTTTCGTTGGTGTCTGAGAGGGGGTCTTTCGTTAGGCATCCTGGTTTTGGGTTACTGCAGGATAGGAAGATAGTGGGCGCATTACACCTGCCTGATCGGGCATGCGCGCATACAGCGCATTGATAGCGGGGACGCCTAATGTTACACCTGAACACCATGAACCCGACCTTCCCACCCTATTCGGTGACCCCTTGTGGTGGTACTAAGTGATACCTTTGAACCTCATCGGCAATAGAACTTTCAAATCGGTTGAACCATCAAAACTCGAAAAACCTAAAGTACTCCGATGCACGTCACGTGATGCCGCGTCTAAATCTTGCCAAACCGTTGCAAACGCTTACCAAATGTGCTATCAGTACATATTTGTGATATCACCGGTTCGTTTGGGAGCCTCAATTAGGAAAGTATGGCAAGGATTAGCCGTTTGCTTGTTAGCGAAATCCGTGATCGTTTCATCTGTTATTGTGTTCGGTTGCTTGATCGGTATATTCACAATCAAGACGCATGAATTCTGCACAATATGCGGATCACCAGTATCGTACATTGCGGAATTGGGAACTTTCGGTTATTAGTTGATTAAACGGGACTAAAATTTAACCAACGCACGTTCCCAGATCCATACGATAAGGTGCGAGCTAAGCTGGATGTGATTGCGGCTATCAGCGTTTATTTTATGGTGCTGTCCCACACTGTTTCAGCCCATATATTTTTCATACTTTTTGGGTTTCCTCTTCTGGTGGTCTTTATTTTTGACTCCGTGAAACTTTACTTCTCCTCTTCCAGATGCGGCAGGTGCGCAACAGGCCTTCATTCAGGTAAGAAATTGATGAATTGAAGGTGAATTGTTTTGTTTAAAGTGGTGGTGGGGCCCTTTGGATTGGTAGAGGGTTATTCTGATTAAACTGATTCGTTAAACTGGTCCGTTTCATCGTTTACTCTCGTGTTTTCAACGAGCCTAAACCGTTTCAGTAGGCTCTGAAACATCCGTCTCGACCAATCTGAACATCGGCACTAAACCGGCCACATTCACCTAAGGCCTACACAGGAAAATGTGGACTTTTTCCCACAAACACCCATGATTTGGATGTGACGGTGAATTTGCCAATTTTCAGTTTGTCCATGCTCAGATCTCCCCATTTGGGCTCAAATTAAGACGTGCCATTTCGCGACCTAAACGTTAATTTCTGTCGCAGCACTTGTCGCAAAACTTGTCGCAAAACTTGTCGCAACTTGTGGACTTGTGTCGTAGAATACGTCGCGTCTTAATACTGCAAATACGTCGTCATAACCATCCTCACTCCACTCATCTTGCAACCCGACACGTTGCCATGTTTTCCTCCATAACAGCACGATGGTCGCTCCAAACAGTGTTGATCGTGACTCACGTGGTGGGCCTCGTTCTCTTTCTCAAAGGATTCTTTCCCTCCAAAGTGGTGCTTCCTGGAGTCAGCACCTTTGACTCGGAGTCGCCGTTTGAAGTCCACAACCAACCTCAATTCAATCGGTTTATCCTCATGGTGGTGGACGCCATGCGCTCCGACTTCTTCTACTCCAGCGACAACTCGGAAATGTCCTTCTTACACCTGTTGATCAACCAGGGCCACGCAGTTCCATTCACCGCCTTTTCCAATCCTCCCACTGTGACGTTGCCACGATTGAAAGGAATCACCACCGGCGGCACCCCGAGCTTCTTGGATGCCATCTTGAACGTGGCGGATGATAAGGACCAGTCGCAGGGTCTTGGAGCCCAGGACTCGTGGGTGCAACAGTTTGCGAATCATAAGGACAAAAAGCGGAATATCAACTTTTTTGGTGACGATACCTGGTTGAAATTGTTTCCTGACTTGTTTGGAGAGACCGAAGGTACCAATTCGTTTTTTGTCAGCGATTTTACTGAAGTCGATAATAATGTCACGCGTCATTTGGGGAACCAGCTAAACAATTCCAATTGGGACGGGCTTATTCTACATTATTTGGGCTTGGACCATATTGGCCACAAGGGGGGTCCAAATTCCATCTTTATGAAACCCAAGCAAAGGGAAATGGATGATATTTTGAAGAGATTATACACTTATACCGAAAATATCAATGACGATGTACTTATCGTTTTGATGGGGGATCACGGAATGAATGAGGTGGGAAACCATGGAGGCTCTTCTTTGGGAGAAACAAGCCCTGGTCTTACTTTCATCTCTCCCAAATTCAATAATTTGGTGGCTGGAAATCGTAAATCACCTTTACCTTATAATGACCAGTTTGATTATTATTCTAAAGTCAACCAGATTGATATGGTACCCACCTTGGCTTCATTATTGAACTTTCCCATCCCCAAGAATAACTTGGGAATAATTATACGAGATTTTCTCAGTCTTTGGCCCGACGAATCCCAACAACGCAAAATCTTATGGCTGAACTGTAACCAGTTCATGGACTTGTTCACTGCAAAGTATGGAATGACATCTCAGGACCATAGTGACATTTATTTTAAATGGGACATTTTAAAATCGGATACTACCTTCACTCAAAGTTTAGATCTTTACTATTCTTTCCTTTATCTGGTGCAAGATATCTTGGCTTCATCAGCTACCAATTACAATTACACAGATATATACCAGGGCTATGCATTGACAGTAATTTCTGCCATAGTATTAATATTGGCGGTGAACTATTATTTCTTCACAAGTTCGTCCATTCCGAAATCACTCATCATCTTTTATCAAAGTTTGGCAGTTATTTATGCTATTAATTTCCATGGATCTTCCCTAATTGAAGAAGAATATCAGATCTGGTGGTTCATCTCTGTAACGTCTTGGGCTTTATTGTACAGCTTCAATGGTAAATCTTTAGGGAAATATGACCACTACTATTATTTGGTCATGTTGGTTGGATTAAGACTTGTTAGAGCATGGAACAATAGTGGTCAAAAGTTTGTGGCCAAAGTAACTCTTGGTTCCTATTTGTTGAATTCCAACCCTTCTCTCTTATGGTTTTTGATAATCCTCACGTACTTATCGTCATCCTTAAGTGTTTACTTCCAAGGTGGGTTTACCAGATGTTTTAATTTTCTTAATAATAGCTCACATAGAGCAGAGACTCAAATGGGAAACTTAATCTCGTTTATGATAATTTTTGTCACCAGTTCAGTCTCTTTTCTGTTTAAGTTGTGTCAATTTTTCAATGATGGTCATCACTTACCTGTTTGGCTTCAATGGATCTTTAGATGGATACTAGAAAACTACAAAATCGATATTACTCCAGATTCAATTACTGACCCTGACCTTAAATTCAAGCTACAATCCATCAATATACAAATGGCTCAAGTGAGCGGATATTGTTTGTTAGGATTGCTAGGCTTAAGATTATTCTTGGGCAAAATTAGAAAGACCAACGAGGGATTCATTACCGATATATCAAATTTGGCGACCATGTTCTTCCTTCAACAATCTCGTTTCGAAAACATTCCTATTTTCTTAGTGTTTTACGTTATCAAATTTGCATTCACAAAAATATTAATTCAACCTGGAAATCTCAACATTGATCTGATGATTGTTACAGTCACCACATTTGTAATATGTCTTCAGAACTTGTCGTTTTTTTCCATGGGGAATACCAACCTGTTGGCCACCGTCGACTTATCCAATGCCTACAATGGGATTAAATCATATGATGTGTTCTTAGTGGGCTTAATGACATTTGCATCCAATTTTGCAGCTCCTATTTATTGGTCATTTGCATCCATTCAAATTTTATTTGAACCATACGAAATCATATTTAGTAAAAAGGATGATACTAAAAATCTCATTCATTTCGGGTTCCTCAAAAAATCGATTTTATTAATCAGATCAAAAGTCTTGTTGTTATTTTATGCAGTTTCTGTGGTTAATTTAATCGGGTCATGTATTAACTTAAGATTTCACTTATTCATATGGACAGTGTTCTCTCCCAAGTTGTTATACTTTGCTAGTTGGTCAATTCTTATCAATTTTTTGATTGACTTTTTGATGCTGACGGCAATCGTTTACATTGCAGATTAACCATGGAGGAATAAGAATATATCATTAACTATAAACGAAAATCATTAATGGGAGAATTATGCTATATGCTATGAAACACCAGTTTCATTGTAACAATTGATCTCTATAATAAGGTTGGTTATTCACAAACTTAGCAGCCCTTCTATCGTTGACATCTTCTCTCTTCTTTTGATGACCCCATGCTCTCTTCTTGACTGCCAATTCTTGTCTATCCTTAACGGTCAACATATGTCTGGTTTCAGCAGCAATGACCGTACCTTGACCTTCCGATAAAATCTTCTCAGGTGGTAAGTTTTGTCTGTAGTATCTTGCCATGGATCTGTGTCCAAGAACGGCACCTGATGGTAAGTAAAGTTCATGACCATGTTGGTAGATGGCGTCCTTAACAGGAGGTAAATCATCACCATCACTGTCACTGTCGTCACCTTCAGCCTCTTCATCTTCAACATCTTCCCAATCTTCTTCAGCACCTTCTCCCTCAGCAACAACCACAGCATCATCATCGTAGGTGGAACTGAAATCGTAAAATTCCGAGATTTCCAACTTTTCATCTTCTGTTTCATAAGGGATTCTCATGTGTCTCTTTGTTCTCATATGTTCTCTGGCAGCTTCGGCATTCTTTCCTTGGTAGTTGCAAGCAATACAGAATCCAAAACTGATCTTCTCTCCGAGGTAATTTAATAATCCTTCCTTGTCAACTAAATAGGTGGTTTCAGGTACATAAAGCCCATGGCTCTTGAACATGTGTGCTATGTTTTCATCGATGGTGTCAAACTGGTGGTTTTGCTTGGGGTGGGCAAACAAACAGGTGGTGGGTTTTATTTCGATCTTATTGGCAAGTTTTTCCTTGATGAGTTTTTCTTCAAGTTGTTCTTGAGACAACTCTTCGGAAGATTCATCCGGTTGTGCTGCTTGTTGAGCTTCTTCCTGGTCGGCTTCAGCGGCTTCAACTTCCTTTTCAGCGTCTTCAGCTCCCTTTTCAACATCTTGAGCTTTCACTTCTGCCTTCTCCTCAGTTATCTCTTCAGCTTCTTCCTTTGGAGGTTGTGGAATCTCGCCGTTTCTGATCTTCTCCATCATCGCCTTCTTGGCCTGCTCAAGAAGCTCACGCTTCTGCTGGTGCAACGCTTCTTTCTCTCTTCTGCGCTGCTCCTTCTTGGTGATCTGCTTCTCTTTCTTCTTGGGTGCTTCTTCTTCAGTCAAACTCAAGGCAGCGACCTTGGTGTTGAAGATCTCCTCTTCTAAAGGAGGTAATTGAGCCACTCTTCTTTTCAAGTTGTATCTGTGCCATTCTGACTTCATATGAGTCCTCTGGTCCCCTGCGGAGGGGAACTCGAGGTTACAGGTGTTACAAGTAAACATGGTGTAGTAATTGAAAAAAATCGCTATGGATCAGGTGATGAGATGAGATGAGGAGCAAAGATTTGGGGGAGCTAGAGGGTGGGATAGGGAGAGATTGGGGGCAGTTCGAGGAGAGATAAATGACAGTAGAGTAGGGAGTGGACGCGAAGGAGTAGACTTGGGTGTAGAGTCGGTGTTTCGGGCTCTGTAATTTTTTTTTCGTGTTTCTCTAAGCGTTGTTTACTGGCTTTTACTGGCTAAAATTGGTATAAAACCACCGTTATTTATGGTCCTAAAAAATTCCAAATTTCGACAAAAATTAACGTAGAACTGTAACTAACATTACTCACCCACTAAAACCACCTTTCTTACTCTTTAAATTTGCGCAAATCCCCAAAAGTCCTCCCTGTCTGTCCCCTTTCTACAACCATCTTGTTTTATAATTCGCACTGTGAGTGAAATTTTTATCCATCTCCATGTCTGACCAAACCCCCCAAAACGTGTTTGAGTCGGTGTTGCCAAAGGTGTTGCAGACAATCCGTGCTGCTTCTGCCTTGGGGGCCCAAGATGTCAATTTTTACAAGTCCATCGATACGGATTTGGCGTCTCAGCTCGACCATTCCGCTCGGAACCTCATGGATTTGACCAAGAGGGTCATTCAGGTTTCGGGAGATGACAGTGACGATGTGTTGAGTTATGGAAAGGAGAACATCGAGCGTGATGTGGACTGGAAGCCTTTGGGTGATGTGTTGGATGGGCTTTTTGAGAAGATCGATATCGCTTTTACTCAAGCTCAGAAGAGATCCAGTGGTGATAAACAAGAGTTGACTTATTTGGAGGATGGCAATGATACTACTGCCTCTTCTTCCACCAAGAGAATCGAAAAGCCCCAGCTTCTGTTCAAGGTAGCCGTTGATAACTCTGAATCCGGTCCTTTTAAACCCAAAATCACTTCAAAACCTCATAGTATAAAGTCATACCAAGAAAGTGTTGCTCTTAAAAACCCCGAACCGGTGTATGAGGACACGTTGGAAATCATTGATCCTCCTTATTATCCTCATCCATACGAGTACGAAATCGACCATCAGCCATATCCTGAGACTATCCTTGAAAAATCCGACCCTATTCCTTCCAAAGACTGGAACTCAACTTCAGCTACTTGGGTGGATACCCCTGAGGCTTTGGAGACAATGATTGCCCTGTTGGCGGATCTGTCTGAAATAGCTGTGGATTTAGAACATCATGATTATAGAACTTATTATGGTATAGTGTGTCTTATGCAAATATCTAACCGTGATCAAGATTGGATCGTGGACACATTGGCCTTACGGGACGACTTGGAACCCTTGAATCAAATCTTTGCCAATCCAAACATCGTCAAGGTGTTCCATGGTGCATTTATGGATATTATATGGTTACAACGAGACTTGGGATTATACGTGGTGTCTTTATTTGACACTTACCATGCCTCTAGAACACTAGGATTCCCCAAGTTCTCCTTGGCCTACCTTCTTGAGACCTATGCTAATTTCAAAACATCTAAAAAGTATCAATTGGCTGATTGGAGAATTAGACCATTGATTCCGGCCATGATGGCTTATGCCAGATCCGATACCCACTTTCTATTGAACATTTTTGATCAGTTAAGAAACAAATTGATCGATGCTGGTGATGAAAAGCTTCAAAAGGTACTTTATGATTCTAGACAAGTTGCCAGAAGAAGATTCGAATACACCAAGTTTAGACCATTGACTAGTTCCAGTAAGGTCTCGTGTCCTGTGATGTCTAACAACCCCAAAGAACCATTTGCCCCGCTTATTTATCAATACAACATTCCTCATCACAAAAAACCTATAGTTGAGATGTTATATAATTGGAGAGATGCTCTTGCCAAGAAAGAAGACGAGTCGGTGAGATTTATTATGCCCAACCAATTGTTGGTGAGTTTGGCCAATTTGAACCAGCCAGTGGATGTCCAAACTGTACTTGGAGCATCCAAATATGTCAGTGAACATGTCAGATTGAATGCACGAGAATTAGCGGAGTTGTTACAAGCCTCAATCAAGGAGTCTGAGGATAGTGACTGGGACTTGGTGGACCAATGGAGAGATAGCACTGCTGAACCCGAAAATTTCGATAATATTGATAGCACCAAGGCTTCAGTTACTGCTGATAAATTCGATCAATTGTACGAGCTTAACTCAGAATTATTGACAGGTAATACCACCACCTTTTTATTGAGTCATTCTAATATTTTCAACAATATTCTCGTGAAAAAGTCATTAGTCACTCAGGAGTTTAATCCAGAAAAGGAGACTGTCATCAAGCATGATTTCACCCAAGAATACGAACAAAGACTCGCTTCTGCAAGAGAAGAATTGCAGGAAGCAGAGAAGGCACAAAAAGTAGTTGTTGAAGCAGAACCAGTCGTCCAAGAGGTTGTAGAGGAGCAAATAGAAGAAGAAACACCTCAACAGGTTCCAACTAAGGAGAATCCAAATGAAATCATCACCATCAAAAACAAGAAGCATCACAAGAAACAAGCCGCCGTGCAACCAACCCCAGAACCAGAACAAGCACCACTTGACTATGCCAATGCTGACAAGATCATGCTTGAGAATAAGAGGAAAGGACGGGATCAAAAGAAGAAGAAAAGAACGTTTGACCCTTACAGCAAGGAGAGTGAAGGTCCTCAGCCTTCTAAGAAGGCCAGAAGAATTAATCTGGGTAAGACCTCCACGTTTACAAAGAGAAGGTAAGCTTAACCTGTGTATATTAGTAATAGAACAAGACATATTTGAAGTTGGTATGCTAGTAAACAAACGGGATTAGTAGGAGGGAATTTTGTGATGAATAAGTTAAGGAACAGTAAGCATTTATTTATCAGTAAGCATTTATTAATCATAAATAGGGTTAAATTGAATAACAAAAAATGAAAAGAACGAACAATAAATATGGCAACCAAATTGTCATAAATTAGAGAGGTGATGTAGCACTTTAACCGTGTTGTAGTTGTCTTCCCAGAACTATTTTTCATTTATCGCAGCTGAGTCTTCTCAAATTATATCCATTAATTCCCATTAAATCTTGACACCCATACCGTCCTGGCCAATCTACATATCCATATAGTGCCATACAATTACATAAATACTCATTTCTAATCATCTCTTGATTGAACCTTTACCTTAATATATAATTTTTCTCCATTCCGTCTGGTCTCTCACCCTCTGTCTATATCTTTTTCAGCACATCTTCGCGATTCTCTACGCGTACCATGTCACTTCCATCTACCCTCCAAAACAACTTGGCACCGGCCGAAATCAACTTCCTCACCGAAAATGAGCTCATCACCATCCTTCCCCGGTACTCCATGAACAAGATCGAGTTGATAGGTGTAAGTATAGCTTGAGAAAACGACCACACTAACATCCAGACAAAAGTACCCGCTCTTAGAGCCATGAGAAGAGAACAAGTGCCGCTATGGATAGCGCTAGTGCTCAAGTCTCAGGACAAATGTAGCATAGTACCGCCCGAGTGGCTCAATGCTTCCTACCTTAAGGAGAAATACGATGAAGAGATCCGGAAACCATTGCGATTTAGTGACCTTCCTCCCAACTGGATTGAAGTATCCAAAATCTTACTAGCACGAGCAGCGGATGATCTTGCGGATCCTTCTCATCAGTTGAGATCCCTTCTTCAGGATTTGAGAGAGATCCGTCTTGTCAAGTCCAGAAAGGGTTTACGGGAATTGAACGAGTCAAACATCCAGTTGAATGGACTCTCATTGTTAGAGATCAATGAATTGAGACCGTTTGTGCTTACGGTGATGAACAAGTTACGAGTTCTTCACGATACCGTGGGTAAAAACGCCGAAAACACTGAAAACGCGTCTGATGATGAATACTAGGCTACCGCTACACAGTGGAGATTGGCGCTACCGTTTACCGTCAAATTTCATCCATTTTAACCAATAAGAAATCATCACCATTGGAGGTCCTGCATACAGTGCGATAATATAGGCAGTGCGATCTATTGTCTCAATTGACCTATTAGTCACTTAGGCTACCCTTAACTATACCATTGGCGCTTGTTCACACCCCTAAAGGTCCATAACCTAGCCAAAACCTTCCCCATGAGCAAGCTCCGAAGCTTGAACCGCGAGTTCATCTCCAATATCAAGAGCCACAACCTTATCACTGATTCTAAACGAAACCTCATATTATCGATCCTCAAATCGACCACCACCAAGCGTGAAGCCAGGGAATATCTCAACAAGTACCAGAACCAGTTTGATCTTGCTCAGAATAATCTGCACAACAATCCATTGCGTAACAAGGAGTCACAACGAGAATTGTTTGTGAATCGTTATCTCAATAAGCAGAACCCATTTACAAACATATACAACGATGAAGAACACTATCCGAATGAAGAGATTAAGGTGCTGAAGATCCCTCTTCGGATAGCCATTTTCAAGATCAAGTTTCAATCCATCTCCAAGGCAGAATGGAAGGGCATTTTTGAGACATTCAAGCGGTTGATCCATTTGGGTATCTCCCCTATCATTCTCTTAGACTACGAGAACTTGTCCATGAACACATTCAGGTTGATTGAAGCAAAGGTAAACAATCACATCAACAAGGCCTTTGCTGATATCAACTCAATCGATGGAAACGAACAAGCGGAACTCAAGATAACGCACTTGCGCTCGTTATTCTCTATCACTCAACAAAACGAGTTGGTAATTGATCAATTGGAAATGCTCTTGTTGCCATTGTACCAAAGTATTATTCCCATCATTCATCCAGTCATATACAATTCCATCACCACCTATCAAGAGTCCACGAATAGTGAGACAGACTTATTGAAAACCCTCAGTAAATCATTATTGGACACCAAGGGGATATTGAGTATCGAAAAGGTGATTTTGATCGATCCAATAGGTGGGATTCCATCAGTTGAAAGAAATCAAACCAGTCATGTTTTCATCAATTTGTCACAGGAGTATTCTGATATCATCTCCGAATTGTTCATTGGATACATCGAACCAAAAAAGAGAGATTTGCATTTGAAAAACTTGAATACCATGAATGACATCTTGCATATCATTTCATCTGAATCAGGCAATGATGATACTACCGGTATTATAACCACTCCACACATTATGTCAATCAATGATGATCAGCTCAACCCTATCATCTATAATGTGCTCACAGACCGTCCAATCATATCATCTTCATTACCCTCGCACAATACCAACACACCCAAATTATCCACATCGATTTTCAAAAAGGGAGTGAATGTGGAAATTTTTGACCAAAATAATTATTCTAAAGAATTAACTTTTGACAATTTGCTGGAAGATGGCTTGGTGGATATGGATAAGTTGATCTTTCTCATTAACGACTCTTTCGGAAAGACGTTAGATAGCGAGAACTATTTCAAGCGAGTACAGAATAATTTGGCCACCTTGATCATTTTGGGCGATTATGACGGGGCAGCTATAATCACTTGGGAAACGGTAAATGAACCAACCAAGGAGAAGGGTAAGGTGGCTGCAAAAAAGGTGGCATACCTTGATAAGTTTGTTATTGCCAAAAAAAATCAAGGATTGCCTAGTCTAGCAGATATCATTTTCAAAATAGTGTTACAGTCACATCCCTATGAGCTCGTATGGAGATCCAGAAAGAACAATCCAGTTAACAAGTGGTACTTTGAAAGATGTGGTGGGTCTTTGAGTAATCCTGATTCGCAATGGAAGATATTTTACACCGGCGAACTTTTCGATAAAAAAATCGACAAGACCCGGAAAAGGTCACCGGAATCTGTCGACATAGGTGCCAAGTTGGTAGAATATTCCCGGATCTGTGAAGGAATCGTTCCCTCCTTCAAATAGATAGGTATATACACTTATAGACAATAGCTCCGCGACACTCGTGACGTGGTCTGGGGTATTTGACCATACCTCCTAGCAGTGAAATTTGTATTACTCTTCTTTTTCCAAATGTCCAGTATTAGAAATCGTAGCTCTCGCTCCGTTGTTGGTGAAACAGTCTCTGCAACCGCTCAATCCTCCCCCAAAAAGCTTCACTTCTACCACGAGCTTGAGGAGTGGCAGCAAGACAACCATTTTATCAAGTCAGGGTATGTCAAAGAGACATCGTCTTACCAGAAGTGCTTAGAGTCGTTGTTTTACCTTCACAACGAGACCGTCAACATTTACAGTCACCTTGTTCCTTCGTTGGTGCTTTTGGCAGGAATTGTGTGGTATATCAACAACAGGTTGCCCATCTATGACAACTACTTGGGGGTATGGGAAAAGTTGAACTTTGTCCAGTTTGGAGTGGCGTGTACGCTTTGCTTCTTCATGTCGTCCACGTTCCATTGTATCAAGTCACACTCACATTCTGTTTGCAGAGTTGGCAACCAATTGGATTACTTTGGCATTGTGATTTTGATTACCTGTTCGTTGATTTCCATCATCTTGTTTGCGTTCTACGATCATCCGTCATACAAAAAGGCGTTTGTGGTGTTGTTCTTGTCTTTTGGTACCGCCTGTACTGTGCTTACCTTACACCCCAAGTTCGCTACTCCTTTGTACCGCCCTTACAGATCGCTCATGTTTATTTTGTTTGGGTTGTCGGGGGTATTTCCGGTGATAGCGGCGGTTAAACTCTACGGATTCGAACACGCTGCTGCTCGTGCTAACATCCACTGGTTGGTGGCCGAAGGGTTCTTCTATATTTTTGGCGCCGTGTTGTATGCTGCCCGAATTCCTGAGCGGTTCAGCCATCTTCACCAGGATCAGCAGACTTTGTTGAACAACCCGTTACCCGGCAAATGGGATATATTTGGTGCATCCCATCAGATCTTTCACGTCATGGTGGTGGTGGCAGCGTTCTGTCACTGGAAGGCGCTTGTGGGGTGCTACCATTATTTGCACATGGTTACTTTGTACAATTAAAAAGCCAGGGCTGCATACGTCTTCCTGCAGGTAACCCGGCCCATACCCCAACAGTCAATTTCACCAAATTGTTGGATTGATGTCAAAACTACTTATTTTGCCATGCCATTCGATCTGGCAGCCGGGCCCTACACTCGGAAATAGCAGCCAAGAATGGTCATTGGCTAGTTTTCAGGTGGAGGGAAATGACCATCTCGCATTTAAGGATCATATTATTAGAAGTCTTGAGTACTTGAAGCAAGATCCCGACTCGTATTTGGTGATTACCGGGGGACAGACAAAGTTGGATCTGGGTCCTGTTTCCGAGTCATTGTCGTACTACTTGTTGGCTGCGCAATTGGCTAAAGATGAGCCTGGACTCATGGGGCGAATCACTACCGAGGAGTTTGCACGAGACTCATTTGAAAATGTGATCTTCCTGATTTGCAGATACTTTGAAGTTTTCGGAAAGTACCCTGAAAATATTACAATTATCGGATTTGAGTTCAAACGGGCTCGGTTTCTTGAACATCATATAAAAGCATTGAGATGGCCTCGATCAAAGGTGGAATATATTGGAAATATGCCCAATCCTGACTTTAAAGGTGAACAGAGAGATGCATACTATAAGGATCTTGAAGCTAGCGAGTATAAGCACGCAGTGGCAAATTTTGAAAACGATTTGTTTGGTATTAAAGCTCCACTTGTGAACAAAAAGATTGCTAGAAACCCATTCAAGCGGTTTCATGGATATGGTAGGAGTAATCCGAAATTAGAAACGTTTTTGCATCAAATTAGAGACGGTTCAACCAGTGACCAAGAGGAGATACTGAGACTGTTGGACAATTTAGACTGGGTAGAATCAGAGTAACGGTTTTACAATATTAGAAGCTCCCAAAAGAAAAGATACTGACAACCATGGATGTGAACGAGTTTCACTGAATCTAAGCATTCATTACTAAATTATAAAGACCTTACTTGTTGAATGACACTCCAATTATAGAGACATCACTCATCGAATTTAACCCCATTAGAGATGAATTATCAAATTGATTTGAACAAGCTAAGAAAATCGTACTGTTTCAACTTGTCCTCTAAACGGATTAAGTCTACAAATGAATAGTACAATGAGACTTGGCTATATACGATGGTAGCAATTATTGCACTCTATATTTTTAATAAATGGGAACTTAAGCTTTTAAAGCTCTTCTGGATTGAACAGCCTTACTCAATGTTTGCAACATTTCCACAGTGGATTCCCATGAGACACATCCATCGGTGATAGAAACACCGTACTTCAAGGACTTCTTGGTTTCACCTGGAGCTGGCATGCTTTGTTTACCTTCATTGATGTTGGATTCGATCATAACACCAATGATGGAGTCTTCACCGGCGGCAATTTGTTCAGCGACGGAATTCAACACCTTTGGTTGGTTTCTGTAGTCCTTTTGAGAGTTGTCATGAGAACAGTCGATCATCAACTTGGTTTGTGGAGCGGAAGACTTGGCGATGGCTTCCTTAGCAGCCTTGACGGCTTCAGCGTCGTAGTTAGTGATCTTTTTACCACCTCTCAAAATGATGAAACAGTTATCGTTACCCTTGGTGGTGGTGATGGCAGCCATACCGTTCTTGGTGACACCCATGAAGTGGTGACCCTTGGAAGAAGCTTGAACAGCGTCCAAAGCTACGGTCAAACCACCATCGGTACCGTTTTTGAAACCAATAGGGAAGGACAAACCAGAAGCCAATTCTCTATGTAATTGAGATTCAGTGGTTCTGGCACCAATAGCACCGAATGATAAGAAATCAGAAAAGTATTGAGGAGAAATGGTATCTAACATTTCAGAACCAATAGGTACACCAGTGACACCAGTCAAATCGGCATATAATTGACGAGAGATCTTCAAACCTCTGTTGATGTCAAAGGAGTTGTCCACATCAGGATCATTAATCAAACCTTTCCAACCAACAGTAGTACGAGGCTTTTCTAAGTAAGCACGCATGATGATCACCAAGTCCTTACTGAGTTCGTCGGACAATTTCTTCAAACGTTCAGCGTAGACAAGCGCTTGTTCGGGGTCATGGATGGAACATGGACCGACGATCACCAAACAACGGTCGTCTTTACCGCTGAGAATATGGGACAGTTCGATTCTGGCTCTGATGACCACGTCCAAAGATTGGGAGGTGGCCTTAATGTCGTGCTGCAACAAGGCAGGAGGGACCAAAGGGTCGTAGCCCAAGATTCTGGTGTCGTCGTATTCGTCGGGGATGGGGGTTTGGCTCATGGTGGTAGAAGTATAGAGAAGGTTAATTTGGTGACTAATTTTTCATTATCGTGGTGGGTGTGTCGCACGGTGTCGAGCGGTGCGAACACGACTCTGCTTGGAGCAGCGGGCGTCTCCCAATTAGGCAAACAATGGCCGTAGTCTGGGACTATTGATAAGAACGATCGATGATTAGTTATGTTACAAATGTCTTCTACAGTGTGACGGGGTGTGGTTCCGGTTTCGATTTCTGGAGCCTGAAAATTTTGCCTGTGCACGGCTGAATCGAGCACTGACTAACGAGATGAGTCTGCAAATCGGGCCTAGCCAAGCCAATTATGTCGAAGTCTTTAGACACAATAGAAAGCTAGAGAATACGTAAGAGTGCAGTATGGAATGTTGTGAGCCTTTGTGATTGTAGTGTCTGGCTTATAAAGTGCTAGTTAACAAGTCATGGTACTAGTCTGGTTCCATGGTTGATAATTCTCCAAAGTGCTAGTTAACACACCGGTGGTTACTAAGTTATACTTCGAGTGATCATGGTACTAGTGCTGGATAAATAGTTGATAAAACTCTAATTTTCTAGTGAATAGCGGTGGTTACTAAGTTATACTTCCAGTAATTATGGTACTACTGCTGGTTCCATGAATAGCGGTGGTTACTAAGTTTATATTGCCAGTAATTATGGTACTAGTCTGGTTCCATGGTTGAAAAGCTCCAACTTTTGTGAATAGCGGTGGTTACTAAGTTATTCTGCCAGTAATTATGGCTCTAGTGCTGGTTACATTGTTGATAATGCTCCAATTTTTGGGAATAGCGGTGGTTACTAAGGTTATATTGCCAGTAACTATGGTACTAGTGCTGGTTACATTGTTGATAAAGCTCTAATTTTTATGAATAGTGGTGGTTACTAAGTTAATACTGTTAATCCTGTAAATAGCCGTGCTCACAATGTAATAAACCATCTTACCGCTAGTTGCTACTGCTGTTTTCTTTGTTCACTGTGATGGCTCTGTCCGTATTATTTGACAATGGCGATCTCAACTTAGTGATGTAAAAATTTATTGTCATGGTATATATACCTTGTAGTTTAAGGTGGCAGCCATAAAAATGAAATGAGTTAATAGGCCAGGATCTAAACCTGATAAGGACTTTCTAGGTGTCAGAATCTCACCACAATCGCGGCAGTGTTGACTATAATACCTCGCTATCATCTGTGGTCGTACTATGAAGGCGATCTTGAAATAATTGAATCAGCCTTCTTTTTGAGGTACCATTTCTTCAATTTGTTTCCTTCTTGTACATTTCCATATAACCTATCTTTAGGTTAGATTGTTACTTAATAAAAATTATAGATTTTCTCTCCTTCTCTGTCGAAAGTGCTCAGTTGACAGCTGTGCTTGGTTCTGTATAACTATTGTCTTCTCTTCACCTCACTTGAGCTTCCCATTGGGTCTCGCTAGATTATAGTGTACTCTATAGCTACTGAAAGAGAGTACTACCTTCACCCATGAGCCCATATGAACGGGAGTATTGATGGCCATGGCCATTTGAGAGTGTGAAGTAATTTTTCTTGTCCGTACAGTCATCACTTTATTCCTACCCATTGATTCCTTTATTTGTGACGACAACTCCAAGTATATTTGGCCATTATTACCTGATGTGGTCTAACCTTTCTCTATACTTATTGGGTAATTTGGGCCAAACGGCTAATCCATATGTTCACTTGTCTCTCTTAAGAAGAGCTTGGAAACTACACTATCACTATAATCCTTTGCTTATATTCTGTAAGTCATGGACCTGTTGATTTAGTGAATCGTGTATATTTACATCTCTTTCATATTTTAATTTCATATATCAGGTATCATCTCATCGTGTGTACCACCTCGGGTCCTTCATATTTATCATGTTTATATTGATCTTTTCTACTTTTGTTCGTTGCCAACATTGTTGTTCACTTTTTCCGGAGAAACGTATACCCGGTGTTGTAGACTAAGTCGATCTTGGTCAGGTTCCTGTCCCAGCCAAACTCCGACTCAAGCTCATCAAGAAACTTACCGAAAACATCATCCTTGTCTCCCGTAGCATCCTTATAGTTATGATACGAACTGTAGGTGCCAAGATAGTCCACAAATCCCTGGAGGGGAATGTTTTCCTTTCTCAAATCAAGATCGTTTTCTGAAGCTCGAGGGTTGGTCTGATCGGGCTCATAGTGGTTGATGGTGATATCTTCATACAAATCGGCAGGAATGTGCTCATTGGGTACCTTGTAGAAGTCTTTGATGATGTTTCTTCCTGGTTGTTCCCAGTGGGGACCAAGATATTCATCGCCGTAGACGTATTTCAGATAAATCTCTCTTGCACGTTTCAAGACTTCAGCTTTTTCGACCTTGGAAGGACCGGTAAAGTCTACAATCACTGGATCCACGTAGTAGAAGTATGCCAAGACTCCCCCTTTTTTTAAAAGTTTTGCAGCATGGCTAAAAAAAGCATCATAATCTTTAAACCAATGGAAACATTGAGCAGCGGTAATGAGATCCACCGAAGCCACTTCAAACTCTCGATGCTCGGTATAGAGAAGATCCTCCACCGCCCCGGCCTTGAACCCGATTCGGGATTCATCGTCGATCCCCAACTCCTTGAGTCGCTCTGTTTTCAACGAATTGGCGGTTTTGACCATCACCGTCGACAAGTCAAGGCCGGTGACCTTGGTAGAGAAGTTAAGCAACGGATACGTCGCTACACCGGTGCCACATCCCAAGTCTACTGAGCTTTCAAGAGGGAGTTCGGCAGGGTTTTTCTTGGTGACGTATGAGGTGAGAATATTGTAAAAGCTGGGCGGGTAGTGGGGACGGAACGAATTGTAGTTGAGGGCTTTGAAGCCTGCTTTGTTGAAGGTTGTCATTGATGATGAAATGATCAGGGGATGGTGTTTAATTTATAGTCCGGGTCGATGTGACCCCACAATTCAGGAGCCGGTCTCGGACCCATGTCCGATGCTGTGTGCAGGTCCGTATGTCATCATGGTGACATTGGAACGGCACTAATTACATGACTGAATTGATTAAAGTGGCCTTGGAACTGGTAAGTGGTTGCTAATAATAATCAAGGAAAATTTTTACTAGTAGAGGGTGAATTATTATTGGTGAAAATGATTGAACAGTGATAGTTTTAACTATTAAACAGTGATGGTAGTTTCTCTTGATGATTATTACTATTTAACAGTATGAGTATACTAATAGTCTGTATTAAATATTCGAAAGACCAGTAATATTTAAGCTTGATAGATAGTCATATTTGTTACTATGAACCGGTGATAGGTATTGTTATTAAACAGTGATGGTTATTATTAGTAGTGCAAGTGGTACCCTTATAGGGTGGTGATTATGACTATTGATTTATTTTACCGGGCCTACCACATTAGAAAACAAGAAGGAGTCGCCTAAAAGATTATATAACCATCATATATAGACTCTCAGACAATCACTAAAACTTGATTTTATTATTTGATTGAAAGAACCTGGATAGTTGATCTGTCTATAATATGGGTATAATACCTTAGACTGTGGGTATAATACCTTGGACTGATAAAACACCATAAAGATTTGGTTTATCCATTAGTTTGTCTAATTTAGTTGAAATAAATCTTACCAAATTATAATTAAGTGTCTATCTCTCGGAATCATGATTTAATTTCTATCTTTGGCAAATTCATTGCTAGATCACATTCTTTGGTTGAATTGGTTAATTCTTTACCAATTTATAATTATATATCTGTCTTTTGTCAAATTGATTATATATTAGTCCTTAATAAATTAATTATATATCTGTCTTTATGGAATTAATTGCTATTGATTTACTATGTCTAATGTGTCTATCGTCTTATTTTGATCTTCTTATTTTATTTATCTATTTTCTCATTTATAATATCCATCTTCTGTGTATCTTCATATTAGTAATTCTATTTTATTTGTTATTTCTATTTTATTTGCTATTTATATCTTATTTAATCTTTATATCTAGTTCATTATTTCTATCTAATTATTTCTATCTAATTTATTGTTTCTATCTTATCTAATTCACCTTATACTATGGGTTTGATATCGGTCTCGTTGGTGAACTTGACCTTTCCGAGACTAATGGTCTTATCCTCCAAATCAAACACAGCGTAGACGTACCGCAAGAAGTTGTCTCCCAACAAGTTTCCCTCCTTAATTTTCAAGGTGGTGAAGCCAAGCGAATTCATGCTTTCATCGTAGGTGTCCCCAATTAAACTCTCCACAGGAATATCAATCACAACATTCTTGAACTTGAAGCCAATTGTCAAACCCTGTGCTTGTTCTTTGGTGATGGCATATCCGTATTCGGTCTGGTTTCCGGGAAGAGTTTTGATGATGCTGGCGTACACCTTTTCTGGCAAGTAGCTGATGGTGGCTCCGCTATCCAAGACCATGGGCTTCTTGACTTTGATTTTCTTCTTACCCACGATGATGGTATCGAGCTTGACGGCGAGTTCTTCTTCGACAGTAGACAATTTGGTCAAGTCTCCATCGATTTTTGCGGCGTCATAGCCACCAAAAATAAGAGACCCTTCGGTGGCATCGGGGGAACTTAAATATAAGGAATAAGCGGCCTTGGAAATCAACCCTCCATTCTTCAATACCTGGGGGAAGGTAGGATAGTGAATCCCGTCTTCGTATCCGGTTTGAGTCTCTTCAAACCCAAGTCCAAGAATCCCGTAAACTTCACTGGTTAAGACGGCATACCCGAACTGGAAATCGAACTGGGGGCCACCTGCAAGCCCGACCTTGTCGATCCCGTACTCTCCGTAGGCGAACCCTCCGTCGGCGTATTTTGCCATGAATCGGGTCCCGTTGGTCTGGAAACTGGTCGAGTTTTCGGCTTCAAAAGTTCCATATGACTTGAGGGTGGGGGTAAGGTGGGACCAACCGTTGGTGGCATTGGCTGCAATCACCCAGAGATCAGAACTTCCGGTGTCGATGTCGACCGAGATGTTGGTCTTCTGGGATCCGACGGTGATGTTGGTGGAGTAGTAGACTTCTCTGTTCCGAATTGGCACGTTCTGGGGGGATGCAGAGTCCCGCTTGCCGAGGTACGATCTTTTTTGCTGTTCTACGTTGTAGTGGATGTTAAAAGGCACTTCCACGAATCCGGGGTGAACGCTTTCCCTTTTGATGGAAGGAAGAGTGGCTGCTTGGGCTGCTATGAAGGTTGCGGCTGCTAAAAGTGTTTTGGCTAAGACCATCTTGGTAGTGTGTGTTAGAGGTGTGCTGAAGAATTAATGATGGAGAATGTTCGGACTTTTATAGTCTTATCTTTCAAAGAGACCCTCGGCAAGGATAGTTGCGAAATTCCAAGACTCAAATAATATTTTCGACGCCGTTTCAGGCCATAGTGACACTTTGCACAGGGTGCCTCGGCTCAGCGCAAGATCTTGCAGTCCTGCAGTGCTCCAGTCTTTGTGAGCTGCCGGAGAGATCGTATAACTGCTGAAGCCTCGACTATTCTTGTAGTCTACGCAAATAGAGCCAAAAATAGACGTATGGCGGGTCACGAGCCCGCGGCCTCTCAATTATAAACCAGAAAATGTACGGTGCATATGCAGGTATCATGCACAAAAATAACCATTAAAGTAAATCTTTCGCTCTAATCAATTATTCTGGACGATTTCTTTTTTCTATTATCAACCTACAACCTTCTATTTTTGTTAATTATATTTTCTTGATGGAATTGATAGTGGTATACATTTCTTTTGACCTAGTCATGAATTATTAGCTATTCTTAGCCCAACATTGGTAGTTGACACTCAGGGTCCCAAGGGTCTTGATACATCGGCCTACATAAATTTTACATGGAATTGTGCAGATTGCATGCTACAAACGTATACACCCAAATACTTGTCTGTACCCGTCTATAGAATCCTTCCAGATACGTAACAGTCTTTATTATACTCATCGGGATCTCGAAGCCACAAAATTTTATAATTGCTCATTTCAAACGTAGATTTTCCGAAAAGAAATGACAGTCTCACTTATTCCTAGTTGGAAACATCAGTAACGGCTGACCTCTCCACAACGACCTCGGGACTCTGGAGACTCCCTTCCGATGAGTTTGACTACATTTCTTTTTAATTCATGTATGGCAGGGTCGACTCCCGAACCCTGACCGAGGCTCGTAGTAAGAAGCTACAGTTTTGAACTGGATGAGCCATTATTTTCTTAATACGGAGATGACAATAAATGGAAACTACAAGGAGTAGGTGTCGAGACTCGAGCAGGCGGGCTCACACAGGTTTTGGTGACATGACCAGTGCTCTTTTCCTTTGACGGGAATTTTGCATCCACCTTGGTTTACAGCACGGATCTTTATGCTTAATTTACATTCTGCCGTCAACTTAAAGTCTCTATTAATTTTAGGGACCGATATGGGGCCCGAGGGCTATAACAGAAGCTGAATTGAGGGATAGCTCTGACTATCATCGTTGCTCAGTCCAGTGGAAGAGCAGATGAGCCCTTTGCTATCGATGAGTAATTAAATTGTTCTCTAAATATCCGGTTTTTTATTGTTTCTGGCGTTTCTATTCGTTAATTTTTCACTATGAATTTAAACATTTGAGGAGGAGTCAAAAAAAGTAGCTCATTCCTATACGACAGTTTTTTAAATAACTAAACTAAAAATTCTCTATTTTTAGCTTTACTCTTTTCACTTCCTCTTTTTCACTTCTCCTCTTTTCACTTCTTTTATTTTTCACTTCTTCTCTATTCAGCTCTCTTCAATTCAGTTCTTTCTTCAAACCTTCTCGTTTCTTTTTCTCTGACCTACTAGATCAACTCAATGTATGTATGTTGGTGTATTTAGCCCGGCCAAGGCTAATGATCTTGTGTTCCAAATCATAAATCACGTAGCCATAGCGCAAAAAGTTGTCTCCCAAGATTGGCCCTTTGCGATGGCCAACACCGTATAATTAAGCAAGTTTTGGTTCTGGACATGGTCATAGGCCACTCCAATCAAAGGTTCAATGGGAACCCCGATATCAAGATTCTTGAACTAGTCGGAAATGGTCGATCCTTGGGCCAGTTCGGCGGTGATAACCCACCCATAATCGGCTTGATGTCCTGGTAAAGTTTTGACTGCAGCATCCTACACTTTATCAGGCAAATAGCTACTTGTACTGCCAGTACGTAATAGCATTTTCTTCTTGATAGAATCGGTCTTTTTTCCAACACGAATACTATCAAGTTTGGCATCCAAGCTGATATTACAAGTTGGTAAGGTGACTAAATTTTCGTCGATTTTGGCAGTACATAACCTGCATAAATAAGAATCCCTCCATTAGCATCGGGGAAAAATATGTAAAGAATGGGTGGTCTTTGAAATCAACCATTATAGAGCATCCTAGCCGTACGTTGCATAAGCAAAGCTGTTGTTTCCGTACTGCACCATAAATTGGTCCCATTACTATTAAAACTGGTAGATTGGTCCACGTCGAAGTACCCAAACGAATGGATGGTGGAATTGTCATTCCAAAGACCGTCAGCACCGTTAGACACAATCACCCACAAAACAACACTTCTGGTATCAATGTCCACGGCTATAACTGATTTCTGAGACCCAATGGTGACGTTGGTGGTATAGGAGATATTTCTATTGAAAAGGTTTATCACGATGGAAGCACGGGAGTCAAGTTTCCCGTTGTACGCTTTCTTTTTCTTTCCTGCACCAGTCTCTGTTGATATCAAACCCGAGCTGCAAATAGCCGGGATGTACACCTTCCCTTTCGATGTCAGGAACTAAACCCGAGAGTGGTGACGGAAATGGCTGCAAATTTTAACATTGCCGCGACCATTGTGTTTGAATGTGAATTTCGGAGTCGTCAAAAGCAGGGACATCAGGGACTCTTACATTTATTCGGAAAGAATGGTTGCAAAATAATTAAAATAGTTAAACCACTTAGGTGTTAGCCCCGTTTTAGACTACTTGTGAATGGGAAATCCTTTCCATGAAGCCGCTGTAATCCCTGCATACGCTGTTTGCTTTTCCTACTGAAATACGATGCATTCCAGGGACCTTTGCCTACAGTCGACATTGGGTTGAACGCTGGTTTGTTGTCTTCAACAGTCAATACTTTTTAATAGACGTATTTAGATCTGTTGTTGCGTATGAACCTCTCAACTCAACTCAGTGGTGCTTTTGTGGGGTACGGTATCTATTAATGGATGAACTGTCATTTACGATGAAAGATTGTCAAAATGATGTGACGTGCATGAGGTGTATAAAAAACTACATGTACAGGTCGCATAAATTATGGTGCTGGAAATTTTACTAAACAACGATAATTCATTCTTAATAAAGCAGTAAATAATCCCAGATGCGTACTACTAAACAATGTGACCCACCAATTCAGGTTTCACTTTTGGCAAAGGTTAGCTATTCCTGGCACCCCAGGAGGGATTACGGCTGCAGTGAACATTGTAACTACATGGCTACAAAGGCACGATCTGCATACATCGTGCAGTGAATGCTGAACGAGCTTAATGTGCATTCAACTAGCTTTGACAATTCACCTAACCTCTCCGAGATTACGTAGCCTTACTTAGTACAACACTATGTGATCCTAAAAACGCCCTAATTCACCCTTACCAATAGCACACTATTTGATCAAAACAATATTAGACTCGTTGGTAAACTTGGCTTGTCCAAGACTCACTTTCTGGTCCTCCAAATCATATACCACGTAGGCGTATCTCAAGAAGTTATCCCCCAAAATGTTTCCTTTCCCGATGTTCAAGGTGGTATAATTGAGGACGTTTCCCTCGTCGTAGGCAGGGCCGATCAAAGTTTCAAGGGGGACGTTGATAGTAACGTTGTTGAATTTGTAGCCAATATCAATACCTTTGGCCTCTTCTACAGTAATGGCCCACCCATTTCTTGTATCGTGACCCGGAAGAGTACTGACAATCTCGTTAAACACAAAGTCGGGCAAATAGGTGTTGGTGGTACCAGTATCCAAGAGAAGGGGCTCATTCGCGGTAATGGTTTTGTTTCCAATAACAACACTGTCGAGGTTAACAGCCAAGCGACGAGCTCCAACAGTGGGCACGTCGGTCAAAGGACCGTCGATTTTAGCAGTATCATAGCCTCCGAAAATTAACGTACCACTGGTGGCATTAGGAGAGTTCAAGTACAAGGAATAGGCGGTCTTGGAGATGATACCGTGGTTCTTTAAAGCGTAGGGATAATTGGGATAAGTATGGTTCTTGGCAGTTCCAGCTTCGCCCAGGGCATACCCAATCCCGAAAATCCCGTACCACTCACTGGTAGCCACGGCCAAACCAAATTCAACTTCGACCCCTGGTGCTCCCGGGATTTGCACAGTATCAGAGCCATACTGTCCGTAAACAAAACTCCCGTCGCTATAAGTAAGAAACAAGCTGGAATGGTTGGTGAAATAACTAGAGGACCCCGAAGGATCGAATGTTCCGTAAGATTGGATGATGGAATCGTCAGCTTTGAACCCATCAGTACCATTTGCGGCAATCACCCATAAGTCTGAACTACCGGTATCAATTTCAACAAAGACACTGGACTTTTGAGACCCAATAGTGACGTTGGTGGAGTAGAAAATATTTTGCTTTGCCAAATCAGCACTGACAGCCGTTCCACCATCGGAACCGTTATAAGCTTTTCTATTGGCTCCATATTTGGTTCCTTTAGTCACATCGAAATCAAGTTTTAAGAACCCGGGGCTGTCGCTTCTGCTGGAAAGTCCAAAATCAGAATAGGCATTTGCAACCAAAAACCATGCAGCAGCAAAGAAAAGTTTGTAAGAGAGCATTTTGAGTATATTTTGTGAAATGTGCAGCCCAGGGATACTTATACTTTTTAAAACCCTGTCGAAATGGTAACTTACAGGATTATGGGGCAAGAGGTAGGCACCAAGTTCTCGCAATAATATCAATTTGGGCTAATGTGTAATGCACTGAAAACCTTCAAATGCATAACTTTTAAGCTCTATGCACGATCTGCTAATTGTATTAAAACGTACGTCAAATGCTTCAATCATTCCACATGTGTGGTCACCTACTAAGCCCCAAAAAACTCCCACTAGAGCTCGGAAATCTCTCTTGTGGCTCACTCCTTCAATTGATTTGAAATTTATACTATGAACAGTAAGCAAAAAATGATTTGCGTATAGGTTGTCGGTATTTCATGAGGCTTAAAGTAATGCAAAAAGAAAATTGTAAAAGTTGAAACCTTTTTGATATCATTCCGAGTGAGGTGTTACACAACTTGTCTCAGTTGAGTTACTCTTGATCGAGTATTCTATTATTTCGTCGGCTCCTTGACAATCGAATAAATTTGAAGTGAGTATGTTAGTTAAGCATGAGTGAGTTCTAAAATAGTCAAATCAATATTCGTCCCAGCTGTTGAGTCCTCTTCTTGCTCTTCACTTGGCGTCTTTGAGGGTAGGAGCCGAGTTAGGTCCAGAAAAGGAATGGGCTTATTTTGTATAAGGTTCAATACTACCCTTATTCTTTAGTTAAGTGGACAAAAAAAAATACATCTCTACAAGCATGAATAAGCCCCTGGAGCTGTGGACATAAATTAAAAATTTTAGTTCCTAGTTTTCTATTGATACCATTCAATTTTGAATTAGCATTCCCTAACTCCCTTGCAATTTGGGGCTCCTGTTATGGAAACTAGCTTGTCAGTTTTGCGACACTCTAGTGATCGCTACAGCTACAGAAAACTTCATTGCCGACCCTGTTGATAGAACGCCATAATCAGCTTATTCTGTGGTGGTATATGGCTAATTAAGAGGTTACATTAGTTGAGTGCAAGTAATAGGAGATCAAATATTCCGAACCTTTGTTATAGGAGGTTTGCCCTAATACTTAAGAGGAGGTGCTTAGTATTAAGCTTTTACTGTGGTTTCTCCTTCTAAACCCCCACTCTCAGCTCCTGTTCCAGTCATTCTGTTAAAATCTCACGATCTCATACCAATAGGATTATTCTGGTAAGAAGAATACTTAGAGTGTGCTCTCAACCGATTAAACAGCAGATTCGTACAATGGCTTCTATGCTTATTTCTTTTTCAAAAGTAGTAGTGACACGAGTAATAAAATACATAGTAAATCAGAACTCAGTCTGGCAACTTTAAAGAACAGTTTTTCTCGATTTGACTCTGTCGCTTTCGAGTCAATATATAATATATAGAGAGTCAGGATCCACACTTATACTTTGAGCAATTAGCCCTGAAACAACAGAGATCTACTTCTTCGTTGAGATAGGCAACTCAACTCAAATGGAATATTTGTATTACCGACATGAGATCCATTTTGTGGCTGCAAAAAACAAAGTTCCTGCATTATGCACCTACCAAATTTGTGTCATCTTTACACTTTTACAGAAGTACCTACCACAATTAAATTAAAATCAATAACTAGGATAGACATATTATCTCAAACTCATTCATACACTCAATACACAAATAGTTCATTCAATCAACACGATGTTGGACTTATCGGTGAACTTGGTTTGTCCAAGACTGATCTTATGGTCATCCAAGTCGTAAATCACGTAGGCGTATCTCAAGAAATTGTCACCCAAGACATCACCAGTTCCAATCTCCAATGAAGTGTAGTTGAGCTGATTTCCATCGTTGTCGAAAGTAGGACCTACCAATGTCTCAAGAGGAATGGTGACAGTAACGTTTTGGAAGTTGAACCCAATCTTATGACCTTGAGCTTCCTCGGTCGTAAGAGCCCAACCATAAGTCGTATTGTGTCCTGGAATACTTGAAGTAATAGCATTAACCACATCAACAGGCAAGTATGAGATAGTGGTACCGCTATCCAAGAGCAAAGGTTCACCAATTGGAATGGTCTTGTTACCCACCACTACACTATCGGTATAGACTCCCAAGTCCTCGGTATTGGCACTGAACAAGTGGGCCAACTCTCCGTCGATCTTTTCAGTGTCATAGCCTCCAAAAATCAAACTACCAGTAGTAGCATTTGGAGCATCCAAGTACAAAGAATATGCGGTCTTGGAAATGACTCCGTTATTCTTCAAGACAGCTGGGTAGTTTGGATATTCAGGTCCAGCTTCAATCAGTGGGTAACCAATTCCAAAGATACCAACAGTATTGCTGGTGATCAAAGCTACTCCAAACTCGGCATCAAGGGCTGGTCCTCCAGGGAGCTGGACGGTGTCAGACCCGTATTCACCATAAGCAAATGTTTCATCACCGTAAATCGTGAAAAAGGTGGTAAGATTGGTTTTGTAGCTGGTAGAGGCATCAATGTCTAAATAGCCGCGACTCTTAATGGCGTCGTCGCTATATTTAAAACCAGTAGTACCATTGGCAGAGAGAACCCACAAATCAGAACTTCCAGTATCGATATCAACAAGAATGTTGGACTTCTGAGAGCCCACAGTAATATTAGTGGAGTAGAAAAGGTCTTGGTTGGTCAAGTTGACTGATAAGGGAGTAGCAGAATCAATCTTACCATCATATGGCTTTCTAAATTTCCCATTGGGTCCATCAACTGACTTGGTAACATTGAAGTCGATTTTTAAGAATCCCGGATGGTCGCTTTTCTTCGACAAACCAGGGATAGTGAGGCCGTTCACGACCAAGAAGCAAGCAGCAGATAAGAGAAGTTGAGTAGAGACCATCAGTAGAAAAATTTCAGGATATAGAAAAATTGAAGGAGACTCAACGTCCTCTTATAGCTTTTAGTTTGAACGCTTCTACTTATGAGCTAATGAGAATCTTACCTAGTTCTAAATTTTGTGTAGTGCCACATGGAATCACAAATTTCCAAAGCCTTCGAGCCACGCAAATTTCAGTCGATAATAGTAGACCTAAGGGTGTCTGTTATAAAATACTTTATGTATCTTTTAAACGACTTTTTTAGTTAAGTGCATAAAGCACATTAAGTTTTTTTAAACGATTTGCATGAAAAGGTAAAAAAATATATATTTTTAAAAAATACGTCATCTGCCGACTGCGTGGATGCAAAACTTCCACATATGTGGTACAACACTAAGCCTATCGGCTTAGAGCTGGTTCCATAATATAGATCGGAAAATTTGAATGTGGCTCGAAACACTGCGTCAGTAGAGTCCTTAGTTGATCTGCAACCTGTGGTTCAGAGGCTTGAGATGGAATATCATTGAGGGGCCACCGACATTATTCCAAAAGAGACTAGGCTTAATAAATCCTATTAGACCTCATTAAAGTATGACATGCTTATGGCATACTCTAAAGAAAAATGGGGCTCCTGAGAGCCGCTCTTCAATGGTAGTAATTATTAGATCAGGACCCGGCTCGGGTCCATTCAAGTCCCTTGATCCATGAGCAATTCAGCACAGAACTATGGGCTGTTTTGGCTATCTGCCTGCTTGTTAATTGGTTTGTCGACAGCTGTATTGGAACTCAGCAATTTTTCTTCAGTGTCAGTGGAAAGTCTCAAACATCACCATCTGACCTCCTCGAATATATACCTTGGTGGTGGTCCAATTAGGATTTTGGCTTTCCACAGTATCTAAACATTATTAACCTCAAACAGGTCTATCGTCAGTTCACAACAGCTCCACCCTTCGGTTAAACTTGTCTATACATTCGCCTGATAAATTAGCACATGATTGGGACAACTTCTCAGATATCCCGGGGTAGCAAAGGACCCACCAACTATTCATTGAATAGATTAAATAAAAATAAAAGAAATGATAAGTTAATTACAATAAACCCATGTCAGATGGCTTCCTGAGGTGGAAGAATCTGGCTTCCTGAGGTGGAAGAATCTGACGACTCCTAAGTCATGCTTTCATTTGGAAGCTACTCATATATTCTCCAGCTACTAGCACTAGTGGTGTATTTATTTATTTGTAGAAAGAGAGCAAAGTTGTTCAATGTATTCTGCACTGTTTGTATGCATTATGTACAGTAATTTCGAAATTTTGGATTTTGATGATGGTTGCAAAAAGTATTCGCACGACAGATTTTACAAAATTTGGTAAAAATTGCTACTACGCTTGAGTCTACAAAATCAATCACAAAACATTCTTCAAATTCAGGAGTGGATCACCAACTCAAATAGATGGTTGGCTTACTCAATCAACACGATATTGGACTTGTCGGAAAACTTGACCTTTCCAATGCTAACCTTCTTATCTTCTAAATCGTATACAACGTAAGCGTATCTTAAGAAGTTGTCCCCCAAAATATTTCCCACACCGATGTTCAATGTGGTGTAGTTGAGAAGGTTACCCACGGGATCATAAGTAGGACCCACTAAAGTTTCAACTGGAACATCAATGGTAATGTTGTTAAACTTGAAGCCAAGACTCAAGCCCTGAGCCTGCTCAGTAGTAATGGCCCAACCATTACTAGTATTGTAGCCTGGAAGACTTGTAACAACAGAGTCATAAACATGATGAGGCAAGTAGGTGATGGTTGTACCACTGTCCAAAAGCAAGTCTGCATCAACAGGAACCGTGTTGTTACCTGCGGAGATACTAGCAACATTAACTCTCAAAGCGTACTTATTGTGAACAGGTAAGGTAGTTAATCCCCCATCAATTTTTTCGGTATCATAGCCTCCAAAGATCAAACTTCCCGAAGTAGCATTAGGAGAGTTCAAGTACAAGGAGTAAGCAGGCTTGGAAATCACCCCGTTATTCTTCAAGACATAAGGATAGTTTGGATATTCAGGAGTAGCTTCATTGGTAGGCAAACCAATTCCAAAGATCCCATTGACCTCACTAGTGATGAAAGCCACTCCAATTTCAGATTGAAGTGCTGGCCCCCCAGGAAGTTGGACAGTATCAGATCCATATTCACCATAAGCAAAAGAATCGTCACCATAGATGATAAAGAAGCTACTGAAGTTGGTTCTGTAGGTAGTGGAAGTATCGATATCCAAAGTTCCAAACGATTTAATGATGGAGTAGTCGTCCTTGAAACCATCACTACCATTGGATGCAACAACCCACAAGTCAGAACTTCCGGTATCGATATCAACAAAAACGTTTGACTTTTGCGATCCAACCGTGACATTGGTGGAGTAGAAAATCCCCTGGTTATCGAGGGTGGCAGTGATAGTTTCATTTTCAAACTTACCATTGAATGCCTTTCTATCCTTACCACCCTTTGTTCCTTTGGTCACATCAAAGTCGACCTTTAAGAACCCCGGGGAGCTTCTTTTGGAGGGAACAGAAAGCGCATTTGCACCCAAGAAGAGAGTTGCAGCAGATAAAAGAAGTTTAGCAGACACCATTGTGAAGAGAACTGGTTACAATAACTACGGGCCAGTCTCGTCTTCTTATAGTTTTTCTGAGTATGGCTCTTATAGAAGTTTAAACGAGTTGATTTAGGCAGTTGGTGGATTTGACTCAGGGCCCGTTTTTAAGCCTCCTTTGACGCGTTCACGGATGTTGACCACCCCGATCAAGAGCAGAAACCGGTTCCGAAGTCTTCACAATCACTATTTGTCTCCTCTATCCCTTCATAAATACTACTCCCCTCTCCCGTGGAATTGGCCGTTTTTGAAGACCTGGCAAATCGTTATCGTGAAAAAATTGTTTCTTATCGTTCAAAAGATCACCAAAAAATACGTCACTTGCCGTCGCCTGTACGGCTGCAAATCCCACACTTGTGGAACCTCTAAGCCTACCTTAACGTCTATTGGTTCCTGGTGGTATGTGGCTCATTCCTCGGTTATCCCTTCAACGATTGCAAACAACCAACCTATCAAAGTAACGTCAAATATCAACGAGGCTCATGAAAATAAGAGCCGTAACATTCCGAGCTGTAGCCATCTGATGTGGCTGTTGACAACGACAATGAAGAAGGAAGCGGCCACAATCGCATGGTGGATCCAATGATGTGAAAACCAGGCACATTCTACGACTCCTGGAAACCACAATTTGTTTCGTTATCGAAACCATAATTCAGTCTAAAATCAGAAGCTAAAATTCTATTTATGGGAACGAGTCTTATCAAATAAAGAATATACTGGATAGTCCGCTTGACAAGAAAGTCTGTTCATTGAAAACAAATATTGTTGTAGCTATACCAGATTAGCTACACACAATGTTTTACACCAACCTTATTACCAGAACAGCCGTTATACTTCTCTCTACAAGTGTATTCACAGTCAGATTTGGTGATCTTGAGTGAATATCCAAGGCATTTTGGCCTGGCAATAAGAACTATGATACTTGATTTGATTTCTTCGACATTAATATATTAAATCAGGTCAGTGTTTCGTCCCTGATCAGTTCGTTACATAATAAATAGTGATTCACCAAGGTAAATCATTCAGATCCATGCGCCTGATATCCAAGTCTTCGGGTACGCAGTCAAAGTAATCATTTCCAGGCCCAAATGCCTGGGATATCTCATTGGAAATACCCAAAAACGGCACCAATCCCAACGATCCGTCGGCTGCAAAATCACTCATTAGGTTTTGATGATTTGATGTCAATTCAAACGGATCAAAGCTGAGTAGTTTCTCCAAGCTGTCATCTTTGGGAAGTTCGTCTTTAGTGATTTCTTTTGGTTGGTCTCTAACAAACTCCGATTCGTACTTGGAAGAAGACGCCAATGTTTCCGCACCAGAAGGTTCTCGGGCAATCCCCGGTTTAATTATTGACTGCACAATAGGTGGTGACTTCTTCTTACCGTTTGATTTGAAATTAACTCCAAGTATTCCCAAAATGGCTAGCTCTAGTAATTTGATGGAATTTCGGGTTAAAGCTCCAGGAATTTCATAGGTGGTTTCATGACTAAGTGAGGTAATGGTATCCAATAAAAGTTGTTTCAGAGTTTGATACAACGGACCTCCTTTCATATAATCCAAACTTCCTTTAGCCACTAAAAGAGCGAATCTGGCTTGTTCTCGAGCAATATTGATGGGTATTGGGAGAAGATATGATGGGTTATATTTGGATAAACTCTTCAACACCTCTAAAATTTGAATGGAGGACTGTTGGATCATACTGATACTGGAAGCTATACTTCCGGACTTAGGTTCTTTTTTGAAAAGTTGTTCTTTCTCAGAAAGCCCCACGTTATGATGATTTCCATACTTGGAAATTATGGGAAGATATATAAGGATCTTAGCATGATAATATAAAAATACCAATGCCAATTGCTCTTTTGAATATTTCTTCCAATATTCTCCATCAAGATATGTATTACTATCTTTGAGAGAGAATCCATTAATATCAATTTCAAATTTCAATTCAGATGGTAGTTCTCTTCTCCAAGCATCTAATAATCCATCTCTATGTAATGCTTTGGTATGAGGATCAGCATTCTCAAATCTCGAGAAAATGGAATCCAAGTTATTACCCAAAACTTTACAATAAAGCATCATACTCAAGGCCAATTTTTTAACCTTACCAACAATAGATAATTTCTTGTTGTTAATTATCAAAACACTTTCTCCTTCTTGATCATCATCATCACTCTCACCAGCGAAAGGAAGAGCACATTCAATCTCGAAATCTTTAAGTAATCGAGGCACTCCTAAATTCAAAGATGAATAAACATCCAAACAATACACACACCAAAATAAAAGTCTTCTTTCACTCTGGATGGTCTTTTGAAGTCTGACATCATTTCCGCTGATAGCCAATACTGCTGCTGGGCATCTGTGTAATCTTAACTGGTGGGCCATAGTAATCACCCTACCTCTGAGTTCGTAACAGCTATTAATATCACCCACCACAAGACAATATTGTAAACTAAGAGATAAGATTTTGAGCGAAACCATCGAGCAATGTTGAGTGATTATACAATTTGGTTTGATAAATTGATGGATCAAATAATCAAAATGAGAAAGGTATTGATTATAATTATCCATCAAATCTCCTGTTCCCGAGCCGGTTCCCTTCATGAATTTATCCTTATTCGAGAGCATACTCAAGCTCAATACCAATACCATCATGGCTGCGAATTTTTCCATGGAATCCTTGGTGTCGTTAACCCCATCTGAGCCTTCGATGATGTTTGTCCATTTGGCGTAGTTTTTCAAAAACCATGTCTTATCCAATATGGGCAATGCCAGACCCCAGTCCTGGAAATACACCGTCACCAAATGGTCCAAGTCCATTCTGGAAGTAGGAAATTTTATCAAATCTCTGATGAGCACTTGAACGTCTTGAGGATCGAGTTGCGTCAAGGACCGGTTCATGATGATTTGTAGAAGGGGAAAATTCTCGGTAACTTTCACCTGTATATTTTCCTTTAATGAAGCTATAGCATGAGCAGTCGTTATAGCAGGTTTAGAATTATAGCCGTAAGCCTGACAAATACGGGCAAGTAAGGTAGGAATGAAAAGAGTTTCTTCCGTGCTTCTGGGAATAGAGATGGCCACATACGAAGTCAATTTTTGTTGCTTATTGAATTCTTCTTGTAAATTTCCTTGCATCTGAGCAATTGCAGTAGCAGCGGCAAACGCATGAGGAGCAGGATTCAACTGCTGACGATACTTCAAGTCCCGAGACTTGACCTCTTTCAAGTTGACCAACTCGTCGCTAATCACACTATCATCATCGCTAAGATTGAGTGATTCCATCGATCCAGTTTGTACCTGTTCAACATATACTGACCCCGCTATCGACACCGGACGTTCACAGCACGAGCACCCTTCCTCGTGGGTAGGACGGTGGTCCACTGGCGTCACTTCCTCCACACTCTCTGTCCTGGAAGCCCCGTTCAAAAACTCCAACTGCTCGTCCCGAATGTCCAACAACCCCGTCAACTTCTTATTCTCGGCCTCGAGCTGGCGTACTCGCTCCTCCAACGTCTCAGTGTACCCCTTGGGATAAGCCCGCCGTGAAAGCTTGTCAGAAACAATACACGAAATGCCAATTGCAGTACAACTAGAGCATGGGTTTTGGCCGTCACAACGAGTCTTTTTGGCTCGACACCGATCACACGCCTGAGCCACCCGTACCACAGTACTACCGGGTTGCTTGATGGTTTTGGTCTTCTTGGTCTCCATTGCCATGATTAGACTCCAACGGTTCGCTAAACAAGTTCACTGGATGATTCAGTGATTCATTGAGTCATCAAAATCACGCGATAAGGACCAAAATTCCCCAGAAAATTATCTAAAAAAATGTAGAAGATTATTACAAAATCCCCGAAAATCGCTGGAAATTGGCCCGAAAACTCTCCAGAAACTCTCCAGTGACTTCCTGAAGCACTCCTGTTGGCCCCAAGTACCGTTGTTTCGATCACTCCGGGGCTCATCGAGCTAGAATCACCTCCTAGCGTGGAGCGTAGCTGAAAAAATTCGAGGATTTTCCATTCAAATTGGACAAGGATGAATTCGACAAATTTTCAATCCTTAAATGGGCACACTTCAATCGTGGGAACAACTTGACCGTGATAGACCGACAACTCATTGGTTTAGGCACAAACTGTGACGACTTGTTCGGACTTCGTGAGTCATTGAGTCATCAAATTCACATGCGCGATCTAAGATTAGTATGGGTGGTAAAAAGTCCTCGGACACAGCCAAAAGGTTGTTAGAGGTTGTTCCAGTAAGAGCGGGCTAGTGTGGGGTTTTTGAGCTCTGGAAATTGCGAGGTGTTTGTCAGTTTGGAACTTCCGAGTAGATCGGGACAATTCAGATTTCAGGACTGTTGCGTTTCAGATCGCGTTTCGTATCTCGAGCCTGAAACGCGGACTGGCCTGAATAAACTCACGACGAAAACCCATACTGCAATACTTTAAGTTTGAGGCTTGTTATCAGACATCAAGAGCTATATTGATGGATAGTGAGCTTTTTGTTACTGGAATCTGGTCAGTCTATATCTATCTGTTGGTATAGGCTCGAATTTTATCCTTGGAAATCAATCAAGCTACACTCTTACGACAATGTCTTTGACCTCAATTATTGAGTAAGAGGTCAAGAGTTTTCCAGGACTATCCTTAGCTGATTGAATCATGGCATTGTTCACTTATTGTCCCTCCATTAACTGGAATTTACGTTCACGCTTTTGAAAACATCTCGGATTCATTACAAGAATATAAAAAATATCTTCTATCATCTGCATTTACTGTCTCAATTATCGTCCGACGGTCTTGATAAGAGCTCTTCAATTCTTGAAATTTATCATTCTCTCATACTTTAGACCACTTTTATCACATTTATCTCTCCTTACCTTTATCGCTCTCTACTCCTTTAAGGTCTGTCAGTCTCAAACATCTTGAGAGTCTTCACTTTACCACTATTGATTACCTGGAAGTTATAACTGGCCAGAGTGGTAACATTGACTGATTCAAAGCTATTTAAATATCCTTGTGTCTTTTCATGAGAAGCACACAATTTCTATCGAAGTAGAAATTGAAATCGGACTGTTCGGTTGTTTGATCAAATAAAATCAAATGAATGCCTCTGGATTGATTGTGGAAGGTAACAATTTGAGGTTAGCCACGTATTAGTATCATAAAAAAGGTCTCTTTCTAAAGCTCTGAGACGGTTCAAATGCAACGATGACAGTGCCAACTGCTTCTACTGAGAGAGGGCCGAGAGGGGAGAGATAATTACAGAATAACGGTCTTGTTTGAATGCTTTGATTTCTTAAAAAGATTAATATTTTTCTTGTTAGAACCTGTAAATAGTCCAAAGAGTATAATCACAATAAAAGTTTCTCAAACACAAGAGTAAGATAACTATTACTAAAAGAATATTCCATCTATTACCGAGGGGTCCTGTATGTATTACTTAACGGTTATCAAAAATATGACTAAAAGAGTATTATGACTACTGTTTATAACTGCTTAGAGCCTTCGATTTGTCAGGAATAGAATTGCTTTCATTTTAATTGACAACTTAACCGGGAAAAGTTGTTTCAATCACGATATGCTTGTTCGAGTAGACGTACATAACGTACTCATAAACTCTAGCTTCACATCAGCATTCTTATCTGTATTTAAAATTTAGACTTAAGGATTATGGGTTTTTGGGAGCCTTCCCAATTAGGAAGTATTGCACCAATGGATTCCACCAGGAAATAGTTGTGAATTATAATTCCTTAATACTAATAGTGAATCAATCATGACATCAAAGGAAGGATATTGATTGCTGCTGCTTGTAATTTGAGGCAAAAATGAGCCCAGATGCTTTTATTAAGTTCCTGACTCAATGGTTTATCCGTCTGCAAGTTCGCCAAGCCTGCCATGCTCGCGGGGAGCCTATTGTTGTAGCTCGTCCCTCTTAGGCTTATTGGATCAGCCAAGAAATCGCTAAACAATTGGGTGCAAAATTACAAGTCACATAAATCAAATCTCAATCATTATTCATAAAGTAGTTAAGAGTTCATTAAACATGGTCGGAAACATCCTGCTTGTTGGGACTGACATGGGTCACTATGGGCTTGTCGTTGTCGATGGACTCGTCGTCGGAGTCCTTTTTTTCGTATTCATCATAGTCCAAATCGACGCCGTTAACATTAGCAACATCATCTCTTTCAATTCCTAAGTCGGCCCCTCTATTCTCTGGACCCACAAACGCGGCAATTATCACAAATACAAAGACACAAGCAATGAAAATAGCCATCACCTTACTGTAATCGTATTTTTTGACAGTTGACGTGCCACCTTCAAGAGGAAATCTCTCTCCAATAGTAGCTTCTATGGTGGAGGATGCAGAAGAACACAAGTTACCTAACTGGTAAGAGACACCAGTGACCATGGCTCTGAATTGAGGTGGTGCCAATTCAGACAAATGGATAGGAATAACTCCCCAGGCACCCATGACCCCGAATTGTAAGAAGAACACACCAGCATTGACACCGGAGCCACTGATAAACGCCCAAGGGTAGATCATGGCACCTCCAAGAAGACAGGCAAGAATAATGCTCAATCTTCTACCGATAAACGTGGAGAAGTGCCCGAAAAACATCCCTCCAGCAATAGCTCCAAGGTTTGCTACCGAGTTGGTGACAGTAGATCTGTCTGAGGAGTAATCGTATTTGACAGTCAATAAAGTTGGGTATAAATCTTGAGAACCATGAGACATGAAACTGAATCCAGACATCAAAATCACGAGATATAAACAGGTCAACCAGTATTGTTTACTAGCTTTACGGGCCTGAGACTTGAACGCAGCGAATTTGGACTTTTTCTGTAAGGAACTCTCCTTAAATCTCTCCTGTTGACGAATGAACGAGTCGGTTTCTGGGGTGAAGAATCTCCATACAATGAAAATTACTGGTACACCAGCAGAAAACCAGAATAACGCTCTCCATCCATGGGGTGAGTTATCAGTAACAGCCCGTTGGAAAACTACCGCCAATAAGTATCCCAAACAGTAACCTTCCTGGAACATACCACTCAAAATCCCTCGAGCACTAGCAGGAGCATCCCCAAGCGCGTCTGCAGCACAGATACCAAAAACACCGCCCATGGCAACACCAAACAACGCTCTAACTCCCAAAAACTGCTTATAGGTCTTAACAAACCCGGTCCCAATCTGAAGCACGATCAAAAGCGCCATGTTGACAATATAAGGCCACTTACGACCTTTGGCATCACCCCAAGCACCGAAAATAAACGCACCAACCGCTCTCAACATAAGCACCAAAGTAATACCCCAAGTGACGTCCTTGACGGACACTTCAAGTGACTCCGCGATATTGGAAGCGTTCAAAGAGGTGGCGAAGAAGTCCAAGGCGTCCCAGGTCCAAGCAGCCAAACCAACACAGAAAAAGTTCCACTGTTTGGCGTTTAATTCAGAAAGCGCTACGAAGGGGAAGAAGATCTCGGTGTAGGTGTATTGTTTCAACTCAGACTTGGGCACAAACAACGTGCTGAACCGGGTCTTGAAGTATTTGGCAATAACATGGGGTTGAAACAGCGGTGGTTGGATGATATGGGCGTTGTGGGCCTCGGCCTCTTGCTCAGTGTAAACGGTGTGGATAGACCGTGTGGAATGAATAGACTTGGCCATGTTTAGTCTTGAGATCCTGCTCTTGTTGCTAGAGAAAATGGTGGGAAGCTGGTTGGCTTTATACTTGAAGGTTATAGGTTTGTGGGGGGTGAAGCCGGAGCCTAGGGCCAAACCAAAAAAAAAAAATTAATTATATGAGGTACTGCGCCGTTGCGAGCCCGCGATTATCCCCCACAAGATGGTGGGGTGCGGTGTCGGAGTTTTCCACGGCCAAGGAAATGGAAAAGATTGAGGAAACGTAACGGAAATGCGGACAAAACAATGCTAGAGCTTCGACCAAAAGGGTTATTATCATTGCATTTGGCCCTGTAGCTGAAGTGTACGAGTGGGATAGGCGAATATCACCTGTGTCGAAATTCGTGGAGACATTGCCCCGATCTTGGCACACCCTGCTGTCTTACTGCCTAGCTGACATGTGGGGAAATCTTATGCACAGGAAACTCCGGGAGCAGAATGTTGAGGGGTTTCAATTTGTTCCTGTTTTGGGTCTGTGACTGTTATTTCAAATTCACGGTTGAAAGAAGGTTGCCAATCCAATGTAAAGTCCCAAAACTGATTTTGTGTCTACAGTCCAGCAATAGTATGCACAGGGTACATGAAAGAATTGCATGTTTCACTTGCATCTTATCTGGGTGCAAAATTTGTTGTCTGATACGATCACTCTAATCAAAACCTTAATTCTTCATATAGTACGAGATACATATAGTGGGTGAAACTGATGTCCATTTCATCTCTCGGGCTTCCACCGAGTGAACAGCTTCCCTCGTACGTACAGCCTTTCCTGATTATACGGTCTTCTCCTGTTTTTCGAAAGAATCACAATCAAGCTCGTCAGAACCATCATCTCTTTCACCAGCCATGTCCAAATCAGCTCCTCTACTTTCAGGGCCAAGAAGCACCACCAAAATGAGGTAAGCAAAAACAGATCCGATAAAGATGGCCTTCACGATCCCGTAGTAGTACCTTTCAGATCCGGGAACATCATCGAAGGGAAAATTTTCTCCGAGAGTGGACTCAATGGTGGAGGAAGCAGAAGAGCAAAGTTTACCCAACTGATAGGAAACACCAGTAACAAATGCTTTGAATTGAGGAGGTGCCAATTCCGACAAATGGGTAGGAATAACTCCCCAGGCACCATGGTCCGAAAGACATTTCTCTCACAATGGCACCAAGATCAGCTACCGATTTGGTGACAGTGGATCTATCAGGAGAGTAGTTGTATCTTACCTCTAACAATGACAAATTAGCGATGAAGGGCCACTTAGGTCCCATGGTATCTCCCCGTATTCCAAACATGATAGCACCCACGGATCTCAACTTGAGTAATACAATACCCCAAGAAACATCCTTGACAGTGACATCAAGAGACTGGTCAATGTGAGTGACGTTCAAAGAGGTGGTGAAGAAGTCCAAAGCATCCCAGGTCGGGCCACAGAAGTCTAGCAAAAAGAAGTTACACTGCTTAGAGTTGAGCTCGGAAGGCTGCAAATGGATTGAGCAATTCAGTGTAGGCGTATTGTCGAAGCTCCTGCCGTGAAACAAACAAATGAAAATTCACGTACTGAATTACTGGGCAATTTCATGTTGGGTGCTTGTAAAACGTAATTGTTATCAGTCATGATGATTTGATTCTGGCGAGATACTAACTACTAACTTACCCATGTTTTATAGCTGAAGACCCGGACCCCACAAAACCCCAGATTATGGATCCAAACAAAGTACAGTGGAAAGTACCAGGACACAAGCTAGGAATCTTCAGTCAATGGTGACTGGATCTTGACTTGTTGCAAAAACGGACATTTTCGTCTTCGACCATGCAGGATGTCGCATATGCATAATGTCACACGCAGGATACCATCCATGACGTTGATGCCGCATGAGCAAAGAATATTTTATACACTACAAAAAAGGAGATTATGCACTTGAATTTGCTTAGTTCACACAGTTGATCTTTTCATGCAAATCAATTTCTGGGCTCATGCAGATATGCCTTATCGGGTTGAGTGACATTACTTTATTTGGTCAAATACTAGCAACAAAGATTAAGCCTTGATAGGGATCTGGCACAATAACGAAAATTAGCTTGGGGAAAACAAGCCCTGCTTGAAGATAATCCTTATTAGATTCTGCTCATTCTGATCAACAAATTTCCAAAAGTTTATCAACAATAAAAATGCGGGGTATTACCCTGACAAAAATAACAGATTATCCCAATTTACAGAGCTCTCCGACTTTCTCGGACTACGGACCGGTTGCTCCCGGGGACTCTTAGATCTTGTATCATATCCTGGAGTGTTTGCTCTTGAGTTCACCACAATCGAAATTTTGAGATGAGATACATGTATGGTAATGCAGACAGACGCTCTCCGACTTTTCTCCAACCGTCCATTTCCATTCATACGTAGTCCGAAACTTTTCAAATGGTATCTTTTTCAGACCCAACATACTCTATCTGAACATTAGTGATAAAAGAAATCTAGGGCTAGGGGTTGGCCCGTTCTGTACTATTTGACAATCGTAATAGACCACAGTAATTCAACTAGGGCGTCCCCTATGATTATTTTATTCTATATATTTTTTGCTTTAATTACACTGCAGTGAGGCTGGAATTATTCATCATATTCAATAGGTGCATACTTGGCGAAACCACCCAAGAACTAGGACCATTCCGGGTACTTCTGTTCCAGACTCAGACCATACCCAATTCTTCCGCTTCAATTATGGTTCTAATTTGCAGTGCAATCAATTTTCTCAATTTTTTCAAATTGGTTTGAGCATTCGGTTCTCTTTCCATTTGGTCGCCTTGCCATTTCAATTTTCTTTCGTTTATGATTTTCTTTTCATCAAAAATCTCTCATTCTTCCCCACCATCCCGTAGTTAAATTTTTGATTGTTCTCGTTCCATAAAATTTTGTAGTCCTATTTCAAGTTCCAATCGCTAGAGCAATTTGCGTTCTTTATCTCTTCGTAACTCTTGATTTACCAATTTCAACTTAACGTCCACATTAACAACAGAACTCTTAGAGTAATAGTTTGCCATCCTTCATTATACCATGTTTGATATAACCAACTTTTTCAAATCTCAAGTCTCTTGTAATCTCATTCCTAGACCACCTTGGTCACCCGAACCATCGAACCGTTCCTAAATTTTTTCATATTCTTGCAATTTTCCACCACGGCTACCTTTCCATTCCATCCCAACCCCTCTTGCTACTACACATCCATTGATATCATTACCATTCGTTTCATTGTTCATAACTTTTAATATCTAAAAAAGCTTTCTACGGATCTCATAATTTGCAACCACAGGACGATGGTCAGGGAAATAAAATCCCTTGCAGTAATTGAAAAAGAATTTCAAAGTGTTGAAGTGTCACTTCCCAGCAGTCGGCCTCTTCACCCGAGTCATCAGATTTGGCATCTTGGCCTCTGTGTCTTCCAAACTTTCCAGGTCCTTGCTTTCCGTGAAATTCATGATACTTGTTCGCATGTTCGAATCCTAACCTTTTCTTCTCCAGCAAATTGCTCTCGTTATACCCTGGATACCACATATAGTCAACAATGGTTCCGACCTCGTGTTTGATATTAAATCTGGTGAAGATGGTGTTGGCACCGTAGCAGTAAGCAGAATCAATAAGGGTGCGACTATCCTTGAATCCCATAGTAAGTCTATTCCTCACCCACGTCGGCATTACGGTTCAACCCAGCAAAAATGTCTTCCAGCTGGTTGTGCAATACCTAGGGAGCCATCTGATTGTTCAAGAACGAAATTGCCATCACATTTGAATATTATTCTTATCATTTTTCGTGTCTCATCATTTTATCTTTCAGTCAATCGTGATGAGTAGGAAACGGATCAAGTTGGAACATGTCGAGGTCGAGATCGAAAAGGTGACTGTCAAGCAGGAACAGGGCCAGGATTGTGGATTGTTGACAATGAAACTGGCAACTGAAAAGTTTGAAGAGGTTGAAAAATCTGAAAAGTTTGAAAAGTCCGATGTTTGCACAATCAAACAGGAAGACAGTCTGGTCCAACTAAAGCAAGAGCCACTTCCAGATAACCACACGCCTCCTAACGTATTTCCTTACGCAAAACCATCACCAGGACCTCCCAAATGGCATGAAATATACAACGAGGTGGTGACCATGAGATCCAAGTTTTGGGCTCCTGTGGACTCCCAAGGCTGTGAACGAATGCCAGAAACTATCAGCCCTGGTATCCGTACTCGTAGCCCCAAGAACTTCCGTTTCCAGCTTCTAATTTCACTTATGCTCTCGTCACAAACCAAAGATGAAGTCAATTACGACGCCATGAAGGCTCTCCATTATGGACTCATGGAGAAGGGACACCCCGAAGGGTTGGCCTTGGACTCGGTCTTGCCCCTCTCCGAAAAAGAGATCGACTCCTACATTTGTAAGGTGGGTTTCCATAATCGTAAGGCCAGTTATATCAAAAAGACCTGTGAAATACTACGAGATAAATTTGACGGAGACATTCCAAACACAATCGAAGACATCGTAAGCCTACCGGGGGTGGGACCCAAAATGGGATATTTATTACTTCAAAATGCTTGGAATATTAATACAGGAATCGGCGTGGATGTTCATCTTCATCGGTTGGCTGATATGTGGAAATGGACCAAAAACGCCAAGAATCCAGAACAATCCAGAACTCAATTACAAGAGTGGTTACCTCGAGAATACTGGGGCGATATCAACCCTTTATTGGTAGGGTTTGGTCAGGCAATATGTGTACCCAAGGCTGCCAACTGTGACGTCTGTTCTTTGGGTGCAAAGGGCCTTTGTAAGTCTGCCAATAAGAAGTTGGTGGGCTCAGAAATTACCGAAAAACGTCTCCAGAAACTAAAGAAGCAACGAGCAGATTTATCAGGACTACTCGGTGAGTTGTTAGAGTAACGGTTATCTGTTACCATGGATCGTATGATGACCAAAACTATCAAATATTCATAGAAGCTACTAATCTTGCAAACACTTGACTGAATGGTTGTACAGGTGAAGCATCATAAGCCGTATTTGAAGCAAATGGAAATTTTAGGAGTTTGGAAACAACCAGATCAAAACATCAGAATATGACAAGAATTCAAAACCGGAATCTATGATTTAGTCCAGGTGAATACTAATCGATTTAGCACTGGGAATGTTTATCAAAATATCGCTATAACTCTGCTAAAGGTTCGCAAAGGATATTAAAAACCACAGACCGTGAAGGAAGTGTTGCAAAATCTCTAGAGTTGATATAAAATGAACATGTTAATATTAAAATTAACTCATCATGAAATGGAGGTTTTAAGTAACTTTTAGGGTCCCGATCAAAGAACATAATTATACCTGTGTTGAGCTAGAGATCCAACTGGGTAAACATTTGAATAGATCAATGAGGAAATGGATGAGAAATGAATTAAGCTACGAAAAGAAGAGATTAATATCAAACAATGTTGTCATATATAAAATCAACAGCATGGATATATGATAACAACATCCCATAATTAATATGTTTCAAATGAGGTCTTGTTTGGTCCTGTGTAAACTTTATGGAACTAGTGTTTGGTACACCTTTCTGCCTGATCAGTTTTTACCATTTTGAATTGCCCCGTCTAATTAAATTGCTGTGAAGTCATAATTTCTAGAACATTCAAACTCTCTTTATTGGTTTTAAAATGTCAAACTTGTGATCCTCCACAAGTGAAAACTGATTCGAGTATTTCATATACAGCGTAAGTATGATTCCATCTCTGGAGGATGTTTCTCTGTGGCTAAATAAATTTCAGAAGGTTTCTGGGCAGTCTATACCGTTGTAATTGATTTCGAAAGGAATGGTAACATTTTATAACAGATCTGAAACATTAATCCCCAAAACTATCCGAAGCTACAGTAATCAACTTGTGACTACGAGGTTCAAAGTTACAGAATACAGACTTTCACAATAACGTAATAATTTAGTTTATTCACGGCTCACCTTTTAGCACAGTTTATTTAAATAAAGATTAGTTTTCCTTTAAATATCCTCCCTCTTTACAAAGAGAGTAGAAGATAGTAGACTTGTCCTTTAAAAGATTGGCGGGCGTATCGAACTCCGCAATCTGTCCCTTATCCAACACCAACACACGGTCACTATCCAAGATGGTTTCCAATCTGTGAGCAATGGTCAAAATGGTTTTGTCCTTAAATTCACTTCTGATGGTATCTTGAATCACCTTATCTGTTTCCACATCCACTGATGAAGTAGCTTCATCCAAAATCAAGATTTTAGAATGATCGTTTAACAATGCTCTGGCAAGACTCATCAATTGTCTTTGACCCGATGATAAATTGGTACCTGACTCATCAAGTCTAGCTTCCAATCCTGTTTTATTAGTCAATTCATCTGGATTAGGACTATCTTTAATTTCTTGCTCCGTTGGTTTAGTCACCATTTGACTGACATGTTCCTTCAAATGTGCAAGTTCAAGTACTTTCCAGATTCTTTCATCTGTATATTGTTGGAATGGATCTAAATTATCTCTAACAGATCCTTTAATAGTATGAGATTCCTGAGGAATAATATTAAGATGGTATCTTAAATCATAAAGTCCGATTTTGCTGGTGTCAACTCCATCGATTTCAATATGACCATTACTAGCTTCAATAATTCTGAACAATGCCAAGGTTAATGAAGATTTACCTGCACCAGTTCTACCAACAATACCAACTTTTTCCTTAGCTTGAATAGTAGCATTGATTCCTTTCAATACTGGGTCCAAGTTTTCTCTGTACTTAGTTTCATATCCTTTGAATGTAAGAACACCTTCAGTTGGCCAGTTAGCAGCTGGACGATTGTCTTCAATAATCATTGGAGCTTCAGGTGTTAATTCACAGTATTCCATGATTCTTTCAAGTGCAACCGATTGTGACTCCACTTCTGACCAAATTCTAACAATCATCGTCAAAATACTAGAAATACTAAGTGCAAATGACATAATGAAACCTAATAAACCTGGTTGAATTGGGTGATCAGTCAATAAAGAACTGATAGCTAAAACTGATGAGAAAAGCAAGATTGATGATGAAATGAATTGTAAACGAGTAGACAACCATCTATTACATAACTGAGCAACGTATTGGATCAAAATATAGTTGTTGACATAATTCTTGGTCTTATGAGTGAATCTTCCTTTTTGCTCAAAAGCTTTGATAGTATCCACACCATTAATAGATTCTTGAATGGTTGCTAAAAGAGGACTTCTGGAAACCTTCAGTAATCTCTTCAATTCCCTTGTTGCAGGAATGTACTGAGATCTGATATAATTATAAAGGAATACCAATCCAACGATAAGGAAAAACATAACTGGTAAATTGATAACAATCACACCGATTGCCATAGCTCCCAGAAGAATAGTAGAAATAAGCATAATCAACATCCAAGGTAATTGGTTATCAATAGTACTTATATCATCTGTGAATCTATTCAAAATACGACCAATGGGAGTAGTTTCGAAATAGGACATGGGGGCTCTAAACACTGATTTAGCCATTCTTTCATGGAAAACAGCTGAACCTTTAATGATACAGAAAGTCCAAACCACAAACGAAGAAATCAAAACCAATGCACCACCGACAATACCACATAAAGTATACAATCCTAAAAAGAATCCAGGATGTTGAGTTTTTCCAGTGTCAGCATTCAATTGAGTCCAATAATTCAACAAATACTTTTCGGCAACACCCAATGCAGTGACACCTATAGTCATCAAAATATAAACCAACACATACTTGTAATTACAAGCTCTGCAATAAGCAGCCATTGTGGACCATTTAAGACCACCGGAAGCCTTAAATTCTTCCAGGTGACCAGTCTTTTTGCCTGCTCCATCGTCTTCTTCATCATTGTCATAGTTGTGATTATATGAAACTACACTTGCTCTTCTGAGAGAAATTTGAGCTTTGGTATTAGTGTTTTCACCATTGAATTGTTGGATTTCATCTTCAGAAGCGCTTTCACCCACCGCAGTTTCATCATCGGATTCATCATCATCTTTACCACGACCAAATTCCTTGATCAACTTAGCCAAATCAGATTCCTTCAGGGTAACTTCGTCGTATGTTCCACTTTCGGTGATACGACCCTTACTCAACAAAAAGATTTGATTAGCTTGATGTAACACTCTGACCGAATTAGTAGCCAAAATCTTGGTTCTAGGTCCAATAATACCATCATCTGACAACACCTTTTTGATAATATTTTTACCAACATGCGAATCAACAGCAGACAAAATATCATCAAACAAGTATATATCAGCTCTAGCGTATACAGCTCTAGCTAAAGCAATACGAGCTTTTTGACCACCACTCAAGGCAATACCTTTTTCACCGACAACGGTTTGATCACCATCAGGAAGAGTTTTGAAATCAGACACCAATTCACAAGCTTCAATGGTTCTATTATAAAATTCTTTATCATACTTGAAACCGAATAAAATGTTTTCTTTAACCGTAGCATTTAAAATCCATGGTGATTGAGGACAATAAGCAATAGTACCATTGACTTCAATTCTCGATTGCTTAGCATCAGTAGTTTCATCACTAAATTCTTTAGTCAAAAGAGGAATTTCACCCAAAATAGATTTAAGTAATGTAGTTTTACCACTACCAACTTTTCCGACGATACAAGTCAATTCACTTGTTTTGGCAATGAAGTTGATGTCAGAAAGAGCAATATTACTGTCTTTTGAATCCTCAACTTCTGCTTCTTCGTCCTTATAGTTAGGGGCATCTTCAGGTTGTTTCGACCACACAAATGTGGAGTTCTGGATATTGACAGCATTAGTGGCATCACCGGCTTCGTTCTTAATGTAAGCACCGTTCATAGTGAAGTCCAATTCATCCAACAAAAGGTAATCTCTCAATCTAGACACGGAAGCAGCAGATTCAATCGAACTTGAAATCAAACTTGGAATAGTCAAAACAGTATCACTTAATAAATCAAAATAAACCAAAGCTGGGAAAACAATTTCGGGAGTTAAAGGAACATCATAAATAATAACGTAGGTAGTATAAGTGGCACAACTGACGAAAAATGGGATACAACTCCATAAGAATGACAAAAGGGCATTAAGAATACCCATTTTCTTAGCAGACTTAAGTTCCTTATCATTTCTGATAACATTCAATTTGTTCATGAGAGGTTCTTCCCAAGAATATAACTTGATACTCTTGATGGATAACAATATTTCATTAATTAAGCCAGTTCTTTCGTCTTTGTGCTTCATCATACCCATGTAAACTGGGTAAATGGTTTTGTTAGCATAAGAAGCAACTGGAACTAATAAAGCACCAATAAAAAGACCACCCCAAGTGGCATTACCCAAAAGACCGAAAAGAGAGATCAAACATATCAACAACTTGACAGGAGCACTGAAGAATTCTTGGAAACTCTGACAGAAATATTTGATCATACTAAGATCGACGGTGGTATGATTGATAATTTCACCAGTCGACTTTTCTTTTCTAGCGTGAGGAGATAATTTCAAAGCCTTCTTGTAGATAAGAGTTGTCATCGAACTTTCCACCACGTATCCCAATTTGAACATATTAAGATACATTTGGTTCACAAATAAGGTTTTGGCGACATTAAGGGTAAACATGAAGATTGCAATGGAATAACCCTTGATGATTGGAGGAGCATTTTCTTGTGATACTGAAGCGGTAAAGTGTTGAATAAGGACCTTCAACAAGTATGGTTGAACAAAACTAAAGAAAATATCAAAGAACTCAAAGATAAAAGAAGCGATGACAAAACCCTTGAAAGAAGTAACAATAGATACCAAAAGAGAAGGTTTGACATCTTCGGCCTTTTTGTACCATAAATTGAATCTACTAGGTTTGAATTTTTTCCGATTAATCACAGCCTTGTTGCAGTTTGCTTCCCAGTTTTTGTCCAATTTGGCAAAAGTGTGGTCACAGAACAAGTTTGCACCGACTTGAGGTAAATCTTCCAACTCAACTCTTTGATCCTTATAAACTTTTTTAATTAAAGGGGTGATCCAAGTGTAGGTGACCACACTAAAGAAGTTAACGGGGATACCATCGATTTCAGGATCGATTTCAAAGTGAGGTTCGTAATAGTTCAATTCCAAGTATAATACCAATGCTGAAATCAACACGGTGACACCCTCCAAAATATGGGTGGCTGGGGTAGAAGCATAGATGTAAACGTATGAGAACGAGTCCTGGACAAATGATACCACTGCTATCACCAATTGAAGTGATAAAGCTACCAATACGGAAGCACACGCATGACCTCTGACCTTGGGCTCTAATAGTTGGGTAGGTAAGAGCAACAACACCCACAACGCCACCTTACTCAACAAAGACACGTTGGAAAGAGAGTCTTCGAGGTAGTACAAGCTGGCGTATAACACTGCCTGGACCACCACCAAGAACAATTTGAAAGTCTGGACCAATGAGGTGTGCTTCTTGGAGGACTGACGAGGAGATGCAGACACCAATTGGAGCAACTGGAAGAGCACAAACGCGCCGGTGGCTCCGCTGATCACCAACGACAACTTGTCCATGAACACAGGACGCAATGAGTTGCCATAAGGAGTGTAAAGAACGTTATCCCATAAACTGGTGGTATTGACAGTTTGCAACACGTTAAATTGAGGCTGAGGCTGGTTCTGAGGAACGGCTTCATGAAGAATCGACCATGGATTCAACACCGCCAAGAGTACCAGATTGTAGCGCTCCATGATGTTTGTAATGAGGGCTGAAATTAGGCAGATATGCTGCTATATTTATATCATAAATGAGCCGTTCATTTCGCGGCCTGTACACTATTTGCGATGCGCCTTATCGTAGATCCAGGACGTTTCAATGAAAGGTGAAGGATTCTTCGCGAACTTTTCAGTGATGGTGATGGTGGTGTTGGTTGTAGCGGAAAATTTATCACGACCTGTGCCTATACACCTTTGTGGGAAGTGGTATATGTTCAGATTGATCGTTTGAGCCTTTACTTGGTTCACTCCCTGAAACCTTTTCATCGTGCTAATATTTGTAGGCGGGGCACTAGGCGAGCTGGAGCCACACGACCAAATACGTAAAACCGAGCTACTGACTCATTCGCCTTGTCTAATTGGTAGGATACCCGAGACCGAGCCTATGAGTAACATCCACCAGATACATGGCGTTTGAAAAGGGGTAGCTAACAATGGAGATACGTAAATGCCGCCTTGTTGTTATGGCCAATGGGAGCTCTTGTGTCAAAAATTGAGGTGATATCTGCTCGCGTGTCTGGATTAGGAAACTATTTGGGCCAATAGGATGCCTCCAATCCGTGCGCGTCCAAATCTGGAAGTAAGCGTGGACCAATGAAAGGCCACCGTTCCGTGCCTGTCCCAATTAGGACGAGGTCTCTGAAATTTGTTTCTACGAGATATGGCATAGCCCCAGCATTTGAGGCAATTGCTCGGCCCTGATAATAGCCGATGAATAAATTATAACCAAAGAATTGTAACCAGAAGATATCGTTAAAAATCAGAACACATCACTTGCCCCTCGAACACCAAGCTCTATGCCTTTAAATTCTCTTTAATCGTCATCGTAACAGTTGCAAACTTAAAGTCCCCGCTTCGGAAGAATACACCAGCTTCAATTGATTACAGAAGCGCGTTGATCAGCTTCCGAGCGGGTTGTTAGCCCTGGTGGTATATTGAATCATTTCACTTGCAGAGTTGACTCCTTTTACCCTCCCCCTCCATCCACTTTTAAAATTTCTGATAGAAGTTTGGGCTGACGAAGTCAAATATACATACAATTTGTTCACCATGCCCTTTCTAATAGTTGTTTCAGCGATACTTTGTTTTTTCCCACGCTATACTTGAGATATCTCTACAGTTTGCTTGGACATTCAGAGTCGATGCAAAAGTGTCAAAAAAATTTCACACGGACCTCTTGTAATCGTGTGGCTTGATTTCAGTTCATTGTTCAAATAATCGTGAGTAGATTCCAGGATCCCCTTGAGTTCCGCCTTATTTTGGACAATATTCAAAGACATATTGTTATAGATTACAGCGTTATGATACAAAAAGAACCAAAAAACGCATGGGTACACCCTGTAACAAAAACACAATAAATTCTTCGTGGTAAGCCCTAGATCTGCCAGCACCCATCGTTTTAACTTACTCTATCAATAAAAACATTTTTTTGAATCAGTACTGAATCAAATTCCGTTATCTGTGAGAAATTGCTGCTTGCCAGCTCAAGAATCCACAAAATGGTGTACATTGACACGCCGTTTTAGTGAGCTGAAAGGTGAAACATAAATATCAGATAAGTTAGAACCTAAAAGGGTGAACGACGACAAAGTAATCAAAATTCAAGAATTTGCAATATTTTCATAATTGTATAAAAATTCGCATAAATTTAGTACTACAAACCCGGCTTCGTGATGAACATAGTCCACACAATTAGACCCTAAATATAACAAATACAGCTCATTTCTACACAATTCAACACCACCACCTCCACACCAGTAATTACACCACTTTATACAATTCTTTATCTTCTTTTTCCAATACACTCCTTCAATAAAACTGCTCTCACAAATGAAATAGCCATAAAATACAACGCAATAAAGAGCAAAGCAATTACAAATGCAAAAAATTTACAAACGCAAATTCACAAAAGAACAAAAAACCCACAAGCGACAAGCTTCCACAACTTCCAGCAACCCACTCTTATCGCCATAATCCAAACCAAAATCGAACCATACTTTACCAATATGAACCTATCCTAAAATTGTCAAGCGTCGTGCGCGTCGCAATCGTTGGCCAAAAAAAACTTCCTGATATTAACACCAAAATCACCTACAACACAACGTCGTATCTACAAGCATCACAAAGCAAATACATCAATCTGGAGACATCCACGAGAAACGTCTCCTACACACAGCCAGCCCTCCCCTGTCAGGATCCAAAAAAATCTTTCGTCTTCGTTCCTAGAATCAACGCTTATTATCGAAGGCAAATCAGATTCCTGACTCCGTTAACACCTACAACTAATCGATACCATCTCGAATGAAGCATATTCTGGAACGAGTCAATTCAAGATTGGGTACTCCAAACAATTAAATATAGAGAATGAATCTTAACAACAAGTATCAGCAAGCACAAGTTCAAGGACAACCCCAGGCAAATTTACAAGCTCAACAGATCTTATTGCAACAATTGCAACAAGGGTCTCAGCTGCAGGCTTCTGGGTCTCTTGCTGCTGGCCAGTTCAACCAACAGAATGACAACTATGGTGAGTCATTAAATCAAAGCTTGTATCAGAACAATTATCAACGAGCTCAACCTCCTCAATTGCAACAACAATTTTTCCCCCAGTTCCAACAGAACCAACAGCAAAGTCTGGCCTCTGCTCTGCAATTGCAACAACCTTATCAACAACCTCAACCTCAACTGCAACAAGCTCAATTCCAACTGCAATATCCTCCTCTGCAACAACAACTTCCACGTCAGCCACCTCATATTCAACAACAACTCTTTAACCAACAAGCTGCTGCCATACAGGCCCAACAACAACAAGCTCAAGTACAACAAGCCCAAGTACAACAGCAAGGTCCAACTCAAAAGTTGAACTCAACGAATGTGGAAAATCCAAATACCATGTACTGGCAACATCAACAGCAATTGGTCCAATTGTCTAGAGCCGCCAATATTCCTCATTATTATGCCAGACAATATGCTTCGAATTCTCGTAAAAATAAGAATCCTTACAATGAAATCAAATCAGTGAATTTGATTGATGCCACAAAGACAATCATTGCTTCTTTGGAAGAACAAGAAAAAGTCAAGAAAGCCAATTCTGGTACTGCAACTACACCAACAACCACTTCTGCATTATTACAAAACAAAAAAGTGGCACATGATTTAGATGAAGATCATATTCAAGAGGAACAAAGAATGAGACAAAGGACTCAAGGTAAACAATTATGGTGTCAATTGGATTTATGTGGACAAGGATTACTGAATATCTCTCCTAAATTGTTTCAATATGATTTTTTGGAATCTTTATATTTGAACAATAACAGATTGACGGTGATTCCTCCAGTTATTAGCAAGTTAAGAAGTTTAAGAACCTTGGATTTGTCACATAATAGAATAAGTGAAGTACCACCAGAATTAGGATTATGTTTTAATTTAAGGTATCTTTATTTATTTGATAATAATATCAAAACCTTACCACTTGAATTTGGTAATTTGATTGAATTATTATTTTTGGGAATTGAAGGTAATCCAATGGATATTAAAATTTCTAATTTACTTTCTGAAAAAGGTACCAAAGAAGTTATTGCTTATTTAAGAGATGCTACCACATTGGCTAAACCTAAGCAAAGAGATTGGTTACTTTTGGAAGATGATGGAGAAATCATTGATCCAATCACCAATCAAGAAGCTTATACTAACGAATCTCATGACCCAGACACTTTTACCATGGTTTCTTATAACACTTTATGTCAACATTATGCTACTCCTAAGATGTATAAATTCACCCCATCATGGGCATTGGATTGGGAGTATAGAAGAAACACTTTACAATCAGAAATCTTAGGATTTGGAAGTGATATCTTGTGTATGCAAGAAGTTGAAACCAAAACATTTCATGAATTTTGGGTTCCACTTTTAGCAGAAAAGGGTTATAAAGGAGTATTTTTCAGTAAGACACGTTCTAAAACTATGAGTGAAGTTGATTCTAAAAAAGTTGATGGATGTGCTACATTTTTCCGGACCAATAAATTCAGTTTAATTCAAAAGCAAAATTTTGAATATAATAGTGTTTGTATGGGATCAGATAAGTACAAGAAAACCAAGGATTTATTCAATAGATTCATGAATAAGGATAATATTGCATTAATCACTTATTTACAACATACTAATACCGGAGAAAAAATTGTGCTTGCCAATACTCATTTACATTGGGATCCAGCTTATAATGATGTGAAAGCATTACAAGTCGGTATATTATTGGAAGAAATGCAAGGGATTTTGAAGAAATATCTTCATACCAATTCTATTGAAGAAGTGAAAAACGCATCATTGATTGTATGTGGAGATTTCAATTCACAAACTGGAAGTGCCGTTCATCAACTTTTCTCTACTGGATCTGTATCTAAACATGAAGATTTAGAAGGTAGAGATTATGGTAAATTTACTGATGAAGGATTCCGTCATCCTTTCAAAATGTCATCAGCTTATGAAGCGGTTGGAGAACTTCCATTCACTAATTTTACCCCTGGATTTACAGATGCTATAGATTATATTTGGTATACTAATTCCACTTTACAAGTTAAGGGCTTGTTAGGTAAAGTTGATGAAGATTATACCAGTCATTTAATCGGTTTTCCAAGTGCTCATTTCCCATCCGATCACATTCCCCTTTTAACCAAATTTCAAATTAAGAAAGGGTCTGCCAAGAAGCCCGATTTCAAGCCTGACTTCAAGTCGGGTCCTTCTAGAAAGACCTAACCCATATAATGTCATGTATACTATCCATTGGGTCGGGCCCAAGGAATTGTCTTTGTAACGTTTGATTTGTCGTTTATATAAATTTTGCTTAATCAGTGTAGGAACGTAATGGTAAGGAGTAGTAGGTCATGACCAGTGAAATTGATCAAGGAGCGATAAAACCAAGAATAAGGAGAGAGCCCAGAGATTGTACAGACACAAGCCAGAAAATGCATTAACATGATTTGAAACTTGTTAGAGGTAAACAGGATGAATTCGAGCAATTAAGGCTGGTGAAGATCGGATGATTAGTGGGAGACAAAAGTACCAGAAAACCAACAAGTGTATGAAAAGAACTGAAAAGAGAAGTGAAATTTATACATTGAAAAGTTTTCGAAATTTTAGAAGTTTTAGAGAATGGTAAGCCTTTAGTGGCGGTGTTAGTTGTGAAGAAATCGTGAAGCTGTGAATAGTGAAGCCAGTTGTGATGGGAGGATTCGAGGTATAGAGGACTAATATGGTACCATCTATAATAACGGCGATATTGCGGGTCGGGTGCTCTCATATGATTCCAGCTTCTCGAAATCTCTGGCCAATACAGTGAAAATTGAACGGAGTAGTCATCGCCGTTCCGCTGCCCCCACCATAGCACCTCTAACCCCCCACTACGCCCGTCACACCACCTTTGGTGGACTCATGGACCCTCACCGGGTTGCCCCGAAAATGCAACCGCGAATTGCAACTGTTACATCCACTCTCTCCTCTGACACGTATTCCACCAACTTCAGCTAGCTGATAATGTCACTCTTGATCCCCACCCAAAACGACTACGACGATGCCCATGGCGAGCTCGAACAGGAGCAGATCTACCGGGAAAAGTACCTGGCCTTGAAAGATGTCCGCGAAAATGGCCGTCTCAAGTTCCCCTGGACGTTTGAGGTTGTTCCCGGATTCTTTAAGCAGTCTGACGATGCTACTGATGACAGGACGTTCAACCATGCCGCTGAGCACTTTGGTAGAACCAAACTGTGGGCTGCCATTCAACAAGAATTGGCGGCTTTGAACAAGTCCGCGGCACCCTCCGAATCCTACAAATTGGTGTTTTTTGCCCGTCATGGTCAAGGGTACCATAATGTGTGTGTAGAGAAGTACGGAGTGGATGAGTGGAACCGTAAGTGGCACAGTTTGGAGACCGATGGTGAAATCGTGTTTGGACCCGACCCTGAACTTACTGAGGTGGGTATTGCTCAAGCCATTGAGAATCACGATGCCTGGGAACACGAATTGGCTGATGGACTTCCAGTTCCTGCCAAATTTTACGTTTCGCCTATGCAAAGATCCAGTCAAACCTTAGAATACACATGGCGAGGATTAAAGTCTGATGAGCCCAAACCTGTGGTCACTGAATTAATCAGAGAGCGTCTTGGGGTCAATCTTTGTGACAAGAGGTCCAGCCGTACTGTGATCCACCAGCGGTTTCCCAAGTTCGAAATTCCTGATGATTACCCTGAAAATGATTTATTATACCAAGATGATTACCGGGAACAATTGCACGAGCAAAGTTTCAGAGTGATGCAATTCATCAAGAATTTATTCGAGGAAGACGTAAGGGACAATGTGGTGGACCGAGACTTGGCTCACCAAAACACCTTCATCTCCACCACCTCACACGCAGGCCTGATTCGGGCTTTCATTTTGGGGTTGGGTCACAGGCAATTCACCATTTGTACTGGTGGTATGATTCCAATAGTGATTAAAGGTACCAGAAGGGAATGAAAAGAGTTAGAATTGAGCTATGAATCGAATAGAATTTGTTGAAACTAACCTTTAGACTGTTGATAAAGGTCATGGAGAGGTGGCAATTAGATTAGAAAATTTTAGATAGACCTTAATAGATACACCAGATCAGAGATGAACAGTTTTCCGAAATTATGTTCTAAATAATCAGCAAAGGTAGTGACGTAACTACCATAGTGCCATTGAATATGTTTAAGTACTGTGATATTCACCAGGGGCAGTGGCAGAATGTCCGCAATAGGGCAAATGGCATTGTTTAAGTTCTATCAACTTGGCAAGGTCTACCCTGGGAAGTGACCTTGGGGAGTGTCTTGGGAAGTACCTTGGCACTTTCTCCTTGGCAAGTTCGATTGTTTTCAAGAGGCTAATGTGTCCTGTGATTATCTGACCAAAAGGTAAAAATTGAAGCTATTGAAGCAGGAGTTCACTTGGAACCATTTTGTTCAGTATTAGAAGAGGGAAGCAAGACTATACTGTTAAGGTACCCGAACACTTATGGTCAATGGAGATAAACTTTCGGATAATTCTATTCATTCTTGTGAGATACCGAGATAGACAACCAACTGCAAGAAAGCTTAAATACCGAGACAGGTATATCATTTCGAAAAAAAATGAAGGTAAAGAATGAGCCAATTTTATATTAATTCTAGAAACACCATTAATGGACGAATATTTGATTTTTGGGGGTCTCTTTCTTGACTGAAACCCGGTCTACAGTCCCACTTTTTGACTCAGCTGGCCTTAGATACAACCCATACTATAATTAGCACACGTAACTGATAATTCCTTGATTTGGGGCCGTAGTATAATGACTTATTGATTTTCCATGGAATACCCTTTATGAAACCAAAGGGCTCATAATACCTTGGATACCAGAGGTGAGAAAATGGGACAAGATATCAGAAATTCGGGGAAGTTGCACTATGAGATTCAGCAGTCAAGTGGTCATCAAGACGAGGGTACTAAACTTCCCCAATCACAAGTTGGTTTCTTCTAATCAGATGGTTCTGACAAATAACGGTGTCCTCTAAAGAAAAAAAAAAAAAAAAAAAACAATTTCCTAATTGGGAAGTAGCCTCTCGATGACCAGATATGGGGTAATGCAGCACCTCACTGCGAGTAACCTAAACATTGCTGAGCAATCTTGGACCGTCCCAGAACAATAAAATCACATCCAAAGCCATCAGATTCACCATGAATTTTTGGCTCATATTTCTTATCGTTCAGGTGTGTGCCTTCGAATGGCCCTGGGAAGCAAACTCATCCAGCGCCAGCGCCAGCACCACCGATTCAGGGTTCCGCTGGCCCTGGGAGGGAGGTTCGAGCTCCAGCACCAGCGCCGGTGACAGTTCAAGCACCAGTGCCAGCTCTAGTGAGAAAGCTAGTAGCAGTGCTAGCGGTAGTGGTAGTGTCACTAGCGCCAGCTCTTCTGCCTCAAGCACAGGCTCAAGCTCGGGCTCTGGCTCTGGCTCAAGCTCTGCTTCGGCATCTGCCACCACAGACAGAACAGGAAACCTCAATGTTGGCGACAGAAACGCTTACCAGCCGTTCACAACTACTTGTCCTTCGGGCCCCTTGGTCAGAGAGGCCTCCAACATCTCCAGCCACGAACGTGACTACATCCAGCAGAGACAGGTCCAGACCAACAAGAACTTGATCGACTTTTTATCCAAACGGGCAAACCTCTCGGACTTTGATGCAAAATCGTTTGTGGAAAATTACTCCAAATCAAAAAACATCACCATTGGGTTGGCTTTTAGTGGTGGAGGGTACCGTGCCATGTTGAATGGAGCGGGCCAGATTTTGTCACTTGATGATCGGTTTGATGATGCCAATTCCCATGGATTGGGAGGTCTTCTTCAATCGTCCACTTACTTGACAGGACTTTCTGGTGGCAACTGGTTGGTGGGACTGATGGTATTGAATGACTGGATGTCAGTGAAGGATATCATTGCTCCTGACCTGAACCTCTGGAACTTAGAGGATTCTATTTTCAATCCAAATGGGTTGAACATTGTCAAGACCATGGAATATTACCGAGGAATCCAGAAATCCATTCTGGCCAAGTCCGATGCCGGGTTCAATACCTCAGTGACTGATATTTGGGGTCGAGCCTTATCGTATCAATTTTTCAATGATTCTAGTGGGGGTGAAAATATTACTTGGGCCAGTATCCGAGATTTACCCAGCTTCAAAAATCATGATATGCCTTTCCCAATAGTGGTAGCTAACGGTAGAACTCCGGGTACTCAAATTATTGATGCCAATTCTACAGTGGTCGAAATCAATCCTTATGAGTTGGGTTCTTGGGATCCTTCCCTTAATAGTTTCAGTGATGTCCAATTTATTGGTACTGAGTTGGATAACGGTAAGCCCAATGCTACTAATGCTTGTATAGTCAATTTCGATAATGCTGGATTCATCATGGGAACTTCTTCTTCTCTTTTCAATCAAATTGTGATCAGATTAGGCTCCACGAATTTGAATGGGGCTATCAAAGCATTGCTTAATTCTATTCTTCAAAAATTGAGTTATGATTCGGTTGACATTGCTGCCTATGAACCCAACCCATTTTTGAACGTTCCTCATGCTGAGTTCAAAAGTGTTGTTGGTAACCAGACTCTTTATTTGGTGGATGGGGGTGAAGATCAACAAAACGTCCCCTTTTATCCTTTAATTCAACAAGCAAGAGGTGTCGATGTGATTTTCGGATTTGATAATTCCGCCGATACCCCTGATAATTGGCCCAATGGAAGTTCTACAGCTCATACCTATAATAGACAATTCCACAGTCAAGGAGATGGAAGTCCATTCCCTTACGTCCCTTCAGAAAAAGAATTTATGGATAAGAAATTAGGTGACAAACCTGTATTCTTTGGTTGTGATGCTCGGAACTTGTCTGACTTGATCAACTCCCATAATAAAACTCTGCATCTTAACGTTACTGATATTCCTTTGGTGGTATACATCACCAACACAAGACATTCATACGATGCCAACACTTCTACGTTCAAAATGTCTTATGACGACGATGAAAAGTTCGGGCTTATTCAAAACGGATTTGAGTCTGCAACCAGAGCAAATTTGTCTGATAGTTCTAACTGGGCCACCTGTGTAGGTTGTGCCATTATCAGAAGAGCTCAGGAAAGATTGGGACAAGACCAATCCGATGAGTGTAAAAAATGTTTCCAAGAATATTGTTGGACTGGAGGATCAAAGGAAGCTTCAGAAAGCTCTCAATCTTCTAGCATGACTACTTCCACAACCTCATCGAAATCTTCCTCTAAATCTACTTCTACTTCAAGTTCCACCAATTCTGGTAAACCCAAGAAGGGAGCTGCCACAACCCTTAGAGTTCACTTGTGTGTGCTTCCTACCATATTCATGGTACTTGGAACTCTCCTTGTATAAATATGATACCAATATATAATGACTAGAACAATGACACTAGACACCAACAATTACGAAGTATGGTATAAGTTTAGCCCCGGTATACAAATGACATTGGGATCCTTATTTGACTGAAAAGTTAAATGCTCTAGTGTTGATGTATAATAAAAGACCATAGACTTATGATAGTTGTACCAACTGGACACCTGAGAAAACCTTTTGATTGGAAACAAATTCATGGCAGAGAACATACCCGGGTGTTAATTAATAAAGTCAAAAATACCTTTAATTGATAATGATACAAAAAAAGTATCATTAAATAATGCTTGATTAGCAGGATTTATATTAAAAGTTTTAGGTAGCACCGGTGTAAGTAGAGCTCTTTTACATCTAAATTTATTCATATTTTTCCTAATGATCTAACTATTTCATAGTAATCTTTTGATAATGGTAGTTTTTAGTACCTATGTTAATAGGAGGTGTAGATATGGTTTTTGCTAGATTAAACAATATTAGTTCCTGATGTTTACAAGTCAAATTAATCATACATTAGTACTATAATTATAGTTATACTAGTTAATTCTAGTAAGCAGCCTCATCTCTATCAACTAACCATATAGAGGACTTCAATTGGTGAGGAAAAGAACTGTAAGTTCTGTGAAGTATGTTAATGCTTCTAAAGCGTAGTTTTTTGTGGCTTCACCTCTAGTTCCATGTCACACATATTAATTGATGGTGGTGGAGATGTCTTAAGCCCATAAATGCCTGGTTCTGTTAGACTATTGAATAGTTTGACTACCTTGATGTTTTCTTGTCGATGGTTATAAGGACCTGACATTGACTATGACTAAATATGAATAATTGTTGTTGTAGAGTTCGATTAGATTTAGGGTTTATTTTCATCACTAACTCCCTGAAATCCTTTAAAAATGGAAATCAGCTAAGACAATAGTGATGACACTTGTAGTATGGGTGGTTCAACCATGGTAGCATTGTGAAGACAATCCGTAAATTTGTGTTGAAGAGAAATAAACAATACAATAGAAAGTACCTCTAGCAGGTGCTAACATTAATAATATTGTAAGAATCAATAGTTGCTGAATATGGTGCTTCTGACAATGATGACAATTTCATAAAGAAACTGAGTAAACAGTTGTTGTTATTGTAGATGTTAATGAAGGATTTATATGTTATATTATTTTTATTTCAATTATTCTATTACTTGTTGACACAATAATAGTCTTCGCTATAAACAAGTCGATACCATATTTTTGAACCAAGCCCAAGTTGTTTCCTTCCTTTCTACTAAGAAAAAGTTCTGAACTTCAACTGGATTGGTAATTATTTAACTCCATAAACACCATGTATTTTAGAGCAATTTGGTCACTTTTTTTAAATTGCCATATCGATTATATTAAGAAAATTTAACCAATTTAATTTGGTATGGAATTTCTTGCTTACATCAACTGTTGATCCTCCTTTATTTTAAAGGATTGAGCTCAATTTATCGACTACTAAAGCCTTTACACTCTTAAACCTCTTTCTTGGAGCTATTTGGAAAAAAGTTGCTCGTTATTATGTCCGAAAATGGCACTTTTTCAGCGGAATTTTTTCTGAAAGCTGGAACTTTCGAAGCCCAATCTGGCCAAATAAACAGTTTGAGCAAACCAAGCAAGATTAGCTAATACCGAAGACATCTTTAAACTCTTAGGCCTCTTTACACTCTTAGACCTCTTTATGGTGGGTGTCACTCTGCGCACACACGACCGCCAGTTGCAGCGTTTTTTGCACCCACACGTGACCGGCCATCCCATCTCATAATTTTGTGAAAAATTATTACCTACACCAAAATGGTCAAATCCTACGACCGTTACGAACAGCAGAAATGTTTTGGAGTCATCGCCTCCCACGCCAACATCGTGTGGCTCCCGCCTAGCGCGTCCCAGAACTCGAAATCCGCAGGAAGAGCCATTTCCGCCGGGTTGGAAGAGATGCTCATCTGGGACATCAAAACCGGAGAAATCGTGTCGAAAATCACCGAAGGGTTGACGCCAGGAGCTTCCAATGCATCCACTGCACAGGCACCTTCGCCCATCACATACTTAGCACATCATGCACAAACAGATCTTGTTGCAGCCGGCCATGCAGATGGAACCATTCGTATTTGGGATATCACCTCGGGTTCGGTGCTTATAAATTTCCAAGGTCACAAGTCTGCAATCACCATCCTTAAGTTTGACAGAAGCGGTACCAGAGTGGTTTCAGGATCTGCAGACTCCAGCATCATCATGTGGGATTTGGTGGGAGAAGAAGGATTGTTTAAACTCAAAGGTCACAAGGGCCAAATCACAGGGTTAACTTTTCTTTCCGAACATGATAGTGAAGAAGTCACCGATGATTTGGATGACTATATTTTGAGTGTGTCCAAAGACGGGCTTGTGAAGTTATGGGAATTGAAAAGTCAGCAATGTGTGGAAACTCATTTGGCACATTCAAATGACTGTTGGGGTTTAGGTATCAACAGCACCAAGGATTTGGTGATCACCAACGGTAACAAGGACCAAGTCAAAGTATGGCTGGTGGACCTTTCACGTCCCGATCAACAGAAAATTCAAGAAAGAGGCAGTTTTGAAAAACAATCCAAATCGAGATGTAACGAAATTCAATTTAAAACATTAAAGACTAGTTCGGGAGTGGTGGAACTTTTCTACTTACAAAATGCCGATCGTACCATTGAAATATTTAGAGTTAGAAGTGAAGAAGAAATTAAAAAGGGTATTGCAAAGAGAACTAAAAGATTGAAGGAAAAAGGATATGAAGATGACGAGATCCTTCAAGCGTTGACCGAGTCCGAAATCAGCATGATGATCACCGCATTCACCACCATAAGAGCTACCTCCAAAATTAAATCTTGTACGTGGGTACAATCCTCCTCCAAGAAATTAGATTTGTTAATTTCTTTGATTAACAACAGCATCGAGTACCACAATGTTCCAGTTCCCGAACTGATCAAGAAAGCACAACCCACAGATATCCATTCGGTCAAACAGCATTCCATAGATTTATTGGGTCATAGAACTGATATCAGAGCCATGGATCTTTCTTCTGACAACAAGTTATTAGCTACTGCTTCCAATGGTGAATTAAAGATTTGGAACATCAACACCACCAAGGTCATCAGAACATTTGCTTTAGAAGGTGGATACGCTTTATGTTGTAAGTTTTTACCTGGAGGAACATTAGTGGTTGTGGGATTTAAGAATGGTGATTTGGAATTATACGATTTGGCATCATCTTCTTTGGTTGATAGAGTGGAAAGAGCTCATGATTCGGGTTCGAGTAAAGACGAAGAAAATGGTTCTGCCATTTGGTCTTTAGATTTGACTCCCGACGGAAAAACTTTGGTTACTGGTGGTAATGATAAAACAGTGAAGTTTTGGAATTTCAAAGTAGAACAAGAATTGATTCCGGGATCTCGTACTACGGTTTCCAAATTGACTTTCGTTCACAACCAAACTTTGGAATTAAATGAAGATGTTCTCTGTGTCAAGATCTCTCCTGATGCCAAATACTTAGCAGTCTCATTATTAAATAATAATGTTCAGGTGGTGTTCTTTGACTCCTTGAAATTATTCCTCACATTATATGGTCACAAATTACCAGTTTTATCCATTGATATTTCTGACGATAGCAAATTAATTATCACATCATCAGCCGATAAAAACGTCAAGATTTGGGGGTTGGATTTCGGTGATTGTCACAAGTCGATTTTTGCCCATCAAGACTCAATCATGAATGTAAGATTCATTCCAGAAACTCATAACTTCTTTTCATCTGGTAAAGATGGATTAATTAAATATTGGGATGGTGATAAGTTTGAGTGTATTCAAAAGTTACCTGCTCACCAATCGGAAGTATGGTGTTTGTGTGTGAGCACCGATGGTACGTTTATGGTGTCTACATCTCATGATCATTCCATCAGAGTTTGGGGTGCCAGTGATGATCAAGTTTTCTTGGAAGAAGAAAGAGAAAAAGAAATGGATCAACTTTATGAAGAAACCCTTCTTGAGTCGTTGGAGGATGATCCTCGAGTAGGAAAAGTCGATGATGAAGATCAAGAAGAAACCGATGAAGTTACTAAGGTATCCAAACAAACAGTTGAATCTTTGAAAGCCGGTGAAAAATTAATGGAAGCAATGGATATTGGTATTGAAGATGTGGAAGCCACCGAAACGTATCTTGACCATTTGAACAGTTTCCAACAAAAGAAATCCAGTGATGCTCCTATCAAGCCTACCCCCAACCCTATTTTATTAGCATTCAAGATGTCAGGACAAGAATACGTGTTGAGCGTAATAACCAAAATCAAACCAGCACAATTGGACGATGCATTATTGGTATTGCCATTTTCGTATTCGCTCAAATTGTTACGGTTCATTGAGATTTGGACCAACAGTGATAACGTCACTGCCAATGTGGTCAACATGTCATTGATTTGTAAGATTTTGTTCTTTGTTGTTCGGTCCAATGCTCGTGAATTGGTGAGTCAAAAAGATCCTAAAATCAAGACACAATTAGTCAAGGTCAAGGAGCAATTAAGACGGTCATTGACCACCACAGCCGACCAGTTAGGTGTCAATACTCAAGGTCTCAAGTTTGTCAAACAACAATGGAAGCTTACTCACGAGACTGAGTTTATTGACGAGACTGAACAACGTGAGTATGAAGACAAGAAGGCGATCAAGAGATCGTTTACCACTGTCTAGACATATGTTTAAAGAAGAAGAATTTTAATAGGGTCATTGGTTTATAGAACTCAAAAATGTACAGCATAAGAAAATTAGTAGACTCTTTCTATGGCTTAATCTCTACAAGAAACCAGAGCTGTTTATTAAATGAAATGTTTGCAACTGGCAGACAAAAGACATGTTAAATTAGTATTGAGCTATAGTGTTATTTAAGTAGAATGGAACCAGGAGGGGACCTGGTAGTGATAATAGAAGAATAGGTTTTTGGAGGGAATTGATAAAATTAAATACGTACCTTTTTAAGTTGAAACGAGGAAATGGGCTAGGAAGCGTATGATATGTGGAGACTAGCCAGATCAAACCTTTCCCATCTGAAGAAAAATTGGCCCAGGTATGAGACAATAAATTCTGCTCAATCAGGATGACTTTCATTACGATACAATGTTAATTCTGGGTAGCTTTGTTCCAGAAGTTATTAGCCTTTTCCTAGGAAGTTTGGTTAATTATTACACTAATTTGCCTATATTCAAATGTTTCTGAAAATTCACTTTTCAATCATCTACCTCTTCTAGTTACGGCCCTCATAGTGTCAAATTGATATTTACGATCTCAGTACCAATTCAAGTACTGGCTCAGAGGCCGCTTCTTCAACAACTGTGATTGCGTTACTAAATATATGGCTGAACACGGTACTGGTGATTTGAAATTTTTGGTCTTGAAAATTTTAGTTCTTACGTTTTTAGTTCTTTCGTTTTTTGTTCTTAAATTTTTAGTTCTTGAGTTTTTGTTCTTAAATTTTTAGTTATATTAATTCTTACAATTCCAGCATATTTAATTTTCTAGACCATTCACGGCCTGCTACTTCTGGACTATATAACAACCGTATCATGTGGATATGAAGGCGTTTGAGTCACTCAAGAGCTTGTTCTGACCATGTGATGCCTTTTGTTGTCATCTTTGTTCCAATTACAGTTGAACAACGCACGGAACAGCCTCGGTCTTTCCGCAAAAGAAACCACTATAAAGCAGGACTCTCACTGATAGTTTGGGCACCGTTTACCGGATCCGTCCACAAAGCGTTCCAACAAATTGATCTAGTCCTTCGCCAGTGGGCCCACCGCTTTCGGTACTGCTGTAGACGAGGATACAAATGTTTAGGGCCTCGTATATCTTCGTATTTTTTTCAGTTAGTCTGCGCTACCATAAAAGCAAATGGCGCCGGTATACCATGACCAAAGTTTTGTGAGGGGTCGGAGGTGCCTACAACCCGCCAATCATGGCGAGCTACGGGGAACGAGACTAGAGTAGCGCTGAAGGAGACAGCTAGACCACTGTAGCCACTCTATTAGCAGTCACAGTTGCGAGGATGTGCTCACCAAAAAGCCTCTGACTTTTCCGCTAAATTACCACTAAATTATCGCAAAATATCGCAAATTATCGCTAAAGTATCGCTAAATTAACTGAATTACCACTAAGTCACCGCTAAATTACCGCTAAATTACCACTAAATTACCACTAAATTACCACTAAATTACCACTAAATTAACTGAATTACCACTGAATTACCACTAAATTACCGCTAAATACCACTAAACTATTTGAATTACCACTAAGTTACCACTAGATCACCGCTAAATCATCCTTAAATCATCCTTAAATCACCTCAATCTCCTCTAATCCACCGCTGCTCGCAAAATGAACCACATGAAAATTCAAAGTTTCTCAAATTAACTTTAGTAAACAGACCATTCAGCCAATCAAACGAGGCCCACCAAGTCAGCCCCGTCTCTCTAAAACTCCCACCAGTCTCTACAACCCACACCACCCTGACCAATCTGATCGTTTAGCCCAGAGTTCCCGTAGCTTCTCTTTTTTGCCCATTCGTAGACGGAGTGCCAATGCCTCATACCCTTTTGGGATACATTTACGTAAGCGATCCGTTGCTAACACCTTTTGTGCACTTTCTTTGATCCTTTCAACTCCCAGTCAGTTCGGCGAATTAGCGGCATCTCCTTCACTTCTAGAAATGAACAACATGCACCAGCCGCAGGGCATGAACTCATGGCATTCGATGTACGCAGTGACCGACCGTCAAAAAGTGGTTCAAATCCTTTCCAATACGCTTCGGGACATGCAGGGAACTAATTATGATTCTCAAAGAGGGGCCACCATAGCTCAGGAGTTTGAAAAGTATACGTTTATGAAATCCCAAAGTAGGGATGAATACTTACGGCTCATCAAGCAAAAAATCCAACAATTAAGAACGAATATGAATAATCGAAATGGTCTGGTTCCACAAGGTCAATCTCAAATGCCTCAACAAAACATGGTTCGAAATGGAAATCTCCAGGGCCAGCCTGGGGCCAACGTGCAGCAGAAGATGAAGCCTCAAAACATCAACTTTCTTCAACAACAAGCACAAGCACGTCAACAATCTGCAGCTCAAATTCAAGCTCAAATGCGTAATGGTTCTATGACCAATTCTCAACTGCAAGATCCTCTGCAAGTCGCTGCACCCGTCAACTCCCAAATGCCCTCTCAGGTGCCTTCTCAACCTTCACAACTCCCACAATCCCAGGATAATCTGTCCAATATGCAAACATCCCACCAACAGATCCAACAGATCAGTAATCTGATTCGAAACGCCCCGATTCCTCCCGCTCTTTTGGCAAAAATCCCTAATATTCCTGCTGGTGTCAATACCTGGACTCAGGTTTTTGATTGTTACCAAAAGAAAATCATCCCAGCATCCGCCATGCCTTTAATCAAAGAAATTCACAACACCCACCTTCAATTGGCCATTCGTCAACAGCATCAACAAAAACTTAGTCAAAATCAACAGCGGATGGGTCAGCAAATTCAACAACCTCAACAACCTCCTAAGGCTCAACAACAAAACCTTAATATGCCCATGAATCAAGCCAACAATAATAATACCCCGGTTATGAATAATATGGGCTTTAATATCAACAACCTTACTCCTCAGCAAAAGCAACAGTTCTTACAAAGACAAATGCAACAACGTAATAGCATGGCGGGCCAAAACAATCCACAGATGATGCAACCCCAGCAGCAATCCCAGTCGTCGATTCCGGTTCAGCAGATTCCTCAACCACAAATGCAACAACATCCCCAGCAAAACACCAATCCTGGCCAGCCCAAACCTCCTAATTTCCAAATCACCCAACAAGATATCATGAAATATAGCGCAGACGCCATGACCTTATTAAGTAGAGTACAAGGAAATAGAGGGATTCAAACTACGTTGGATCCAAGTCAAAAGGAGAGTTTTATTCGAAAATATATTCTTCATCAAAAGACTCAACTTTGGAAACAACAGAATGGTCTTGCACCCGCAAACAGTGGAAGTCCTGCTACGAACAACCAACCAATGAATCAAAAGCGACTTCAACAGCCTCAACCAAACCCTCAAGGTCAATTGAACCAACCTGTCCAACCTCCTCAACAAGTACAACCCAATCAACCCATTCCTCAACAGATCCAGAACCCGGTACAACAACTGCCATTGATGAACAACATGAACCAAACTCCAGTTATGAAATCTCAGGTACCTATGAACACTTTATCTTCTCCTTTGATGCCTCAAAGAGGTGGAAATATGAATCAAATGCAAATGAACAATGCCAATTCCATGAACTCCAACACCAACTTTACCAATGTTCCTCAATCCAACAATATGAATAATCAACAACTTTCCAATCCTAATCAAAATCAAAACCAAAACCAAAATCAGCAGTCATCTCAAAATCAACAAGCGAATCGTGCTAATGCCCGAAATTCTATCGCTGCCATCTTACCTCAATTAACGGATGAGATGAAGTTGAAACTTCGGCAATTGCTCGATGAGGTATCTCGAAACAATGTAGTTTTAAAAGATGTGACTGCGTTGTTAACAGATCAGGATAAAACTCAAGTTCGTGAAACTATGGTCAAAATTGCTCAACAATACTCAAATGTCGATAATATCATCAGCTATTTTTTCATTCTTACAAAAATAACTGAAGGTACCAAAAAATTGATACAAATGAAGTATATGACCAAAAATATCATGGACAATCTTCAAAGGGGTATTTATTTGGCAGGACCGGACTTATTGGAGAAGTTACGTTCGCAATATCAGAAATATTTCGACTACGTAAAGGAACAATTTAGTTTAAGAAGGCAGCAGTTACAACAACAGGGACAAACTCCAGGTAAACCTTTAGGACCTAACCAAGCACAAGTGAATAATCAGTTTCTTGGAGGAGTATCTGGACCAATTACGGGGGGCCAAGTACCACTTCCTAATGGTGTTCCACAGCAGGCTCAAGTCAATATTGGACCTAGTAATGCCTGGCCAGCAGTGGCACCTCCAGCTCAGGCACAACATGGAAATTTCCCACAAAGAAGTAGTCCCATGCTTCCTAATAACAATGTTTCTCCTTTGATGGCTAACCAAATTCCTACAAATAACGGACAACCCGGTCAGAAGCAAACCAAACCACCAGCACCACAACCCAAGAAAGTTCCTAATCCTCCAGTCAGGCGTAAAGGATCCAATAAGGGCCCTGTGAATGTGGGAAGTATCCCAACTCCTGCTGGTCTTGCTGCTTCACCTAGTGCTTTATCCAATGCCATTAAGACTCCAAACAGTATTGCCACACCTCAAATTGGTCAACCATTAAGCAACAAGAACACTCCTTCGGGTCAATCGCCTAACTACACTGTCAAAAATGCCAATGTCCCCATCCCTACTACGGATGCTGACATTTTCACCCACAGTAAAGGTGATTCGAAAGCTGCTAAAAGACGTGAGCTCTCTAATACTGATCCCGAGAAGTTTTTCTACGCTTCTTTGGCAAACTTATTGGAACTCGATGAATCGTTCACAGACGTCAACAAGTTGCCTAGTTTGGAGTCTACTGCTTCACCAGCAGTGTCATTAGGAAAGCCTGTTAAATCACCATTATCACCAGCTTCTAATGCTGGCGAGTGGACGTGTGAAATCAAACCAGCATCAATTACATCTGCGTTTAGACAGGTGGACTCCATCAAGGAATTGGTGTCATCAGATGTAATTGAAAATTGTACTAAGATTGCTGTGGAAGAGGTGGGATTCTCCAAGGACTCTGGAGGGATCAAGCGTGATATTGATATGGTGGATGACGGTGACGATATAGACAATTTGTTTTCCGACAAGAAACCCAAGGTGGAGGACTCTGAATATAAGTTTATGTATGAACTTGTGGGGTTTGATGAATGGAAGGATTTTGTTGTGTCAAGTATTCAATGACAAATTTCTGATGAAGAGACACTTGGAATTGGATTGGACATTAGGTAGATCTAGTCACTAAGGTATCTAAATTAAAACTTTGTTGCTACGATTACAAAGGCTATCCAAGGATATTGGTATCTAAAAACTATTGTTGATAAAATTGCATAGGTGTGAACTTTACCAAGACTATTATAAGATTACCGTGGCATTCATTAGACAAGTAATCTTGTATAAATTGTGTCATGGTGCAACACTCATTACTTCTCGAAACATGATTGTATAAGGACAAGATCATGATCATAAATCAGGGTGTTCTTACACCATACCGCTCTCTCGTTAATGTGTCATTTGAATTATTTGTGTTATAGATTGTATACTCGATTATATTATAGTGCGAACCATAGTGTAAATTGATCCATTATACCATGGCTCCTTTATTCAACCACCAAGACAAACAGATCTCAGTGGCCTTTGTGTGTTTGGGTAACATGTAAGTAATCGGTTTCTGTTTCGGTTTCTGTTTCTTCACACTAACATTCAGCTGTCGTTCCCCCATGGCAGAAGCCATTTTCAAGCACAAGGTTGAGCAACTTGGCTATGGCCCTTACTTCAAACGTATAGACTCGTTTGGAACGGGAGGTTGGCATATCGGGGAGTCACCCGACTCCAGATCGGCTAGAACTTGTCGTAAGCATGGCGTCCCTGTGAACCATTCAGCCCAACAAATCCTGTCGTCCGACTTCGCCGATTTTGACTATGTGATTGCCATGGACGAATCCAATCTTAGTGACTTACAGTATGCCAAGCCTCGTGGTAGCAACACGGTGGTGTCGTTGTTTGGAAAGTGGAGAACCAACGATGAGTTTGCACGGGTGGTTGCTGATCCATACTATGGCGGCAACGATGGGTTCGAGGTGAACTTTCAGCAATTGAGTCATTTCAGCGAAGAGTTTTTGAAACAGGAGGTTGGAGAGTTGGATAAATAAGGGGCTAGAAGGGCTGTAGTGGACTAGAATTTTCATCGAGCCACTAAGAATGGTCATACTTTGAAAGAATAAATGGTAACCAGAAAGGTGATCAACAGCTGGTATAAGAAGGTTAAGTAAATGCTAATGAAACCAAGAGAAGAAAGGAAGAAGAGACAAAGTGAAGACCGCCTTATTAGTTAGAGATAGATAAATATAAAGGTGAGTTAATGGAATCCATTAATATTCTTTTGTTTGACATATTACAGATAACTAGTTCTCCTAACTTAATTTGAACTCAATAATGAGTCTGTGGAATAGAAGTAGTAGAAACGCAAAATATAATGACAGAGGAGGATATATATATATATATATTTAGCAGTCGAAATATATTAGCAGTCGAAATATATTAGTATTCAAGATGTATTCAGGTGGTTCATATTTGGTTTGACTGATAAAGTTACCGAATGGTCAAAGAGGGCATATAGTATATAAATACTTTATCAAAACCATCTAGTCATCACGAAGCAATGTTTACAATAATTTTATTATTAGCACCTGTTATAGGTGTATTTTTATCATTCTCTCGACATGAATTCTGTAAGCACTGCTCAATACGGAGTCGCCTAAAAGAACGAGAAAATCCCAAATACCCATGAAGTTGCTCCTAAAGTATACCATATTCGAAATATTTTTATACTAACTTTGGGTGGTTGCTGCGTTAACCGTTAAACTATGTGATTGTATCAGGATTTATTAACATAGTTTTTCTAAGCATAGTCAACGAATGGAATTTCAATAAATATTAATTGTGGGATTCAATATACACTGTGATAAGACGAAATCTCCATCAATACATGCCAATCAGTTACTACAATTGCGAAGGTTCACTACAATTAAGGTAAGCTCTCACTATTTCTCAACACTCATTGACAGGGTAAGAATTGTTACAAAAGTTGCTTTAAACAATTTATTGTTCAAATCATCTGGTACAGTCAATTGATTGGCTTAACATTGTTCCTCTCTGTAGTTGTTTGAAAACACTTAACTGTGCTATAAAATTGATCATGTAGATTGAGTATCCACGCGTAATTCTGAGTCCGCAGTAATCTTGAGCCCAAACTTACTTTTTTTCTAAGGAGACCAACCAACAAACCTCCATAGGACTTAACTTTGCTAACTAACCTTCCCAAGTCCTGAATCACATGTCCGAGTACTTGTAGAATCAACAAAAATTTATCACATCTTGCCAAAAAACAACATCCATTTTCCTGTCACATCTCCATCATGAGTGCCCGAAAACTCCAACAAGAGTTTGATAAGACCAACAAGAAGATTGCTGAAGGATTGTCCGTGTTTGATGATATACACGAGAAGTTGATCACCACTGAGATCAGTTCACAAAAGGAGAAGTTAGAAAGTGATTTGAAGAAAGAAATCAAGAAGTTACAAAGACTGAGAGATCAATTGAAGACATGGCTAGGAGATAGTAGTATAAAATTGGATAAGAATTTACTTCAAGAAAACAGAACTAAGATCGAGCATGCCATGGATCAATTCAAGGATCTTGAAAAGTCGTCGAAAATCAAACAATTCTCCAATGAAGGTTTGGAACTACAAAGTCAGAAAACCAGAAAGCGATTCGCTGACAATTCCAAGACTCAAGAAGCATGCGATTATATTTCCGATGTCATTCAACAAATCGCCGATCAAAATAGTGAATTGGATAATGAAATAGGTCAATTGAGTATACTGAAAAAGACCAAAGGTTCTTACACAAGTCAAGCAAGTATAGATGATGTCAAATACAAAATTGAGCGTAACAACGGACATTTGCGCAAACTTGAAAAGGTCTTGGCCAATTTGGAACTTGAAATCTTGGATCCTGAAAAAATCGACGATATTAGAGATGATTTGGATTACTATGTGGAAAATAATCAAGATGAAGATTACGTGGAGTATGATGATTTTTATGACCAATTGGAAGTAGGAGATGACGAATTGGAGAAAGGTTCTTTAGCTAGCATGGCAGTGGAAGGTCAAGAACTTATTGCTGCACAAGCTGTTAATGGGGCTAATGGGGCCAATGCTTCGAATGGTAATATTGTGGTGTCACCTTCATCGTCAGCTAAGGATTCCACACCCGTACCAGTGAAGCCTCCTACAGTTTCAATTCCTGTGAAAGATTCTTCTACTCCCACCAATGGAACTCCGGTTAAAAAGACAAAACCTGCCATTATTCCAGCAGTTAATCCTCCACCATTGAACCCAGCTACTTCATACTCTAATGTCATTAAAGCCGCCCAAGCTGCTGCTGCAACATCAATCACTAAAAACCCCCCTGGCTTAGACTCAGTCACTTCTAATTCTACCCCCGAAGCACAAGGTGTTAAATTGAATGAAAAGAACGATGAAACACCTGATGACGTAACATTGACAACACAACCAACACCAACCCATGAGGGTGAATCGCAATCACAACTGCCTGTTGGAGAAGGTTCAAAATTTGGCGATACTGTCACTCGGTTAACGACCATTGCTCAATCAAGATTACAAAACCCATTACCATTCCAAAATATAAGTCAGTTATTGGAAACATCGCTATTGAACTGTCCTGACTCATTTGATGCCGAAAAACCTAGACAGTATAACCCGGTGAATATTCATCCTTCCTCAATTGATTATCCTCAAGAACCCATGTTTGAATTAAATTCATCACACATTATGCGGAAGTTCGACAATGACACCTTGTTTTTCTGTTTCTACTACAGCAATGGAGTGGACGGATTTGCTAAATACAATGCCATCAAAGAATTAACCCGGAGAGGGTGGGTGTTCCATAAAGAGTTCAAGCAATGGTTTTTGAAGGATAACAAGAACGGAGGCAAGAACCGGTCGATGTCTGTCATTCAACGTGAAGAAGAACAGGACGCAAACGACAATGAGGATGAAGAAAAGGAAGATAACTACAAGTACTTTGACTATGAGAAGACGTGGTTGACTCGTAGAAGAGAAAACTACAAGTTCAGCAAAGACTTGAAGGAATGCTTATAGCATATGTAATTAATAAAGTAGATGATCGAAATGTTACATGGGTAGTATGTTGTAGTGAGTTTAGAAGATATTGGGGGGATTAAAGGGTCAATTATTTCAGATGAGCTGGCAAGACCTTTGGAGTTGAATTAATGGGCTTGAGTATAATCGCTATACTGACACTGACAGCGCTGTGACTTTAATGAGACGATATTTAAATAGTTGAGGTAATTTTGCGAAATCAAGCTGAAGTACCACTAATTGCCGGTCTGAACGTAGCTTGTGAACACGGTTGTCAAGATGGTGTTCTCTTTCAACCCCGCTGTTTGTCATAGTTTTTTGTCCTATTTCCTTGGATTGAAATAGTTCCCATCTTTTTTGCCCTATTTCCTTGGATTGATATAATTTCCATCTTCTTTTTTTTTAATTGTATTAGTGTAGATTTTGGTGTGATTAAAAGAGCAAACAGCCATAAAACTCCTAAAGAAACATGTTTAGTTTCAGTTCTCGTTATTTGTCATCGGTGGGATATAAAAGTGGTTCAGACTAGAGAATAGGAGCTATAGAAAATTTATCAATAACTAAGCATTATCAATGTCATCATATACGAAATTGGCAGGGCTCAGCGATACCAATTTGAGGTGGTGAAGTACAAAATAAACCATTTTTACACGCGTTCTATTAGCCAACCTAATGAGGCAAGTGGAAAGAATCAAGGCGACCTCGCTCACAAAAAATTATGCTACACAATTCATCGTACTGCCTACTCCGGTCCTAAAAGAGTCCAGACGACAAGAACCGTAATCTAGATCAAACTCGATATCCGTAAAAAGATCGTTTAGTAGAAATTTATTAAAATTTCTATTAAATTTCTCGCAAATCTTCACCAATTTGCTCTGTAATTTATATGGTCCAGCTACCACTACAAAAATAGACCCTTACAAGCGGTAACCTGTCCACCAACTACAAGTGACACCAAGACCCGATCTAGCCACAACACAGGCTCCGAAAAATACCGTCACCAACCTCCTCAAACGATCCAATCAGGTAATAAACCCTCGTTCCGAAATAACGTTCCAAACCATCCCTCCATTGTTCGTGTTTTACGGACATCTAGACTGCGCGTAACAATCGGTTTCACCAAAAAATGTATGGTGCCAACAGTCACCAGGAGTGGTTGGAGCAAAGGATGGGAAGGTTTTTCAAGGTGAGTTCATACGCCATCAACCCCCTCTGGTTGGATGAGTTATAGCAATATTGTAAGCTTATTAAATCCTGGATGTAGACATGCCAACCTCTGTGATTCTAGAGCCCTTCCCCCACACGTGAATACTGCGCCTAAAGCTATACCCCTGATCGTCCCATTCGATGTTTCAGATCGCAGTTTTGTCCCTCAGCTTCATCTTATTTTAGAGACCTCAAATCCGGCCCTTTGCCATTTCCACTCCATCATGGCTACACCTACCATTGTGGAATACTCGAGGGCGAGTTTATTCATCCGTGATTCCACTTCCACCGGTGGATGTGTGGTATGTCCATCATCAGTCCCTCCATGCCCCAAATGTGCTTCCAACGAGCAATGTCAGATCCAAGTTCAGTCATGTAACTCGTGTCCTTCACCGTTCTGCTCTCCCATCGACTCTCCCAGTAGCAAGTCGCCTGTTGGAGGTATTGTTGGGGGAGTTGTTGGAGGGGTGGTGGTTGCTCTTGTGGCAGGTATGTTGTACTACTGGTTTGTCTATCGCAAGAAACACAAGGTGATGTTGGAGGACGACGAAGCCATCGACCTTGGTGAAGACGAAAAAAGCGAGTTAGACGCCGACGTCACTTCCAACACTCCTACCGATTCCAGTGGAGGTGCTCGTGGAACATATTCCGACGCGATGCCTCCTCAGAGAAAGACTGCTCATAGTGCCAACAGCAGACGAAGACTCTCGTCATACGAATCATTCACGCGTCCCAAGACTCGCTACAATCAAAAGGGAGATGCTCGAAGTAAGGAGACCGCACAGAGACGTGCCCGTCAGAAGCGAATCGTGGCCCAAGCTAATGCTAACAATGGGGTTGGCGATGTGTATCTTGACCGCACCAATAGAAACTCGATGGCTACCACCATCTCCACCACTAACGCTTCTAATATCTTACCTATTGCATATATTCCAGGGGTAACCGTTCGACCCACAAAGAACAATACGCGATCCATCTACTCCTACGACACCAACTCGGTCTTTTCTGACTTGGACACCATAGAAAACGCATCCATCATCGGTGATGTCATGCGGGCCAACAATCACAATCAAAACGCCACCTTCATGTCGACGGCCGCTGCCAATGAGAAGAAAGATGGTACCATGACTGCCATTAAGGCACAGCCCCGGTTGGTCAATGTGGACAAGATTGAGGAAGAGGAAGAGGAAGAAGATGTGACGGATGACGATGAAGCAGACGATGACGACAAAGATAAGCACGATTATTCATATGCCAGCAGCACAGTGAGTTCTGGAGAATTTCACACCGATCGGTTGAGGACCACCAACGTCGTGATTGAAGAAGACGAGGAGAGTGATTCCAATTCAGATTCAGACTCAGACTCAGATTCAGATGTGGACTCGGATATTGGCGAAATCACAAGAGCTACAAGTGTACGGAAGCCAGCCCAAGTTAATGACGTCCGCCATGACCGTGAGATTCTCTTGGACATCACCAAGGATCCAAGACACCCCGAAGATGTTCCTCTCGATATCATCCAGCTCGAGCCAGTCCAACCTCGATCTGTCAATCACGATGTTGGTTCTGCTCCAGGCTCAATCATCTTGGACGTCGAGATCGACGATTCTGGCAGCCGTCGCAGCCGGCTCAGTTCGAACAGTGAAAGAAGCCCTTTTGAGGACCCATAATGTGACACGAATACCAGGAAAATAGGAATATAGGATAGTAATACAAAGCATAGAGATTTAACAATAGTTCGAAACCTCTATTCTCGACTCCAGATCAATTGCTACCAATTGACTGTGTAAGTGTAGACTTTTTCAGAGGTTGAGGCGAATTAAAGGAGATGCCATAATTCAGTCAATAAATGAGTTTACAATGAAGTCGACTTGAATTAGAGATCGGACTTGAATTGATGAGCTCGTCCAATATGATAGACGATTTCTCTCGTTACGAGCAATTGCCTAGCTGTGTAAAATTAATTTGCAAGAATTAATTTGCAAGAATTAAAATTGCGGAGTTCTCGTGTAAGATCTCCACGGTCTTAGACTTGTTCTCCAAACTTAAGATTCACACACTTGTAAATTCCAACCCCAGATTCCATTTGGTATACCAGCCTGGTAATAATTAGCCTGTCAGGAACTGGGGCCCAGGATGTAAATCCGCACCCTAATGGTCTCTGAGAATTTATTTAAATTAGTAAGAAAAAAGAAAAAGCATGGAAAAAGAAAAACGTCCAAGTGGTGAAAGTCCACATGGTGAAAGATCTGAAAGTTTTGAACGCTCTGAAAGTTTTGAACGTTCTCATACAACCATAGTGAAGCTCATCGAGGGTTTATTGTTGACTGTCAACCCGTAAGCAAAAGTTCGACCACTTTTGAAAAATACCTTCAAATTTAGCCATTTTCAGTAGTAGTCGCATCTAGTCAAGGAGCCCATACAAAACCCATACGCAATCTAAAAGTCACGACCTCCGAACTCCGTGTTGTCCATGCTACTGTATCATTCTACATACGTCACAAAGTGCACTGTTCTAACTCGTTTCAAACACGCTTTTAAACCGGTTTTTTTTCACGAAACCAGATTTGTAAAAAGTGAAAAATTCCTCTTCAACCAATCACCTTCACCGTGTGTTGTTATCAGATTGGACTTGGCAGGAATTCGGGTTGATCCCGACCACGTGAGAAGACCCAACCTCGCGGTCTATAATCCTTTACCCCAACACTAATTATGGAGTTCGCCCAGCGGGACAATTATCGGTCGCAGTCCACAATTTATGAACCATGAGGATGATAAATTATTTATGGTAGCAAAAACATGACACAACAATTAAATTAGATAAATTTTACATCAATAGTTGTCACCAGAAAATCGTGATCGTTATAAATGCCCAACACCTAGATTCATAGTTCCGACAGAGGGGCGAGGAAGGTCAATACCACAGGTGCAGGGTGGAGGAACCGACCTGCATGCCCGGAAATCAGCAGACACTATGGTTTCGCCGCAGTTCGGACACAACCCAACCGCTAGATTTGCAGTTTTTCGCCCTCGGATCTCCAACGACAATTCCTTTCGGAGCAACTCCCACGTCATATAAATAAGCCGTTCTCCCGTTTATTCACTAATTGAACTCAACATGTCTCAAGATCTTGATCAATTAACAGTTAATACCATCCGTTTGTTATCGGTAGATGCCGTGGCCGCCGCCAACTCCGGTCACCCAGGTGCCCCTCTTGGTCTCGCTCCTGCTGCCCACGCCGTGTGGAAGCAATTGAAATTCAACCCAAGAGACACCAAATGGATCAACCGTGATCGTTTCATTTTATCCAATGGTCACGCCTGTGCCTTGTTATACTCCTTGTTGGTGTTGTACGGTTACGACTTGGAAGTTGATGACTTGAAGCAATTCAGACAATTGAACTCTAAGACTCCTGGTCACCCAGAAGCTCTTGATGTTCCAGGTGTTGAAGTTACCACTGGTCCTTTAGGTCAAGGTATTTCCAATGCTGTTGGTTTGGCTTTGGCTCAAACCCAATTTGCCGCTACCTACAACAAGTCTGATATCACCATCTCTGACTCTTACACCTACGCTTTCTTGGGTGATGGTTGTTTGATGGAAGGTGTCGCTTCTGAAGCTTCCTCCCTTGCCGGTCACTTGCAATTGGGTAACTTGATCGCTTTCTGGGATGACAACAGAATCTCCATTGATGGTGATACCAAGGTTGCCTTCACTGAAGATGTTATTCAAAGATACAAGGCTTACAACTGGCACATTCTTGAAGTTCCTCACGGTGACACCGATTTGGAAGGAATTGCCAACGCCATTGAAGAAGCTAAGAAGGTTACTGACAAGCCAACCTTGATCAGATTGACTACCACCATTGGTTTCGGTTCTCTTGCTGCTGGTACTCACGGTGTTCATGGTTCTCCATTGAAGGCTGATGATATCAAGCAATTGAAGGAAAAGTGGGGTTTCAACCCAGAAGAAAACTTTGCCATCCCAGCCGAAGTTAAGGACTACTTGTCTGCAATTGTTAAGAAGAACCAAACCGTTCACACCGAATGGAAGAACACCTTCGAAACTTACAAGCAAAAGTACCCAGAATTAGGTGCTGAAGTTCAACGTCGTTTGGATGGTAAGTTACCAGAAGGTTGGGAAAAGCACTTGCCAACCTATACCCCAGAAGACAAGCCAGTTGCTACCAGAAAGTTATCTGAAATCGTCTTACAAAACCTTTACGGTGCTATCCCAGAATTGATTGGTGGTTCCGCTGATTTGACTCCTTCTAACTTGACCAGAACTACTGATGCTGTCGACTTCCAACCACCTTCAACTGGCTTGGGTGATTACTCCGGTAGATACATCAGATACGGTGTTAGAGAACACGGTATGGGTGCCATCATGAACGGTATTGCTGCTTTCGGTGCCAACTACAAGAACTACGGTGGTACTTTCTTGAACTTCGTTTCTTACGCTGCTGGTGCCGTCAGATTATCTGCTTTGTCTCACCATCCTGTCACTTGGGTTGCTACCCATGATTCTATTGGTTTGGGTGAAGATGGTCCAACCCATCAACCTATCGAAACCTTGGCTCACTTCAGAGCTATTCCAAACCTTTCTGTTTGGAGACCAGCTGATGGTAATGAAACTTCTGCTGCTTACCACAGTGCTATTAACTCCACCTCTACTCCTCACATCATTGCTTTGACCAGACAAAACTTGCCTCAATTAGAAGGTTCTAGCATTGAAAACGCTGTTAAGGGTGGTTACACTTTAATCAAGCACGACAAGCCAGATATCATCCTTGTTGCTTCTGGTTCTGAAGTTGCTATTGCTGTCGATGCTTCCAAGAAGTTGGCCACCGAAGGTATCAAGGCTGGTGTTGTTTCTCTCCCAGACTTCCTTACCTTCGACAAGCAATCTCAAAGCTACAGATTATCTGTCTTGCCAGATGGTGTCCCAATCTTATCCATTGAAGTCATGTCTACTTTCGGATGGAGCAAGTACTCTCACGAACAATTCGGTTTGGACAGATTCGGTGCTTCCGGTAAGGGTCCAGAAATTTACAAGTTCTTCGAATTCACCCCAGAAGGTGTTGCTGACAGAGCTGCTAAGACCATCCAATTCTACAAGGGTAAGCCAGTCTTGTCTCCTTTGAACAGAGCTTTTTAAGTATGTGTGTGGACGTTAGATAAATAGTCGAATAAAGCGATAAATAATTGTAACGGATTAAATTGTAGACAAAAATATCAACTTTTGTTTCAGGCTGTTATGTGAGGAGACTAACAACAAACTGAACTGTCATTAAATGCAGAGACTAACAAATTGAAAACATATTCCAAAAAAAGAATCAATGTGTTAATGATACTATAAATTTATTTTCTACAGGTATTCAATCATCTTTTTCATTCACTCATATTTAGATCATAAAATTTTTGAAAAGTCAACTACTTAGAAGTGTCAACAACGTATCTACCCAAGATCTTACCTTGTTCCATCAAGTCGTAGACACTGGCCAATTCAGACAAACCAACGACCTTAATTGGGCACTTGATTAAACCTCTGGCGAAGAAATCAATGGCTTCAGCACTGTCAGCTCTGTTACCGACGTAAGATCCCTTAAGCTTAACTGATTTAACCACTGCGTCAAAGACAGGAACGTTAACCTTGGCACCAGCTGGCAAACCAACAAGAACAACAGTACCGGTTGGTCTGACATATTCAACCGATTGGTTCATGGCAGCACCAGAAACTGAAACGTTGATGACACCATGAGGACCACCATTAGTAATTTTCTTGACTTCAGCAACAACATCCTTGGTAGCTAAGAAATCAACAAAGGCTTCAGCACCCAAAGATTTGGCAAATTCTCCTTTTTCAGCACCACCATCAATACCAACGACTCTGTAACCCATAGCCTTAGCATATTGGATAGCAAGAGAACCCAAACCACCAGCGGCACCAGAAATTGCAACCCACTGACCAGCAGCAAGATCTGCGGTCTTCAATGCCTTGTAGACAGTGATACCAGCACATAAGATAGGACTAACTTCAGCCAAGTCCACGTGTTTAGGGATTCTAGCAGCATGAACAGCATCAGCGGTAGCGTATTGTTGGAAAGAACCATCGTGAGTGTAACCGGATAAGTCTGCTTTAGCACAGTTAGATTCATTGGTGGTTTGACAATATTCACAACTAAGACAAGAACCATTCAACCACTTGACACCGGCATAGTCACCGATTTCCCAACCCTTAACATTTTCACCTTTTGCAACCACTACACCCGCACCTTCATGACCACCAACCAAAGGTAACTTGGTAGGGAATGGCCAGTCACCTTTCCAGGCGTGTAAATCGGTGTGACAAACACCAGAGTACTTAACATTGATCAACAATTCGTTAGGCTTTGGGGTTGGAACTGGAATGTCAGTGTACTTTAAAGGGCCACCGCTAGATTCGAAAACAACAGCTTTTTGAGTTTGAGGAATGGACATTTTTTGATAATTGAGATGAGAGTAAGATTGAGATAGTTGGTTAGACTGAAGAACAATTAAAGAGGAATGACGACCTTTTATACTGAAGTTTAAAGCTATTTTTCGTACAATTTATCATAATCCCCCCCTTTCAAAACTCCGAAGTGTGGGGTTGTCAAAATACTCGCATACGAAAAGGCGAACACCTACTGCGGACTTGTGAATATACTCCTCTGGAGTTTAGCACACTAACCCCGAAAACCCATATCCGGAGTTTATCTTCACTAACTGTACTATAGAGTTAACCTATTGGCGGACATAACCGAAAGGGGTAGTAGACGGGCACTTCCCACAAAGGAAACCACCATTTTCTGGAGTTAACAACAGGAGTTAACCACTCGTCTACATAATGGAAATAATGCATTTATTTGATACTAACTCACCAAACCCCAGGGCCAAAAAAACCCCCAGGGCCATCTTTAACTCCTAATAGTAAGCCACCCGGGAATCCCAATGCTCACTTTGAATAAAATCAATCAAAGTTTTGGACCCAGTTTGGAGTAATGGATGACCGCTTACCACCGATAAAAATTTCTCGAGTCCTTGGCGTCTCTGCTCAATATTGACATCGTTAAATCGATTGGAATGCAAAAGGATTTTTCCGGGTAATGGAGGAATGATGACTCTCGTAGTTTCGTGCTCCAAAATACGACGAAGGGCCACGAAGTCGGAATACCGACGTCTGACCCGACTGCTTCTCTTCTTAAATGCTGGAATGTTGGTCTGTGGTTAGTAATCGTCGACCGCTGGGGTTGGAGGAGAAATACTTACTCGACAAACGATCTCGTAGTCGGTGTAGAGGCCGCTGCCATAGCCGTGGGTTTGAGGGTTTCGTACTTCGATTTCCAAGAAGTTTTCCGGCTCACCGTATATCTCTTGGAACGACTGTTGTTTGTGCCTGGGTGACGTATTGATCACATCGCTGATGGGTTGGAATGGTTTGGACATGTTGGTGGAGTGACTCCTGAGTAAAGATTAATATCCGTCGCCGTCACGTGGATCTGGAGGTGAGCAAGGTACAAGATGTCTGATCCAGCCTACTGATAATCAAAGAAGATTCGCACGAAAAGTTACTAATAGAGAAGAATAATAGTCGGTTTAGGTAGGTTTCGATGGGGAGTTTTCTCCTTGTTTTTTTTTTTTTTTTTTTGATTTTGTTTTTGCAATTTGCAGACAGTTCATCTACTACTTTGAGCTACTACTAAAGATGATACCTTTGAGTACTCCACCATAATAGTTTCCTTTCTACAGTTATTTTCTCTTATCTCCCTCGTTAATATTCTCATTTATTAGTTTTTCTATTTTTTGATAAGATACAACCCTCATTAACAACTTTCTGAAAAAGTTAGCATTCTGCGAATTTGCCATAAATTCGTACTCTTCATAATTATCCTTATATATAAGCAACGTTGATCTTTGGAACATTGTGTCTTTTATTGGAAACACCAGCCCAAACATGGGGCCAGCCCAAAAAGAACACCAAACCTCCTGCCCACATTCCCCAATGAGGAAGTCTTCTAGCAACTAATTGAGTGTAGGTAGTACGTGGAATAGCAGCCATTGAATAAATAGTATTGATGTAGATATGTGTAAGATGTGAAGATGTTTGTAAATGATAGACTCCAGTACTCCCGGATCTTTGTCCTTATATAATGTGGTGAGTGGGTTACCAGTTGGGTGCAAAAGTCCTATGAAGCCGCGAAAATCGTACCACCAAAAAAGTCACCCGATCAATGATAAATGGCACCACCACTAGTGGTGTGATCCTACCCAAAATGTGAGATTGCAGATATTCGATGTCATACACGGAGGTCATAATATACTAAAGTGTTCCTTACATCTGAATGCATGATACCCCCCCATCCGTATTGAATTTCCAATATTAATCACCCTTGAGTTTTTTTGGTATTGAACTTGGCACTGCATACAAGCTGTACTGTCTACAATTTTTCCATGGTAAAAACCTTTATCATTATCCCTATTTATAAATACATTAAGCTTGTTTCTCTTTATCCAAGAATTCTTGTTGAAGGTCAAAGGTATTGCCATTCACGTCACCGTCTCTAAGCACAGCAACACGCATAGTAGCCAACAAGTTGTGAGCAGCATTGGAGTGAGCATACACAGCACCATTGAATGCCTTGGTGGTATCCTTACCTAAAGATGCTCTAACAAGTGCTTGACCACCAGGATGTTCCTTGATGAAAGACTTCACATTATGCACAATACCAGAAATGAGAATAAGACCTTCTTCCTTAGCACGCTTGTTGAATTCTGCTCTGTCCCATACTGGTAAGTCATCAACGGCAGTACCCCAGTTCAACTTGGATCTCATTCTGTCGATCTTCTTTTGTTGTTGTTGAACTAAACCTTGTTCAATGGCGTTTTGACTAAAGGTTTGTAAATTCCAAGCAAGGCCGAGCTTACACAACACCCAAATACAAACTTTGGTTGGATCGTATTGGTACCACTTTAAGGCATTTCTATAGTCAGATGGGAATTCGTGGTGGAAGTTGTGGTAACCTTCACCAAAGGTAACGAACGCAGTCAAGAAGTGATCTCTTGGAGTTCTACGGTCATCAAATGGTTGAAGTCCGATCCAGTGAGCAAGAGAGTTGACACAGAAGGTGGCTTGTTGAATAACAAAAGTCTTCAAAATACCACCATAAATCAAACCACCCCAGTAATCACCCCAGAAAACACCAGCAATCACGGTTGGTAAAATGAAAGCAGATAAGAGCATAAGAACCAAGTAGTGACGATGTTGGAAGGAAACCACCCAGTCACCACTCAAGTCCGAAATATCAGCTCTGGCACGATTCTTAGGGTTGGCCTTGGTCAACATCCAACCCATGTGAGAGAACCAGAAACCTCTACGAGCATCATATGGATCACGAGGAGTATCGGTATAACGGTGGTGAACTCTGTGAGAATGAGACCACCATTTGATAGAACCTTCGATGGCACCGGCACCGAAAAAGGCAAAGAATAATCTCACTGGCAAGCCGGCGGAATATGCTTTGTGCGAGTACAAACGATGGTAACCAGCAGTGATGGACAACCCCGAAAAAATGTAAAGGGTGAATCCAAGAAGGGCTGTTTTCAATTGAGGAGGGTAATAAATGGCTGAATATAATCCAAAAGCTGGAAAACCAACCACTAAAACCATGTTCAACCAATTGATATGTTGATAGAAATTACTCAAAGTCCATGGTTTTTCGGAAATATGCTTGTTCTTGGTGAAATGTTCCCTTTCACGGGCATCTTTTTCAGCAATAGATTCTAATGAATCTTGAGTCACCTGCTCAGCAGTGATCTTGACCAAATCTCTGGTACCCATAAGACGGCCACCCAAACCAGCAGCCACAATCCGTGGAGTCTTCTTGTTGGTTCCGGCCGCAAGGGCGTTTAATTTAGTGACATCTGCCACTTCTAAACTCTCCATTATGAACTGAAAATTGTTATCAGTAATTATGTGCAGCCGTTGATTTCTTATATAGGTCAAATTTTGTTAGCTTTTCTTTTTTTGGCCCAACAAATTTCCTCATTTTGTATCATTTTTGGATGTTTTACTGGATGTGGGTAGTGAGGCTGGGCCGATTAGCTTTCCACAATAGTTTTTTATCAGTTACAATTTCTACTGATTGGAGTGGTTGAAAACCGCAATCAATTCATGATTGCTTATACAAATTATGTGGGCTCTAACCATAATCTGTGTTAGTCGATTTAGCCCGTCTAGTCTATAATTCGCGAGATTGGGTTGAGGCCCATCACGTGGCGGCATCGGCCCATCAGAATATCCTGGTCCCATCACAGCAACTTGGGCCTCCTTAGATCAGCCCCTGTTTTTGAGCTTTTTAAAATGTCAGTTGTTTCATTGGCGAGGTGGTGGCATTTTTTTCTTCCTTAGGAGCATCTTCGGTTTTAGCCAACGCCGAAACTACGAGCCCCGCCACCGTAGTAAAGGGGGGGGCCGGACCAAATCGAGATAAGGTTTGAGGATCCTAATCCGAATCAAGGTCTACTTGAATTAAGGATACTTTATCATAAGCCATTAATTATTAGTGGCAATGTACTAGGAACGTTAACTTTGTTGTGTAATCTGCGGTTGGGAACCCTGGCCGATCGTTCTGCATGAGGCGGGTGAGGTGACGGCTGCAGGGATGCGCACGTGCGCGGTCACATGCACGCTGCCGCAACAGAAGCCTAAAGTGGGGTCATTCGTTTTTATAGAGGCAATAAATCAGGCTAGTAATTTTCAGTTGGTGTAGCTAACTCCTTTTGAGTCATAAGATTTTTCCATCATCAATAGTTGTGTTTGGTAAATTGTTCATCACTCAAATTACCTTTTTTTAATCATTGATAGTCACTCTGATTACCATACAGTCACCCCCATTGGCCATTGACTTCCGTCGTTCGATTAGTGGTTCATAGCCATTTGTGAAAAAAGTCAATCATGCCCAATCCTCCTCCTTTTAGGCAACCTCCCACGTCTCCTTTATCAAAGCCGGCCAATCTTCATGGTCATGCTCATCAATCACACCATGCTTCGTTTTCGGCTGGGTCCACCAGTCAACATCCTTCCAGAAAGCCTTCAATAGTGGAGTTACTTTCTTCTCCTCCTCCATTGCCTGTTCAATCGCCTGATCATGATGATATTCATAACTTTAGTTTATCCAGAAATGCTTCTAACAGCTCTCGTTCTTCATCCGTTTATAATTCAATAATGCATCATTCATCAGTTGCTGGTTTGGATTGGTCGGAAATCCCTCTTAAAGATTTGACAGAATCAAACAAATTGATCACCATCAATGCGTCTTATTCGGTTCAAAAAGCGTTTGAAACTTTGGTTAATCATAATCTTACCAGTATTCCAGTATTATTATCACCAAATGCTAAGGATTGTTTAACTTTTGATTATTCTGATTTGAATACTTATTTGTTGTTGATTATGAACAAGATATCGACAAATACTTTGGCCATCAATGAACTCGATCTTCCAATTGGCACTTTGGGTGATGGTAATGATGAAGCCAAAAAGCAAGAATTGGTGGCTCAAACTATAAGTAAAGCCAAACGTGGAGAGGAAGTTCCTGTAGAATTCATCATCAAACTCCATCCCAAAAACCCTTTTATCAGATTCAATGAATCCGATACATTATTTTCTGTGGTTGAAACATTAGGTAATGGTGTTCATCGTATTGCCATTACTGATTCTGACAATAAAATCACTGGTATTCTCTCACAACGTCGTCTTATTAGATACTTGTGGGAAAATGCTAGAAGATTCCCATCTCTTGATTATTACCTCAACTCTACATTACAAGAGCTTGAAATTGGTTCTAGCGTTCCAATAAGTATTTATGAAGATCAATTATTGATAGATGCTCTTCAAAAAATGTTTAATGAGAGAGTTAGTTCCCTTGCGGTCATTGATCGTACTCGATCACTTATTGGAAATATTTCGATTGTTGACGTTAAACATGTTTCTACATCCAAAAATTCTCACCTATTGTTTAAACCAGTATTGAATTTTATCAGTTACAATCTTAGTCAAAAGGGAATTGAAGAAGGTCAAGATCAATTTCCTATTTTCCATGTTAGCAATCAAAGTTCACTTGGTAGAGTTATTGCAAAGCTTGTTGCTACTCAAAGTCATCGTCTTTGGGTTGTGGAATCAAGTAATAGAAATCATTCTGGTTCTATTAGTTCAACTAATACCACCTCATCGGCTTCCTCCATCAACAATGGAATTTCAGCACCAGCTACTGTTGAAGCTACTTTGGGTGTTAATCCACCCGGTGGTTCTTATACTCCTAATGATGGAGGTCGTCCTGGTAAACTTGTTGGAGTGGTAACTTTATCAGATATATTGGGATTATTCGCATCTTCTAAGGGTAGAAAAGTTGACCCTCAAACCGCCAGAAATCAAAGAAGAAGATCTTCGTCTTCTGCTACAAGGTCTAGTTTTGAAAGTGTCAATTTGGGAGCTTCTCATAACTCTTCTTCCAATTCAGCATCCGTCGCTGCTAGCACCTCCGCTGGCGGCGGTGTTCCGAATGAAGACATTTTCAGAAAGGCGTATGTTTCAAATCAAAAAAACGACAATGTCTTTTCTAAGTGACCAAATTTATTGCACATATTATATATACATCCTCCAAACAATTTGTAGTATCAATCTAAATCTTGACACTTGACTATTTATGATCTTTCAAATTTCTTTTTGCAACATGGCTTGATTGACGTGCGACAGAAAATTCTAGATTGGAGAAAATGGTAGCTATTATTGGTAATTTTTTTTTGTACAGCTTGCAGGAATCGGAAAGTATAGATAACTATACGAGAGAGCCCCCTCCGTTCCAACCAATCATATAACTGTCAGTTTCCTTTATTTTACTGGCCCTCACGTGGCCCTTCCCGTTTTCCATGGCATTTAATGGTTATTGCGGAGCACACACTACCTCGATATTTACACGTGTTTGATTGCTATCTCTAATGTTCAAAATTATATAAGATTCCTAAGTAGTTCGAAGATTTAAGTAACAAATCAATTGACATTTTTCTAACCTCAATTTAGCAATGTTTCCTAATCAAGAATTGCCAGTTATTAACTTGGATTAGCGTAGTAAATTGAAAGGCGATGGCAATAGTAAAATCGATCCTCCGAGTAAATCTGAGAATGACTCATCGCATTTTTTATCATCATTTTTTCACCCCCTCCAGGACAGCGCCAATTATAAAAGGGCCTGAAATTTTTCTTTGAAAATTTTTCTTCTTTAGATAAAATCTTAATCAATCAAAATGGGTAAGGAAAAAACTCACGTTAACGTCGTTGTTATTGGTCAC